>CAWUFW010010506.1:0-689139 GCA_963921515.1 Calotriton arnoldi
TGGATGCCTACCACTACTACCACCCTTAGCCAGGGGGCAGGATGCCCACCACTACTACCACCCTCACCCAGGGGGGCAGGATGCCCACCACTACTACCACCCTCACCCAGGGGGGCAGGATGCCTACCACTACTACCACCCTTAGCCAGGGTGGCAGGATGCCTACCACTACTACCACCCTTAGCCAGGGGGCAGGAAGCCTACCACTACTACCACCCTTAGCCAGGGGGCAGGATGCCTACCACTACTACCACCCTTAGCCAGGGGGGCAGGATGCCTACCACTACTACCACCCTTAGCCAGGGGGCAGGATGCCTACCACTACTACCACCCTTAGCCAGGGGGCAGGATGCCTACCACTACTACCACCCTTAGCCAGGGGGCAGGATGCCTACCACTACTACCACCCTTAGCCAGGGGGCAGGATGCCTACCACTACTACCACCCTTAGCCAGGGTGGCAGGATGCCTACCACTACTACCACCCTTAGCCAGGGGGCAGGATGCCTACCACTACTACCACCCTTAGCCAGGGTGGCAGGATGCCTACCACTACTACCACCCTTAGCCAGGGGGCAGGATGCCCACCACTACTACCACCCTTAGCCAGGGGGCAGGAAGCCTACCACTACTACCACCCTCACCCACGGGGGGCAGGATGCCTACCACTACTACCACCCTTAGCCAGGGGGGCAGGATGCCCACCACTACTACCACCCTCACCCAGGGGGGCAGGATGCCCACCACTACTACCACCCTCACCCAGGGGGGGCAGGATGCCTACCACTACTACCACCCTTAGCCAGGGTGGCAGGATGCCCACCACTACTACCACCCTCACCCAGGGGGGCAGGATGCCCACCACTACTACCACCCTTAGCCAGGGGGGCAGGATGCCCACCACTACTACCACCCTCACCCAGGGGGGCAGGATGCCCACCACTACTACCACCCTCACCCAGGGGGGCAGGATGCCTACCACTACTACCACCCTTAGCCAGGGGGCAGGATGCCCACCACTACTACCACCCTTAGCCAGGGGGCTGGATGCCTACCACTACTACCACCCCCACTCATAGGATGGACAATGCATGACACAACAAGCACACCACAACCTAGGGAATGCAAGATTAAGACATCCCCCCACCACCATGACAAGCGTGTGAGCAGGCTGTGTCAAATGCCTACAACACCGAACATGACTTTGAACATACAATGTGACCCCCTAGCACATGTGCCACACATATATGTGTGTGGCACCCACAATGCAAGCAGCCCATGACCATTGTGGCAATGGGGCCTAAACCCCCATCATCACAGTGACCAAAAGGTAAGTGTGGGGTCCATAGCTGAAGCACATTTTGACCATTGTGGCAATGGGGTCTAAACCCCCATCATCACAGTGACCAAAAGGCAAGTGTGGGGTCCATAGCTGAAGGACATTTTGACCATTGTGGCAATGGGGTCTAAACCCCCATCATCACAGTGACCAAAAGGCAAGTGTGGGGTCCATAGCTGAAGCACATTTTGACCATTGTGGCAATGGGGACTAAACCCCCATCATCACAGTGACCAAAAGGCAAGTGTGGGGTCCATAGCTGAAGCACATTTTGACCATTGTGGCAATGGGGTCTACACCCTCATCATCACAGTGACCAAAAGGTAATTGTTGACAAAGAAAGAGCTGCAACTGCCAAACTGCATGGATCATTCCTGGTCACAGAACCAAAAACTCATCTGTGGCAAAGTAGTGTATGTGTCCCATTGCAACATAAATTGGGGGAGCCAAATACTGCAGTGCAAATGAAACATTCCTTTGGCCATGTGCAGACAAACAACACCCATGGGGGCTGAGACCGTCAACAGTCATCAATGACACAATGACAGAAGTGACCATCAGAATGCAGAACCACATATTTGCACCAATGGGCACACAAATGCAGATACCCTGTGGAGACAGCAGATGTGAGGTGAACAGATACCATACCATGGCAGCAATGGGACACACAAACCATGATCACTGTGCTGACCGATGACCTAGGAGTCCCAGGGACAGCAGGGGAAACACACCAAACAACATACAGCCAATGGCACACCCAAGATATGCCAATGCAGTGGTGCAGATGCACAAACACAAACAGGCAGACCAACACTGTCATCATACACAGCAGGTGAGGGGTGGGGGTGCCAGTGTCCCCAGGCAACAACACAACACATGAGGAGAGCTGAATACCAATCATACAGATGTGCATACACTGCCACACTAAGGTAACTCATGGATCCAAATCCCCTATGTGGGCAAGCAGGCATTGACAGGTGAGAGGGAGCACAAAACACACATGTCACACAGGCACGTAGGAACAACAACTGACACAGCAAGTCACAGACACACCACAGCACCACCCCCAGGGCACCCACAATGTGGTGACCCTGGGCTGAATAAAAATACCACTGTGATGACAAAGCTAAATGTCGTTCACACTGTGAACCACAGTCAGGTGTCCTGAGCAACAAACTACCATCACACCTACACAAGCACAAATCAATCAGCATGGCCAGTAAGCCAAGGCCAACATGGAGGCAGGGGCCTAGCCGGGCAACAACTCTCATCTGCACACACTCAAGACCACACCCCTCGACCTCCAACAATGTGCAGCAGTGAAGTACACATGCACTGGTGACATTGCACATGCACCCATGACTATTCCAGGGTGGTGGGTGGGAACCAAGGTGTAGAAACACATCACACATGGACACTCAACAAGACTCCTGAATGTCTGACACACTGCACACTACGCTGTACATGGACATGACGGCAATACCACACCGACCAATGGGATCCCAGCCACAGTCACACACCAATGAAGAAGCCAAGGTCACCCACAAAGAACACACATAGACAACAACCAACATTGCAGCCCGGACCCTAAGGAGTGCCAGCAGTCACACACACAACGTGTCACAATCACTGAAAGATAACACAAACTGGAAATCACATGACAGGGGCAAACAACAAGTGCCAAAGGGAAACCTGACTGTGACCCATCTGCGTCTGCACACAAACTCTGCCCTGACAGCAAACACACCTATGGGTGACACCCTGATGACCAGTAATGTGCCATGCACCCACATCACAGAGAACACAGGGAGAAGACTTTGGGGGAACATAGCTCAAGTCAGCAAGCATCACAAACAGGTACAACACTAGGGATCACAGCATGTGCAGATGAATGGAAGTGAACACACAGACATGCACATACAACACACACCTTGGGCGCAGGCAATGTCACACGTGTACACACTGCCATGAGGGGACTCCACTCCTGTGTGAGGAAAGCTGTGCCATATGTTGCCTCAGTAGGGCCCCATCATGTCAGCTGAGCACTTGGTCACACAATCAACAATTAGCACCAAATGAGGGCTCCCATCACATCAGCCTGGTCATGGATGTGCCAACGGAATCATCAGCACAGATCCAACACACTTGTATAGCAATGTTGCACTGACTACACGGATGAGTCCCTCCCCATTGATGCACAAACCTGCATGTCCACTGGAGATGGCAACACGGTCAGGGAAGTAGACAAATGCAACGATGGCAGGCACAACAGATGTGCAGGGGTGGAATCCACAGATATGAAATTGCCAATGTAAGTAGGAAACCCATTGCCAAATACTGAACACATGACACCCTCAGATGCTGCTATTGATGACATGGATACACCACATGATAGGACACATTCCCCCTGGACCACATGGGTTCCTGCACAGTAACACTTCATAATCATGAGACCAGATATCACCATCACTGCAGCAAGGGCATGGTTAGCTGCACCAACAACATGTACATCTGAAGCATGAGCACTAGAGAAAGAAAGTTGCTTTATTCAGCATATGTGTTGAGGCCAAACGAAGTCCTGAAAAAAGAGCAAAGGCCAATGGCCAGTCCATTGTCAAAGTTCAAACAGGGTGACACTGGCAGATGTCACCCTACGCATGCCTGCACAATACCAGGGACAATCCACTAGGAGGGGCAACCGGGGGGCAGGCCAGGCACCGCAGGGACAGGATCAGGGCTCACCAGGGGGAGTCAGGGAAGGGGTGGTGGGTGCTGGAGAGCCACTGACAACTGCAGTGGAGGTGTCTGACATGGTGTGTGCCGGCACAACTGGGGGCATGACACAGATGTCGTGGGTGCCGGCACAACTGCAGTGGACCCTGCAGATGGGGTGGACAGGTCCGCCACTGCAGTGCCCAAGTCAGACAGGGCGGTAGTGGACTCCACTGCAGTGCCTACCTCCAGGGGAGGAGAATGGGGAACAGGCAAGGTGGGTTGGACAGAGGGGGAGGACACCCTCACCACATCAGTGGCACAGACAAGCGCAGCGGGGGTGTGGTGCTGGGAGAGCAAGTGGCAGGGGGAGAAGGCCGGAGCATCTTGGGGATGGTATATCTGTGGGTGGGGGAACCTGGGGCAGGGTGTGGTGGGGGCACCTGTGCAGTGGGGGCCTGAGGGATGGAGGACGGAGACCTTGTGCCTGAGCTGCAGGGCGGTGGCGGGGTCTTGCTCTTAGCACTCCGGGGGACTTGCGGGTGGGGGCCTCAGTCCGTCTGCGCCTGGGGGAGGGTGTCCGGGGGCGAGGGGCACTCTGCTCCGTGTGGGTGGGCTTCCTCTTCCCCGGGATGCTGGAGCAGCTTCATCGGTGGGGAAGAGGCCGAGGTCACAGAGGAAGAGCTGCTGTGACTTTGGGGTTGCAGGTGAGGCAAGGGAGGGTGCTTTGGAGGGAGAGGGAACTGAGGACTGCGCAGTGCATGTGGATGCGTGTGTGTGTTCCAGGGCCCCATCCCCTGTGAGTCTGGCTTCAGTCCCCTGAATGTGCGTGCGTGTGCGTTTTGTCATTGGCGTGTGTGTCAGTGTGCTGGATGTGTGTGTGCTGGTGTGTGCCTGTGCCGGTGTGTGTGTGCCTGGGATGGGTAAGGTGCTGGGGAGTGTGGATGGAGCAGAGGCAGGAGGGGTGAGGGACCGTTTGAGGAGGGACACTGCTGCCGTCAGGGAGGAGTCTATGGACCTATTGCCCCTCTGTAGGTCAGACATGCCCGATGAGATGCCCTCCATGAACGACACCAGCTGAGTCAACAGCGCGGTGTGCGCATGGAGGACACTCAGCATGGCTGTCTGCCCTACATGGAGCTGGCGAAGGAGGTACACAGACTCCTCACTCAGGGCAGCAGGGGACACAGGGGCAGGGGTGCGGTGCCTGGCCCAAAGGAGACACACTCCCGGACATGGGAGCCTCCACGGACCTTGGGAATGGGAGCCGATGGGAGGGCGGTGGTGGTGCTGGTGGTGGCGGGGACAGCAACACTAGCTGGGGTGTGGTGGCTGCTGACACCCGCCTCCACAAGGGAGTCATCCTCCGAGTTGCTCTGGTCCTCAGCTGAGGTGGATGCTGCTGAGGACTCCTCGGTGTGGCTCCCCTCGCCCTCCGTGCCACTGGGTCCCTCCGACCACTCCTCGGCTGCTGACCCAGTCTGGCTCTCCGGCTCCTCCTGGTCCGTGGAGCTGTCCCCTTCCGTGGCCGTGGATGTATCTGCAAACAATGGGGAAACAGACAGACATCAGTCACCTGCACATAACGCACACACCACTGTGAGCACAGCACATCACAGAGCAAGCCCTGGCATCATTAGTTGTACATTGCTAAAAGTGCACTAATTGAACAGGAGAAGTCAATTGTCAGTCTGATGCCAAGCATGGCACTCACATCCCACATGGCCTTGCACCCATCTGTCTGGTGTCTGTTGGATTGCAACACCCCAGTGTTGACACATGCACCAAGTACACAGTAGTTGGACAGTGCAGAGGACACGGTGTGGACACATCACAGCTCTTGCCACTGAGTCAGTACAGGTTTCCGGATGTAAGGGATGCCCAGAGTCAAATAGGAAATGCATGTGATGCATACCAGCGACAGACACCATGATGCACCCATGTCCTGATAGCCAGCGCCACTATGGTGTGCATGTAGCACATGTCACTCCCCTGCAGGCTCACCAATCAGTAGACACATGCCATGGCGGAGGCATGACTGCAAAGTCATACATCACTGGCTCAGTGATGTATGACTTTGCAGCCAGACAACAACACTCTGCACTGTGTCACAATAGTAGGTCATGGGGAATGCAAGTCCTGGAGCTGCACAAGTGCACATGTACATCCCCCCACAACACATCCTCTTAACCCTCATCTGTCCAGGTCATACCTATTGGACATATGGGAGACCTGTGACACTACCCTCTGAACCTGAGCCCCTCACACTCTGCTGTGCATGGGGAACAGCTGCCTGAACTTCACATTTACATGCCCCAGTCTGCATGGGCAGCTGATCAGACACCTATGTGTCACACAAGTATCGTCTCCTATGGTCACATCTCCAGTGGCATGCTGAGCCCCTACCAAGAAACTCCACAGCAGTCCTGGCGACTAATCCACAGCACACTGACACAGAGGCAGACACCTGAGGGGTCAAATCACTGTGCACAATGTGTCCGCTGATACACGGGAGTGGGAGTACAGAGTGTATTGTATGGCCTGGAGTAGGCATGACTGTCCAGCCCCACATGAATGAGGGATGAGCCCTGGACTGTAGGCAGCTGGCTAAGTATGTGTGACACACGTCATATACATACTCCTGGGGCCCAAACATTGTTCCCACCCGCAGCATGGGTGTGTGCCAGGTACCCCAGCCACATGTGGTGGATCAGCTCAGCAATTGGACCACAGATCAAAGTAACACGCTGAATACATGTCAGAATACAGGCATTGTGTAAGCAATGGACCCACCCATGATGCCCACCACAGAGTCAGGGAAACAGATGCTGTCTCCCACCTTGAGTCAAGCAAACTGCAAGGACACAGTCCTAAGTGACAGAATTCCCTGCATGTAAGGGCCACACCTGGGTATCAGATGAGGAGTGGGCCGTGCACAATAGAGGGACATGGCTCCTGGACAACATGACTGCTGTACTGTGGCAGTTTAACCAGGCCCGAGGAGGGCACATAGCATGTTAGACAGAGTACACAGTGCAGTCTTTGACTCACCCCCTCCTTGCTGCTCTCTGGCCTTCAGCTGCCCATCCAGGTCTGGAAAGACCACCGCCAGGATCCTGAGCATGTGGGGGTCAGGGTCCGTGTTCCGCCCCTCCTGCGAGGAGGCGACAGCTTCAGCTGGACCCGTGCAATCCTCCGGGTCCAGCCCCGAAGGTCCTGCCACCTCTTTTGGCAGTTGCGGATCCGGCGCTTGTAGACCCCCACGGACCGGACAGCCCGGACGATGTCCTTCCATATCTCATGCTTCCGATGGGCAGAAGCCTGTCAGGATGACAAAGTGATAAGGCCATTACTACACATGCAACATATCCGTGCATGACACAGTTGCATATACATGTCGCAATCACAGGGGCACATGGTGTACCCAGGCAGTGCACGGCTGCCCATGGACAGTTTTCCAGAAGTCACTACATGGTATCATTGCATGGGGAGAAGCACTGTCACTGCACCATACCTGTCCAGTGCAAGTCACTACACACTATGGGGGGTGACAACTACTCAGTGAGCCTGCTAGCCAGTGGTGTGCTGACTCTCAGCCTTGCTAGTCAGACAAAATGCACATTCAGAAAGGCAGTGCACAGAACACTCACCTGCTCCCCTGGTGTCCCATACAGCTTGCTGTACTGTGGAAGTAGGCTGTCCAGCAGGGCCTGGTTCTCCTCAAGGCTGAAGGCTGGGGCTCTCTCCACAGTACGTGCCATTGCAGGGTCCAGAGGGGCAGAGACAGCAGCAGTGCAGTGGCAGATGTCGTCCTGGAGCATGTAGTGCAGGCAAGTGGGCTCTCAGGGGAACAGGCAGCAATATATATGTGCTGGAGAGGCAGATACTGTCCCTTGTGTCCAAAGTGATAGGTCCAAGTCGTTTGCATCTTCTGAATCTGGCCAATCCATGGAATAGCAGCACCAAAACACGCCCACAGCATCCTTCAAAACTTCAACTTCATGACATACATGAATTTGCAACATTGTTGTGGGTGACCAACTGATTTTCCAGCAACCGACTCGTTCGAAATTCGAAAACGCGTCCGTTGCCAGGCAAGCCCATTGTCAATGGGTGCGCACCGATCGGTCCATTGAGGTACAACGCGCACAGGGGTACAACGCGTACCCGCACACATTGAAAGCAATGGGCCGGCCGGAGGCACCGATCGGTCCATTGCAGTTCAACGCGCACAGGGGTACAACGCGTACCCGCACACATTGAATGCAATGGGCCGGCCGGAGGCACCGATCGGTCCATTGCTGTTCAACGCGCACAGGGGTACAACGCGTACCCGCACACATTGAAAGCAATGGGCCGGCCGGAGGCACCGATCGGTCCATTGCTGTTCAACGCGCACAGGGGTACAACGCGTACCCGCACACATTGAATGCAATGGGCCGGCCGGAGGCACCGATCGGTCCATTGCTGTTCAACGCGCACAGGGGTACAACGCGTACCCGCACACATTGAATGCAATGGGCCGGCCGGAGGCACCGATCGGTCCATTGCAGTTCAACGCGCACAGGGGTACAACGCGTACCCGCACACATTGAATGCAATGGGCCGGCCGGAGGCACCGATCGGTCCATTGCTGTTCAACGCATCACTGTATATGTGACTGGCATAGGTCAGCATGCCTGTCTCAGATGGACATGTGCCAGCCACAGATAGCTCCCAGGGAGTGAGGGGCACACCTACATCACGACAGCCTGTCCAAACCTTATCATAAGGCATGTAAGGCTGCATTTCCTATTGTGTGTATGTTGGTGTACATGTTGTCCTGTGGGTGTCACCTGTGGGCAGCCACCCCCAGGCTGTGCACGTGTTAATGGGGACAGGATCCTGGGTGTTACGTGTACGTGACCACTGTGATGTGCAACTGTTCATATCTGTGCATGTGTCATGGTCACATTTCACAGTGGTGTTTGTGTATGTCATGTCACATACCCCGTGAGTCCCATGTGGGACGGTATGTTTGAGCCAGGGTGTCCCAGTGGCACAATAGTGATGGCCCTCCACAGTCTTTGTGCACGTAGTGTTTACAATGTCTCTGATTTCATGTGCACAATGGGAGACAGTCTCCACATCCACGTTGTGTGTGCATGGACTCTGATGTTGTGCGTGTGTGTCACAGACGTCCATGGCTCTCCTGCCATGGCAAGTGTGGCCACTACCTGTGGGGGTCATGTTTGTTTTGTTGTGGTGTACACATGATACTCCAGGTGATGCCAGTGTCCATGTGGCATTACAGGGTCCCTGGGAATGTGCCTGTCGTTGAGCTGTGGTGCATGATATCCAATGGGCCAACCTGGGACAAATTGATGCCACCTGTAGGACCGTGTTGACAGATGTTGGCCATGTATGTACCATACATGTCGTTCCGGTACTGCACACTTCATGTAGTTGTGCCTCATGATGATGTATGTTGGGATCTTGAGTGTGTTCAATGCCGCATATGTGGGGTGACTGACGATCTTGCTTACTTCTCCTCTGCACTGCAGGGCTCCTGCTGTCCATCGGCCATTCCCAGACCTGGCAACGATGGTGGAACGGGACAGCATCCGACGGTACCGCTTCACCAGGCAGCTGATTGAGGATTTTGCAGTGCAGTTGTCCCCACATTTGCAGCCTGGCCGGCCGTATCCTACAGCGCTGACCCCCAAGGTGAAGGTGATGGCAGCCCTACACTTCTTTGCCACCGGTACCTTCCAACATACTGTGGCGTCTGCTGGTGGGATGTCACAGACCATGTTCAGCCGTGTGCTCCGCGATTTCTTGGCGGCAATGTTGCTCTTCCTGAACCGGTACATCTATTTCCCTAGACTGCGACGACTCACTGACGTGAAGAGTGACTTTTATGCCCTGGGGAGGATGCCGCATGTCATTGGCTCCATTGATGGGACACATGTGGCTTTGGTACCACCACAGGCCCAGGAGCAGGCCTACAGGAACCGCAAGCACTACCACTCGGTCAATGCACTGGTGGTGTGTCTTGCAGACATGACCATCACACACGTGTGTGCCCGTTTCCCTGGTTCAGCACACAATGCCTTTGTGATGAGGAGTAGTCGCATCCCCAGGTTGATGGCACAGATGCAGAACCAGCGTGCCTGGCTTGTCGGTGTGTACTGACTTTGTGCCATTGTGTGTGATCTGATCTGTAGTATTCCGCCCACTTTTCCAAGTCAGCTGATGTGCACTTGTCTGTCCGTAGGTGACTCGGGATTCCCCAACATGCCGTGGTTGCTGACACCCCTCAGGAACCCTGTGACACCTGCCCAGATGCGCTACAATGAGGCACATGGTCGGACCAGGAGAGTGATTGAGCGGACCTTTGGTCTCCTGAAGAGCCGCTTCCGCTGCCTGGACAAGACCGGAGGGTCCCTCCCATATGCCCCTGCGAAAGTGTGCAAGATTATCATCGTCTGCTGCATGCTCCACAACCTGGCAGTGCGGAAGGAGTTGCCTCTCATCCAGGATGACGATGACCAACATCCGCCACCTGTGGAGGATCCTGGCCTGGACCACGATGCCAGTGACGATGATGATGATGATGGTGATGGTGATGTCCGCACACAGCTCATCACCAACTTCTTTAGCTGAATGTGAGTATCCTGAGGTGTCATGTGAATGATGTGAGTTGGCATGATGTGTGGGTGGTGCTCTGGTGCTGTTGGAGTGTGTCCATGGGCTACTTGACAGGATGTGTGTTGCGATGTGTGGTGACAGGTGGGCTGTACTCCCCAACAGTGTTGACATGCTAACTTGGTTCTGGGTGGGTATCTTGTAACATGTATTGTGCATGAGTTTTGCTGTTCTGTCCTGTACTGCATTGCTTTTGACTGTGTGTCATTTCTGTCCTTCACAGGGTACTTTCAGATTCGTTTGGTCAACTGTGTCCACCGACGACGTGATTGCACATCCAGGCTGGTAGCTGTTGTGTCCCTACAGGTGATGTGCGCCACACCCATGGACTTCCTTCTGTCTACAGTTGTTGACTGTGTGCCCGCTACCAGGTGGGGTTACCTTGCATCTGTAGTGGTTACGGCATGTTGCTACTGTGTAATAAACCTGTGCTTCACTTAGTGATGTGCGTTGTCTGTGGTCACACATTTGACTGCCATTTGCTTACTGCACCTGTGGGCTACTTGACTACAACTGGGAATGGGTGTGGTGTCTGTGCATTGCACCGTCTTCCCTGGCAACATCAGTGTAGGCAATGAGTCAGATGGCCTAGGTGTGTATGTGTTGTGTAGCCCTGGTGGTGTGTCTCCCTCATATGTGTCACGTTGCCTGTACTCACATGCCTGTGTTGTCCTTGCTGTTGCAGTTCGCATACACAGTGTAATTTTGCAGTTCATCATCCCCATAACAGCACCCACGTTGGAATCACGACAGAGGCAAGTATGGTGTATTAGTGTGTTTATTGTGATACATCTGTGATAATAGTGCATAGGATGGATTGTGCTGTACATGAATCTTGCAATCCCAAGTTCCTAGATGAATAGAAAGTCCAGGTAGACAGGATCCCCAGTATCGGGGCCACAGTTGTCTGACACATTGTTCCAACTTGTACTCCCCATGCAATGTGTGGGAGTAGTGTTGCCATCAACAGGGTGAACAGTCTGTGCACAAAAGCGAAAATCCAGAACAGGTTCAGGCTTCCTGGGAGTTGCGCTTGGCCATCAGCCTCTCACTTCCCCTCCTCGGACGACCCCTCTTCTTGGGGGGGGGCCCTCAAGTGCAGGCTGCTGCGGTGCAGGGGACTCTCTGCCAGAGTCCTCCTCCCTCCCTGTGGCAGTTGCAGTTTGTTCGGTACCAGATGTTGTTGGCACACAGGGAGGTGTGGACTGGTTGCTGTTCATCTGGCGGAGGCATTGTAAAATGTCCCTGTGCACCGCCGTCATCTCATGTAGTACATCCCACTTGGACTCCACGCGGGACATGTGGGAGTCCACACGTGACATGTGTGACTCCACGTGGGACATGTGGGAGTCCAAGCGGGCATGATGGGCAGCCTGCTGCTGTTTGATGTCTCTGAGGAGCCCCACTACCTGGCTGAGCTCTCCGGTGCTGGACTGGTACGCATCAGCTATGCGTACCAGTTGTGGGTCTTCATGCACACCAGCAACGTCTGCAAGCAGCGACCTCTGTCTCCCACCCCTCCCACCACCCCTGCTGACATGTGCAGTGTGTGCAGTTGCACGCACAGATAACCCTGGTCCACCTTGGGGGTGGTGGTGGTGGTGGTGTCCATGGCCCCAGGTTGGTCCAGGGTCACTGCGCTGGTGTTGTTCCTTATTCTGTCCATGTCGGCAGGGATGGTATTCGTGGTGACAGTCGTTGGAGGGGTGGGTGCAGGGGGTGCAGCTGGTGGACCTGCTGGTGCTGCAGCTGGTGGTCCTGCTGGTGCAGCATGTTGACTTGCACCGGATGTGCCAGGTTGTTCATCGTCCGAGGAGGACAGAGGCTGTACGACGCCAGTGAGCTCGGCATCCTCTTGAGCCTGGGACTCCTCAGCGTCTGCTGCTGTGTCCCTATCATCACCTGTTTTTGGGAGACACAAACAATGTATGTCATGTTTCTGCAGGCATCAGTGGTTGACACACCTGACAGTTGTGACTGTGCCTCGGGGTGCGGGCCTGTACATTGTATTGTCCTAAGTCGTCACAGTCAGGGGTTGATATTGGTGTGGCACATTGTCCTGCATTATTTGGGCATTTCTATGTATTCTCTGGGGTGTGAACATGGTCTGCATTGATTGTGTTTGGTTGACAGCCAGACCTCCTTCCCACCCACCCACCCACCCAGTCAGTTATCCCACCATGGAACGTGCTTGCATTGCAAGGAGTGTAAGTTGTCTCTCAGGATGTCAGTCAGTGGTGTCCTGCTGTTTGTTGGTGCACAGTTGCCAGCAGGGCCTTGTGCTCCCCACAGCAGTAGCCAGTGTCAGCCATCTTGTGAGTCCTTCTCCACTCCCTGTGATGTGAGCATGGTTCAGGGTGGTGTTGATGGGCCAGTTGTGAGGCTGAGCAATGTCTGTGACTACGACTCCCATCATGCTATTGCCTCCACCCCCTTCCCAGCATGCCCATGCTTCCTTCCTTTGACTCTGCTTCCCTGTGGGGTGGGCTGGCTGTGCTGACAGGATGGCTGGGAGTGTTGTCCTGGCAGTTGTTTGGCTAAGAGTCCCAAGAGTGTCCCTGTGCTTCACACAACATAACCCAGGGTGGTGGTGCTTTGTGGGATCTTGTGTTAGGATGGAGGGCATTGCATTCTACCAGGTGGGTACTGTGGAGTTTGTGTTGGGGGGGTGTGAGGGGAGGTGCTGGTGACTATGGTCAGTGCTGCAAGTCCCCCTTCCCACCCAGCCAGCCAGATATCCCACCATGGAACGTGCTTGCATTGCAGGGAGTGTAAGTTGTCTCTCAGGATGTCAGTCAGTGGTGTCCTGCTGTTTGTTGGTGCACAGTTGGCAGCAGGGCCTTGTGCTCCCCACAGCAGTAGCCAGTGTCAGCCATCTTGTGAGTCCTTCTCCACTCCCTGTGATGTGAGCATGGTTCAGGGTGGTGTTGATGGGACAGTTGTGGGGGGGGCAATATGTGTGACTGCGACTCCCATGATGCTATTGGCTACACTGACTTGGCCAGCATACACAGAATTCCTTCCTTTGAGTGGTCTTCACTGTGTGTTGGTGTTGTTGTGGTGGCTCCATGTGTGGATGTGTGTGTTAGTTCTATTTGTGCCACTGCCTAGCTGTAGTTGTGGTTGTGTTTGTACATGTGTTGGCACAGTTGGATGTGACTTTTTTGATGGCATGTGTTGTGTTTATCTGACTGACATACACATTTTGGGATGATTCTGTTCTAGTTGCTGTATAATTGCTATGTGTGCATGGTTTGACTCTCCCCTTGACAGTGATGTGTGTGTTTTGTGGCAGTTTATTGTGTACATTTGTTGTGTACTCACCAGGCTCTGGGATGTTCTCTAGTCCATATACGCTCACTGGCGGAAGGATGGCCCGCACCTTCTCCTCCCAGGGCCTGAGGTATATTGGCTTGGCAGGAGGGCCACTGCCGGTGTGTTGGCTGTTGATGTAGTCTATCTTCAGCAGGTCCCGTACCCTCCTGCGCACGTCATACCACCTGTTCTGGATGTCCGTCTTTGTGCACCGACATGGTGATTGGGCGTTCACCCTGTTGATGATCCTCTCCCACATCTTGGTTTTCTGCGACATGGGGGTCTGTTGGACCAGAGTGCCAAACAGCTGTGGCTCCACCCTGAGGATCTCGTCTACCAGGACTTCCAATTCACAATCTAGGAACTTGGGATTCTTCTTGGGGGGCATGGTGATGGGTGGTGATGGTGAGTGATGTGTGTGTTGGTGTGCAGGTGAGGGTGTGTGAGTGTGTGTTTTGCTGGGTGTATGTGAGGTAGGTATTTGTTGGTGTGCTGATGGTGTGTGGCTTGTGTGAGGGGTGAGCTGTGGGTGTGTGGTTGCTTTCTCTTGGGTGCTGGCAGTGGAATGGCATTTGCAAAGGCTCATGGTAGTGATTTGTGTCCTTTATCTAGGTGGAGTTGTGGGTGTGTCTTTGTTCTCTGTCCCCACCCCCCAGTATTTATTGGCTTGCTAATTGCTTGTTTGGCCTTTTTTGGGTGATTTTTCCTTTGTGCTGTTTGTGTATGTTGGAAACGTTCTTGTGACCGAGTCGGACCCTGCATTGGTCTCGTACGGTGTTCTCCGTTTCGTTCACGCTGTGTTTGTGCAGTTTTGTATGCTGCGTACGCGTCGGTCGCGGTGTATTGTGTTGCTTCGGCTCGGTTTTGTATGCGTGTCGGTCGTACGGCTTGTCCTCCGTCCGACTCGGTCGGGTTTTCGCGCCTTGCATCGTACTTTGCGGGTTGGAGTTGGCGGGTACGATTCGGTCGGATTTGTTCCGGGTGCGTGTCGGTCGGTTGGATTCGCGTGTTTTTCCGGCCGGATTGCTATTTTCCGAGCGGCTCGGTCGGTCGGCTTGGTTTCCTGACGTGTCGGTCGGATTTATCGCGGCTTGCATCGTACTTGGCGTGTCGGGCGCCACTGGTACGTGTCGGTCGGTAATTTTTCCGGCTCCGAGTCGGTCGGTGCTTTTTCCGGCCCGAATCGGAATCGACCCCTGAATATGCACCCTTAAACAGTCATGCATCACAATGCCACTTAATCAGAAATCAAACACTTCACCTAGTGCAATCTTCATTCTGGCTCACTCCAGACTGGGGAATTAACAGCCAAAGCTAGGAGACTCAGCAACCAGATGCCTGCACTGAAGGTGCGTCCACCGTTCAGGCTCCCACAATTCCAGTTTCTAAGTCCACAACCCTCAGCTTTATAGTCTCAAAACACACTCGAAGGTTCGATAGACTTTCCTTCTGCGCCAAGGAAACTTACTGGAATTGGTCACCTTCCATGCAAGCATTCCAGGGCAAAAGGATTTCCCACGTTCCTTCTACAGTCTCACATGTTCCAGCCTTTATCTTAACGAGGCTTACGAAAGCCTTCGGTACGTTAAACAATCTCTTCTCCAAAAACAAAACAACCTTGAACGTGGATAACCCAATCAACTTGCAATGCTCTGTAGGCTTGTCTGTGCGCGCAGAAAAGCTCAAGCAAGGCAGAGTCAGAATTCAGGATGACATGAGACCATATCAAAGCCAATAGTAAGAACTTCATAATACTTCCCAATGTACAACACAATGCACATTTGTGCACCACTGCCTATAGCATCACATACTTCATCTCTCAAGGTACAACATAATGCACATTTGAGCACCACTGCTATTAACACTGCACTTCGAGACCAAACAGTACATTCCACACCTCTCTCTCTCTCGCCTGCTTTCAAATGCCCATCCCACACGTTCTGTTCTTGGCAAGCTGTTCTAATCTGTGATAGCTCCCATTTTCAGACTGCAAGATTAAATCTTCAAGGGGAAAAAAGGCATACGCAGGATGTCGCACATTCATGCTAGGGTAAAGTAAAACACCAAAGTCAATTAAAATGATGGTAGTCAAAGGTCATCAGGTGGTGTCAAACCATAAGAGTGCCTCTAACACTACACAAAGGTCAAATGAGATTTCCCCAGCAAAGCACACAAGGCAGGAGGGGGTATGCATGCTCCTAAAACACCATAAAAAGTCAGTTGTCGCTGAGTTAGGAACACATAACCAATCAGAACCTACCACATGCAGTGATCACACACTCCCCATGCCAAACATCAGGAAACGTTATCCACTGGCCACATTGTGTCCACACGAGGTGGAGACCCACCTGCAGTACCACTAGACAAATAAATTATGACTCCAAAGGCAGCAACCAACATTCCTCACCATATATGGTATGACTGAAGCTTTTATAATCCATCATGTTTTAAATAAAAGAAGGACACATACTAATTGTAAATTGGTATGTGTCAATTGTGAATTGGTATTGTGCCTGTAACTGTTCTCCCGGGCGTATTGTTTAATTAAATGAACAGTTCCTTTTTTGCAAAATGCCTCATCTTCTTTTCTCTAAAGGACGTTTTCCTCAAGTAACAAGATAATTTGGGAGCCAGTCCTAGTAAACCACAAACTAAAAGTAATTCTGAAAAGGATAACTCAAGGCAAGTGCCCAAATCTTCTAAGAAGAAATGGAATAATAAGAAACATAAAGAAAAGACTAAGTCACGGGACGGATCTCCTCAACTGGAGGCCACCAAAAAGCACTATAATCTGCGTAATCATGACAATATTAAGACACCTGACAGGTATCAGGGTACTGATACGTGCTCATCTCGTTCCTTTTAGAATTCATCTGAAAAATGCTTGGAGAGAGGAGGGCGGCCAGAGCACAGATCAAAGGAGTAAGTAAAACCGAAGAGGTACCTTCAACACTCTTCTGACTACATCATAAAAAAGGAAGATAAACCTAAATAGTCCAAACCTCAATTCAACAAGAGGAAGGTGGCTGGCATAAAAGCCAAGCATGCCGCGGATATTGAGGTCACTGCTTTTGAGCGGGGAGTGGGCTCTGACCATGCTGGACAGCGTGGCAGAAATCACAATCATTTGCTGGAGCCTGATGGATTGTCTGGTGGCAGTAGCATTGAGTGACAATGTCCAGGTGGAAACACTGGACACAAGAGTGAGTGTCCCGCATCGACTATATGAGATGCATTCCAATTGGAGGTGGACAAACCAAGAGACATTAATGTTCTCTTTTGAGAGAACTTGTCGTTTGGCTACAATATTCTCTTGGCCGAAAAGGATAGACCACCGAAATTTGTGATGAATTACCCAGAGGGAGAAACAGTAATTTTGCCTGCCCAGAGACAATGAAGCATTCATATACCAAATGCTAGCTCCTGCATTATACCACAACCATGTCGGATGGGATGATGGTTCCCCTTATCAGGTTATACCAGTGAGGTCAACCACGCAACCTCAAAGTCAATACCTCATTAAAAATGAACATAAAAAACAAGTTAGAGAGATATTCACACAACTTGAATACAAAGGTGTAATTGAAAGTTACACCTCCCCTATGAATAATCCTTTTTTTCCAGTAATGAAATCTGATTATTCATAACAACTACTGTTAAAGTACAGACATTTGAACACAGCTACATGTTCATTACCTGTACAGAACGCGCACAGCTTGGCACTAATGAATGACATAAGAAGAAATACAAGACAACTCTAGACATCTTAAATGGATTTTTATGCCAAAACACAGCTCCTGAAAGCAGGTGTTTGACCACATTTAGCATGCTCAGTTCTCTGGCTGTTTCCAATTCACACCCGGGGTGTGTGACAGCTACACTTTGTGCATTTCCTCTAGACAGCCACAAACACAGGAACCTCATCTGCATTCTTCTGCATTCTGATAGCTTGTCTTGGTCAGGAAGAGAGAGGGGGAGCTGACACATACACCTGAATAGTCAGTGTTGTGTTTCCCACACAAAGGGCTGATTACCCCCTACTGATAGTCAGGAACCAGGGTTGGGAGGAAAGGGGTCCTGCGCACTTCAAGGGCCTGCGTTGAAGTCACCACTTCAAAGGCCCAACTGGGTATAAGTACTGGGCCTCTGACCCTAACAAGACAGTACACTACTGGACCTGTGATGAACTCTGTCAGGAGTAAAGACTGCTGTGCTATAAGGATTGCCACTCTGCTTTACTGCTGCTCTGGAAGAATTGCTTTTCTACTTTGGTGTGCTGCCCTGCTGCTTGCTGATCTCTGCCCTTCTGAGAACAAGGACTGGACCCATCTCACTTGAACCCAGATTGACTCCAAGAACTTGCTGACTTGCACCCTGTTCTGAAGTCTCATGGCCAACAAAGACTTCCTTCAACCCTGTAATAGCACCTGGACTCTGCCATCTATGAGTCCTTCCCTGCCAAGTGGTGCCAATCCAGTCCTGGGCCCTTGAAAGGTAACTTCTGCTATATAGAAACATCAAAATTGAGCAGGGATGACATTGTGCCGATTGGAACTGACCCATTATTCACTTTGACGCAGTGCAAGGCTTGATGATGACGGATCAGTGCGGCTCAATGTTGATGCAGTACCTGCATCATAAAGGGGTTCGTCGACAAAGCCTTAATTGCCTGCACTGATCGGGATCGATGCATCATGTCTTCAATATTGACGCTAGCTCCATTCAAGGTACTTTTTCAGTGGGACCTGCTGGAGTACTGTAGACCGTCTGCTCTCCATCCCGGTTGGCCTGAACTTTGGCTTTACCCTGGTCCAGCACGACCTCAAGTAATCCTTAAGCTCTGTTTGCTTCTAAGCACTACTTTTCCATTTATTCTTTAAAATCTCTGTTTCTACCTAATGGATTTTTTTCGTTTTGATCTTGTTTTAGTAATAAGAAATAGTCTATTTTTCGAAACCTGTGTGGAGTATTCTTGTGATGTTTTCACTGTGTTACTGTGTGTCTGTGTTGCACAGATACTTTACATTGCCTCTTAAAATAAGCCTGTCTGCTCTATGCCAAGCTACCAGAGGGTGAGCACAGGTTATCTTTTAGTGCATATCTAGCTTACCCTGACTAGAGTAGTGGTTCCTGCTTTGACAGGTGCATACCTCTGCCAAACAGAAACCCCAGTTCATTTTACAGAATAGTATCAATATCGCAAAGGCCATGGCTTGATCTGATTCTGCTCTTCTCACCCCCATTACATATAAACTGGCTGCTCTGCAAAAACTGGCTGCTGATCTTCCCTTGGCTGCTTGTTATCATCCTGAACTTGCGGTGACTGGTGATATGAAGACAATACTTACTTTTCTAATATTATCTAATATTATTTAATTTGTTTCTGTGTTGCCTGTTCGTTGTTATGTGGATAACTGATATATTTTATTTCACTCTAATCTTCCAAACACATGTAAGATATGTAAATATATTGATCTGAAATAACATCCATTTTCCTGTATAGAAAATAACAAATTTGATCTGAGGTGTGAATGAAAAATAAAGCCATGGCCTTCAAAGCTACAGTGGCATAAATATTTGGCTAAGCTATGTGATTTATATATAGTGTATCTGTCCACTAAATAAATCTATGCACTCACCAGGGCGCCTTCTTGGGTATGACGTTATAAAACATGTACGATTTGGAGTTTTAGCCAGAGTTTCAAACCTCCTGACTTTACAGTTATTGCTCTCTACTGATTTGTGCTGCCTACTCTAACAGGAAAAAATAAAGTGCTTGTCAACATTTAAGTATTGCGAGTGACATAAATTGCAAAATGTGATCAACTTGAATTTAACTTGAAATACTTTCTGCAAGGCAACGACAGAGTGGAGTATTTGCCATTTTAGCATATCTTTCAGCATTCTGCATACATTGTTTGGGAATTGATGCACTTTGAAGGTCTCAGTTGATTCAAAAAGAATTCTAATGCACACATATTAATCAAATAGGCCCTTCGTTAAGCTTTACAAAGCCATAAATTAACATTTTAAAAAATTATAAAATAAATGGGAAGGGATACTGAGAATGAACCTATTTTAGACGGAGGATCAGAGAAGGGGAAATGCGAGATTGTAGGGAGGAATGACGTTTCCATGGTGTACATTCAATAATTAATGATGAGATTTATAGAGTCAAATATAATGCAGGGTAAATGTGTCTAAGGTTTCAGAATCACCTGAGGGTTTCATGGGGGTGTCCAATTTTCCCACTGTCTTTAGCTTTTGCTTTATGGAGAAATGAATCAATGGGTCCCCATATCTGATAAAACTTGAGCAATTAAAGTGAGATGCTCATCACAGCTGCATCATCATACCGAATTTGTTTGTTGGTTATATAGAATATGTTTTGAATGTATTCAATTCTTTTTCCACTGTTCGTATCATAATAATGCGATTTAGCAGTTGAATCCGAAGTTGTTTTGTCTCTGCAGGGCATATACCGATCATAATCATAAGGAAAGTTAGTGTCATATCCATTTTTAAAATGTGATATATTATCTTCTGAATTTTTCTCCAAAAGGTAACTAGTACTGGGCAATTACATACTTGTATCTATACATTTAAACATGGCAGCTGTTCCTCCCATTTCCAACTGGCAATATGCAAAACCTTCTATCTCATTATTAAAAGAACTCATGTTATTATTGGCATTATTTCATTCTCCATCATCTTGACAGTGTGCAGATGCCTTTCAGGGGTTTTTAGCTTTCAATAAACTGTATGATTATGATGAGGATAGCACCCCAAATGATGAAGGCAAGAATCAGATGTGCATTGTTTGCTTTATGTTTTCTTGTAGGGGCATGAAAAACATGAGGTGAGGAATTGAGCTCTGGCCAGAATTTTCAAATTTGGACCACTTGGTTTTTGCATCTTTGCCCAGGTTGAAACACAAGAATGGAGCCTCGTGCATTGTAAATGTCTGTTAAAATAATTTTGAATAATACCTGCCTGCTCCTGCCTTTTAAAGTTTGGCCCACTGCTGCACAATTGAGGTCAGAGGTAGTGCATGGGTTATACATCAATAGGTTTGCACACGTGAGTAAGCAGGGAAGACGTCTGTCTGAATCAGCCTGTTATAACTGTACAGGTAATTTGCAGAACTCTATTACCAGTCATATCATGGGTTTCCTTTGACGTCTTGAATGGAAGAATCTAGTTTTGGAATGCCATTTAGGGGTTGAGCTTACGTACAGGGAGACATGATTCTTCTATCTTGAAAAATCCCACAATGATGTGTAGAGGGGTGCACTAGCTTGTGGGTTGCTCCCAGGATTTGTCATCTGGATAGAAGGATGATATGGAAGCTTTGGATTAGGCAGAGATACCCACCTTCTCTCCAGCGTCTCTTTTATACCTTTACATAGGGGAAGATGGTTAGATGAACAGAGAAGCTTGCTGCTGAACCTTTGCTTGTAAAGGAGTCCAGGCTCTGTGTGATTCGGACTGCAGGATGAGTGACTCTGGTCACCCCACTCTCTATGGGAGTCAGTATATGGTGGACTTGCTTGGAATCCTGGAGAAGACCAATTCTTACTAGAGTTGCCCAGAGAACAAGCAACACAGACTAGTGCAAAGCACACAGGTGCCTTGCAAGTGGACAGAAGGCCTTGGGACTTGGGGAGTGCAGGCAGGTGGTGAACCTTGTTTACTAAACATATTTAACTCACCAAAGTTGAAGTTCACTGAAAATCTTTAAGTTCAAACTTCAAACATTTTATTTGGTTTCCATCCTCTGTAGACTTTACCATGTTTTGTCATCTCAGAAATAAATCCTTATCAGCAATACTACATTTTGTTAACACCCTGACACCACAATTGTTAGACTTGCCCTTTCCGCTGCACCATCCACAAACATTTTGCCTTCACCTTCCTGTTTTCTGCATCCATTTTTGTTGGCTTTTAGGTCTCACAGCACTTTACCACTGTTAACCAGTGCTACAGTACTTGTGCTCCCACCTTTAAACAAGGTGGAATTGGCTTAAACTCAAATAGCGTATTTAATTTTCTTGAAGTGCCTAGTAAAGTGGTATTATATGAGCCCATAGCCTGTAAATTAAGTGCTATTAGTTGTCCTGCAGCACTTATTGTGCCATCCACTTAAATAGTCCTCTAAACATGTCGGGCCAGCCATTGCAGCCTGTGTGTGCAGTTTTAAACATCCATTTTGACCGGTGAAAATATGCCTTTTTGCAGGCCCTAACCTTCCTTTTTACAGATAAGTCACTCCTAGGGTAGGCCCTGGGCAGCACAGAGGGCAGGTGCGGTGTATTTAAAATGTTAGATATGTAATTCCAAGTTTTACATGTCCTGGTAGTGAAAAACTCTTACATTCGTTTTTCACTACTGCAAGACCCGCCTCTCCCATAGACTTACATTGTAGTCACCTTATTACATTTAATAAGCTGTATTTCCAAGTGGGAGCAGGTAACCAGGTCAAGTTTGGTGTCTTTGGAATTGTAATGAAAAATCAAAACTTATATTGAAGTCGGATTTTAAATTACAATTAAAAAAATGCAACTTTTAGAAAGTTTGCATTTTCCTGCCCTAGCCATTTAGTGTCTGTAATCTATTCCTGGGTCATGTGACTTGGTGTAGTTGACACTTGGGCTTTTTGTATTCCTCCTAGACAGCCACACACAATAGGTAGCTTAGGTGTGCCTGGATGGGCCATCACTGGCAGGATGGGAGGAAGGAGCTTGGCACTGCCCCACTTACACCTGAATAGCCTGTGTCCTGCCTCCACATGAAGGGCTGCATACTGCCTATAGTTGATCCGGAGCACGACAGGGAAGGCAGGATGCCTGAGGACTTCAAAGAAAGACATCTAGAAGCTTCACCCCCACTTCAAAGGTATAAATAATGGACCTCTTCAGTACACTTCTGGACCTGTGGACGCTCTGCCTGGAAGAAGGACTGATATGCTGTTGAAGGACTGCCCTCTTCTGGTGGACTGCTGCCCTGCTGGACTACTGCCTTGCTGGATTGCTGCCTGGCTGTACTGACCTGCTGCCTGCTGCCCTCTTGCCTGGGGAGTAGGTCTGGGCCTGAATCTTTTGAACCCAGAACTCCAGAGTGACTCCAAAGGCTAGTAGTCTGGCCTCCCGATATGAAGCCTGAAGCCTCAGGGACACAACAGTCTTCCAACAACCTTACACCTGCATCTGAACAGTGCCATCTGTGAGTCTACCCTGCCTAGTGGTGCCATCACGGTCCTAGGCTTAATGTGCTCTGCCAGCCTCTGTGGGTCCAACACAACTGATGCATCTCCTCTGCTGCGCAGGGCAACCCAGGGCAGAACCAACGCATCGCCGCTGCTGTGTGGATCAGAACCCTTGCTAAGAACTGCATGGTATCTCAGACCATCGCCGCATCGGAAACGATGTGCGCAACGTATCTTCATCGCAGGCCCTGAGGTACACAAAAAAGCGATAGAGTGAAATGCTTGAATATTATCTCAGCCACTGGTAAACCTTAAAATGTAGGGTTGCTTGTGTTCCAGGTCAGAGGGGACCAGGCCTGAGAGTTCTGGTTGGACTGTTCCTATTGGAGCAGGATGATGACTGATTTGCATATGGCTGGTTCCTGTCTGAGGTGGCATGATGGGCAAAAGAACAAAGGACTGGAATGCAGCACATAGTAGCTATCAGTGGTTGAGATTAATTCAAGCATTTCACCCATCACTTTCTTGTGTACCTCAGTGAGTCACCCTAAGTGCGATGTGTATGCACAGACGTGGGTCCCCTGCTCATCATGCCACAGGAATCAAGTTACAGCCTACTAAAAAGGCCCTAATAGGTTGAAAGCAGCGTAGGGTTGCTTGTATTCCTATTCAGTGGGTACGCGTTCTGGCAGTTTAGGCTGGACTAGCAGAATCCAGAAAGAATTGCATAGGAATGGTTCCTGTCTGAGGTAGCATGATCTCAGACTGGAACGATAAACTGGAATGCGACCCAGAGTAATTAACAGTGGCTGAGATTAATTCAAGCATTTTACCAGTCATTTTTTGTATAACTTTATCATTGGTGCAGTGGCACCTGCAGAAGCAAAAGAAAGAGTAAACATGTAACCTTAAATTGAACAGGAGCTCCTAAAAATATTCATAATTTGCTATGTGGTGTTCTAGAAGGTGTGTTGTGCTTAGTCATAGGGGCTACTAGGAGGGTGGATGTGCCAACAGAATAGCCCCCGCATATCTGAATTTGGTCACCTGAAGTCTCCTTGGTCGCTAAAAGTGTGCCCTCACAAGAGTTTTCAGTGGGGAACATGTACTTTGGGCTTTTACAAAGTGACTCTAGGTTAAATGATATTCACTTGTTAGTTCTTATGAGGTTGCTGTGAGCTGTATTGAATGTAGAAATAAGACTCTGATATAAAATGTTCATCACTTTAATAAAGCAAATTCTGGGTATAGAAATGAAATTTGAATTAAGTGCATATGTCTAGTAACATCTGAAATGTTTTATAATGTTGACAAGTTTCATTAAAGGTTCATGTTCTGCAACTGGTTAATGTGGAGACATCTTGGAGAATCAGTAGGCCTGACTTTTTAAAAGCACGCCACATGTTTTGTGTTAAGCACAAAGTAGGATGTATTGTGTTTTTGGGGTTAAGAGTTAGGATTTGATGGTGCACAGGGGCCAGGGTACATTTAGGGGGTACTTGATCTTTGTGATTGTTCTTTGTTGCGTGTCCCCAAGTAAGCAGGGTTCTCATTTCCCAGTCCATATATATTCGTCAATTCGTGTGCAGTATTTACTTTTGTTTGTAACAAAGCATGTTCCCTTTTAAAAGAAAAAGCACTGAATAGTTAGTTATAAAACAAGTCTTGTTTGTTGAAATGCTACTTTCTGATTCTCCAGCCTATAGCACTTCCCTGGAGTAAACACTGAATGGCCTGCCTCGTTACTCAAAGAGTCAAGTGCTAAAAAAGGGTTTCTTGGCTTCGTGTTTGGGGGCCACCAGACATCATACGACAAAATACCCCCATTTTAACAATTGGGGCCCAGTACCTTCTGAGTTTGTGGGTCTCTCCAGTCTGTTAGTGATGTTAGCGGCTTTGGAAACACAAAAAATAATTCATTGTGTTCTGCACACTGCTTAAGCCACATCTTTTTTGCTTCCAATTGACAGATTTTGCTCTTACCACTCTGGGTTGCAACTAAAGTGGAAATGTTCCATCTGTGGATATTGATAGAGGCACAGTCTCTCTGGGCATCTTGAGCATCTATCTGTGTTATTTCCTCTATGAAGACATTACACTTTAAAATAGTACTTGTGAAGGGATTCAAAAAGTATTATAATGTAGCCTAACTTAATTAAGTAAAGTGTAACCATTTCTATACAATGAAGGAATTAAGTCCTATAACTGAACTTCTTGTTCTATCATACTGAAGTCAGACATTTGATTTATTTAAGAAGAACAATACATGCCATTCTCATCATCATAATATTTCTCTATCTCGTTTGGATACCAATCACCCATCAAACATATGGGTCTTAATGAAATTGACTTGACTACATTCTCTCCCCCAACCCACAGGGAGATTGAGGTCTGTCCCTCTTAGGCATATCAGTAAGCTACATCAATCATTGTTTCAAAACAAAAATATCATATGATATACAATTGTCTATCATTTAAGCTACTGCAACTTGGCTAGCCTTATGCAAGCTATTCTGTTTTGCCCCACTTAAAATTATTTAGGGTCTTAGAGGCTTTTAGAAGAAATGCTGGCAAGTCATAAGGCCTTTTCGAACATTGGCAGTTTGAGGCACACAAAATCAAATATTACCTAAAATATATAATATGCAAGCAATATTATAAAAACATATAAGCCTTTTCTTTTGTAAATATTTAAAAGTAACAATGTATGAATCTACTAGGAAGGCACAAGTGTAGGAAAGCATACAGTAAATGGGAAAATTAAGCAACATAACCAGTGATGTTCACAGGACCTAAATTGCATCCATCCTGAGCACATGCTGAAATCTTTGTTGGGATTTATCTTTTGGTCATGCCAACCAGGCAGCACTACTAACAGTCGCCCTGCTCATATGAAATGCTCATGGTGTCATAATTCATAATCTCAATGTAAAATACTTATGTCAACAAAATAATAGAGGTTAGTACAAATAAATCTGAGCAATACATATTAACCCTTTGAGTGCTTAAGATGTTCTGAACCCATCCACTGCAGCAGTGCTTGGGTGCTGTGGAAGGCTCCAGCAAATCCTAGCACCCATCCGTGGGGCAAACACTGGCTTTCCTCCCGCTGACCCCCTGCCACATGACCCCACCAGGGCTGGCAGTGGAAGCACTTCCTCTGCCACCCTCTCCCTCTCCTCTGGCAATCTGTTGACGTCAGTATGCGCACGGCCTGCAGTTGTGATCAAGAGGCACAGTGCTTTGTGGAAAGAGACACACCAGGGGAAAGGGAAGAGTTTTTCCTTTCCCTCTGTGTCTCTGTTCAGAGCATTACTACTATGGGATCATGGGTGGAATCGCAATCACACAGCAGGAATGCTGCAACCAGGCATGTTTTTTTGCTTGGGGGAGTGGCTCCTTGGGTAAGGGTTGTTCCTCAATGTTGTGGAATATGATTAGACTGTGTCTGCCCCCCCTAGACGCAGATTGGCCATTTTTTAGACCGACCTGTCCCTAATCGGGTGGGAAAACACTAGACATCGGTCAGTTGTTATTTATGTATGTTGGAGAGCAGCCTCTTGGGCAAGCGTCACTCCCCATTTTGAAAAGGGTATATCTTTTGTTTTCCAACTCCCCTGTGGGTAGAGCAGTCATTTTTTAGGCCGATCTTCTCCAAGTGGAGGTGGAAAACCACTTGACATCAATGAATTTAGCTTTTATGTATGGTGGGGAGTGACCCCCTGAGGAAGGGTCATTCCCCATTTTGAAATGATCATCTTGTGATCCCCCCCCCCCCCACGGGCAGACCTGCCATTTTTGGCCAATATGCCCCCAAGGGGTATGGACAGAAGACCACTAGACACTAGGGTCTTCTCTTTTTAGATATGTTGGGGTAGCAGACCTTTGGGCAAGGGTCACTTTCTGGTATTAGCCAAACATTTCCTTTGTTTTCTGCTCCCCTTGAAGGCAGATCAAACTTTTTTAGGCCAACCTGCCCACAGAAGGGGCATAAAACCACACCACTAGACACTAAGAAGTAAGGAGTAAGTTCCTGTCAGTGGGGGAGGATGCCCCTAGAGTAAGGATCACTCCCCTCTGGGGTGCCAACATTTTGCTTTGCTTTCTGGCCTCCTTTGAGGCAGATCAGACATTTGTGATACCAACCTCCCCCAGGGCAGACTTCATTGTGTTTTATAATGTTGACTGTTAGATTTCTTGTCATCATTTACATTTGTGAACTTAGGGCCTGATTTAGAATGTACCTGACTGAAATCCCATCATAGGTATTACAAGTTCCATAGGACCTAATGAAATTGTAATATGGTGCATGGGCTAGCTGTCACGTTTGTGATGGAGTAACCTGGTCCACCAAAATCTAAATCAGGTCCTTCATGTTTTATTTCTCATTTGTATAACAGTGCAAAGCTTTTGTTTTCCTTGAAGGTGACACCTACTTTTGTTTCACCATTGGTAGACCAGCAGTTTGTGTAGTTGCATGTGGTTGGTAAGGAAACTTTTTTGTAATGTTTACTTGAAAGGACTTTCATTGCCTTTCTTTGAATGTTTGTTCTTAACTGTTGTAATGATTGTGGCATATTTAGCTTATTATTATTGTGTTTTAAATTCACGTTTGGATTTGTTCAAGATCTGTATTGTGTTGTCTTATGTGTAATTCTTTTGTTATTCCTTTCTACTGGGATATCTTTGGGACGTGCTTTGTCTATGCAGAGTAGGTTCAGTTGTTCCTCAGTCTAGCTGTCTGTGGCAAGTGAGACATATCTTTTTGGAGTGCAACGCATAACCCAACAATGTTCACAAGATCTAAATTGAATCCTGAAAATACGCTGATATCTTTGTGGGGATTTCTCATCTAGTCAAGTCCACCTGGCAGCACTACGAAAGGTTATCTTGTTCATATGAAATGCTCATGATGTAATAATCTCAATGTAAAATGCTAATGCAACAAAATATTAGAGGCTAGTACCAATAGATTCAAGCACTATATATTAACTCCTTGGGTGCTGAGAACATGCTGGAGACATTCACAGCAGCAGTGCTTGGGTGCTGAGATGGCTTCAGCACGTCCTAGCGCCTACCCATGGAGAAAGCAAAGGAATTTCCCCCGTGGGGTCCTTTGCCACATGCCCCCAACAGGGATGGCAGTGGAAACGTTTCCTCTGCCACTGTCTCCCTCTCCTCTGGCCATCTGATGAGGTCAGTGTGCATATGGTAAGTCGGGTGATCAAAAAGCATGGGGCTGCGCTGGAAGTCATTTACTTCTAGCTCAGTTCATAAAAAGGATGTCCTGGACTGTTAAGTCCTCTGCTGGGGGGGAACTGGGTGGAAAGTGAAACCTGGGGGGAGAGGGAAGAGTTTTTCCTTTCCTCTGGGTGCCTCTCTTCATTGCATTCTTGCTGTAGGATCGCGGGTGTGACCACAATTGCGCTGCAGGAATGCACCCACTAAACACCAGGGATGTCTTTTTGCTAAGGGGGAGCAGCCCCTTAAACAAGGTTTGCCCCCCCCAATGTTGTGGAATATGTATATATTAGTAAAAACTTGATACACATTCTTTACAACAAGTAAAAGAGCAAACCATAAAATCATAGAATACGGTAGTAGTACAATTAACAGTTGTACTTATAAAGTGCATTAAGTAAACAGTAGTAAGTCAGAATCCCCAGGAGAAGTTCTTAACTCAAATTGAGGTACTATAATTTAATAAAATAAACATAAGAAAAGTAGGGGTAAAAGCTGTCCTAACTTTATATGCAGGGATACACACTTGATGTGGGTATAGAGTGCATTAAATAAACAGAGAAGGTTAACAATCTGATAAAGTGTCTAATAATGAGCCATCCTAATTCGATTGGGTTCTGCATGCCTAAGGTTTGTTGTAAAAGATATTTTAAAAAATAGTTATTAGTCGGGTTCACAAGGAATGTTCTAGGTCTGAATTAAAGAAAGTCTAGAGCGTATGATCCATGTAGCAAACAAGTATCAACTGGAGCAATCGGTGATAAATATCCTGTGGGCAGTCAAAAATCTGTTGAGGCCCCGATTGAGACACAAAGGACGAATCAATTTGTGTCTAGGACAGAAAAGCAGAAACGGTCAATGTCCTCAGATTTGTACCCACACAAATTGCACTAAGCCGGAGAAAGAGAACCTGAGGACTATTTTTGCGTGAAAGCTTTCAGTGGTAGAATATAAAGCAAAATTTGATATCAAGACTTTACACAAGAGGTGGGGAAACCTCAAAAAGGAAGTCCTCAAATTTGGGAAAGGGTTTATGGGTCAAAAATTGGGTATATAGAGATCCCAAGGTAGTAGAGTAGTGCCACTGGGCCACTAAAAAATCCCAATAAGTTTTAATGAAGAGTATTTTAGAGATTGAGTTTCTAGACTCAGGGGAAGTTAAGAATGACTGGAGGTCTAGTTTTGCAAACCATACATTTAAGTACGAGAACCACTTGATTTTGCTACCTGTATCGAGGTTCATGACTTCTAGAAGATCCCTTCTGTAAAAGTCTAGTTTGCGAACCCAATATAGGAGGGGATTAAGGGCAACAATATGTTCTATACCTTTATGGGCAGTGTCAATAATTATAGGTATAGACAGTGTACACTGAGGTAGTTTGAGCAATTATTTAATAAACATGAGCTCCTTAACATTTAATGGGTTAAGGTTGGTAGTTCCCCATAACTTTGCACCATTGAGTGTCCCTGATTGACTTCTAGTCCTAGAACTCTTCAGTGCTAGAGAGATTGACTGTGATTGAGAAGATTTATGCATTTTTAGAATACCAGCCAAAGTTTGAGGGATGATGAGACTACTTTTGAGGATATGGTGAGACCAGGAGAAAGAGTTGGCAATCCGTACCCCAAGATAGTTGAAGGTTTGGACCGACTGTACTGTTGGGCAGTAGTGCAATTTCTATAGGGTCCGAAAGCGATTAGCTTTGTCTTTTGTGAGTTAATTTTGAGCCCCATAGTAAAACGGAATTCCACAAATTTAGATATGAGGTTTTGCAGGCTGGAAGGAGTACCTGAGAGAAGAAGAGTATCGTCTGTGAAGAGGAACCCAGGGATCTTAATTCCACTCAGCTTCGGGGTGTCACCTTTCCCAGTGTTAAGATGGTCAACAACTCTCTTGAAGAAAAGGGAGACTAAAGTGGGCTTGCCGCTAATATGCACCCCTGGTAAGCTCCTCTACATACAGGAATGGGCCCTGTCTGTTCGCCATCTGAACCCCATCTGACCCACGGACAGTTAGCTTGATGGATCCCAATAAGGATGTCTAGGATAGAAAAGGGAACTCCCAAATCGACAAGGACTTCCCAGAGAATGTGTCTGCACACCAGGTCAAAAGTAGCCAGTAGATCAACGAAGGCAATGTAAAGATGGTCTTACAGAAAGGAAACATATTTCCAGATAAGAAATATCATATAACTTAGTCTATGGCAGCTGCCGCCGCTGCTGCAGGTAAGAGTGGTGGGGCGGTGGGGGATTTCGAGATACGACCACAAGGAAAAATGTAATAAATAATTAATTTTCCCTCGTGGTTGTCTCTCGAAATCCCCCCCAGCCTGCCCCACCGCTCTTAACTGCAGTGGCCGCGGCTGGTCTATGGTACTTGTCTTATGCCGAAAACCGTTCTGAAAGGGGGACAAATTTTAACTTCATCGAACCAGTCCTGAAATTTGGTTAAGAGCGGATGGCAAAAGATTTTTTGTAAACTGTCTATGAAGCTTATGGGCCTATAATTTTTGTATCACTCCGGTCACCTTTTTGAAAATAGAAATAATATGAGCCCCAGCCCAAGTAGAAGGTAGATCAGCACTTTTTAGAATTTCTTTAGAGAGACAATTAATGTAAGGGGCCCAATGTCTATTTCTGATTTATATAAATCACCAGGAATGACATCAAGTCTGGGACCTTGCCTTGATGTAAAGATTCAATAGCCAAGCTTGTATCTAACAATGAAAAAGAGATCTCTTTATCTGTAAAAGTATCAGTAGGAGGACAGGCAGAGATGGACTGCTCATATTGGGTATCAGCATAAAGCTTGCCGAAATGAATTTCCCAAACAGGTGATGGTATAAAATGGTCGGTTGGAGTGCTGGCCCCAATGTGACCATGTGAAATGATCCGCCAGAATGCCACCTGTTGCTTGCCCTGTGCAGCGTCTAACAGGTTCTGCCAAATGTTTAGGTCCAGCTTGCGCTTTTTGTCTCTGAGGATCTGTTTATAAGACAGAGGAATGTCATGTAGCGACAGAATAATGTTCTTTGATCTCCCCCAGAAGGTGCATCTTGGCCCGGTGACAATCTTTGATGTACCAAGAGGTAGATTTATGAAGTTTGTAGTAATGTTGTCTATATAGGCTTGAGAATAAGTCCTCAAGGGACAGGAAGAGAGGAAGATGGTTATCTATTAACAACTTGTTAGGAGAAGAACAGTGTTCAGCATTGGCCAGCTTGGTTAAAAAGAGAGTATAGATTTGGGACAGCAGGTCAGAATTGTTTGCTATTGATCTGCACTTAATACCCCTTCTATTGTTGGTGAGTGAGGGACTGAATTGGGACTGTGTCTGTGGAGCAGGTAAATCGCAAAGGAAGTCCCCTGTAAGAGTTAGTTCTAGGGCGTTGTGATTGCTGTCATCTCTTTGGAGAATCTTGAAATCACATAAATTGCTCCAGAGTCTACTATTGATGATGCAACAGTCAATACATGTTTTTTGTCACCTCTTTTGATCGTAAATGTTCTAGATTTGTCAGACTCTGATCTCTCATTACATGCCCTAAGACGAAAGGAGAGGGTAAGAGAGGCAAGCTGTAAAGCTGCTGCAGCCCAAGGCTTTAGAAAGTCTGCCTCTAGAGATGGAATGTCCATGGTTTCCTCTTCACTTTGGGTTATGGTTGTAATGAGTTCTATAGGTTTGTAGGAGGTATTGAAGTCACCAACTACAATCGTAAACTCTGTGCTAGAGTTGGAAGAAAGAACGTTTTCCACAATGGTGAGGGTCAAAGACTCATTATTTTTGGGAACTTTAAGGCTATAAATGTTCAGAATATTGATGGGGTTCCCTTTGCAGGGACTAAGATGTAGCCCTAAAATGTCAGGGGACAAAATGTCCAGCCTTTTACTGTGACAACACAGGGATATTTTGAGCCATATTATCAAGCCATCTGAAGCTTTACCTTTGGTAGATGGTGTTGCATTGTTGCAATAGGTAATATATCAAGGTCTGTAAAGCGGGGAAACAGTCCATGATTCCTGGTTTAAGAGTATATAGAAAGAGTACATAAAGCAGTTCCATGCGGAGTTGACAGTTTTGTCAGTAATTCCTGTGACATTCCAAGAAAGTAGGTGAACCTCACTATTGGGGATCTGTGAATCTTCTAATAGGTATGTATGAATAATAAATGCATTAGGCAGAGGCATCAGGGAAAGTACTTAGGAACCAATAGAAGAAGTGGTGAAAACCTTAGATGAAGATAGTCAGTCTATCTGATTAAGAGGGTTGTTTGGATTTGGGAAGCAGCTTGGTAAAGATACAGGCAAAATGGTATTTAAGGTGGAGAGTTCATTGACAGTTGGAGGTTGAGGAATAAGTTTTGTCCATATTTCGATCCCCCTGGGGGCAGATTGGCCATGTTGTAGACTGATCTGCTCCCAATAGGTGTGGAAAACCACTGGACTCCAGGGAATTTTTATGTATATGTGTTGGGGGAGCGGCCCCTTGGACAAAGGTCACTCCCCATTTTGCTATTTTTTAGCCATCTGCCCCCAGGGGTGATGGAAAACCACTAGACACCAGGGAATTGGGTCGTTCCACATTTTGAAATGAACATCACCTTTTTTTCCACCCCGCCAGATCAACCATTTTTAGGGCAATATGACCCCCAGTGGGGTGGAAAACCACTAGAAGCCAGCATTTTTTTATATATGTCTACACATGTCCTTTGTTTTCTGCTGAACTTAATGTTTTATTTCTCCTTGTTATCCTCACAAACCTGACTGATATCCCATCCATCATATTACAAGTTCCGTAGGATATAATATAATTGTAATACTGTGGATGGGCTAGCAGTCACGTTTGTGAGGGCGTAACCCAGTATGCCAACCTCTAAATCAGGCCCTTAATGTTTTATTTATCTTTTTAATCCTAGTGCAAAGCTTTTGATTTTCTTGATGGTGACTCCTGCTTGCAGTTTTGGCATTGGCAGATCTACAGTTTATGCAGTTGCCTATGTTTTGTAAGGGAACATTTTTGTAATATTTATTTCAAATGAGTATCATTTCTTCCTTGAATTTCATTTTTTTAATCATTGAAATAATTGTAGCACATCTAGATTATGTTTTGTGTATCAAATTCACATTTGGATTTGTTCAAGATCTGTACTGTGTTGGTTGTGTATATTTTGTTTTCCTTTTTAGTTGGATATGTATGGTGCTTGCTTTGTCTGTGCAAGGTAGGTGCAGTTGATCCTCAGTCTAGCTGTCTCTGGAAAGCGAAAGGTATCTTTAGGGAGTATAATACTCATTGTGTGGTTTGCATTGACTGTTTTTCCAGATCATTAAATGTCGATAGCTATGTTTACTGTTTGATACAGTTGAGTTCTAATTTGACACAGTGTTGATTATTGCTGTTTTATTTGTCTTGTTTGTTTAATTAGTAAGCATTATGGCTGCCCGCTAGCTGACAGCTTTTCAAATCTGCCTCTGAACATGGCTCTGAGACTGACTCTGCATCTGAGGCAGGGAATCAAGCTTAAGATTCTGGCAGTGAATTTTCTGCCTTAGAGGAATCATATGATAATGAATCCACTATTAGTGCTGATGAAGTGGGTCTTTTAGAGGAGGACACTGATATGCCAGTAGTGCAGCAAGAGCAGCAATGGGCTGGAAGTTTTCCCATTAGAAGTGCTGAAATCTGGTTTACCCTTAACATGGTGTAACCTGTTTTGCCTGCCTTAGTGGTGTTGCAGGGTGTAGAGTAAATACAGAGAACGTTGTGCCAATCAATTTCTTCCAACTCTTCACTGATGATGTGTTTTTAGAAGATACTGTTGAGCAGACTAATTTGTATGCAGTTTTTGAGATACAAAAGTGCCACACCTAAGACCCATTCAGAGCTACCTAGTTGACTCCTACAAATCTCCCTGAGATTAAGCAGTTCTGGGGTTTAACTTTGTTGATGGGATTGCTAAGGAAGCCATCACTGTCTTTACATTGGTTTACTAATCCTTTGATGGCAACTGCTATATTTCCAGCAACCATGAGTCGAAATAAGTATTTGCTTCTGCAGAGGATACCGCATTTTGTGGATAATGCTACAGCATTGACATGAGATCAACCTGATTGTGACACACTCTTCTGGCTTTGGCCTGCCCTTGACAATTTAGAAGATTGTTTCTCAGAGATACAATTTTGAGGGAAAGATATATCTGTGTAGGAGTCTCTGGTCCTGTTCAAGGGCTGTTTGGTTTTGAGATAGTGCATTCCCAGCAAAAAAGCAAGTTATGATAGTAAGCTATGTATGCTGTGTGAAAGTGCCACTGGATAAGTGTATAATTTCAGGGTGCGCTCTACTAGGGATTCTTCAATTGACTCCTCTAGTTGCCCTTCCACTTTTGTAGTCAATGAGATAATTTTTGGGGAAACTTGCTAGATAACTTTTTAATTAGGGTCACCATTTATATGTGGACAATTTCTATATAGTTGTGCAATTTTTAAAGGCATGTGGCACAATTGGCTCTGACTATTACGGTTACCCTAAAGAGCTGCATGTAAAAAACTTTAAAGGGGACAGAGTAGTTTTTTTACATAGTAAAGTCACACATTTGGTACAAGAAGTTGCTGAGCAGTTGTTTCATTGGGCGCCCTTAATTACTTATGTTTTTTCAAAGATTGTTCTCCAGATTCTAATATGGGTTTCGCACAGTTTCAGCAGTCTGTAATAGGCAGCCTTGGTCAGTCAAGCAGACAAGTCCTCCTAGAATGGGAGTGATGGAGCAGATGGCTAGATTGAAAAATCAATGCTTTCCTGCATACATTCTTCCAACACCCAAAAAAACCTTTCATTTTTAGAGATGTAGAGTCTGTGTCTGAAGAGGAGTACAAAAGGAGAGTCGTTTGAACTGCTTTGATTGTCCTTCTAATCCTGGTATTAGGTGTGCCCACATGCTTTAAATTTTACCATAGGGAACTCAAGTATTGGGAGCAACCATGAGAGTTAAAGGGTCCTGACTATGGTCTGTATTGCTTTATATTTTTTGTTTGGATACCTGCTTGGCAGTACTTTGGTGTGTTCAGTTACACCTGTTGTGTATTCAGTCATAGTTGGCATTTCATCTTCTAGCAAAAGGCAGTTTTTTTTCTATTTGACAAACATGTGCTGTTTTTAGCTGGATGGTTTATTGTTCCTGTCTGTCTCTTCATTGAGGGAGTGTATTAGAAAGGAAAGTCGGTAGACCTTCATGATGATATCTGAGTGACATTTGGCTAGGGATGCATGAACTGCCATTTGGCTGCCGGTCTGTGTGGACTGGCACCTGACTGGCAGTGTGTGTGGCGGGCATTTGGCTGGCAGTTTGTATGAAGTGGTGTTTGGCTGGCAGTGCGTGTGGACTGGCATCCGGTTCAGGGTGTGTGGGGCTGGCATTCTACTGTCATTGTGTCAACTGGAATTTGGCTGGTGGCGTGTGTGGACTGGTGTTTGGCGGTTGACTGACAGTGTGTGTTCAGTAGCAGCTGGCTGGCAGTGTGTGTGTGTGTGTGTAGTGACTTGCTGCTGGTCACTACGCCCACACACTGCTAGTCAAATGCCAGTCCACAAACGCAGCCAGCCAAATGCCAGTACACACACTCTGCCAGCCGCCAGGTGGTGTGATTGGTGTGTCAGTCCTGTGGGCATATGAAAATGAAGGGCCCTTGAATGGTGCCATTTTTTGATCTTGCCTAGAAGTCCTTACAAACCTAAAAAATTGGCTACAAAACATACACGTTCTTCATATTTCTGTAAAATTCCAGGAATCTGTGGGGAGCCACAAATTTCCTACCACCCAGCATTCCCACTTGTCTCACAATAAGAATGGTACCTCACCTGTATGGGTGGACCTAGCACTGGAGACAGGAAAGGGTTCATGGCGTAATATAACAACATCAGCAAAAGGGGTTGCTGTGATTTTTGGGCTCAGGTTCGTGGCCATCCAGGAAAACCTACCAAATTCAGACATTTCTGAAAACTAGAGGCACCCAGTGGATTCTAGGTTGGTGTACTTTGCCTGGATTCCACAAAGGTTTCTTACCCACTATGCCCTGCAAACCTCTAACTTTGTTGCAAATCATACATTTTCCTTGCATTTATGCAATGTAAACTTCCAGAACCAGTAGAAATCCACACAATTCCTACCATCCAGCATTCCCCCACTTGTTCCAATGAAAACGCTGCCCCAATGTTCTGTGCCTACTGCCCGCGACAGGAACAGATGCCTCGCAAGGGGACTGTGCTGAATCAGTGCATTGCTTCTAAGAAGAGGCACTACCTTATTTGCTTGGGAAGGCTCTACATACAATTGAGGGGCTCCTCTTTGCTCATGAACATATACCCCTCATGGACATTCAGAGGGTCAAATAGGCCTCTGAGTATTATGCTGATACTAGGCATCTGTACAACCTACTGGGACTTACAGAGAAGGCAAGGGTTGATCCAAATGAACCCTTTATTCTTTTGACATATAGTAAGATGGTCCAGCCAGATCCGAGCTGCTGACCTTGTGCCAGAGAACAATGGACATGTGGTCCTCCTCTAAGATGGCTGTTAGTTAGAATAGCATCCACACTTGTAGGCTACCTGAGGCATATCATCATGGGGAGGGGATCTACACACTCTAAAGCTTTAACAGAGCTGCAAAAGAGGCTGCAGGTTTGTGCAAGGCACAATATTGACATGGTCTTCTCTCAAAGGGTATGTGCACAAAACAGGAAACCATGGCCCTCAAATTTAGCACCTAATTCTGGACTACATGCAACAGGAATATCCCACCCCTGAAGCACCGTCATCAGCTGCAGAGCCAATGATGCGACTGCAATGTGGTGGGTTAAATTTGGACAAAACGACGATGGGTAGGTATCGTCTTACATACCAAAGTATTCTATTTATGCTTCCCAATGAGAAACTGCTTTTAAATACCATTATCTGGTTTTATTTATATGATGGATTAGAGATGGATTCGCAGGTCCGTAAGATCTCTGCTTGCCAGATCCAATTTCATTGAAAACGTAAATCACGTTAATCTTAGATTTCATTTGCACGGGATTTGTTTGCATAAAGGAACTCATGTTGGTTCATGCTGAATTTTCCACTTGTGTGAAGCAAGTGAGATCTCATCAGTTCATAACAGATGCTGTATTTTTATGCGAAAAAACAATTAGGCACCTTTGCATTTCTGTCGTAATGAGATATGGGAGTATGGCCTGTTCGTTGGGCATTCATGAAAAACAGTACTGCTGAGATACTCTGAGCAAGAGCATGCCCTTTGTAAATTTAGCAGTGCACCTGTCTTCAATGTTGTGTCCTTGTTCAGGATAGGGCTTGGAAAGAATTTTTATTTTTCTGGAGTATTCAGAGTAATTTAATTAATTTAAGTAATTCCATGTTACTCTTTGATGCAGAATTACTGATAATTCTGTGATTACTCGCATAGTTAAGGTAATTTGGGAGAATAAATCCTACAGCGATAGCACATTTAGCGAGTGTGAGCAGGCGCTCGCTATTCATGCTCTGCAGAATTTAGTGCTATTTCATAGCGCAAAATGCATCCTCGCGTCCAGTTTGGAAGTAAGGATGCATTTTTCACAAAGAAATTGTGCTAAATGCCAGCAGTAGGTTGAGGGAAAATCCTACCTCTGAAGCACATTTAAAGAGCACAAGCAGGTACTCATGTTGACTATTCATATTCCATTGCATTTAGCGCTATTTCTTAGCGCAAAATGCATCCTTGTATCAATTTTGGATCCAAGGAGGCATTTTTGCACTGAGAAACAGTGCTTTCCCTTGCGCTGGAGCTAAAAAAAGCTTCCTAGCACCAACACAGACACCCTTGCGCCGTAGTGCAAGGGTACCTGCATTTCAGAGATGATTCTCTGCAACGCAGGCACCCTTGCACCACGGTGGAAGGGTGTCTGTGTTGCAGGCAATGATTGTTTATGTGCAGGATGGGACACCTTCCTGCACGTAAACAATCTTCAAAGGCGATTTGCTCTTTAAAACGAGGAGAAATAAAAGTATTTCTCCTCGTAGCACCAATCTAACGCCTGCTATTCAGTGGTGTTAGTTTTTGGCACTGCCCCAGATTTACAAATCCTTGTAAATCTGGGGCAGCGTCATAAAGCAATTGGTTTTATGGTAGAATGCCCACAGTAACACCCATTGCACGCCTCTTTATCGCAGATACCTGAGTGAAAGGGGGTGATATTTACAAAGCAGAATTCAGCCACGCAAAGTGGCTTAACACCACTTTGTAAATATGGAGCAGGGCATTGCGCCACCGGAACATCGGAAAAAGTGACATTCCAGTGGCACAGTGCCCTTGTAAATATGCCCCCATCTGTTTGCATACATGTTGTTCTTTTCCGTATGGTGGTATATAGTCTAATCCAAAAATAAAGAAGATAGATTGTATGGCCACATATGTAGTGCAAATTTAGAGTTTTTTACTGAGTTAACTTTGCCATTTTAAAAGCTGTAATGTTGCATATTTAAACTAAATAGGGGCAAGTCAGCTTGAGTATAATGTTAGCTATTCATTTGATTATCTAAGCTACCCAAGGTCAAAAAGGCTTAAGGAAACCACTCAAGCCTATCTGAACTTGATCTTAAGAGCCTTGACCTAGACTGAAAATGTAATTTGAGTTTTAATAACTTTTGCAGACTGGAATGCAGTGCAAATGTCATCCCCGTAAACTTCGCGAGAATGTAAGTGAGGAATCCATTGAATAAGGGACACCACTAAAAAAAACGCAGTTCTGTCTGAGCAGGCAAAATGCTGGGATGCCACAAGGTGTAAGAAGGCAGCCGTCGTTTGTAGGACATATTCTGAAATGGTAGGCATGGGAAAGTAAGTAGATAGACCCTACAACACCTTGTCAAGAGAATCCCCTCTGAGTCCATAGATTTAGCCTTGTCCCATCCTTACATAGCACAAAGGCCTATCTCAAGACTCAACATTAAGGAGTTGTTGGTGATGCAAGTGTAGGAGAGTAGGATCTGCTTCACATGGGTACCCCCACTTTTTGCTGATGCTTCACTGTTTTTCGACATTAGTCTGGCTGGGGCCCTGCTAATCAGAACCCCAGCCTAGCTGCTTCCTCTCTAAAATGGTTTCCATGTGCCTTAGGCACATCACTGATTGGAATCTGGAGTGCCCTTATAAGTCCCTAGTATATGGTATACTATGTACCAAGGGCATAGGTACCTCAGAGGCCTACCAGGGGCTGCAGCATGTATTATGCCACCCCTGGAAGGCCATCCAAACTGACACCACAGGTCTGCTACTGCAGCCTGGGTAAGGTGGTGCATGCACCCCTTACTGTGATATAGGTTACCTATATCACTAAATACATACACACATATAAACCTATAAGTCACTCCTATGGCAGGCCTTATCAATCCTGAAGGCAGAGTGCGTGGTTCCTATGTGAGAGGGTGCCCCTGCATGAGCAGGGCCCCTCTGCAGCGTTCGGAGACCCTTCTCTGATGCTGTTTGTAGTGCAGCCTGACCATATACTCTTAAGCGCATTATAACCTCGCGTTAAATGCTAACTTTGGAATGGCTGCACCTAAACATGTCGTGTTTGGTGTCAAACATCTTGGAATACTACCCCCCGCCAATTCTGGCGGCGGGGGTAGCATTCCACCCTTCTAGAGGGAAAGACATGTTAACTCTGGCTAGCCCGGTAACTTCTTTCTAAAGCCCTGGCATCACAAAATGGATGCTGCTGCCACAGACACGAGTCTGGCCTCCTGCTGCTGGACGAAACTCCAACAGGGGAGGCCTGGACAATAGGTTTCCTGTCCCAGGGAGGTGTGACCACCTCCCCAGACAGGATAATGTGTATTGGGGCTGGGCGGGAGCACTTTCGGGTGCTTTGAAGTCCTGCACTGGGGGCACATTTGGTGTCCCTGTGCATACCCCAGTTCAAACCGGATCAGGGGCTTGCAGCCCCTGCTTTGGCATGAACTGGACAAAGGGAAAGGGGTGTAGCCACCCCTCTGCCCTGACCCACCCATAGGTGGGGCCACAGAGTAGTCCAACCCCTAAACTTGGTATAAGTATAGGAACCCAGTCCTTAGGACTTTAGATTATCCCTGGACGAAACCCTGAAACAGAATCCTGGACCTTCGACGCTCTACTCAAGACTAGAGGACAGAAGAATCTCCCTTGGGGTCAAGGAGTGACTCCCCTGCTTGGCAGGCACCAAAGACGCATCTGTCTGGTCTGCATTTCTGAAGCTCCCGTCAGACGCCAAAGTCTTCGCATCACCAGAGGTGGATTCTCAGACTTCCCCGAGGCTACCCTGAGTCCCCAGCAAAGCTGAGGCCCGTAGCTATCGTGAGTAACATGAAACCATGACCCCTGGACACCAAGCACATTTGCAAGTGCATCCTCTTCTGGGTCTCCCACGAAGTCGTGCTTTGGGCTCCAAGTAGCCCTAGCCTCCAGCAGTAACTGCACTGAAGATCACTGGCCTCCACTCCACGAGTGTCCTGTGAGCCAGATCCACGTGCGATGTCTCGAGGCTCCTTCGCGATTGCTAGCCCGTTGGTTAGTAGCCCTTCATGAAGGCCAATCCTTTTCTTCTTGGGCACCCTGGTTGCTCCAGGCCTGCCCTCACTTACCCTCACTGGGTGAGTCCCTCAGACCTTGCTGGTCTGCACCATCGATGATCTTCATCTTCACCGAGACTTGCCGTTGCCAAGGCTTGTTGGGTCTAATCCGGTCGCCGACACCTCAGCACTCGACAGACATTGTGTACCAGCCCGAATCCTGCTCCTGGTTGCCGACAACGCCTCCTGGACCTCATGGCTGAAGAGTCAAGTCGACCGTCAACGCACTTGAAGCAAGCGACATCGGTGGGCATCTGTCCATCGCCTTCCTGGTCACTGGCTAGTGACCCAGACTCTGTCCATTCTGCTTTCAGGTTCTTCAGATCTCCGATCCACTCTTGGATCCACCCGGACACTTTCCACTTGGTCGCCAGCAGCACTTTGCAGCAGATCGCCATTCAAATCGACGACGAAACCCGACCCCGAAAGGCACCTATGCACCCGGCTTCCCTGGGTGAGGTAACACGAGTACTCCGGTGCTCCCGTGGGTAGAGACTCTAGAACGACCTAGTTCTCAAAGGGTTTGCTCCAAGTCCTCCTTTAAGTGTCCCTTTTCTTTAATTTCCTGATCGCGACTTTCTCCATAGAAGTTAACGGCGTATCGCGGTTGTGTATTTACACTGCACGCGTCCCCCGTGGGTCCCCTGTGTCACTACCTTGGGTGGTTCCTTGTGGTCCAAGCACTTCTATAGGCTCTAGGCCTAGTGTCTAGTTCAGTCGTGGTTCTTATACCACTTTATTGGTATATGGTTTGGTACGCCCCTAGGGCCCAAACGTGTATTTGTGCTATTACTGTGTTTAAATAACTTATAACTTGTGTACTTCGAACTCTAGCCTCATAAAGAGACTAGAGGGGTGTGTTTAGCAATAAATACATATATTTTGGATATATACCTGGTGTGGTGCTCTTTCATTTGGTCACTCAAGAGATTATAGACTGGTAAAACAAGCTGCTTTACATTCCTTCAAGACTTAGCCTGAAGGCTGCTCTCCATAGCTACCACTAGAATGGCTTTCAATAAGGTTGTCTTTAACCTATCTCCAATAAGGGGTTGTTTGGACTGGTGCAAGGTGCCCACTATAATTAGTGGACAGCATATGCCAGGCCAACTTCTCACATTGGTGTGCAGCGTGTGGGATTCCAGCTTGCTATCGTTTTACCAGATAATCTCAATTGAATTGATCAACTGAAAACCACTAAAGGTACCTAAGGTACATATAATTTAAGCTTAGAATACAGTAAGTTCTACTGAACTTAGAGTTGTGTGTTAAGGGATAGCACACCCTTTCTACAACTCAAGAGAGTTTAGTAGGCCACACTAGAGTAGGTAGTGCATACACCACACCACACTAGTAATGTCTTTAAAGGAAGGACCTAAAGAATCCTTGCCAGAAGCCACTGGGCTTCTTCCCTCCAAGTATGATACACTCCCATTCTTGGAATTGAGAGCTTTATGTAACTTGAGGAAATTGAGGACAGGCCAAAGTCCCACCACCCAACACCTTAAAGAGTTGTTGGTAGCTTATGACCTTAGTAAGCCCTTGGGGACTGAAGGGGTAGGAGCTGAGGGTGGGGCAGAAGATGAGGGTGGGGCCAGGGGTAGCAATACCCCCAGCCCCCCTCTGAAACTGGCCAGGAGGGTGACAATGACCCTGACCTGGATAACCCAATCCCTCCTGTGGACGATGAAGAGGAAGATCTGGATGATCCCCACTTTGTCCCCCCAGGAAGGATTATGAGTGTGCCCAGAAAGTCTAGATCTCCTTCTCAGGAGTCTAACCACTCTGGCACCTCCATAGGGACCTCTGTCTCATCTCATAGGAGGGAATCCTCTCATGAGAGGAGAAAGAGGCTGGTTCAATATGAGGAAGCTCAGCTTGAAATCAGAAAGCAGCAACTGGCTGTAGACAGGGAGTCCCTAGATCTCTTCAAAGAGAGAAGAAAGTTGGGACTAGAGTCCCATGGTGGCAGCCATGTCCCTAGAGATAGGGAAAGGTCCTATGACCATAGGAACCTGAGCAAGATTGTCCCTCCCTACCAGAGTGGGGATGACATCCACAAGTGGATAACTGCTCTAGAGAGGGCCTGCAAAGTACAGAAGGTCCCTCAGGAGCAGTGGGCAGCAATCTTGTGGCTCTCCTTTGCAGACAAAGGTAGAGATAAGCTCCTCACTGTTAGAGAGGAGGATGCTGATAATTACAAGGTCTTGAAGAGTGCTCTTATTGATGGGTTTGGCCTAACCACTGAACAGTACAGGTTGAAGTTCAGAGATACCCAAAAAGCACAGACTCAAGACTGGGTAGACTATGTGGATTGTTCTGCCAAGGCTCTGGAAGGCTGGTTGATGGGCAGTAAGGTGTGTGACTTCTCAGGATTGTACAATCTGATAATGAGGGAGCAGATTCTTAATAACTGTCAAAATCAGCTGTTGCATCAATACCTGGTAGACTCTGATCTGACCTCTCCCCAAGAATTGGGAAAGAAGGCAGACAAATGGGTCAGAACCAGGGTGAAGCAGAAAGTACAGAACCAAGGTGGGGACACTAAGAAGCAAGATGCTAAGAACTCTGAAAAGGGTGGGGAGAAGGGTAAAGATCAAAAGTCTTCATCAGGCCCCCAAAAATCTTCTTCAGGTGGGGATTCACAGTCTACAAAAGGGAAAGGCCAAAGAAAACCATGGTGCAAGGTCTGTAAGCAAAAGACCCACTGGACCAGTGATTGCACCAAGTCCAAAGACTCAAGTCCAGCACCCACCAATGCCCCTAAGGCACCTGTTCCCCCTAGTACAGTTACAGTTGGTGGGAGTGCTCCAGACAAGGGTTTAGTAGGGTTCACCCTGGGTACTGAGTTGGGCTCTGACCTAGTCAGAGAACTGACTCAGGCTGTGTTAGTCTGTGATGGAGGCATGGATGTGCCCTCCTCTATGAGTCCCAGTAATCTGGGCAAGTACAGACAACAGCCTTTAATCAATGGACGAGAGGCTTTGGCATTTAGGGACACAGGGGCAAGTGTCACAATGGTGACACAAGACCTTGTGAATCCTGGGCAAGTTATACTTGGTGAGATGTACCAAGTGACCAATGCTAGCAACGTCAGAACAGACCATACTCTGGAAGTTGTTAACTTCACCTGGGGAGGGGTAACTGGCCTTAAGAAGGTTGTGGTGAGTGCAAACCTACCAGTCGAATGCTTGCTTGGCAATGACTTAGAGACTTCTGCTTGGGCAGAAGTGGAGCTCAGGACCCATGCAGAAATGCTGGGGATCCCTGCAGATGTGTTTGCTGTGACCAGGTCACAAGCCAAAATGTCTAGCACTGAACAGGCCTTGGATTCTGGAATAATGGACCAAGTGCCTTCCAAGAGGAGGAGTAGTAGGGTTAAGGCAGTGCCTTCCCCTTGGCTCAGGAAGAAGATCAGTCCCTTGAGGGGGATGATCTCAGTCCTGAAGAAGGAACTGTCCCAGAGGAACTTGAACCTGACCAGGTTGAGTTCTTGGGGACAGGGTGACCTTCCAGGGCAGATCTGAGCCAGGAGCAGCAGAGCTGCCCCTCCCTTGAACCCCTCAGACAGCAAGCTGCTGCTGAGTCTGCTGGGAAAGCTAGTGGTCCCCATACAGTGTATTGGGATGATGGACTCCTGTACTCAGAGAGTAGAGACCCCAAGCCTGGTGCTACCAGGAGGTTGGTTATAGCTCTGAAGTTCAGGGGCTTCCTATTGACCCTAGCCCATGATATTCCCTTGGCAGGTCACCTGGGCCAGAACAAGACTTGGGACAGAATTGTCCCTCACTTTCACTGGCCCCACATGTCTGAAGACACCAAGGAGTTTTGTCACTCCTGTGTCACCTGCCAGGCCAGTGGCAAGGCAGGTGGCACTACAAAGGCCCCCCTGATACCACTACCTGTGGTGGGGGTGCCCTTTGAAAGGGTAGGGATTGACATTGTTGGTCCCATGGATCCCCAAACAGCATCTGGGCACAGGTTTATCCTGGTGGTAGTGGATCATGCCACCAGGTACCCAGAAGCTATTCCCCTCAGGACCACTACAGCACCTGTGGTGGCAAGGGCCCTCCTGGGAATTTTCTCAAGAGTGGGCTTTCCTAAGGAGGTAGTATCAGACAGGGGTGCTAACTTCATGTCTGGGTACTTAAAAGCAATGTGGAAGGAGTGTGGAGTGACTTATAAGTTCACCACACCCTATCACCCACAATGCAATGGTTTAGTTGAGAGATTCAACAAAACCTTGAAGGGCATGATTAAAGGGCTCCCAGAAAAGCTTAGGCGAAGATGGGACATACTCTTGCCCTGCCTTTTATTTGCATATAGGGAGGTGCCTCAGAAGGGGGTTGGTTACAGCCCTTTTGAACTTCTTTTTGGCCACCCTGTCAGGTGTCCACTGTGCTTGGTGAAGGAAGGATGGGAGTTACCTCTCAAGCCCCCAAAGCAAGACATAGTGGACTATGTACTTGGTCTCCGCTCCCGGATGGCTGAGTATATGTAAAAGGCAACCAAAAACCTGGAGGCTAGCCAGGAACTTCAAAAGGCCTGGCATGACCAAAAGGCTGTTCTGACTGTTTACCAGCCAGGACAGAAGGTGTGGGTGTTGGAGCCAGTGGCCCCAGCAGCTCTCCAAGACAAATGGAGTGGACCCCACACTATTGTTGAGCAGAAGGGTGAGGTTACCTACTTAGTAGACCTAGGAACACCCAGGAGTCCCCACAGGGTTCTCCATGTCAACAGGTTAAAACCATATGTGGACAGGGCAGACATGGGCTTGCTCATGGCTACTGATGAAGGGCAGGAGGAAGAGAGTGACCCACTCCCTGACCTGCTCTCACAGAACCCTGACGATGGGTCAGTAGATGGTGTAGCCTTGGCAGGCAGCCTCACTACCCAGCAACAAACTGATTGTAGACAGGTGCTCAATCAGTTTAGACACATGTTTTCACTGACACCCAGTCAGACCACCTGGTGCACTCATGAAGTGGACACTGGGGACAGTCTGCCTATTAAAAATAAGATTTATAGGCAACCTGACCATGTCAGGGACTGTATCAGGACTGAAGTCCAGAAAATGTTGGAGTTGGGAGTTATTGAACCCTCAGATAGATCTTGGGCTAGTCCAGTGGTCCTTGTGCCAAAACCTCACACCAGTGGTGGAAAAAGAGAGATGAGGTTTTGTGTGGACTACAGGGGTCTCAATGCAGTCACTAGGACTGATGCCCATCCAATACCAAGGGCAGATGAGCTCATAGATACTTTGGCCTCAGCCAAATATCTCAGCACATTTGACTTGACAGCTGGCTACTGGCAGATCAGACTAGCTGATACTGCAAAGCCCAAAACAGCATTCTCAACCCCTAGTGGGCATTATCAATTTGTGGTAATGCCCTTTGGTCTGAAGAATGCACCTGCCACTTTCCAGAGGTTGGTGAATACAGTTCTCACAGGTCTGGAAGCCTATAGTGCAGCATATCTAGATGATATTGCTGTCTTTAGCTCCACCTGGGAGGATCACCTGGTCCACCTCAGGAATGTTTTACAGGCCCTGCAAAAGGCAGGCCTGACTATCAAGGCCACTAAGTGCCAGATAGGGCAGAGTCAGGTTGTGTACCTGGGCCACCTTGTGGGTAGAGGCCAGGTTCAACCTTTGCAGAGCAAGATCCAGACTATCATGGACTGGACTGCTCCCACTACCCAGACTCAGGTGAGAGCCTTCTTAGGCCTGACTAGGTACTATAGGAGATTTGTCAAGGGGTATGGATCAATAGTGACACCCCTGAATGACTTAACTTCTAAGAAAATGCCCAAAAAGGTTCAGTGGACAGCTAGCTGTCAAAAGGCATTTGATGACCTGAAGCAGGCCATGTGCACTGCTCCCATTCTACAGAGTCCTGATTACTCCAAGAAGTTCATTGTTCAAACTGATGCATCTGAATTGGGGGTAGGGGCTGTACTGTCACAATTGAATGAAGAAGGTCAGGATCAGCCAGTAGCTTTCATTAGCAGAAGGCTGACCCCTAGAGAGAAACGTTGGTCAGCCATAGAGAGGGAGGCCTTTGCTGTGGTCTGGGCTCTGAAGAAGTTGAGGCCATACTTGTTTGGTACCCACTTCCTGGTTCAGACAGACCATAAGCCCCTCTTATGGCTAAAACAAATGAAGGGTGAAAACCCCAAACTGCTTAGGTGGTCCATTTCCCTACAGGGGATGGACTTCACAGTGGAACATAGACCTGGGAGTAACCATGCCAATGCAGATGGACTCTCTAGGTACTTCCACTTAGAACATGAAGACTTAACTGGGCAAGGTTAGTTTAATGTCCCTACGTTTGGGGGGTTGTGTAGGAGAGTAGGATCTGCTTCACATGGGTACCCCCACTTTTTGCTGATGCTTCACTGTTTTTCGACATTAGTCTGGCTGGGGCCCTGCTAATCAGAACCCCAGCCTAGCTGCTTCCTCTCTAAAATGGTTTCCATGTGCCTTAGGCACATCACTGATTGGAATCTGGAGTGCCCTTATAAGTCCCTAGTATATGGTATACTATGTACCAAGGGCATAGGTACCTCAGAGGCCTACCAGGGGCGCAGCATGTATTATGCCACCCCTGGAAGGCCATCCAAACTGACACCACAGGTCTGCTACTGCAGCCTGGGTAAGGTGGTGCATGTACCCCTTACTGTGATATAGGTTACCTATATCACTAAATACATACACACATATAAACCTATAAGTCACTCCTATGGCAGGCCTTATCAATCCTGAAGGCAGAGTGCGTGGTTCCTATGTGAGAGGGTGCCCCTGCATGAGCAGGGCCCGTCTGCAGCGTTCGGAGACCCTTCTCTGATGCTGTTTGTAGTGCAGCCTGACCATATACTCTTAAGCGCATTATAACCTCGCATTAAATGCTAACTTTGGAATGGCTGCACCTAAACATGTCGTGTTTGGTGTCAAACATCTTGGAATACTACCCCCCCCCCGCCAATTCTGGCGGCGGGGGTAGCATTCCACCCTTCTAGAGGGAAAGACATGTTAACTCTGGCTAGCCCGGTAACTTCTTTCTAAAGCCCTGGCATCACAAAATGGATGCTGCTGCTACAGACACGAGTCTGGCCTCCTGCTGCTGGACGAAACTCCGGCAGGGGAGGCCTGGACAATAGGTTTCCTGTCCCAGGGAGGTGTGACCACCTCCCCAGACAGGATAATGTGTATTGGGGCTGGGCGGGAGCACTTTCGGGTGCTTTGAAGTCCTGCACTGGGGGCACATTTGGTGTCCCTGTGCATACCCCAGTTCAAACCGGATCAGGGGCTTGCAGCCCCTGCTTTGGCGCGAACTGTACAAAGGGAAAGGGGTGTAGCCACCCCTCTGCCCTGACCCACCCATAGGTGGGGCCACAGAGTAGTCCAACCCCTAAACTTGGTATAAGTATAGGAACCCAGTCCTTAGGACTTTAGATTATCCCTGGACGAAACCCTGAAACAGAATCCTGGACCTTCGATGCTCTACTCAAGACTAGAGGACAGAAGAATCTCCCTTGGGGTCAAGGAGTGACTCCCCTGCTTGGCAGGCACCAAAGACGCATCTGTCCGGTCTGCATTTCTGAAGCTCCCGTCGGACGCCGAAGTCTTCGCATCACCAGAGGTGGATTCTCAGACTTCCCCGAGGCTACCCTGAGTCCCCAGAAAAGCTGGGGGTAACGTGAGACCATGACCCCTGGACACCAAGCACATTTGCAAGTGCATCCTCTTCTGGGTCTCCCACGAAGTCGTACTTTGGGCTCCGAGTAGCCCTAGCCTCCAGCACCAACTGCACCGAAGATCACTGGACTCCACTGCACGAGTGTCCTGTGAGCCAGATCCACGTGCGACGTCTTTTTAGCTCCTTCGCGGTTGCTAGCCCGTTGGCTAGTAGCCCTTCCCGAAGGCCAATCCTTTTCTTCTTGGGCACCCTGGTTGCTCCAGGCCTGCCCTCACTTACCCTCGCTGGGTGAGTCCCTCAGACCTTGCTGGTCTGCACCATCGACGATCTTCATCTTCACCGAGACTTGCCGTTGCCAAGGCTTGTTGGGTCCAATCCGGTCGCCGACACCTCAGCACTCGACAGACATCGTGTACCAGCCCAAATCCTGCTCCTGGTCGCCAACAACGCCTCCTGGACCTCGTGGCTGAAGAGTCAAGTCGACTGTCAATGCACTTGAAGCAAGCGACATCGGTGGGCATCTGTCCATCGCCTTCCTGGTCACTGGCTAGTGACCCAGACTCTGTCCCCTCTGCTTTCAGGTTCTTCAGATCTCCGATCCACTCTTGGATCCACCCGGACACTTTCCACTTGGTCGCCAGCAGCACTTTGCAGCAGATCGCCATTCAAATCGACGACGAAACCCGACCCCGAAAGGCACCTATGCACTCGGCTTCCCTGGGTGAGGTAACACGAGTACTCCGGTGCTCCCATGGGTAGAGACTCTAGAACGACCTAGTTCTCAAAGGGTTTGCTCCAAGTCCTCCTTTAAGTGTCCCTTTTCTTTAATTTCCTGATCGCGACTTTCTCCATAGAAGTTAACGGCGTATCGCGGTTGTGTATTTACACTGCACGCGTCCCCCGTGGGTCCCTTGTGTCACTACCTTGGGTGGTTCCTTGTGGTCCAAGCACTTCTAGAGGCTCTAGGCCTAGTGTCTAGTTCAGTCATGGCTCTTATACCACTTTATTGGTATATGGTTTGGTACGCCCCTAGGGCCCAAACGTGTATTTGTGCTATTACTGTGTTTAAATAACTTATAACTTGTGTACTTCGAACTCTAGCCTCATAAAGAGACTAGAGGGGTGTGTTTAGCAATAAATACATATATTTTGGATATATACCTGGTGTGGTGCTCTTTCATTTGGTCACTCAAGAGATTATAGACTGGTAAAACAAGCTGCTTTACATTCCTTCAAGACTTAGCCTGAAGGCTGCTCTCCATAGCTACCACTAGGATAGCTTTCAATAAGGTTGTCTTTAACCTATCTCCAATAAGGGGTTGTTTGGACTGGTGCAAGGTGCCCACTATAATTAGTGGACAGCATATGCCAGGCCAACTTCTCACAGCAAGGACCAACGATTTCACTAGTAACAGAGTAAAGGTGGTTTAATAAAATGTTAATATGGATATTGATGGGTTTTTCGACAAAAATGAACTATTGGCCTTATTTATAGAATCACCCGTGCTGCACTTCACATCAACCTCAACACGCAAGTTTGTAGTCAGGTAGACCCTATGACCTAGGCCTGGGATTACTGATTGATGTGTCACAGGTGGGAGGGTGCATAGCTGGCAGGCAAACACTCAGGCAGGAATCTCTTTATCAATTCCACAGATAGGCGCAGCAACATTACAATGGTCAGGGGAGATTTCCCCAATAAAGCACACATGGCCGGTGGGGCTACGCGCTCCTAAAAACACCATAAAGTCAGATTCCACATGAGTGAGGAATTCTGCCAATAAGGGACTAGCCCACGTAGTGATCATGCGCTCCCCACGCTGGACATCTGGACACATTCACTACTGGCCACACTTTGTCCATGCAGGTCAAGACCCACCTGTAGTAACCATGGACCATTAATTTATGACCCTAAAGGCAGCAACCAATGTTCCTCACCATATATGGCACGTTGGCACCCGTTTATTGCTGTTGTAATATTGTATATAAATAATCTGCAAACTCAATGTAAATTGAGACAGTCCTCGGACCTAGTGCCTGCAATTGTTTTCCAGGTCGAACTGTTTAATTAAACAAACTGATCCTGTTTTGCCAAATGCCTCTTGACTTCTGTTTTTTAAAAGACTTTTTACTCAAGTAACATTTTGGCGAGCCAGCATTGGAGGGATTGGGACCTCGAACCCGACTGCAGCCAAAGGAAAGAGACCCTGCCAGGACTGATTCAAGGTTGGACAACAGGAAAAGTGGGCAGACACCTCAATTGATTGGAAGTTATTCTGAATCCCCGTGGATGGAGGTCCATCCTGAAGCAGCCGTCACAGAGGGTAAGAGGCTACATCCGAACATAACACTGTCTAAAGCATTTTGCATATGGCAAACAAAGGGAGAAGGGTAAAGAGATAACCTGAGGGCCCTGCCATTGACGGGGTCTGGCATATTACCTATTTTATATATCTTAGCTGTATCACCTGTAACTTGGCCTCGGAGGCATTCCCGTGGAAGTCACCGTTGCTTGATAGCTGACTGCTAGCTTAGGTGAAGATAGTGTAATTCTGTGTATCGCCCTTGATAACTCCCAGCACACTGATTTTTATGACATAGCTAATCCTGATTGGGTCGAGTTAACACCTCAGTCTCATAGTTTTTAGTTCAACAGTTTCCCAGTGCTAAAGTAGTTTCTCAACCCCCATAGTATCCAAGTGGAATGTGGGAGATGCATCTAGCTTGACCCTGGGCACTACAGGGCAGAATTCATATAGGGAAAACTTGGACCCAGGAAACTGGGCATAACTCGTGTGTGGCCAAGAGGGGCCGGTGATTCCACAGATATTACTAAATGTTGTCTATGATTACCACCTTTGTCTAGGAGCAGATAGTGGCAAACTATACAGCTCACTTAGGAATATATTCCACGCTAGTCTTCTCTTGCTAGAGGATAAATTGCAATGAAAAAGTAAGTTTTTTTTGACAAAGTAAGTTTTTCTGTTGATAGTTATTGAAATGTGTTATTGTATGTGACGATATTGCCTTGACTGTCTTTGAAAACTGTATCACGTGACAATTTGTGTTTATGCAGGTTTTATTCTAACATATAGCATATTCACCCTGTGTCACAATACTACATATCCAGTCTTATCTTGTTTTATTAAAATGCTCAGTCTAACTGTTTTAATGTAAAAAGTGTAAGTACTGAGCTCATAGTATGAAATTTGTAAGAGTGCACCACGTATGAATTGCCCCTACAAATTGAAAAACTGAATTAGGACAACATCAATTGAATTGTATTGTCCAAAAAAGTAAAATTGTCATGGATTCCACCCTAACGCACATGGAGATTAGGGGCCATATGTATCAAAGTTTGTGTTTGCGATTCTCAAATAGCGAATTTTTGAGAATCGCTATTTGAGAATCGCAAATGAGATGTATGTAGGATTCGCAAGAAAATTTGCGAATCCTACATATTCCTTAATTGCGATTCGCAAATTGCGAATCGCAGTTAAGGAAACTGTCCCCAGTCATTCCTATGGGCCTAGAGGCCCATAGGAATGAATGGGAGGACATTCTCAATTTGCGATTAGCAATTAGAGAATCGCAAATTGAGAATGCAATTTCAAGGTTGCAAGGGTGTCCAAAGGACACCCTGTTGCACCCCTGAAATGAGCATGGGTGCACATGTGGCGCACATACATGCCCTAAGGGCATGTATGTGCGCCACATGCCTTTTTGAAAAATGCAAAAAAAAGCATTTCTCAAAGAAATCGTAAGTTAGCACCAACCTGTAGTTGGTGGTAATTTGCGATTCCTTAAGCCATAATAGGTGCTTCATACATTTCATTTAAGGAATCGCAATTTGCGATTCCTTAAATGCATTCGCAAAATAGAGAATCGCAATTTTTGCGATTCTCTATTTTGCAAATGCCTTTTGGGATGATACATCCCAAAAGGCTTGTTCCCGTTCGCAAACGGGCCGATTCTCAGAATCGGCCCGTTTGCGAACGGGAAATGGGCTTGATACATATGGCCCTAGGTTCCCCAAACAAATAAAAAGGTGCCATTTACACACAAAGGCACACACATTTCCCTGGCCTAAAGAGGGAACATTTAACACAAACACAATTGAGCACATTAACACACATATTAAAAACAGATATACAGATCAGAAAAGAGACAAAAGGGAGGTAGTTTTAGAATTGTGGGCTATCTTCGAAGAGGTTCTATCCGATAACCCCATTATGCCGATAGCAAGCAAGGTATTGGCACCTCCCCCGCCATATGTAGGGATGGACGGACTCGCATCCGCTTCCCCTGAATTAGTATATTCAAAACCAATAATAGTAAAAGCCGATGACCCCCCACCAGAAGAAGGTCAGACAGGTCCAAGCCCAAGAAATCTAAAAACAAGCAAGCCTAGACCCCAACAGCACAGCCCACGATTCTATGCAAGGTCCCCAAAAGCTCGACTCCCCGTCCACCACACTGGACACACTACATCTCAAAGGCCGGTAAAATATGCATTCCCACTAGGTCAGATGACTGTAAAAGTGTGTCAGGGAAGTTTGGGCGGTCCTTAACAGTGACATAGCGAGCTCAGGAGATGAAGGGAGCCTCAGTCCCTCGGGAACCGATGACGAGGGTGGGGTCACAGGGTTTGCCCAGGAAGCCGAGGAGGGTACAAAAAGCAAATTTGAGAGTAAATCCAGACTGACTAAGGCAACACGCAACTCAGAGCAAAGGGAACAGGCCAGACGGGATGAGGAACTGATTCTCGAGATGGAGAAGGCATGAAAACACGCGGGCCCCAAACTGTAAGCCATGCGCCAATGTACAGAGGAATCCATAGTACCAGTACTCATAAACAACACCCCGTATAGCTTCCTCATAGACATGGGGGCAACAAGGTCATACCTAAGGGAGATGGTAGTCCCATTATCAGAAGACACTATTGTCACTCAGGTGTTTTCACGTACGGTGATAAGGATTCCATTTCAAAACCCCTAGAGTTGGACATAGGAGGTACCTGCGTGGTAAAGCAGCTCTCATATTATCCCTCATCCCCAACTGATCTATTGGGACAAGATTTAATGGGCAAGTTAAACCTGACCATTCAGTTCTCTGATGGTGGGAGTATCACCTGGATTTCATCCCCTAGACTCTTGACGTTGAACCACCGCCGCCCCCCACAAGTGAAGGCATCAGCGGTCTATCACACCGGCTTCACCAAGGCAGTTTAACAAAAAACAACAACATTTCTTGTGGATATAGTACGTTCATCGCCCCTTTACTCGAGGCTAGGAAAAGGACACAAAACCTTTATAGCCCATGAAGGGCAGGAGGGAAAAAGATTCATGACTGTGCCATCTAAGCACCCAATGGGATAAGCCAGGCAAAGGAGGATCCCATCTCAGACAGAAAGGCACTGTCCACGTTGGTATGTTCCCTGTGATAGAGCAGGAAACAGGGGTAAGATTAGGGGGCAGCAATGACCACAACTGTGAAGGTGGCACCAGTCACAATGGTGCCTCCACCGCAAAAATTTGGAGGGTACCTAACAGGCAGTCCAGGAGCACGACCATTTTGGTAGTGGAGGCCAGGAGGGCTACTATTGCCACAGGCGGGGTCACCTGGTAGAGGTGTGCCAGATAAAGGCATACCATGAGCAGCAGTAACAGCAGAGGTCAGTAAACCAGGGCCAGCCACCACAAACGTCCTTTCCTCAGTACCAGGCACCGGGTAATCAGAATGTGCCCTAAACTAGGGCCTTCTCAGTAGACGAAGACAAGAAATAAAAAATAATATCAGTATCCTAGACCACAGACAATATTTTGGGTTCAAAAGTTTTACTTATTATCAGGAACTCTGGATTATTGTGGGCCACGTTGATCGGATATCCCCACCAAATCCAGGTATCAATGATGAGTCTGTGAAAACACAGGATAGCCCAGCTTGCCCAAAGCGCCCACAGAAAACTAGGCCCCACTCTGCTGGCTGACTTCCTAGGGAGGGGTTGGCTGGCCACCCCCCAGGGGCAGGGCATTCTGACAAGGGGGCAGAGGACGAAAGAAAAAACAAACAAACAAAAGAAAAACAACACAAAATATATATCGGTGTAGAGAGTAGTCACCCAAGTCTTGCAGCCAAAATCTAATGGACATACTCCAGTCACCAGGCCAATAGGTCTCCATTTCCTCGGGCCTCACGCCGAAGCTTGACATTTCCTTCATGGAGTGCAGTTCCAACAGCACACCTAAATTGCTCCAAAAGCCTCCGATGCAATGGAGGCATCCTTCTCAGCTATGAACAATCCATCCTCAGTGTCGGGAACTGATGACCATGTCACGCCTAGTATGGCAAGTCCTTAAAACCCTGCAGTCCTCCTCCCCACACTCAAGAGTCAATAAACCTAAAAGCTCCAGTGTAGGGTGATCAGACATCTCAGATTTGCTCGGACAGTTCTGTCTTTTCTTTTTTGGGTCATCTGTCCCGGGAGATCTTTCCGGGTCACGAGGTGGCCCCACCAGGCTGGCTTTTTTAGCCGGTATTTAGTCTATGCCCCGTAGCGCCTTGGGGTCGGTGTTGGCTCCATTGGTGAGCACCGTCTGCCGGCATTCTGCGCCCCCTTGTGATACAAAATTGTATTCCTACTCCTTTTTTTTGTGAAAAATGGTCCAATTTTAGACTTGGGAAAATTTCAGTCACTCTACTTCAGGCTAATGACGAGCTTGGGATTCCAGTTGGGGGCTCAATGAGCCTTCCAAGGCGGTATATGGCCTGAGGGTGCCAAGATAGGGGGCCTCTAAGTCTCTATTATCAGTCCAGAGGGATCGCAGGGCATTGGGTTTACCCCAGGCCAGACTCAACCTCCTTCCGGGAATAGTCCGCTCATATTGATCCTACCCTGCAAGCACCATCCAGGAAACAGCCAGCCCTAACTGCCGACCCCATGGGGGGGCTTATAGGGGAGGGGGGAAGAACCATGGAGCAGCCTTGAACCCTCTCCCTGTGGGGCAAGGGAAAAAATGAATGGTGCGGCTCAAGGAAGATGCCCAAAACTCAAAGTAAAAAATGCCCGAAAACCAGCACAAAAGGAAGATTCTAAATCAAAGGCAGGGTTGAGATCATCAAAACCAGCTATCTGAGGCCACGAGGATGGCCACGTTATGCACCATGTGCCCGGAATAGAGGGATACACAGACATAAGTAAAAGCATTCACGTGCACGTGGCAGACACCAACAACACCAAGCGACAACATGCACCCTCCTTCTACACTTCCACGTACCTATAGCGATACTGAGCCTCAACCATAGTACTCCTACTAGGAGCCACAGTCCCATCTCTCCCTGTCCTCATGAGAACCATCTCACAAACATACCTCACATCAACCTGATCACCCAGATGTGAAATGTCAAGGGCCCAAAAGACCACCCGAGTAGGAGCAGGAGAAGGGGGGACTCAATGGCTTAAAACAATAAGATTGATCCAGAGGATAATAATTACCCTCACTCCCCAAAAAATTAAAAGACGTTTTTACAAGGAATGCCTTCCTATGCCTCACTAGATTGCAACTAGTAGGCTGATGGTACCACATCACCATGGCAAAATACAGGGTCTCCGGAAACTATCAATGTAGAGCACGTGTGACTAGCTGACTACTAGCTGAATTAACAAACAACAAAGTTCTTTCAAAACAGTTAACAACCAAAATAGCAAGTGCCCCAACCTTGTTTTCTTTATCAGCCTTCATGACCCAGAAGGAAAAATGAAATTTTCAAAATGTGCGCCAATGGAAGTAGAGAAAACCCATGGGCCCCCAGCGTCCCATCTGCCTAACACTCACATGGGTGCACTGTTCAAACGTAGAATCGAACTCTTCCATGACAGCGATGCCTTTGAACTAAACTCTCTGAACATTTTCCAATTGGGCATAAGAAACACAGCCGACTCACACCTGAACTACAATATCATGACAAAAGTTATTTACACTTGAATGGTTGAGTACGATCAGTACTATGGGTATCCCACACTAACTTACTATTGAGGAACTGCCGGGTCAAAAAGGATTCACAAGCGGGGAGCTACAGGGCCTGCATACGGACCTCTCATATGTCGACTACAATTGTACTAGCATCCCGCACACCCTACTTAGCGACTTCTTACATAACACTTAGTACCAACACATGACCTCAGACGGCTCCCAAGCATCAGCTAGGTCATGTTATGTCTGTTCACTGATCCCACATGTGGTAGGCGCAGATAGGCTTTACCTGTCCCAAGAGGTTGCCCCCGAAAGAGCAAAGTGCCTCATTCACCTTTACTTATGTAGGATAAGGGCCAAGATCCAGCCCAACAAGATAGAACAAACACAGGGTAGTTGTAAATCTGATCCGATACATCACCAAGCTGACAGCATTATACATCTTCACTGAATCCAATTATTTCCAAACCAAGTTGGACAGGATGCGTAGGAAGGGCACCAGAGGGGAAGATATTGTTTAGCCCCGAGACTTCCCAGAGAAGAGATTCTTGGAGGTAGCAAAACCCCCAACTCAGTGCATACACACATCTGATCCAGCATCCATCTGTGGGCCAAGGGTGGCCCTTAGTGTATCTAGGGTGGTCTTCTTTAACAAGTAGTCTCTCAACATGAAATTCCTGTGTAGGACCATCCAGCTTGGGGATAAGAAGGGGAATGGATTGCATGGGGGAGGGTTCAAAGAAAGTATGGCTAACCCATGTCAGGAAATCTGGGACACTGAGGTGGGGGGATACACTTGGCTGGAAGGGAAAGGTCAACCCCTGATTGTATGGAAACTTACACTGTATTCCTTTTGCTTCAGAGGAAAAGGAAAGCTTTCAATGTGCACGAATGCTTACTGCAGAGTGATTCTGCACATTATGTATACGCAATGAGGCACGTCCACGTTGATAGATTTCTACTGGCAGTGTGGCAAACATGCCTACACCCAACTGGTTACCGACTGGAGGGGACTGTGCTCCAGAAAAAAACAGGCTGTTCACAGAAGCACAGCTGGGCGCTACGGGGTCAATACCCTTCTTCACCCTACAGACAAAATCAAACGCCAGCTGGCTCCAGATTACCCTGAAATGCTCAAGATGATGAACAGCACTAAGCTTGGCCTCAATTCGGTCAAGGAAGAAATGTGAGCCATCCACCTGATACGTGCTGGACTTAATGACTGCAATGGAGGTAGGGGTCTGCGCCAAGATAGGTGTCGCCTGTTGCACAGTCATCCCAGGGAATGACATGGACAATGGAACATTGACACTTGCCATCCAAGCACTGCATAACCTACAGAGAAACTTGCGTGAAGAAGGAGGTGCCCCTGAGCAGGAGTGGTTCTCAAATTGGTTCTCCTGGCTCCCACAGTGGCTATCCTGTCTGTGTATGTCACTTTTTCCCGATATCGTTGTGTTTCTATTGGTTTGTAGGGCCATAAAATTGGGGATTACCTGCTGTAAAAGTACAATCCTCAAACTAGGTAAAATGCAAGTAATTAGAAAGGTTGTCATAGTCAAAAGCCAGCATAGGGAACAGCAGGACCCAAATAAAATGATGGTACAAATGCATGTGTTAGATAGTGTATTTAAAGAATAAACTAGATGGGGGAATGTTAATATGGATATCGATGCATTTGTCTACAAAAACAAACTATTGTCCTGATTATTAGAATCACCTGTGCCGAACTCCACATGTACCTCAACACGCAAGTATGTAGTCAGGCAGGACCTACGACTTAGGTCCGGGATTAATGATTGATGGGTCACAGGTGGGAGTGTGCATAGCTGGCAGGCAAACACTCGGGAAGGAAACTCTTGATCAGTTCCACAGATAAGCGCAGTGAAATTACAATGGTCAGGGGAGATTGCCCTAATAAAAGAACACATGGCCGGTGGGGGTACACATGCCTAAAAACACCATATAGTCAGATTCCACATGAGTAAGGAACACTGCCAATCAGGGACTAGTTCACAAAGTGATCACGTGCTCCCCATGCTGGACATCTGGACATATTCACCACTTGCACATTTTGTCCATACAGGTCAAGACCTACCTGTAGTAACCATTGACCAATAATTTATGACCCTAAAGGCAGCAACCAATATTCCTCACCATATATGGTATGCCGGAAAGCTTTTATTGCTGATGTAGTATTGTATATTACAGCTCTGCAAACACTTATTAAATCAGGGTCACCATGTAAAGCAAGAACATTTCTAGAGAGACTGGTATCCTGACTTTTCCAAAATTGCTACATTGTTTATTGAGAAATGTCGATATGTAAATATGGAATTGGCCTATACATATCGGTGCATTTTCAAACCATTTTGTGATACCAACCCTAACCATTCCAAAGGTTGGCCTATTGCACCTTTTCAGGTATGGCTATAGATTGCTTTTTCTGTTGCCAGAGGGCTTTCAAATAATAGAAAGAGGGGCTTTGGGTCAGCCTCCTTAAAGCCACCAGCCATTGCTTGTGAGAAGTTTCATTCATATATAAGAGACTTTGCAGATGTTTAGATTATTGACAGGCAAAGTAGTTGGTGCCTGCGCAGCCTGAAGCACCTGCAGACACTCAAGGCTTGCAGCAGCAGGAGGACAGAGCGAGCACCTCTGACCTCTGCTTCTCACTGGAGCACCCATCTTTGGATTCCCCTTCGCTGACTGTGTGTCCCACCAGTGTAATGTGGTGCTAAGGTTTGGCATGCACGCTTTCTTTTTCCTTTTTGATTGTTTGCATGACAGAAACTGCGAACCCCATTGGATTGTGAGTGTAATCTACACAACTAAAATTGCCAGTGACTGGTTGGGTACATAGATGTATTGATAAATTGATGAGTGAGTACACCAATGAGCGAGCACAAGTATGAATATGTGAGTGTATGGGTGAATGGATGAGTGGGTCAATACCGAGATAGTGTATGGGATGAATAGGGAATTGTGTTAAATGATAAATCAATGAGCACATTGATGGATTAATGGATAAGAATATGTTTACCACTACCACTGATGCTGCTAGAAGCTGCTTACTCACATATGCACTCATTCATTTATCCATCCATGCTCCCAAAAACTCATCCATTCATCCAGGCATAATCGGCCAAATTCTACCACTCACATAACACCCTCCCATCCATACAAGTCCACAATAACACAAATGATCCTTGGAACAAGCATTCACAGGGAACTCATTTATAGAAATGTTTTTAGTTGCACAGATCTTTCTGTTTAGAGTAAATCTTTATATAAGCATATTCAATCATGCAATCAATCAACCAATGCTTTATTCGTCAATACAAGTCATAAAAGCATGCATTAAATACAGGTGTACTCATACAAATGCAACCTTATATAGAATGTATAAAACAGTATAAAATAGAATAAAACCATGCATTACAAAATATCATCGATAAATAAATTGAAATTTGTTAAGACGTTGATTTGACAGCCTGATTCTCTATTTACATACAGAGACCGGAAGAAATACGTCTCAATAAAAACAAGTTATGTTATGGTTCAAGGGGCATATGTGGAGTTATAAGGGTGATCACCATTCATGCGTTCACAATAAGTAAACATGGACAGATGATGTGATGATGTGATGACTGCTTGGGCAGTACAAAAGATGTCAATGTAATCAAGCAGCCCTTATTATTGCCTTTGAGCGAATGATCCACATTTTACCCAGAAACTTGGCAATAGCACATACAAATGCTTGATTCGGTTCTGATCTAAGTATCCTGAGGGCAGTTTGGCTACAGCGAGTCCCCATCAGTCTGCATATCGATTTAATCCATGATCGGCGCATGCCGTCATATCCAGAGCAGGCAAAGAATGTGTGGTCAACAGATTCTGAGGCAGTAATGCACACTGGACTAACGTCATTTTTATCAGGGGCCCATCTTGCAGTAAAGGTTTTTAGGGGCTATGTACCTATCCTAACTTGGAAATATAATTTTCTATCAAGGGTTATGGTTATTTGATCCCAATATGGTTCCAGATAAAATGTGGATTTAAAATCATAGAAGCCTCCAATCAGCGGGTGACCAATGCTTGATCTAACTGCATTTTCGTCTACCCACTGCCAATAATTTATTTATTTATTTATTTGCAGAGTTTTATATAGCGCTGGCTAGACCCGGAGGTATCAGAGTGCTTTACATGAGGATTAGCGAGATTATAAATTACTAAATTACATCAGTTACACAGTGATTAAACAGTAAATATGAGTTACTAGAGAATAGCAAAACAGAGACACATAAGAAAACAGTGTTATACGGTGACATGAATTACTAGAGCAAAGCATAACAGAGACAAACACGTCCTAAGGGGCATAGAAGGTGAGGGGGGAAAGTAAAAAGGGGTAAGGAATGCATATCGAGTCAGGAAGACCATCAAGTGGGAAAGAACTTCAGGGAGACAAAATAGTCAAAGAGGAAGATAAACAAACCGGTTTGGGACCAGCAATCTTAACATCCAAGGATTCCGAGACTGAAGATGATGAGAGGAGTGAAGGAGACCTGAGGGGGGGGTCGACTAGAGGATAAGGTTAGTCATGAGAACAGGGAGCAGTTCAGCGGCAAAGAGAAACGGTCGAAAGCCGCCAAGATGGAGGACCCAGTTCATGGGCACCGAAAGCATTATCCCAAAATGGCGGGATACAGATAAATCCAAGCCAAAGAAACAACAAGGTAGCTGACTCCACAGGGTAGGGCTGGAAAGGGGATGCAGCCACAAGATCAAGGAGGGAGGAGGGCTGGAGATAGCCAATCACAATCGGGTCGTCAGCGTGTACAGGATTCGGAGCTGCAGGGGCAGCAGTGTCGTCGTTTTGTATGCCAAAGTCAGAGGAAGTCTGCTCGGGCACACAAGGCAGCAGCCCCGGAAGAAGGAAGATAGCAGCGGGGACCAGGAGGGCGCGCCTCCCGTGGCTCGGAAAGTGAAAACAAGCCCGGGGGCACCGGACCACAGCACCATGGCATTCACCGCCGCTACAACCCCATCATGGGAAACAAGACTCGCGCGTCCCAGTGGCACCACAGGAGGCGAAGAAAGAGGTCCAGCAGCAGGGCAAGCAGCAGCGGCCCAACCCGGAAGGCAAGGGGGCGGCCAGGAGGGGCGAACCTCAGCCCAGCTCACTCATCAGCCATCCGGAGATCCCGACCGGTCATAGGCCGCGCCGAGACTGGCTCCGTCGTCAGCAGATCCTCGGTGATTCATCCGAAGGAAGGGGGGGAAGGAGACAAGGCTGTCAACAGCCTTTGTATTAAAGGCGGACTTAGAAGTGGATTGAACCAATAGTCCCCAGGACAAATGGCTACAAGCAACTTCCGGACCCGTCTTAGCCATGGTATTTTTATAAAACTTGTCTGCAGTCATCACATCCCTTAATGTGTCACCATAATGTGCCAGCTCTGGCTGAGACCACAACCTCCTCCGGAATAACAAGGTCAGCAATTTGACTCTATCTGCCAATGATCGTTGACCCATGTCCAACATCAGAGGTTTAAGAGGAGTGCTTTGCAGTAAATTGACCAATTTCCTCAGAAAGCAATTTTCTGATCTAGTCAATAAGGAGAGGTCAGACATGCCTCATAGCTCTGAGCCATAAAAACAGGCACCAATATCTTTGGGTCATAAATGTTCAAAGTTGGGACAATGGGTTTTATTAAGGAGCTATTGTGCTCTCTGATTATGGCTCCTCTTATTTGCCTGTGCTTCAGAGTTAGCAAATCTAGCTGAGGTTTTCGTGCTGGTCACAGCACAGAGACAGCTCTTCTGGCTATGACTGAACACCTACGGACCATTTTGGACTCCGGTCATACTGCGGCACTGATTCTACTTGATCTCAGTGCCGCATTTGACACGGTTTCACACGCGACTCTGTTACAACGTCTGGAGGCTGCCGGGGTGGTGGGCCTCGCACTCGAATGGTTTAGGTCATTCTTGAGTGAAAGATCCTTCCGCGTGTCAGCCCCCCCGTTCCTCTCCCAGTCCTATTCCATTGGGCAAGGGGTACCCCAGGGCTCTGCTCTGAGCCCCGTATTGTTTAACTTATATGTCCAGCCTCTTGCTACGGTGGCCAGGAAGATGGGCCTCACTATGGTCTCATATGCTGGCGATACGCAGCTAGTGGTGGCCCTATCCGATGGTTCCCCTTTGGATGCCCTCAGGTTTAGGAGCGGCCTGGCCGCCGTGGCAGAGTGGATGACCTCTAATTGCCTTCAGTTGAACGCCACTAAAACGGAGGTACTGTTGGTAGGGAAGGACAGGAACCTCTGGAATGAGCAATGGTGGCCAAGTGTGCTTGGAGACACCCCCACCCCTAAGATGGCAGTCAAGAACTTGGGGGTCTGGATGGATTCCACCCTCAGCTTCCAAGAACATACAAAAAAAGTTGTGGGCATTTGTTTTGGCCTCCTGCGGGGTCTCAAGCCGTTGCAGAGGTTTTTCAACCCGCCTACACGCCAGCTGATTGTCCAGTCTGCTATTCTATCCAGACTGGACTACGCTAACTCGCTCCTCTTAGGAGCCAATCAGGCTGAGGTAATGCGATTACAGCGTGTGCAGAATGTGGCTGCTAGAGCCCTCTTAGGGCTCCCACGTCACTGTTCCACCTCTGACGCCGTTCGGCGGCTTCACTGGCTTCCGGTGGCCAAACGGATCCAATTCAAGGCACTTTGCCTATCTTTTAAGATCTTGAAACTAGCCTCACCCAGCCTCCTTGCCAATATGTTAACCCCTTACGAATCCACTCGTGAGCTGCGATCCTCGGGGCAGTACTTAGTCACTGTCCCCCGTGTGAAGCGCGTCCGGGCTGGTGGTCGATCATTCCACTACATGGCCGCTAAGCTATGGAATTCTCTGCCCCCTCAGATTCGCTGTTTAACTCACTTGTTGGCTTTCAGGAAAGCTATCAAAACCTTCCTCTTTCCGCCAGCTTAGGCCGCCTGCTCTTTTTTTCCTGTTGCTTACCAGTTTCTCCTTTACCCTGCTACTTTCTGTGGCTGGCAGCGCCGGGACGCCTCTTCGCTGGGGCAGCTGTGCGCTATATAAATCTGGTTAACAATAACAATAACAATAACAATAACAACAAAGATTCAGGGAGATGGTCACTCCCAAGTAGCTAAAAATCCTCACGCTATCAAGTGGCTAGCCGCCTAGCTCAAGTTTCCGTTTAAAAGATCTATGCTTATTAAAGAACATTTTCTTTGTCTTTGCGCAATTGATTTACAAACTTCAAAGGGAGCAAAATTCCGAGAAGCGACCTAATGCAAGTTGCAGACTGCTCAAGGTTTTGGAAATCAAAAGGGTGTTGTCCGTGAAGAGAAAGATCGGTGTCTTGATACCCGCCAGATATGGAGCATCAGTATGTGTGGAGGACAGGTAAGAAACAACGGGGCATATTAGCAAGACCCACGTTAACATTATCGCCGTTTTAGCGGCAGGAAACTGCCGCTAAAACGGCGATAATGGGCTTGCTAATATGCATAATAGAATTCCAATAGAAGCCCAGGTTAGATGTCCTACACATCTAACCTGGGCTTCTATTGGAATTCCATAACGCATATTAGCAAGCCCATTATCGCCGTTTTAGCGGCAGTTTCCTGCCGCTAAAACGGCGATAATTTTAACGTGGGTCTTGCTAATATGCCCCAACATCTTTAAAATAAAGCGAAAACAAAGTGGGTGCTAGCACACACCCCTGGTGAACACCCTTTGTGATAGAGAATCGGTCTGTCACCTGTCCTTGAGAACACAGTGGACCCGCGCAAAATTTACCTCGTGGAGATGAATCAGGAGTGGCAAAAGTCTGTCAGGTAGGCTCAGGCTGTTCAAGACTCACCAGAGCTGGTCACGCGGGACCAGATCGAAGGAGGAGTGAAGGTCGACAAAGGCAACATATAATGTTCCTCCGCCGACCGTCACAACTTTCCAAGAAAGTGAAAGAAAGCGGATGATTTGTTCATTTGTAGGCACCTTCTTCCTGAAAGCCTAAAAAGGGGAAATAATGGCGTTTTCTTCGATCCATGTCTCGATTTTGCTTAAGATCAACCGGGCAAAAATCTTCTGTGTACAGTTGTTCAAACTAGCTGGCCTATATTTCAAAGGCACAGATCTATCCCCCTATTTATATATTGGAATGCTCTCTGCTCTTTTCCATGAGTCTTGGACTGAGCATTTCTCTAGTCTCTATTCTGGCACCGCAATACAGATAGAAATGAGTTTCTAAGAGGGATCGAGGCAACCCAAGAAACTATTGATATAAATGACCCATTGTTCATCATGAGTGACGTTATGTCAGCCCTTAGTGCTATAACCAGAGGTAGAGCCCCTGGTTTGGACAGCATACCTTTCGACATTTTTGATATGAAACTGATATATGGGCACAATATATCCTTTTGTTGGCAAATGCAATTGCTCTCTTGGGGTATTGGAAATCAAATCAGATTGTATGGACAATGAGAAACAGTCATCTGTCTTACACTAATAATGTCGTTGTGAATGATAGATCAACCACCCCTTACATAACAGATCCAATGTATTGCCTTATTTTTCTGGGATTCTTCCCCTTCATAGATGGACTTTTGTGATAGTTTAGGTACATTAACCATGAAGATGGAAGCAGGATTTATGGGCCTTCTGACGGGTGGCCCTTGGACAAAAGACAACAGGTGATGTGGAAAAACAGGACAATCTATTGGACCTATTAGATGTGCTGGGGGCTGTACCTGTAAGGTTACATTAGTTTTTACAGGATAGGGCTTCATGGGCCTAGATGGAACACAGGCTCAGTTAGGAATGGACGAGTTGGAAAAGGAGGTAGAGAACACCACAGAGGAAGGGCCCACCACCTGGTTAGAAAAAGAAGTAGATGTATGAGAGTAAATCAGAGGTACTGTGTCAGTTTCCGGACCTCAAGTTTCTATGGGGAGTACTTTTGCATGTTATAATGACTCGAACAGCAAGCAAACCAATGATTTTAGGGCCCCTACTTCATTTCTTAGTTCAGCAATTAAGATGGTATAGTCGGCATGGTCACCTGGGGGAGATGGGGGAATCTTTGGTTGACATGGGCGTATCCCCACTTTATTGGCAATATCTTGATCACTTAGAGATTCAGATAAAACAGCAAACTGATTGTACATATTAGCGGATCCTCAGTTAAAACGTCTAATGATATATCGGGAGCCCGGTTGATCAGAGTGGGAGGTGGAAGAGGAAACACTTCCCCGGTTTGAGAAGCCTACTGTGCCTGTTTATTTTGTGTGTTAAGCATACTAGGTATTTCTTCCCCCCTCTGGTTTCTCACACCCTTAAAGGGGGGAGATCTAATCATTAAGGGGCCAATATCAGTCGGCGTTGATATTAAAATGACTTTACAATCTCCCAATAAGGCGTCCATTCTATCTAATACACAATTGCTACCTGAAGTGTGCATTCTTTTCTTTACTTTCTTGAGCCCCAACCCAATGCCCCCTGCTTTCCTTTTTCCCATCTCATATAAAACAAAACAAAACACAATGATGGACCCTGGGTTTAGAACCTTTGCAGGGTTTCCTTGTTAAGAGCAAAAGGATGAGGCAGGAAATCACATACTCAGGAGACCCAATACTAAAAGCTCTGATATAGAGCAAATCAGTACCTTTGGTAAGCCTGAGGCGCAAATGACAGGGGGGTAACCCAGTCCAGTCTCCTCTGGGCTTCGATGGGTGCGGACGGGCCCGCCCTTCGCCTGGGCTTTTCCCAAGTGCGACCCGTGCACGGCCCTCGCAGCAGGAGTGCTACATTGCTTAAGAGTCACCGATGGGCAGATGAAAAAGCAGCAGGTTGTGGGACTTGTGGTTTCTCCCCAGCAGCAGCGGTAAAATATGCTGCAGCTCACCTCTTGGAAAACTGAAGTCACGGTGCCTTGATGATGAATGAGGTCAGCAGGGAAGAGTTTGTCCTCCGTGGGCAAGGGAAAGCCAAGTGTTCTCCCCAAGCACAAATGCGGCCAGAGCATACTTGATTAAATCGACAATGATCTTTATTATTATTATTATTATTATTATTATGTAGCTTATAGAGCGCACGGCTACCCCCAACGGGAGTGTCCCGGCGCTTAAGACAAACAGAGAGGTGGGAGGGATAAGAGTAGAAATTCCACAGGTGCTAAGGAAGACTGAAGAGCCATGTCTTCAAGAATTTCCGGAAGCTTAGCTCCGTGTTAGCCTTTCTAATGTGTACAGGCAGGGAGTTCCACAGAGTTGTGGTTCTAACGGTAAAGGACCTTCCTCCTATTCTAGCCTTAGCGAAACGAGGGATGATAAGGAGTTCAAGATGGTTAGAACTTAAGTTTCTTGCTTGATAGGACTTACGGATTCTTTTCCGGAGATAGAGTGGGCCACTTCCGTTTATTGCCCGATAGGCAAGAGTGAGCGCCTTGAATTCTGTGCGTTTTTTCACGGGCAGCCAATGAAGACTACGTAAATGGGGAGAGATATGGTGCCTTAGAGGGACATTTCTAATAAGCCTTGCGGCTGCATTCTGTATTATCTGCAGTTTCCTTAGCAGATACGTTGGTAAACCCAGATATAGACTATTAGCGTAGTCTAGTTTTGATGTTATTAGTGCATGGACAATAGTTTTCCTGCAGTCCATTAGAAGGAAGTGAAGAAATCTTCGTAATGCCTTCATTTTCCAGAAGCAGGATGATGACACGAGTCCTATCTGGGATTTGCATGAGAGAGTGTTGTCCACCTTAAAGCCCAAATTTCTGGCCGAGGACACAGGCTGTGGAGGGGGATTGAGCTGTGAAGGCCACCAGAGATCAGAGTGGGGGGGAGGCTGGTTAAAAAACAAAACCTCAGTTTTGTCGGCATTCAGCTGCAGACAATTTTTTGTCATCCAGGTAGATATGTCAATCAGACATTCCTTAAAGTGTGTGAATGCGGCCTCTGAATGGTCTTTAAAAGAGAACACTAGCTGGGTGTCATCAGCGTATGAGATGACAACCACGCCATGTTGCTCTATGAGAGTAGCTAGGGGCGCAAGGTAAACGTTAAAAAGAGTGGGGCTGAGAGCCGAGCCCTGAGGAACTCCACATTTCACCAATCGGGGTGATGAAACATAAGGATGCAACCTTACTTACTGGGACCGTCCTTCAAGAAAAGAACTGAACCAGGCCAGAGTGGTCCCTAAAACTGCCAATTGTCTAAGCCTGTCAAGAAGGATCTTATGTGATACAGTGTCAAATGCTGCTGACAGGTCTAACAGCACCAGCATTGCACAGTTGTTCTTATCTAAGGTTTCCCGGATTGTTTCAGTTACCTCCAACAGAGCTGTCTCGGTGCTTTAGTGAGGAATAGGCAAAAATATTGTAGCACAGCCAGTATTTATGAATAACTGAGGTTCAGCGGAACCGAGTTTTATTGAAAAATCTTTTTGTATTTAAAAGATTTTCCACATACAATTTGTGAGTGTTTCTCAAAACAAAGAAGGAAAGAATGAATATACCCCAGGCGTAAGGACAAACCAAAACCGAAATAAAGAAAAAAAGATTGAGGGAAAATGTGAACATCCACAGTATATTGGTTGCTCTATATCAAAAGACAGCAGTTTATATTCAGTACAATCAAGGACACAGGGAATTATTCATTGTATCACAGTTATAAAAACATGTCTGTCAATCGATCAATCAATCAGGGGTTTTGTCAAGGCGCTGGGGGGGAAGTGAGCAGCTCCGTTAGGGTCATTCGAAGAGCCAGGTCTTGAGGTCCCTTCTGAATTGGTGCACTGTCGACCTCCGTCGGAGGTGAAGGGGGAGTTTGTTCCAGGTTTTGGCTGCAAGGTAGGAGAAGGATCTTCGGCCAGCTCTGACCCTGTGGAAACGAGGGACGGTGGCTAGGGCGAGGTCAGATGAGCGGAGGTTTCTCTTGGGGGCATAGAAGGAGATTCTGTTGTTGAGGTATTTGGTCCGGTGTTGCTGAGGGCTTTGTAGGTGTGTGTGAGTAGCTTGAAGGTTGTTCTTTTTTCACCAATGAAGTCCGCGGAAGTGTTGGGTGATGTGATCGTGTCGTGGGATATTAAGGATAAGTCTGGCTGCAGCGTTCTGGACGGTCTGGAGTTTGCGGAGGATGTTTTTGTTGATTCTGGTGCAGAGGGAGTTGCAGTAGTCCAGACTGCTGGTGATGAGTGTGTGGGTGATGGTTTTCCTGGAGACGGGGGGATCCACTTGAATGTCTTGCAAAGTATGCAGAGCGTGTTGAAGCATGTGGGGGATATGGCGTTGATCTGGCGGTTCATGGTGAGTGAAGAGTCAAGTATGATGCCGAGGTTGCATGCGTGATCCGTTGGCGTGGGTGTGTGTCCAAGGGCCACCATGTGTTGTCCCATGCGGAGGGGGTGGTCCAGAGGATGAGGACTTCTGTTTTCTCTGAGTTGAGTTTCAGGGAGCTGTTGCTCATCCAGGTCATGAAGGCTTTCATCCCATCTTGGAAGTTGTGCCTGATGATGTCAGGTTCCTTGGAGAGGGAGAGGATGAGCTGAGTGTCATCGGCCTAGGAGACGATGTTGAGACCATGATTTCTGACGATGGTTGCGAGGGTGGCCATGTAGAGGTTGAAGAGCGTGGGGTTGAGGGAGGATTCTTGGGGCACTCCGCATCTGATCTCTGTCGGTTCTGAGAGGAAGGGCCTGATAGGAAAGATCGTATCCAGTCTAAGGCCTTTCCTTGGATGCCTGCGTCGTGGAGTTTGGTGGCTAGTGTGCGGTGGGAGATAGTGTCGAAGGCTGCTGATAGGTCCAGGAGGATGAGGGCTGCCATGTGGCCTTGGTCCAGGAGAGCACGGATGTCGTGGATGGTGGTGAGGAGGGCCGTCTCTGTGCTGTGGTTGCTGCAGAATCCAGACTGAGAGGTGTCAAGGATGCTGTGGGTATCTATGAAGCTTGCAAGCTGGGTGTTGACGGCCTTTTCAATGGCTTTGTTGGCAAAACAAATTGTGAGATGGGCCAGAAATTCTTGAGGTCCGACGGGTCTGCAGAGGGCTCTTGAGGAGGGGGTTGACTTTGGTGCACTTCCAGTTATCGGGGAATGTGACTGTGTCAAGGGAGCAGTTGATTGTTTGGCGTAGCTCAGGTGCGATGGCAGTGGTGGCCCTGTGGAAGATGTGCGGCGGGCAGGGGTCAGAAGGTGCTCCGGAGTGGATGCTCCTGATTGCCTTTAAGGTGTCTTCTGTGGTGAGAGGGGTCCAGGTGAGAAGGGTCTGTTTGGTGGCGTTGTTGGGGATGGGGGTTGAGGTGGTGCCATGGTCTTGATCGTCAAAGTTGTCATAGAGCATCTTGATCTTGAGGTGGAAGAAGGAGCTGAGTTTGTTGCAGAGGTCATGAGAGGGAGGGAGGTACGTCGGTTGTTTCACTGTTGGGTTTGGTGAATTCCTGTATGATGGTGAAGAGTTCCTTGGAGTTGTGGCTGTTGGCGAGGATTCTGTCTTGTATGAAGTTTTTCTTTGTTGATTTGATCAGTTGGTGCTGAGCTGTGATGGCTGTTTTGTAGGCGGTGCGTACTTCCGGGGTTCCGCTGTTTCTCCACATCTTTTCCATTCATCGGCAGGTGCGCTTGGATTCTCGGAGTTCTGTGGTAAACCAGTTGGCTTTCTTGTTGTGTCGTTTTGTGGTGCTCTGAAGGGGGGCGAGAGTGTTGGTGCAGTTGGTGATCCATTGGTGGTGGTTGCTTCCGCTGTGTTGGCGTCTGTCGTAGTAGGGGGTGGAGTGCAGGTGAGGGCGGAGATGAGGAATTCTTCTGAGATTTTGTTCCAGCTTCTGCGTGGGAGGCAGCGCGTGGGCTTGGGTGGTGGGTTTCATAAAGGAGAAATGGATGCAGTGCGGGTCGGTCCAGAGCAGTTCCATGCTGTGGTTGAAGTGAAAGTTGTTTCCTCCGGCAAAGATCGGGTTGAATGTGTGTCCTGCTGTGTGAGTGTGTGTGAAGACAAATTGTTTTAGTCCAATGTTGGTGAGATTCTCCAGGAGGGCGGTGGTGTTGGGATCGCTGTGGTAGTTCAGGTGGAAGTTCAGTTCTCTGAGTAGTATGTGGTCCATAGAGGTGAGGGCAAGGGATGCGATGTGGTCGGCGATGATGTTGGTTAAGGGGGTGCGGGGTCCGGGTGGTCTGTAGGCGAGTGTTCCGTGGAGCATTGTTCTGCGGTTAGGCTGGATCTGGAAGTGGATGTGTTCCATGGGGGGGCGCGGTGTCGTCCAAGTTGGTGATTGTCAGTCGAAGGGAGCTTTTGTGGACGATTGGGAGGTCTCCTCCTGGTCGGTTGGGGCGGTCTTTCCTCAGGATCTTGTATCCGTTTGGGATAGCGGTTGCGATGTCGGGTGCGGAGCTGGCATTGGTCCAGGTCTCTGTGAGGAAGGTGACGTCTGGCGTGTGGGTGTTGAGGAGATCCCAGATTTCTATGCCATGTCTGTGAAGGGAGCGTACATTGAGGAGGATGCAGTCCAGTGGTTTGTGTGCGCTGGCGTCCAGTGGGCTGGAGGCTACTGCTGGGGTCTGGAGGTGGGTGAAGGTGTGGCGGAAGTGGCAGCAGGAGATCGGGCCTTGAGTGTTGCTCATCGTCGAGAGCTGGCAGTTGTTGTTGCGTCCGGGGTTGAGTGCATGGAGAGTGCTGGGGTTGTAGCGGCGGGGAGTCGGGGGGGCGCAGGTCCCTGGCACTGGTCGTGGTTGGGTCGTGGACGGACGCAGACGGGCTTGACTTTGGTGCGCCCTTGGCACAACCGCCATTAAGTAGGGGTCTGGGGGAGGGTGGTCAGCTGGGAGGTGGGAGCGGGAACGACACACTGGGGGGGAGGGGCCGTGGGGGCAGCAGCGGCAGAGAGCATGGGAAGAGGGAGCGTGGAGGGCAAGAGGAAAAAAGGGAGTAAAAACAAATGAGACAGAGAAAGGCAAAGAAACAGAGGCAGAAGAGAAAAAGGCAGAGAGAAAGGAGGCAAAAATGAGGGAGAAAAAGGCAAAGAAGCAGAGGCACCCGAGAGAAAGGCAGAGAGAAAAGAGACAAAAACAAGAGAAAGAGAAAGACAGAGAAGCAGAGGCACAAGAGAAAAAAGCAAAGAGAAAAGAGGCAAAAACGAGGGAGAGAAAGGCAAAGAAGCAGAGGCACAAGAGAAAAAGGCAGAGAGAAAAGAGGCAAAAACAAGGGAGAGAAAGGCAAAGAAGCAGAGGCACAAGAGAAAAATGCAGAGAGAGAAGAGGCAAAAACGAGGGAGATAAAGGCAAAGAAGCAGAGGCACAAGAGAAAAAGGCAGGGAGAAAAGAGGCAAAAAAACAGAGCGAAAAAAAGGCAGACACAAAAATGACACAGAGCCAATCGGAATAGCCGAAGAGCAGGGTGCTCTTCCACTAGATCACCAGGGATGAGGCGCAGGTAGGAGCCTATGGGTGGAGGAGTGCCTCGAACACCTACTTGGAGGGCTCAAGCTGGCGCTAAGGGCAGCGCCTTAACGGTGGAGCTGCGAGGGGGCAGAGCAGTGATTCTGACCAGGGGTCAGAGGTCTTGCTCTGTCTTTGTACATGTGTCGACTGCGTTTCGACCCTTACAAGAATACACGGGTCTCATCAGGGCTGAAATGGCCAGGGGTTGGCTGGAATTGTAGAGAATCAGCTCCGCATGGTGGGGATCCACTAAAAAGTTGTAACAGTTATTATGCCTGGTTGGGAAAGGCAGCTTCTGTTATGGACTTGTAAGGGGCAATAGTCCCCTTATTAGTTCCTTGGAAAATTGAGGTCCAGCTACGGTAGGCCTTTGTCAATAAAAATGATATCTTGCAAATTACTTTTGGAAAGCATCCGTGATGGGCTCTCATCAATATGGCAATGTCCTTTTAGGGCAATTGTGTGCTCCTATTGAAGCCGCTGTGCGGTTCCTTTAGAGGCTGCTCTCCTGGGTGAGATAAAATCTATCCATAGATACCCTTGTTCACATGGACATAAGGGTTGCTCTTGTTCTTGTTTAAATGCACAGTAACACAAACACACACACACAATCTTGTCCGCGATTAACAGAGCATTTTCAATAATAAAAAGCCACATCTAGTGACTCTGCAAATAATTACTATTAGTTGCCTTTCCTAAATATCAGACTGTTTGTTTCATGTGCTACACTTCACTTCCTTTCACTCCAAACATGGAAGAGGTGTGTCGCAGCGACCAGGGTGCCTGACTCCGGACCACGGGGTTCATGGTTTGATCGCCGGTGGCAGGTTAGCCCAGCATCATGTGACTTTGGGCAATAGCTCGCTTAATCTTACCGACCGCCCCCAGCGCCGGGACACCTCTCCGGAGGTAGCTGTGCGCTTTACAAATGCTGGCATTTATTTATTTATTTATTCTGTCATCTGTTTCTTTGAATGTTCCACTGGGCACCATTGGAAGGAGCAGCATTTCCCTCTTAGTTGATGCCAGTTGATTACTGTTATTTAGAAAGTCGAAAGCCTTTTCCACATGAATTGACTAGTACCTTTAAGGCCAGCCCAGCTGAATTACCCAGCAAGGAGTTTTCTAGAAGCATTCTTAAGAATTAAGTGCAGTGCAATGTAACTTTTCATGCACTTATGCACCATACTTACACATTTTTGATAATCATGGTAATATATGTGCATCATATTAATCAATTAATTTTAAGAGGCTGCATTTACACGTAGTAAGAACCACATATATATCTATATTATAATCATTGTATTCCCTCATGCTAATTGTATTCGTAGGTTGTTATCTTTTTTCTAATGGATGATGTGATTTGGGCCTAAGCCTCAGTCACTCGAGTTGTTTCTTTGATAAATACATTGCAGGTTTCATGTTTTTATCTCCTCAGCAGGTGCCTTATTGAGGAGTGCTCATTAGTAAGAATATAGTCATTGTTTATTGTAGATAACTGTGTGATTTAGCTTGCCTATTTAAATTTTGGCAGTGAGTATGTAGCAAGTAAGGATGGGTAAGAGCCTTCTACACCAGGCAGACTGGCTGTTATTAACTTCAAGGCTGCACAGCTGTACATTTTTTGTTCGACGCCAGGAACCTGGGAAGTCTACCTGCTCCCAGAGAACTATGCCTTCTGATTGGGCTATCCAGAGGGAATTGGTGGGACAGATCTTCCAGAACCTTCTACTGTGTACTAAAAGTGTGTGAATAGTTAGCAGATCCTGTCCTGACTTCTTTGAGAGAAGACCTCTCTCAACCCTGCAGATTTCCCTTGCAGAGGGTGTTTAGCTTCATGCTATGTTATGGAACCTATCTATTTTATATTCTGTGCTTTGTACGTCATTATATATTGCATCTTCTTTATGATATACAGATTAAAAATGCATTATTATATGGATATGTACTGCTATGGGATACCTTGATTTTATTAAATGATGGTTGTTTGAAACTTGATTAAAATGTGCTAATAAAGCTTTATGGTTTAGAAACCATCCTCTCTGTTGTTATTCACTGCAATTGAAAAGTATCGCCGATGCTAGCTTCTATCATATGCTTTCAATCGGCAACCAATGGTCCATACTACCAGTGGAGGACCCTGTACAATGATCATATCAGGATCAAATGTATCAGGCATTGCCTTGGTCCATGGAAAATTGTATTGTGATAGGCAGAAATTTTAATTTCTAAAAATAATACATTCTTAAAACAATATCAGAACAAAACAATTCATATGTGGGCATGTCACAAAGATACATCTGTATCCAGAGAAAATTATGTAAATGAGAGCTCGCATCATGATCACCCATTGTATTCAGCGCGCTAGGTGCTACATCGCAATGGGATTTCGCACAGTGTGCTCACTTTCAGAGAGTGCAAAGTGACTCTCAGTAGTGGCTTTCCGTTATTCACTAGGTGGCCCATCTCTAGCTAACTCTTACTGAAATGAAAGCATCTGGCCTTAGCATTTTGTCATGCTCCATTGCATTTGTGTCTGTAAAGGCAAGGAGCTCCTCTTTTCACCTGGACTATATGACATGGCAGAGAGAAATTACATAAAATATTCCCTCTCAGACGTGCCCACTTGTAATATCCAGTTGCAACATTGGGTAATTGGGACGCTCTGGAGCCAACTGTCCAAAGGCAGTGGTGCACTGCCACACGTGGCTCCAGACTTTGGCAGGAACTCTGGGGCATATTAGCAAGACCCACGTTAAAATGATCGCCGTTTTAGCGGCAGGAAACTGCCGCTAAAACGGCGATAATGAGCTTGCTAATATGCGTTATAGAATTCCAATAGAAGCCCAGGTTAGATGTCCTGCACATCTAACCTGGGCTTCATGGAATTCTATAACGCATATTAGCAAGCCCATTATCGCCGTTTTAGCGGCAGTTTCCTGCCGCTAAAACGGCGATAATTTTAACGTGGGTCTTGCTAATATGCCCCTCTGTTCGGTAAAGAGGCTGGCAGGCTCTTTTAATTTCATTTTATCGGCGTTAAATAACAGATTATGCTTATAATATTGCTGTCACATTGTTTTTGCCTTTTATGACTGGATGAGCCACGTACATAGATAAACCTCCTGATGGATATTTTATGTTAACCCGATTAAAAATATTTGTTTCATGTTTAAACAAGTCCAGAGAAATTAAATTCCCAGTCTTGCTAAAGGGTTCTTGTTGCTTTTGCTTTTCTGGTGAGTAGTGAAGCGGCAGCCAAAAATACTTTTACGTCTTCGATTATTCTTTTCCAATGTGAAAAATATGCAGGACAAATATCTAATTCAGGCATTTAGGCAACATGTGGCAGGCTAACTACAGAAATATTTTCTTTAAGTATTAACAAGTAACATAGTGTTCACCAAATTATGTATCTTCTATGTACAATAGCTGAGCGTGTGTAGGGAATTGTTACTTTTGGCTAATTTAAACTTCAATCAACAGCACGTTTCTGCTGTGGACTTGCAATCAGTGGTAAGGATTTGGGTGGCCTTCTCCCTAAGCAATTGAACCCTTTATAGTTTGGCAAACTCAAAGAACAAAGCATGCTTTTATTCTTTGACCAAAAAGAAGTATGATATTAAAATTTTAAAATCATGAATTCGTATATATATAACTGAAGAAGAGATCACACACGCTTTGGTCTGATAGGTGTCACAGAAAAGCACTTCAACTCACTGAGAACTCTACTATGATACACTTTGTGACCTGTGGTTACAACTGTGCTCTACAATAAGCACATTAACCCATTACTTTTTACAGTTCAGAACGTGTGACCAGTGTATGACACACACATTCCTGTTGCAAGTGCATTAACCACCTCAGCTATCTTACCTGCATTGTGTCCAGATACTTGCTGTACATTTAATAAATCTCATCAGCAAGTTCCATAACCCCATAATGAAAGGTGCTGTGGTGCCACTCATTTGTGCAACTTCTCTCTGGCTCTAGTCTTCCCACTTCTTTCTTTTCCCCCCTCTTTGTTAGTTGTCTGAGTCATTTTTGTGTACGCACAGGTCAAGTTAGCACTGTGAAAGTAATCTGCAAGAACCTATAAGGCTAGTCTTTAGGATGTCTATGAAAGTATTAAGGCTGCAGACAGCATCTATAAACCCAGGCCTAGTATTACCAAGCTTTTCCGTTGTCCTTGCATCATGCAAGGCAGTACAAGAACAATGCAAAGGCTTCTAGTAATATTTACAAAGCCACGCAAGGAGGGATTTGTGCCTCCTTGCATGGTTTTGTACAGAAATATAACGCGGCACAGCTCCTTGTGCTGCGTTATGTTCCATTTCAACTTGGAAAACGGTGTTACCCCGAACAGGTCCCAGGAGGCTTGTTTGTGGTCCAGGGAAGACCTGGCTTGGCATTTCCGGCTGGACTGTTCCCATGAGTCACAGGATCAAGACTGATTTGCATATAGCTGGGTCTGAACTGGGGTGGCAAAGTGAGCTAAAGAACATTGATGGATTCAACCCAGATCTGTGAGTGGGGGTGAGTGTCTGAAAAGTTTCAGCGCTCCGTCCATCATCTCCTTGGGTTTGCTTTGTGTATTACTCCCAAACAGTGAGACAAGGGGGAGATAGGTGTTGGAAGGATTGGTCATCTGTGGTGTGATGAAGGGGAGGAGCTGCCACCTACCACACTTGCACATCACAACGGCTCTGCCTGAGCACACTCAAAAAATTAATGATAGTAGTCTTTTGTGACTCCAGACAAGCTGGGGCCATGGCAGGGAGGCCGGGAATTCCAGACACCTGTGGGGTGGAAACAGCCAGGACCTTCTTCTACTTCAGTGTGGGTACCAGGTATAAATATGGACCCTCAAACCCAACTCTGGACCTGTGGAAAACTCAGAAGGACTGCTGTGCTGCTCTGCAAGAAGGACTGCTACTCTGCTGCCCTGGTGCCTGAGTGAAAGGACTGGTCCTGTATCTTGAACCCAGGACCATTAGAATGACTCCAGGAGCTAGTTAGCTGGCCCAATAATCAGAGACTCAGGGACAGAAAAGGCTCCAACCACCATTAACCCAACACCTGGACTCTGTCTGCTGTGAGTCCTACCCATCTAAGTGGTGCCACCCCAGTCCTGGAGTCAAGGAAGTGAGTGTGAAGGTCCTCTGCCAGCCCAGCTGTGGTCCTGTGAGCCGAACAGACACAGCACGACACATCTCCTCAAAGCTCCATTTCGAAACTGCTGCAGTACAGCACATCCCCAATGCCAAACCTCGCATTGCAGCCCCTTCGAAACCACCCCTGTGCAATGCATCCTTGATGCATGCCTTTGTACTGCAAACTCCTCATCGATGGCATCCAAGACGATGACAGAGGATTCCACATCACAATCCTGCAGCTTCTTCGAAACGGCAACTGTGCAGCACATCCTCAACAATGGATTTTGCATCCCAGGACCCCATCAACGGCATCATCGACAAATATGCAGGACTCCTCATTGCATTTCTGCAGTTTCCTCAGAACTGGTGATGCACAACACATCCTTAACGCAGAATATCACAACATTCCACTTATCAGAATTTAAGGTACTTTATGCAGCAAGCCTAACTTAGCTCCATTGGCGCGTGACCTGATGTCGTGACTTTGTCCCAGTTCTGCGCGACCAAATAACTACAAAATGGTGCTTTGTGACTATTTTTACTTAAACTTTAAAATTGCCAGTTCTACTAATTGGATTTTTGTTGTTTTGTTACCAAATTTTTTTTTTTAAGTTTACTCTATTTTTCTAAATTGGTGTAGGATTTTTATTGTGTCACGTTTGTACTTTATTACTGTTTGAAGTGCTGCATAAATACTTTACACATTGTCTCAAAGTTAAGCCTGCCTTCTTTGTGTCACACTACCAGAGGGTTAAGCACAGGTTAATAAGGAGATTGCTTGTGTTTCACCCTGACAGAGATTGTGGTTGCTGCTGGAGTAGGGTTTACCCCCCTTAACCAGTAATCCATTTTCCAGCATAGAGGCTCTGCGGCTGCAGATGCGATGTATTATTACAGGAAGGGTTGGAGACCTCTGATATTGGGCATTTTTGCTCTCTCTTTCGCGCAACACAGCAACTTTGCTTGCTGACCTTCATTGCGCGAAAGCTTACTAAATATGCCCCCAGTGTCTCCTTCTTTAAGAGCTCATTTGGATGACCTCACTCAGCTCATACATATAACTCCTCTGGTGCCAGGCTCTGCTAAGGATTCTGCCCTGCAAGTGGTCTGCACCATCTCATTTCACCCCTTAAAACACAACTACATTAAAGAAATATAAAATTCTTTTGTTTCTTCCATATTCTTAGCAACATCAATTGTTGCTTGTAGACTGAATACACAAAAGTGTATTTATCTATGGTTCTTGCACTGCAATGAGAGAGAGAGGGCATAAACCAGCACAGTTGCAGCCTCTATCCTTGCATCACTCCTCAGTAAACTTAAAGAGCAAATAGCCAAAGTAACATGAACTGCTTGACTTTTGATCGCAGAAAAAACTGTAGAGTCTCATGATTAATCAGTAGGTGGTAGAACTGTCATAAAATCTGTAGCCTACTGCCTAAATCAGTAGGGTTGGCAGTATGCAGTGGAGAGAACATTGATTGCTCTTTAAAGTAGTTTGTTGCCCTCTCGCACGACAATACTCAAATAATCCACAGCTTTTGGACCTGACGTGAGTGATCGAAGCGCATTCTGGTACGTTTGAGTCGCTATTTACAAAGTTAAATTTACATGTGCACATTTACTCAGATGTAAACTTGCTCTTATACTTTGTAGTAACTTTACCACTTTTGGATATTCATTATTCCTGAGGGTAAAATCACTACGAAGTGTAGATTTATATGTCCACATCACCTAAAACCTGGGAAAGGAGCTAACTATACAAGTGTAACGTTATTGCTACTACATTTTCACATATAGGCAAATTACTTTGTCAGCAGGGCAGAGATCTCTCTTCAATAAAAAAAAAAAACAGGAAAAAGAAAATTACGTTTTTTTAACTTCAAATTATTTTCGTAAAAATGTTTTACTGATAAAGCTTCATTTCAAATAATTGTATATATTATTAAAAAATAGAACAAATAAAACAAAATGTTACAGCACTAATGTCGTAAACCTATTAAAAAAAATGTTATTTCAATTATATTTAATTAATGTATATTTATTTGTGTAAGGATTATTTAAATAATTCCCTCGTACAGGTGTAAATGCAAGCACTAGATTTTGGGAGCCTATTTTATTTATGGCCTAGCAATTTAAGGAGGTACTGTACAGTTATCAGATTGAGAGTAACAATCATGAGGATGGATAATAGATACTGAGTGACACTGGCATTGTGGTAAGTAGCGGGAATGTTACAGGATGTTCATCTGATTAAAAGTAGGTCCACTAGTGAGTTGACAAAGCAGGGACAATGTGTAGCTGGCTAACTCAAAGCATTCAACCACCATTGTTTGTGAAATGGTTGCACCAAATAATGGTCATAAATATGACAATGTCAGAAAATGGGCCCAATTCCAAAATGATTTTCAGGCACTATATGCTATAGGAGAGGCAAATCCAGCATACCAATACAGCTATATTCAAAATATAGGACTGACTCGATTATCAGATGAATAGGGGATACCACAAGACCATCATGCGAAAAAATGTTTTAAGAGCCAGTGATATATTAAAATTATAAGGCACCTAGCCTGTATGTGTACACATTGATCTTTTATAAAACTATTGTGCAGTGCCTACTCAACATAATGAAGCTGTATTTGTTCATTTCTAGAACTCAAGGTTAGTTTCGTGGCAAGCAACAGCAATAGGGATGTTGCTCATTGCCAGATCTAACAGGGATTCCAAGCCTCACAAATAGAATGAACCCATTTCACTTCTTACCCCATAGCTTTAGATATCATTAAATGTACTAGCCAAATTATTGGTCATGCTTAATATGCCCCACTAAGTACAGCCAGATAAGTAAACTTTATCCAAGGCAGCATAAGACAAATCTTGCACATTGTTGATAGTGTTAGAAATACAGATAAACAATTCCATAGAAAAGAAAAACACCTTTGCTGGCAATAATTGGAGGTTTCTGGAATATGTGATGTATCATTTATATTTTGGATGGAAATTCAGAACCTGATCATTAGCGAATTATCAGTCCCCAAGAGAAAAGTAGGTATAATGGAATGATACAACAATACGTTTTCTTTGCAGTCTCAATGGAAGCTTTTTACACAAACCATTCATGCAATTCTTCAATGAATAGGCAAACATTGATCATTTTACAGGTTTCACTGGTTGCAGGTGATATTAGCTTTTAATTATGAAGACTTAGAGGACATTACCTCAACATAATGTGGCATTAAATTCCAAGGATTCAAAGTGAACTTCATTAGACTACAAGACCTAAACCAGACCCTTTCTCTTCCTTAGATACAGTAGCTTTCAAACTCCTTCCATATTCACTGGAAGAACAAGATACCTAATATTCATTATCACACCTTTAAAACACTCCATTGTCAATTCTAATCTATCTGTCTTGTCAGCAGTTTTCAAATAGGGCTTACAATTAGTAGCAACCTGTTACTCTCCTAGTTGAGGGGACTGGCAGTTGTGCGGAGGGCAAGTACAAAAAATATCATGTTTGTTCCAAATGATAATCTGCCATTTCTTAAAGGCCTCAACAATGTAATTATTAAATTTATTAGGCAGAGAAAATGTCCAAACTCTTGATGTATCAGATATTTCACTATCAGGAATTAGGAGGGTTAACATATCAACTCTTCTATGAGAGGTGTACACCAGAGGCTCTGTGTCAGTACTACACCATTAAAGATACCATGATTAGTTGACCTCTATGGGCCTTATAAAATTGCCCTAATTCCTCCAGACCTAATATAGTCAATAACTCTTAATTCACACACACAACACTAGCCATATGGGATAAGATTGTAATGTGTTAAGGATCGGCTCACATATGTTCTTCATCTGCCTAGCTTCACCCTTCATGCAAAAGGCAAGTATTTTGAGGTGTGAAAGAAGAGAGGTTGCTCAAAATTGCTGAACTTAAGAACGTTAAAAAGCAATAGCAACTCCATTGAGTTCAAATGAGGAACTGCATTGCTCGCAGCATTTTTACTTCAAAACCTTTCTCGTCAAAAGTACCAACCTAGTTGATCTACTTTGCTTCAGAAAGTGATCTGTGACATCTGACTGGAAAAAACTTGGGGGCATATTCACAAGGAGCTATCGCTGAATTAACGGCACTTTATCGCAGCCAAAGTCGTGATAAATATACCTCCCCATTCACAAGCTGGTGTAAACAGCCCACAGCACCAGTTTACCCGCGATAGCAGCCGCAAAAACATCGCCACAGAGGACCCGCGCAACTATCGCTAATGAGATGCAGAGTGGGCGTTCCCATGCCAAATGGCGCGATAACAACACACCTCAACATTCTCAACGAACAGCCACATCGGCGATAAAAACACAAAACAGGCGATAAGGCGCGTTAGCACCAGGAAATCTACACCTGCTCTGACCTGGTGTAAAGTCGGACGGCAGCCTGCAAACCAAAAGGGAACACAGCCCAGGGCTACATCGGAAGGGCAACAGATGCCATGAAGCCACCCATCATGCGGCCCGGACACCCAAGAGGGCCACAACACCCACCGCCACCACCCTCAGGACCACCCCTCCCTGGCACCCCCCGACCAAAGACATGCCACATCAGCCACACCTAAACATGTACAAAATATTCCGCTTGATGTCGCACAATCACAACTGGTGACATGCATGTGTCGTCACAGAAATGAGCAGCACACATTCACTTTCGAAGCAACAAATGAAACTTTATTAAAATGAACACCGAAATGGAATGAAGACACATGGCTGCTCCCCTCGGGACAATAAGTAGGTCACAGCCTGTAAGACAAAAAACATGATGAGAAGGTGTGTCCTGCACACATCAGAGGACAGAGAGAGAACGAAGGAGAGAGAGAGGAAGAGAGGGAGGGAGAGAGAGAGGGAGCGAGAGAGAGAGAGAGAAGAGGAGAGAGAGAGGAAGAGGGAGAGAGAGAGAGAGAGAAGAGGAGAGAGAGAGGAAGAGAGGGAGAGGGAGAGAGAGAGAGAAGAGGAGAGAGAGAGGAAGAGAGGGAGCGAGAGAGAGACTGCTGCCCTTGCGCACCCAGGCCACACTGCTCACCTGCTGCCACCGGTGTGTCTCCAACCACGTGCCCTTATGTATAGCAGGACACCAGGTCACACATCTGAATCAGAGCCGTCAGCTGAAACAGAGTCCAGATACATGACTGGCACAGTACACACACTTGCACAAGACAACATCGCCTGCCCGCCCATGCACACCCAGGTAGAGGCAGCCCAACCCCTCCCGCCGCCCATCGGAGCATGCCCGCCCATGCACACCCAGGCCTCAATGCTCACCTTCCACCACCGACGCGTAGACAGGAGGTCTCACCACGTGCCGCTGCAAGCCACAAGCCCGGGGCCCGCGGACATGGCACCCTCCACATCATGCAGCCCCACTCCGCAGGCCACCAGGTCTCACGTTTGGTGCTGGGTCTTGATTACTCCATGGCATAGGACATACCAGTGCACCCGGCACCATCGGAGGCTGCACACCAGCTCAGCCCAATGGGTGCCACCAACTCTGGGATCCCGGAAGCGACGACACGTGGCGGTAGGCCTGCGCAGCCCGCTGGCTCTGGCCTACACTGCGGTCCAGCAGGGCACACAAAACCTGAGCTGTCCGGACCGCCGGGACGGGGCATCATCGCAGACTGCACACCCGCTGAGCAGCTTAAGGTGCCACTGACTCAGTGCACCCAAAGTCACCGTCCCGTGGCGGGGTGCCTGTGCCGTCCGCAAGGCCCAGTGTGCCACTAACCCTGTGCAACCCCAGTCTGCGCCACGTGGTGGTAGGCCCATGCCGTCCACAAGGCCTCATGTGCCATTAACCCTGTGCGCAAAAACTCATGGGCCCTTAATGATTGAGAACCGTGGAGCGTCCGTCATCCAGTCACCACAGGCAGAGGGGAATGTGACGTCGTTGGCCCCTTATGTTGGCGGAGTCACATGGCCTGTGACGCCTGTGCCGGATGGGTGTGGTGTGCGTGCAAATCTGCCCTCAGGGAGTGGCTGTGACATGCTGACAACAAGACCAGTGACCTGCACACCACCAGTGAGTATGCCTGCGAGGTAGCAATGAGGGCCCCCCCTCGGAGCGTTAGCGGAGTGGTCTGGCCTGCCGTACGCCGGACCAGTGCAGGGCTTGCAACAATGACTCGTGGGCTCTGGGCGTGGTTCAGTCCATGTCCGGACAAGGAAGTGACTGAAGCGTGTGTCCCTGTTGTAGTGTTCACGGGACCCGGTACACAAAATGCAATGTAGCACCCTCTGACTGGCATCCCACAGGATGAACATCATTGACGCAAGGGAAGTCACTGTCCCTACATTCATCCACACATTCACACATGAATGATGAAAGACATGACACAGCAGTGCGTCACTGGATGTTTATTGCACATCCAGTGCAGTTATGCAGCTGGAGCGGTACAGGGCAATGCCGGGCACACTACACAATATGGGCATGTGGAGGGCCAACCAGAGTCCATCCGGGGATGACATGTACTGCGGAAGAAGAAGGGTACAGTCCGCAGTCTGGTCGCCGTGTCATTGGTCATCAAACAGTATGTGGCAGTCCATGTCGCTGTCCAAGGTGAGTGCATCGGAGTGTATCGGGGGTCAGTGGAAGGTCATGAGGCCATGTGCGGGACCAAGCAGAAACAGGCCAGGTGGCAGAAATGTATGCTAGTGCCTCCTTCTGAGAGCCAACCCATCCACGTCCTCATCCTCGGATGTGTGCTCTGCCCCACATGTGGGTGTTGCAGTACCGGCTGTGGCACTGGGTGCCACTGACACATCAGGGGCCTGAGTGGATACGCCTGCCACACTGGAAGGCACTGACACACAAGGGGGCGGAGATGTGGATGGTGTGGGGGCAGCCGCATTCATCAGCGACACGCCTTGTGGCAGCAATGCCATGATGAAGTACTGCAGGGCACGGTAGATCCCTGCTACATTTAGATGGTGTGCAGCGGTGGCTGCCATCCTTTCCGCCTCCATCCGCACCATGTCCTCCATGAGCCTTCGCATGTGTGCCATCTCACGGCTGGCATCGCTGGAGCCACTCTGAGCAGACAGGTGTTCTTCTCTCCGCGTCATGACTCCAGCGATGTCAGTCAGGGCTGGTTGGAGACCATGGGGCGGATGTAGACACCCATGGATGGCGTCCAGTTTGGTAGCCATGAGGTCAAACCCCACCCACACCTGCTCAGCCGTCTCCCTCTGGCCCTCCAGCGCACGGCGTTGGAAGGCCATGTGTTGTTCCTGGGGGTCTTGGGAGAGTGCCGGGGCTGTGGTTGCCTCCTGCTGGGTGATTTGGGTGGTGGGTGGGGTCTCATCGATGTGGCTGAGCTGCCCTTTATCCTGGAGGTGAGTGGCCGATGAGGTCAATGATGTCTTGGATGGTTTGGGTGTCGATGCTGGTGTTGTCCTCCTCGTCATCAGTGAAGAGTGGCTGGGACTGCTCTGTAGGAGGTGTTGTCGATGCCCCTGCGATGTGAAGGGGAGATGGTGTATTACAATGTGTCCACATGTATGTAGCCGCATGGTACAGGTTGACATTCAGACAGCATGGCATTGTACATTGTGACAGTCTGTGGGTCTGGGCGAGAGCCCAGGGTCATTGTGGGTGTGCACTGTGCCCTGCTTGCTTGTGCATGTGTGCCATTGTGGCCATCTCCACCCTTCCCCCCAGTACCTGGTGGTCACTCACCCTGTTGCGGTTGTGTTGTGTCCTGTCGAGCAGTGTCCGGTCCCCCGACTCCAGCCACAGTCTCCACACTGATGACTGTCGACACCAGCTCCTCCATGTCATCCAGCTCCAGCTGTGGTGCTGGTCCCCCACCTCTGGTCTGCGTTGCTGCCTTCTGGTTGGCGGTGAGTTTCTCCTTGGTCTTCCGCTTGATGTCATTCCATCGCCTCTTGACCTCGTCCATTGTCCGCTTGTGCTCTCCGACGGCATTCACCTTGTCGACGATGTCCCGCCATATTCCAGTTTTGGTGCCCAATGACACGTTGGAGGTGACGAAGAGTTTTTGATGGTGTTCCATCACCTCCGTGACTATGATCCTGTTCGCCTGCGGACTGAACTTGGTCTTCCTCGTCTTCTTGTCCGTGCCCTTCCCTGTCCCTGAGGTCCCAGGCTGGTCGTCCGGGGTGCTTGTGGGGTTGCGCTCGTCCTCTGCGCCTGCTCCGGCTGCCTCCATGGTGCTTGGGTGTTGGTCAGTTTGTGTGTGGATGTTTTTTCTACTTTCATGGTGATTTTTGACGCCTGCCAGGTATGTGTTGCAGGCTTGGCGCTGCTTGTCGCTGATTTCCTCATCGCGCTTTGGCCCATCGCGTGTTTTTTGGTGTTGTGGTTTGTGTTTTTATCTCCGTCGTGGTGGTTGTATCGCGGACATTGTCCACGGTTTCGGCAGACTATCGCTTGCTACCGCCTTGTTGTGAATTCCACGTTGACACAGGGTTATTTTCCCGCTATAGGCTGCGATATTGAAAGTTGTGTTACGCTACTCTTGTGGTAGTTATCGTACGTTCCTGTGAATATACCCCTTGGTGTTAATCTGAAAGCGATTAATCAGTGTGTCTACAAACAGGAACATTTCTGTTACTTAAATGTATTTAAAGAAACACTCTCTATTAAGGAGATTGACCCCACTTTGGACATCACTTATGGCCTGCTGCTACTTGAGTAGATGGTTTGTCATAATTTCTCTAAAATCTCATTGCAAAATTCCTCAGCATGCCCAACCTCCAGCTTATGTCATCTTTGTCCCCTTATATTCAATTTTCACTTCTAATACTAATAAAGGGAGGACCGATAGAGTTGAATTTCTTTTATATCTGTTAACCACTGTAATAAGCTCCAATAAAAATAATTCTTTTATATCTGTTAACCACTGCAATAAGCTCCAATAAAAAAAATTCTTTTATATCTGTTAACCACTGTAATAAGCTCCAATAAAAATAATTCTTTTATATCTGTTAACCACTGTAATAAGCTCCAATAAAAATAATTCTTTTATATCTGTTAACCACTGTAATAAGCTCCAATAAAAATAATCTTCAATTCTGAATGCTAAGTATAGAACTCAAGGAAAAGTGCTTTATTTTGATTATAGCTCATACTACTTTCATCATGTAGGGGCCTATATATGACCCAGTTTGCGTTTTTTTTGTACCGCGCAATGTGGTGCAAGAGCGACGCAAACCTTACATGTGATTTATGAAGCCACGCAAGGCCACTTTGTGTGGCATTGAGTGGCTCCATAAATCTGGAGTAAGGCAAAGCAGCGCAAATTGCTGCATTTTCTTATTCTGCCCTGGGAAGGCGTTCCATGGGAGGTGCGTAGATGTTCCTAAGCAACTCCCATGGTTTTTGATGCATTTCAGATTTATCAGAACTGGTAGATCTGGGAATGCACCAAAAAGATATGCCTTCCCAGGTGAGGTGTAACAAGAAGAAATTTCTTTATTTCTCCTCATTACTTCCTATTTTTATGTTTGCTGCATTCTGCAGCACACATAGAAAGAGGAATATGCCTCTCAGGATTGTTTTTGTGCAGGAAGGTGTCCCTTCCGGCACAAAAATAATCCTGCATGCAAATCAGGCATCTTGCATCATGGTGCAAGGGTGCCTGCATTGGCGCTAGGCTAGCAAAAGGGTGCTAGCACTGGGGAAAAGGAAGGAATTCACCATAATACCTTACATATGGCGCATTCATTTTTCTGACCTGGTGTTGGTGGTTTTAGGACTCTGGGCACTTTATCACTGCTGTCCAGTGTAAAGTGCATGTGCTCTCTATGGGAAACGTGGTAAGATTGGTTACACCTGTTTGGCGTATTTAATTTACCCTATCAGTCCCCTGTAAAGTGGTATCGCATATACCCGGAGCCAGTAAATGAAATGCTACAGGTGGGCTTGCAGCGCTGCTTGCGCCACCCACCAAAAAGTAGCCTTTCAAACCTGTTTTAGGGCTCTGCCATTGCAGGGCCTGCGCGCGCAGTTTACTGCCGCTGTGACGTGGCACATAAAGTGGGTGCCACGTCTATGACTCCCCTTTTACTACATATCAGTCACCCCTAAGGTAGGCCCTAGCTAGCCCTAGGGGCAGGGTGCGCTGTAGGTAAAAGGTAGGACATGTGCCTTAACTGTGTGGCATGTCCTGGTAGTGACAAACAGCCATTTTGGTTTCTCACTACAGTGAGGCTGCCCTCTCATAGGAATGCATTGGGTATTCCCTGATATGTGTTTCAGTGGTAATTCCTGATCTGAGAGGAGTAGCGTGATCAAGTTTGGTATGTTTGGAATAGTGGTGATAAATACTGCATGGTGGTGGGCGCAGATTTATTGTCACTATTTTAGAAATGCCACTTTTAGAAGTGGGCATTTCTGTGTGCTATGTGTCTTTGTGCCTGCCTGATGTGCATTGCATGTCTGGCTCTGGAGTGACAGGGGCTGGGGAGGTGCAGTGGCTCCAGAGGGGCTGGGTGAGCCAGCGCTAGGCTGAATAGGCCAATCTGCATTTGGAGTAGTGGGAGGAGTAGCACCTGACCCTGAATAGGACTGTGCCTGCCTTCCACAATGCTGGCTCCGGCCCCCCTGATGTGTTTCTGGGGCCAGAGCCCACACTTACAATAACTGGTTTGGACTGGGCTTAGGCCTGTGCCAGGGGGAAGAACAAAGACACTGTCTAGTATAAGTATGGGGGCTGTGACCCCATGTAAGATAAACTGAACTGGGCCTGAAGAACACTCTGCCAGGAGGAACCGCCGTGGGACACAGCTACTGCCTGCTGGGTGGTTGGAGGGGCTGCCCTCTGATGGAGACCCTGCGTGCTGGCCTCCTGTTGTGGATGACTCAGGGACATCAGAGTCTTCCAGGTGCTGTACTTTGCTTATTTGGAGTTTCCTCGTGTTCCTTTGCTTTCCTGGAACTCCCTGCCTTACTGGAAGTTTCCATGTGCTGTGCGCTATTATTGCCAGTGCGTTGTGTGCCTGGCTCTGCCACCGTGCTGTGTCCTTCACCCTTTTAGTATACAGGAGCGCTTGGTTTTGGTCCCCAGGAAGCGCAGTGATTTTTCCCTCTGTTGTGGGGAAAGTGGGGAAGGATCCCAGGAAATGCAGTCCCTTCTCCCCTGTGTTGTGGGGGAAAGCGTGGAAGGAGCGCAGGCTGCTCATGGCAGCACCGCCCGACGGAATTCTCTCTTCGTCGCCCCCCTCCTTGCGGCCGGAGAGAGAGGGAGGCGTGGCCGCCCGGCAGCGGGCCCGTGCAAAGCAGCCGTGCTGTTACTAGGCACCACGGAGGACACCCAACAAGAGTCTCCCAGGGCTGGACGGGCTGCCCAGAGCTCCCGGCATTTCCATGGCAGCCGCTGCGGGAGCCCGAACCAGTGCGGTCCCTGCAGCCTTTGACCCCGGTTGTAGGCGGGGCCATTCGGACCGCCGCCCGAGAGAGAAGAAGCCTGGTTGTGAGAGAGGATGCCCGCGGTAGAACCGGAAGTCAGGCGGCAACTCGGCCTGACTGTGGGCGGGGTCCTAATCTAGGAAGAGGGGAGCCTGTGTGTTGTCAGAGCGTGAGGACTCCCCCCGAGGACACAGAGATTGTGGGACCTCAGGAGAGGCGGGCCGGCACAGCAGGAAGAAGCTCTCCAGGTACCCAGAGTGAGGGTGAGTCCGGAGATGCTGACCGGAGGGGGAATCCACTCCTCCCCTTGTTTACCCAGAGGCAGCCACACCGCGGAGTAGTGGGCGGCCGCTTTTGGGCCATCTCTTTCTTTTTGTCCCTCACGGGGGGAACCAAGTGAGGTCTTCCCGCCCTAAGGGGCATCGCGCTGCCCCTTTTGGGGAAGTATTGCGGGGCGAGACCAGTACGGGGCTCCCGCTTCGCAATGAGCACTTGTGGTGCCCTGATGTAAGGGTACATTGGCAATTACAGGAAGCTGCCTAATGCTACGCCCTGATGGTATTAGGCTTTGGGGGTACATTGCCAAGGGTGGTACCCTATGCATCCCTATGGTGATTCTCTACTGTGCGCACTGCTGAAAATGTTTATTAGGGGGCCCTGCTGATTATGTTCATGCATAATGCGTTATGCTGAAAGGTGGGCCTGATGCTTGACATAATGTGTTTATGCTGAGAATACTATTGCCAGTAGATACTGGTTGTTTTTATTTTTACTACTTGTGTGCAGATATAATAATTTCAGTTTTAGAAAACAGTGTGTTATCAATTTCAGTCCATTGTATTGCACTGCTTTCCCTGGTAATTAATTTCAACTTTTACCCAAGCGCTCTGCTACTCAAGTTTGCAAGCCAGTCATACCTGCTTCTACTTCTCCATTGTGTGCTGTCTCGGGTGCAGCCTCCAAGTGGAACTCTTTCCACCTGTCTCCCTTGCCGGCTTTCACTCTCAATTTTATCGGATAATCCAGTTATTATTAGGCGAAAGTGGGCGGGTCAGGCTCTTCTTTTACTACCATGTTAACACGGGTGGCTTCGTTCCCGTGACGCCGTGACGCCCTGCTAGGGTCTGGGGCTCTTAAGGATGAAGCAACTGTGTGGTGTTAGTAAAAGAAGAGCCTGACCCGCCCGCTTTCACCTAATAATAACTTTAAAACACGTGGTCAAATTCAAAATACAGAGACTCACCCGTGCTCAAGGCTTAGATGGAGCAGAAACCCGTTGGGTAGTGAGCAGCCTGTTGCATATCTTCCATGAAAATAAAGAGCTGTTAATGTGTGCAGTTACTCATGCATGAGTTGAAAATGCTGTTTTTGGTTTGGCATCCTCAGCTAGTCTGATTTGACAATATCCAGCAGTAAGGTCAAATGTGGTCAAGAACTTGGCTGAGGCCAAAGTGTCAATGAGTTCATCTGCCCTAGGAATAGGGTGAGCATCAGTCCTAGTGACTGCATTGAGCCCCCTGTAGTCCACACAAAACCTTATTTCTCTCTTACCACCCTGGGTATGAGGTTTGGGTACCAGGACCACTGGACTAGCCCAAGGGCTATCTGAGGGTTCAATTACTCCAAATTCCAGCATATTTTGGACCTCAGTCCTGATGCAATCCATGACATGGTCAGGCTGCCTGTAAATCTTATTTTTAACAGGTAGACACTCACCTGTGTCCACTTCATGGGTACACCAGGTGGTCTGACTAGGATGTAAAGAAAACATGTGTCTGTATTGATTGAGGACTAAGGGTGGGCGTAGTTGGCGGAGTACTACTACACAGAATTCCACAAAGTTGAACAAAAAACTCAGTGAATTCCACAACTTCGCTCCGCTTCCCACTTAATAAAACAGAGACCTCATATACTTTTGATAAAATAACAAGTAACTCTATTTTTACATGCTAAAATGCATATAGTCATTTCACAAAAGTGAAAATGAAAGTTTAGCAAGCAGTGAGAGAGTGATGATTTTGAGATCCTCCCTAACCTTGGGAGAAAACCAAGCAGATGCCTTGAAAACAAAGAGCACATCTTGCTGAACGATTCGGTGGTGGTCCCATCCTCTTAGGACCACCCCAAGCACAGTTATGGGCAAAAATACAATCCCAACCAAAGGCCCTGCAAAGCATTATGGGACGAGATTAGCAGTGGGCAGTGGATATTATAGTATCCAATATCAAAATAATTCTACCAAGAGCTGCAGTTCAACTGGTGGTTACTAGGTGTCCCTCACGAGTGAAATGCAAAAGCATTGAAATTATTACATCAAGCTGCAGTTCCACTGGTCGTTACTAGATGTCCCTCACGAGTCAAATGCAAAAGCATTGAAACCCTTTCATGAAGCTGCAGTTCAGCTCTTTGTAGAATTTATAATATTAGCTCTCAGCTCAGGGTTTTAATGCTTTTGCATTTGACTCGTGAGGGACACCTAGTAACGACTAGTAGAACTGCAGCTTCATGAAAGGGTTTCAATGCTTTTGCATTTGACTCGTGAGGGACATCTAGTAACGACTAGTGGAACTGCAGCTTGATGTAATAATTTCAATGCTTTTGCATTTGACTCGTGAAGGATACCTAATAACGAAGAGTTGAACTGCAGCTCTTTGTATAATTATTTTGATATTGGATACTATAATATTCACTGCCCACTACTAATCTCATCCCATAATGCTTTGCAGAGCCTTTGGTTGGGATTGTATTTTTGCCCATAACTGTGCTTGGGGTGGTCCTAACAGGATGGGACCACCACTGAATCGTTCAGTCCTCCCCCTAGGTTAGGGGGGATCCCCCCTAGGTTAGGGGGGATCCCAAAATCATCACCTCTCTCATTGGCTGATATAATTTCAAAGTTCACTTTTATGAATTGGTTATATGCTTTTTAGCTTGTAAAGTTGCTTTATCAAAGCATTTGTGAGTGCAGTTTAGTAGCTGATTCCACTACGTGGAGGGACGGAGATTTTGCTTGAATTCTGTGTTTTTAACGAAATGTGTAGTTATCAATTCTCCGCAAACTCCGCTAGTGGAGTGGAGTTCATTGCCCACTTCTATTGAGGACCTTCTTGCTATCAATCTGCTGTTGCTCAGTGAGGTTGCCTGCCAAGGCTACACCATCAACTGAGCCATCATCAGGGTTCTGTGAGAGGAAGTCAGGGAGTGTGTCACTCTCTTCCTCCTGTCCCTCATCAGTAGCCATGAGCAAGCCCATGTCTGCTCTGTCCACATAGGGTTTGAGCCTGTTTACATGGAGCACCCTATGGGGGCTCCTGGGAGTTCCAAGGTCCACTAAGTAAGTGACCTCTCCCTTCTGCTCAATAATAGTATGGGGTCCACTCCAATTGTCTTGGAGAGCTGCTGGGTCCACAGGCTCCAACACCCATACTTTCTGTCCTGACTGATAAACAGTCAGTACAGCCTTTTGGTCATGCCATGCTTTTTGTAATTCTTGAGTTGCCTCAAGGTTTTTGCTGGCCTTTTTCATATACTCAGCCATCCCAGAGTGGAGACCAAGTACATAGTCCTTGGGGGGACTCCCATCCCTCCTTTACCAAACACAAGGGACCCCTAACTGGATGCCCAAACAAAAGTTCAAAAGGGTTGTAGCCAACCCCCTTTTGTGGGACCTCTCTGTAGGCAAAGAGAAGGCAGGGCAACAGGACATCCCATTTTCGCCTAAGCTTTTCTGGGAGGCCCATGATCATGCCCTTTAGGGTTTTGTTGAAGCTTTCAACCAACTCATTGCATTGTGGGTGATAGGGTGTGGTGAATTTGTAATTCACTCCACACTCCTTCCACATTGCAGTGATGTAACTAGACATGAAGTTGGTACCTCTGTCAGTTAAGACCTCCTTAGGGAAACCCACTCTGGAAAAAATTCCCAGGAGGGCCCTGGCCACCACAGTAGCTATGGTGGTTCTAAGGGGTATATCCTCTGGATACCTAGTGGCATGGTCCACCACCACTAGAAAATATCTGTGCCCAGATGCAGTTGGAGGGTTCATGGGACCAATTATGTCAATCCCAACCCTCTCAAAGGGAACCCCCACCACAGGTAGTGGTATTGGGGGGGCCTTTGTGGTACCACCTGACTTACCACTGGCTTGACAGGTGGTACAGGAGCGACAAAACCCCTTGGTGTCCTCTGACATATGAGGCCAGTGAAAGTGAGGGACAAGCCTGTCCCAAGTTTTACTTTGGCCTAGGTGTCCAGCTAAGGGAATGTCATGTGCCAAGATGAGTAGGAAGCCCCTAAACTTCAGAGGTATGACCAACCTCCTGGTGGCACCAGGCTTGGGGTCTCTACCCTCTGAGTAAAGGAGTCCCTCATCCCAATAGATCCTTTGGGATCCACTGACTCTCCCAGCAGCCTCAGCAGCTGCTTGCTGTCTGAGGGGTTCAAGAGAGGGGCAGGTTTGCTGCTCCTGGCTCAGTTCTGCCCAGGAAGGGCCCCCTGTCCCCAAGAATTCAACCTGATCACGTTCCAGTTCCTCTGAGACAGTTCCTTCACAGGGACTGGGATCATCTCCCTCAAGAGATGGATCCTCTGTCTGAGCCTGGGGGAAGACACAGCCTTACCCCTCCTGCTCCTTCTCTTGGAAGGCACCTGGTCCATTTTTTCAAAATCCAGGGTCTGTTCAGTAGACATCAGTTTGGCCTGTGACCTGGTCACAGCAAACACATCTGCAGAGATGCCCAGCATTGCTGCATGAGTCCTTAATTCCACTTCCGCCCAGGCTGAAGTTTCCAAATCATTGCCCAATAAGCATTCCATTGGAAGGTCTGAGCTAACCACAACTTTCTTTGGGCCAGTTACCCCTCCCCATCTGAAATTAACAACTGCCAAGGAATGATCAGTCCTGACATTGTTAGCATTGGACACTTGGTACATCTCACCAAGTATGATCTGTTCAGGGTCCACAAGATCTTTTCACCATAGTGACACTTGCACCCGTGTACCTGTATGCCATGGCCTCCTTACCATTAATCAAAGGCTGTTGTCTGTATTGGCCCAGGTTACTGGGACTGACAAATAAGGTGGCAATATCCTTGCCACCATCACAGACAAGTACAGCCTGAGCTGGAGTTCTGACTAGGCCAGAACCCATCTCAGAGTCCAAGGTTAATCCTACTATTCCCTTGTTCCCTGTACCACCACTTGAAACTGTACTAGGGGGAGCAATTGCCTTAGGGGCAGTGGTGGTTGGAGTTGAACCCTTGGCCTTTGGACAATTGGCATCTTTTGTCCAATGGGTATTTTCTTTACATAAGTAACACCAAGGTTTCTTTTTGCTTTTTCCTTTGTTGGATTGTGACTCCCCCCCCCAGATGCAGGTTTTTGGGGCCCTGATGAAGACTTGTCATCTTTACCTTTGTCCCCACCCTTATCTGAAGTTTTAGCATCTTGCTTCATTTGGTCGCCACCATGGTTCTGGTTTCTCTGCTTCACCCTGGTTCTGACCCACCTATCTGCCTTATTTCCCAGTTCTTGGGGAGAAGTCAGATCAGAGTCAACCAGGTATTGATGCAACAACTGATTTTGGCAATTATTTAGGATCTGCTCCCTCATAATCAAATTGTACAATCCCTTGAAATCATTCACTTTGCTGCCAAGTAACCAGCCTTCCATAGCCTTAATAGCACTATCCACAAAGTCTACCTTGTCCTGATTCTGTGCCTTCTGGGTGTCTCTGAACTTAATCCTGTACTGTTCAGTGGTTAAGCCAAACCCATCAATGGGAGCACTCTTCAGGACTGAATAGTTGTCAGCATCCTCTTCTCAAACAGTGAGGAGCTTATCTCTACCTTTGTCAGCAAAGGAGAGCCACAAGATAGCTGCCCGCTGCTCTTGAGGGACCCTCTGTACTTTACAGGCCCTTTCTAAAGCAGTTATCCATTTATGGATGTCATCCCCAACATGGTAGGGAGGGACAATCTTGTTCAGGTTCCTATTGTCAAAAGAATGTTCTTTAACTCTAGGGACACTATTGCTGCCACCATGGGACTCTAGTCCCAACTTTTTTCTAGCTCTCTGCACTTTTAGGGACTCTTTATCCAGGGCCAAGTGCTCTTTCCTGAGCCTAAGCCTAGCTTTCTCAAGTTCAAGAAATTGGTATTCCCTATCAAAAGAGTGGTCCCTCTTACTAGATACAGAGGTCCCTACAGACTGTCCTGAGAGATGTGACTCTGCTGAGGGAGATCTAGATCTCCTTGGTAAACTCTGCACTCTTCCAGGAGGGGTGAAGAGAGGGCCATTTTGGCCTTCCTTACCTTCTCCCTGAAGATCTGAGTTGTCCAGATGGGAATCATCTTGATCCTCCTGGCCAGGGTTTGAGTCAAGGTCATAAAATGTGTCACCTCCTGACCTGTCCTCATCCCCTGCCCCACCCACTTTCTCCTGTTCATCTGACCCAGGGGTCTTCCTAAGGTCATCAAGCAGTAAGGCCTCTATGAGGCGTTGGTTGTTTGCAGTTATCCCTGTCTTCAGCTTTCTAGAGGCACACAGGGCTTTCAATTCTTGGAATGAAAGCTCTCTGTATCTAGAGGGCAGAGAACCACTGGCATCTCCTTTAGAAGACATACTAAGTGTGGTGAGGTGTTGCACCTACCTAACTTAGTGGGAACTGGGAACTAAACTCTCTGAGGTTGGAGAAAGGGTGTGCTAGATCCTTGACTTACCCAACCCTAAGTTCAGTAGAACTTACTTATTCTAAGCTAGTATTATATGTACCGAGGGGCAGATCTACAAGAAAGTGCCGCAGCGTGGCGCTGCAAGCCCTTTGGCTGCGCCACGCTGCGGCACTTTCAGAGCACAGGAATGCGACATATTTACAAGAATATGTCGCATTCCTGTGCTTCTCCCTGCGCTGGCGCACAAACAGCTGCCAAGCGCCGGCGCAGGCACCCTTGCACCATGGTGCAAGGATGCCTGCGCCATGGGGACATTGTTTCTGTGCAGGAAGGGGCACCTTTCTGCACAAAAACAATCAGTACAGGCTTTTCCTCTTTCAATGCGTGCTGCAGAATGCAGCACGCATTGAAAGAGGAAACGAGGAGAAATGAAAACATTTCTCCTCGGTGCGCCTCGCTACGCCACCTCTAGGGTGGCGTAGCTTTCAGACGCATCTCCAGAGTTACGATTTCTCGTAATTCTGGAGATGTGTCTTGTTCCAGGGGTGCTGCGTGGGAACACCCACAGCAACACCCATGGAACGCCCCTTCACCGCAAAGTGCTGCGTGTGAAGGGGCCGTATTTACAAGGAGAGGAAAAGTCACGCATGGTGGCTTTTCCTCTCCTGTAATATCGAGAGCCCCCTGCGCCACCAGTACGTCACGAAAAGTGACGTACTGGCGGCGCAGGGGGCTTGTAAATCTGCCCCCTAGTACTTAGTGGTTTTCAGTTAATCAATACAAAGATTTATTTGGTAAAACAATGCAGGCTTAAATCCCAACCTCTGCACACCAATGTGAGACATTGGCCTGGTATATGCTGTCCACTAATTAAAGTGGGCACCTTGCACCAGTCCAAGCAACCCTTATGGTGATTTAAGAGGTCAAAGATAATCTTAGAAAGCTATCCCAGTGGTAGCTGTGGCGAGCAGCCTTCAGGCTTAGTCTTGAAGGCATGTTAAGCAGCTTGTTTTACCAGAATGCAATCTTATTGTATTGGTTAAATGAAAGGAGAACCACACAGTAGTTATAAGAATATATATTTATTATTATAACACCTTAACCCTTTCGCTGCGTGCGTCGGCCAACGGCCGTGGCGAGCACTACCTCGGTAGTGCTGCGCACGTCCGTTGGCCGACGCGGCCCCGCCCGCTTAATAGAACGTTCCGCACTGGCGCGGAACGTTCGAAGCAGCTAAGCGGCTAAATACCTCACAGTATTCGCTACACGCAGATAAACGCAAAGCACACAATACTATAGCACAGAAACAATCGTAAGTAGCACTAATACACAGTGGGCTCCCGGGGAACACCAAACCATATACTAAAATAGTGGTGTAAGAACCACGACTCGAGTCAAGACAATGTCTAGAGTGTGTAGAATCGCTGGGACCCCAAGGAACCACCCAAGTGAGTAAGTAGGGACCCCACGGAGTACGGGTGCAGTGTGAGAACACGACCGCGTGCTACGTACAGTTCAATGGGAGAGTCGCGGTTGCAGTTTTAAAGTTAAAGGATCCTTCCCAGTGGATTACAAGGCAACCCTTTGGAACATAGAAGGTTGGAGAGCCACCCCACCCGTAGATACCAAAGTACCAGAGTTTCCTATCCCAGGGAAGCCGGGTGCATAGGTCTGAAGTGGCTTCAGAAACCGCCGTTATTTTCAATGGGAGTCTTCAAAGAAATGCCACTGCTGGAAAGAAGAAAAGTGTCCGGTGGAATCTGAAGGTGGATTCTTGATGGAAGAAACCTGAAAGCAGAGGGGACAGATTCTGGGTCACTCAGGAGTGACCAAGGGCTCGGTAGATGAATGCCCACCGATGTCGGGTGCTTCAGGTGTGAAGAAGGAGACCTTGACTCCACAGCTGCAGGGACCAGGAGACGTCGAGGATGACCAGGAGCCTGATACAAGCTGTCCCATGAAGGATGTTGAGTGCTGAGTGGTCGGTGTCCGGCGGTAGCACCAACAAGCCTTGGCAACGGCAACCTACAAAGAAGGTCAAAGAAGGTTACGGTCTGGCCCAGCAAGGACCCGAGGACTCACCACAGCAAGGGGAGTCAGGGCAGGCCGGGAGCAACCAGGGGAGCCTAAGAAAATAAGGATTGGCCCTCAAGTGGACCCACAGGCCGAAGGCACAGGAGTCGCGAGGGGACCTCTAGCTGTTTCACAAAGTCACAGCTTGCAGAGCACAGAGTGCAAGGAGGCCAGAGTCCTTTGTACAAAATGTGCGCAGAGGTTGGGGCTATCGACAGTCCAATGCATGAAGTTGGGGAAGACCAACAACATATGCAATTGCAAAAGTACGCAGTACACAGGGGTTCGGGTTATGCAGTCCCCACGAGGGATACTGGCCTCAAACATGGTGAGAGGGCAGCTCAACTTCAAGGAACCAAGCCACCCACCTCCTGGGTTGCTGGAGCCTTTGCAGTCTGCAGGAGCTCAGGATCAGCAGACCAGTCAGTTGCGTTATGGTGCCTGCAAACGCAGGGTAGTGACTCCTTCACCCCAAGGGAGATTCTTCAGTTGTCCTTGATTATCCACAGGTCCTACACGGAGCCTGTATGGTGCACGGGCACAGACGATGCTTTGGACGGAGAGGGAGACCAAGTCAGGCCCAGTCGAAGTCCAGCGAAGTCCAGAGTGTCCAGATGGTCAAAGGTCAGTGGTTTTTGTTCAGAATCTTGTCCACTTCGAATCTAGGGTCCTAAAGCCAGGTAAGCCCTTTTGTACCCATGGGAGAGGGTTGGACAGATTCAGGGGACCCTCCCAGAGGAGAGTCAGGACAGGTGGGTGCTTACACCCATGTCCTTTGTCCAGTTTTGCACCAGAGCAGGAGCCAACGGCTCCCAGAACTGGTTTGAGCTGGACTATGCACAAGGACACCAAGTGCGCCCCTCGTGCAGACTTTCAGGAACTTTGGCAGTGCCCCCACCCACCTCCAATACACTAAATCCTGTCTGGATTTACACGACGGGATGAGAGACGTCGCCGACTGGATGAGGAACAGCCGCCTTAAACTGAACTCAGACAAGACGGAAGTCCTCATCCTGGGCTCATCACCCTCCGCCTGGGACGACTCTTGGTGGCCCCCGGCCCTGGGCACCGCGCCCAAGCCAACGGACCACGCACGCAACCTGGGCTTCATCCTGGACTCCTCCCTGTCGATGACCAGACAAGTCAACGCCGTCTCATCTTCGTGCTTCAACACCCTGCGCATGCTCCGCAAGATCTTCAGATGGATCCCCACTGAAACCAGGAAGACCGTCACCCAGGCACTCGTCACCAGCCGACTGGACTATGGGAACACCCTCTACGCCGGAACCACAGCCAAACTTCAAAAAAGACTCCAGCGCATCCAGAACGCCTCCGCACGACTCATCCTGGACATCCCCCGACACAGCCACATCACCGGACACCTGAAAGACCTGCACTGGCTCCCCGTCAGCAAGAGAATCACGTTCAGACTCCTCACCCACGCACACAAGGCCCTCCACGACCTGGGCCCCAAGTACCTCAACGACCGCATGACCTTCTACACGCCCACCCGGCAGCTACGATCAACCAGCCACGCCCTCGCCACCGTACCACGCATCCGCAGAGCCACCGCCGGAGGAAGATCCTTCTCCTACCTGGCAGCCAAGACCTGGAACTCCCTCCCCACTCACCTTCGGCGAACCCAGGACCATCTCTCCTTCAGGAAGCAGCTCAAGACCTGGCTGTTCGAGCAGTAACTTACCCCCTCCCCCAGCGCCTTGAGACCCTCCCGGGTGAGTAGCGCGCTCTATAAATGCCGTGATTGATTGGGAGGTGGTCACACCTCCCTGTGACAGGATGCCTATTGTGCTGCCTTCCTCTGCTTGAGCTTGGCTCAGCAGCAGGAGGGCAGATATGTGTCTCTGGTTGGCAGCAACCATTTTGCGCTGTCCGGGTCGAGAAGGCTGGTACCGGGAAGACCAGGGACCCACGAAGCTTGCTTCTGAGGGGTCGAATCATACCTCCCACACCGGTTACCAGTGTGGAGGTTTGATTCCAAGGTGTTTGATACCAAACATGACATGTTTTGTTTCAGCCGCTTTCGAGATAGCATTTACCACGAGGTTATAATGCACCTCTACCTATATGTCTGGCTGTGTCACAGACAACCCGGGAGAATGGTCTCTGAAGGCTGCAGAGGGGCTCTGCTCATGCAGGGGCACCCTCTCACGTAAAACCCAGCACCCTGCCTTCAGGATTGTCAAGGCCTGCTATAGGGGTGACTTATAGGCTTTAAGTGTAGTGACCTATGGATATAGTAAACCTATATCTATCGTAAGTGGTGTATGCACCATCTTACACAGGCTGCAATGGCAGGCCTGTAGTTCCATTTTGCATTGCCTCTCATGGGTGGCATAATACATGCTACAGCCCATGGGAGGCCTCTGGGGTACCTGGGTACCATATACTAGGGATTGATAAGGGTACCCCAGTATCCAATCTGGAGTGTACCTAAGTACATGTCGTAACATTTTAGGGAGAAAGCAGATAGACTGGGGTCCTGATTAGCAGGATCCCAGTCAGACTAATCAAAAACAGTGTAACATAAAGCAAAAAGTGGGGGTAACCATAAGAAGCAGATCCTACTTTCCTACAGGCTCTGTTTAGAGCCACCCTATAACACAATAGTGAATCTATATTTTTTTAACACATACATACTCTTTTTTTAATTTTTGGTGGATTCGCGCACCCGTCGCGAATTTGCAAAAGCATGAATTCAATGTACTACAACACAATACACTTTACATGTTTAACTTTTAATTTTTTATTTTATATATTTTTACTAACTCTATCAATTGTAATCTTATCATTAACCTCAATCACACTCCCTTTTTAGAACAACTTCACAAATGCAACACTACCATCTAAATTATATACTACTAAATTATTTATTTAAGGAGGAACCGCAAATCCGACGCGATGTTACACGGGGTGGTGCGCTGAGAGCCGCGTTGGGGTCGCGACTCCAAACTCGAAAGAAAAAAAAAACACCCCACTTCCAAAATTCAAAAATCGCCCCGGGGACCCCATCCCCCGGGGCATTATCTCTTTCTTTTAAAAAAAAAAAGAAATGATGGAATGAGGGCCACATGGCCCCCTTTCCCTTGGCCACTTTCGGCCCCGGGGACCCCATCCCCCGGGGCATGGCTATCTATTTTTTAATAAAATAACATAATAATTATAAAGAGGGGGACTGCATGGCCCCCCTCCTGAGGCCATTATTGACCTCGGGGACCCCATCCCTGGGGCTTTGCCTCTGTTTTAAATTACAAAAATACAGGAGGGGGGCCACGTGGCCCCCCTTCTCTGGGCCACTTTCGGCCTCGGGGACCCCATCCCCCGGGGCCGGCCCTCACGTTGGGGACTGTAGGGGGAACCCCAATGCCCCCTCGGTCCCTGCCGGCTCCCCGCCTCCTGCCGGAGCGGGCATTACTTTTGGACAAGGGGAGTTGCTGACATGCAGCTCCACTTGTCCGAAAGCAATCTGTTTCGCTTCATGGAAGCGAGAGCAGGTTTTCTGTTCTCGCTTCCATGAAGCGAAGCACAAGTTTGCAATGACAGGGCAGGAGCCGTGCTCCCGCCCTGTCATTGCAAACTGCAATGTCCCGGGGGTGGGCACCCCGGGACATTTCAGGAGCCGGCCGTGAGGGGTGGCGGTCCCAAGAGCCATAGAGGGCTCCAGGAGGGGGGCCATGCGGCCCCCCTCTCACCAAGTTTAAAGCCCCAGGAAGGTGGTGGTCCCCGGGGCGTGTGGGGTGGCTTTGCCCCCCCACACTATATTTATGACACAGCCCCAGGGAGGTGGTGGTCCTCGGGGCTGCAGGGGTGCCACGTGCCCCTACCACTGCATATATAAAAAAAGCCCCAGGGAGGTGGCGCTCCCCGGGGCTGCGGGGGCCTCAGAAGGGCCCCCGCATAAATATTCTCAAATACCCCCGGGACCTGGCCCACCCGGGGGCTCATTAAAACGAAGCACGGGAGACCGTGCTTGTTTTTTTGTTTATTTCTCAGTGGGATTCGCGCACCCAGCGCGACTTCCGCTGAATTTATTTTTTAAAACCGCTATTTTTGTCCCTGGGGGACCCTGTGGGACCCCCTGACCAAACCTTGGGGGTCAGGGTGTTTCTACCCTGCCCCCTTTCCTTCATTTAAACATTTCTTTCCCTTTTTCCTTGTGACTTGGTTACCGAGTCACAAAATGGCTGCCAACACATTCTGGTTTGGAGTGTTGGCAGCCAATATGAACGAAGCTCGTGCTCGGGAGGGTGCGCAAATCCTCCTTGGCCCTCAGATATCGACATTTTTATTTTTAGAATTTCTCAAGAACTACTGAATGGATTTACACCATTTAAAATAAAGGTCGCTTTCTGAACCAAGAGCTACCTTTTTGCCAAATTTGATGTAATTTCGTTCAGCAGTTCGGGCTGTAGCCGTGTCTAAAGTTCCTATGGAAATTACCATGGGGGAAACGCGTTTTGGGACCCCCCTTTTTTTCTCGGTCCCCATTTGACGAATCACCCCGAAACTTTCAAGACAACAGCTGACCTGAGTGAACCATTAGTTTGGAAACTTTTGCGAGGATTCGTCAAACGGTGCCAAAGATATTGGCAAAAGAAAAAATGCTTTTGAATAGAAACAAGGTCAATCAATCAATCAATCAGGTCACTTATAAAGCGCACTACATACCCGTGAGGGTCTCAAGGCGCTGGGGGAAGAGGGGGGTGCTGCTACTGATCGAAGAGCCAGGTCTTGAGGAGTCTTCTGAAAGCCAGTAGGTCTTGGGTCTGCCGAAGGTTTGTGGGGAGGGTGTTCCAGGTCTTGGCGGTGAGGTGGGAGAAGGATCTGCCGCCGGCGGTCGTTTTCCGGATGTGGGGGACTGTGGCGAGGGTGAGGCTGGTGGACCGGAGCTGGCGGGTGGGGGTGTAGAAGCTGAGTCGTCTGTTGAGGTAGGCTGGTCCGGAGTTGTGGAGTGCTTTGTGTGCGTGGGTGAGGAGCTTGAAGGTTATCCTCTTGTTGACAGGGAGCCAGTGCAGGTCTCTCAGGTGGGGTGTGATGTGGCTGCGGCGGAGGATAAGATATGCAGAGGCGTTCTGGATGCGTTGCAGCCGTCTCAGGAGCTTAGCCATCGTTCCTGCGTAGAGGGCGTTTCCGTAGTCCAGCCTGCTGGTGACGAGGGCCTGGGTGACTGCTTTTCTTGTTTCGGTGGGGATCCACTTGAAGATCCTGCGGAGCATTCGGAGGGTGTTGAAGCAGGATGAGGAAACAGCGTTAAGCTGCTTAGTCATGAGATGGTGGGGTCGAGGATGACCCCTAGGTTGCGTGCGTGGTCGGTGGGTGTCGGGGCTGTTCCCAGTGATGTCGACCACCAGGAGTCGTCCCAGGCTAAAGGGTTGGAACCAAGGATGAGGACCTCCGTCATGACGGAGTTCAGCTTCAGGCGGCTGGTCCTCATCCATTCGGCGACGGCCTTCATTCCTTCGTGGAGGTGGGCTTTGGCGGTGTGAGAGTCTTTGGTGAGGGAGAGGATCAGCTGGGTGTCGTCGGCGTAGGAGATGATGTTGAGGTTGTGCCGTCGGGCGACGTGGGCGAGGGGTGCCATGTAGATACAGCGTCGGGCTGAGGGAGGAGACTTGGGGTACGCCACAGATGATCTTGGTGGCCTTGGATCGGAAGGGGGCGAGGCGGACGCTTTGAGTTCTGCCGGAAAGGAAGGATGTGGTCCAGTCCAGGGCCTTCTCTTGGATCCCGCCGTCGTGAAGGCATGTTCGTAGTGTGTGGTGGCAGACCGTGTCGAAGGCGGCTGATAGGTCCAGGAGGATGAGGGCTGCTGTTTCTCCATTGTCTAGCAGGGTCCTGATGTCATCGGTGGCGGCGATGAGGGCGGTTTCGGTGCTGTGGTTGCTGCAGAAGCCGGACTGGGAAGGGTCCAGGATGTTGTTCTCCTCGAGGTAGCGGGTCAGTTGTTTGTTGACGATTTTCTCGGTGACCTTCGCGGGAACGGGAGCAGAGAGATGGGTCGGAAGTTCTTGAGGTCCTTGGGGTCTGCCTTGGGTTTCTTGAGTAAGGCGGTGATCTCGGCGTGCTTCCAGCTTTCTGGGAAGGTTGCTGTCTCGAAGGAGATGTTGATTATTTTCCGGAGATGGGGCGCGATGGCTGTACTGGCTTTGTTGAAGACGTGGTGAGGGCACGGGTCTAGCGGTGAACCGGAGTGGATGGTGTTCATGATCTCGCTGGTGTCCTCGTCGTTGATGTTGATCCAGGAGAGCAGGCGGTTGGTGGTCGTGGGGGCAGTGGTCTCGGTGGTTGCCGGGCGGTCGTGGTGTTGAAGCTGTCGTGGATGTCGGCGATTTTGCGGTGGAAGAAGGTGGCCAGTGAGTCGCACAGGTCTCGCGATGGCGGGATGTCGTTGGTGTTGGAGCTGGGGTTGGAGAGTTCCTTCACGATGTTGAAGAGCTCTTTGCTGTTGTGTGCGTTGTTGTCTAGGCGGTTTTGAGTGAGGCCCTTTTGGCTGATCTGATGAGGTGATGGTGACTGCGGGTGGCGCTCTTGTGGGCGGCGTAGCTGTCCGCTGTCCGTTCGTGGAGCCAGATCTTCTCCAGTTTTCGGCATGTTCGTTTGGTGGCCTGGAGGTCTTCGGTGAACCAGGTGGCTTTCTTGCTGGTGTGGCTGTTGGGCGGATTCTTGAGCGGGGCGAGGGTGTTGGCGCAGTCGTCGATCCACTGTCTGAGGTTGCGGGCGGCGGTGTCGGGGTCGGAGGGTTCGGCGGGTGGGCTCAGGGCGAGGGTGGTGGTTAGCTGGTCTTCGGTGACTCTGCTCCAGCAGCGGCGAGGCATTTGTTGGGTGCAGTGGTGCGTGGTGGGCTTCCTGTAGGTGAAGTGGATGCAGTGGTGGTCGGTCCAGTGGGGTTCGGAGGTGTGGTTGAAGGAGACGTGTCGGCTTGCGGAAAAGATGGAGTCTAGCGTGTGGCAGGTGGCGTGGGTGGGTGTTGTCACGAGCTGTCTGAGTCCGAGGGTGGCGAGGTTGTCGATCAGGGTGGTGGAGTTGGTGTCCTTGTTGTTCTCGAGGTGGAAGTTCAGGTCCCTGAGGAGGATGTAGTCCGTGGAGGCGATGGCGTGTGTGCTGACGAAGTCAGCAATGGAATCGCTGAACTGTGGTCGGGGTCCGGGGGGTCTGTAGATGAGGGTTCCTCTGAGGGTGGTGTTGGGATCGGTGTGGATCTGGAAGTGCATGTGTTCGGCGGTGCTGAGGGTGTCGTCGGTGTTGGTTGAGACTCTGAGGGTGTTCCTGCGGACGATGGCGATGCCTCCTCCGACTCCGTTGGTGCGGTCCCTGTGGGTGATCTTGTAGCCGTCCGGGATGGCAAATGCGATGTCGGGGGCTGAAGCGGGGTTCAGCCAGGTCTCCGTCAGGAAGGCGACGTCTGGGGAGGTTGAGTCGAGAAGGTCCCAGAGTTCGATGGCATGTTTGCGGGCGGAGCGGGTGTTGAGGAGGATGCATCTGAGGTAGTTGGGTTCTTTCCTGGGCGGTGGTTTGGCGGGCGGGTGCTGGCGAAGCTGCAGTTCCAGCAGGTGAAGGGCCCTTGGGTGCGCTTCGGGGTGGCCCGGTAGCAGGCGTGATCTTTTCCGGGGTTGAGTGCGTGGAGGGTGCTGGCGTCGTATCGGCGTCTGTTGATGTGGCGGGCGCGGGGGATGCACGGACCAGGGGTTCTGGCGCTGGGCGCGGTCCAGGCGCGGACGGTCGCAGACGGGCTTTCCTTAGGCGCGCCTTTGGCGCGCCAGCGGCGCGGCCGCATTGCGGCGCGGCCGCACAGCGGCCGCCATAAATGAGGAGGTGGGAGGGAGGAGCAGGGAATGGGGCAGCGTATGGGCAGTGAGGGGGCGGGGCCGCAGGGCGCAGCGGCGGGAAACAGGCACAGAGGAAAAACGAGCACAATCAGGGCAGCAAGGGGGCACATAGGAAAACGAGCACAATCAGGGGCAGCAAGGGGACACAGAGGAAAACGAGCACAATCAGGGGCAGCAAGGGGACACAGAGGAAAACGGGCACAATCAGGGCAGCAAGGGGACACAGAGGAAAACGAGCACAATCAGGGGCAGCAAGGGGACACAGAGGAAAACGAGCACAATCAGGGCAGCAAGGGGACACAGAGGAAAAACGAGCACAATCAGGGGCAGCAAGGGGACACAGAGGAAAACGAGGCACAATCAGGGCAGCAAGGGGACACAGAGGAAAGCGAGGCACAATCAGCTGGCAGCAGCAGGGCACACAGACGGAGCTGTGTGGTGGGGAGCGACCTACCAGTCAAGGTCAGGGGTCGCTCTCCTCACTACGCAGCGGCAGCCATAAATGGGGAGGTGGGAGGGAGGAGCAGGGAATGGGGCAGCGAATGGGCAGTGAGGGGCAGGGCCGCAGGGACGCAGCGGCGGGGAAACAGGCACAGAGGAAAAGCGAGCACAATCAGGGCAGCAAGGGGCACAAAGGAAAATGAGCACAGTCAGGGCAGCAAGGGGCACAGAGGAAAAGCGAGCACAATCAGGGGCAGCAAGGGGACACAGAGGGAAAACAAGCACAATCAGGGGCAGCAAGGGGACACAGAGGAAAATGAGCACAATCAGGGGCAGCAAGGGGACACAGAGGAAAACGGGCACAATCAGGGCAGCAAGGGGACACAGAGGAAAACGAGCACAATCAGGTGCAGCAAGGGGACACAGAGGAAAACGAGGTCAATCAGGGCAGCAAGGGGACACAGAGGAAAACGAGCACAATCAGGGGCAGCAAGGGGACACAGAGGAAAAGCGAGCACAATCAGGGCAGCAAGGGGACACAGAGGAAAACGAGCACAATCAGCTGGCAGCAGCAGGGCACACAGACGGAGCTGTGTGGTGGGGGAGCGACCTACCAGTCAAGGTCAGGGTCGCTCTCCTCACCACGCAGCGGCAGCCATAAATGGGGAGGTGGGAGGGAGGAGCAGGGAATGGGGCAGCGAATGGGCAGTGAGGGGCGGGGCCGCAGGGCGCAGCGGCGGGAAACAGGCACAGAGGAAAACGAGCACAATCAGGGCAGCAAGGGGGCACAAAGGAAAATGAGCACAGTCAGGGCAGCAAGGGGCACAGAGGAAAAGCGAGCACAATCAGGGGCAGCAAGGGGACACAGAGGAAAACGAGGCACAATCAGGGGCAGCAAGGGGACACAGAGGAAAGCGAGCACAATCAGGGCAGCAAGGGGACACAGAGGAAAAGCAGAGCACAATCAGTGGCAGAAAGGGGACACAGAGGAAAATGAGCACAATCAGGGCAGCAAGCGGACACAGAGGAAAACGAGCACAATCAGCTGGCAGCAGCAGGGCACACAGACGGAGCTGTGTGGTGGGGGAGAGACCTACCAGTCAAGGTCAGGGGTCGTCCTAACTATAACTACCTACTGGCGATGCAATCACCAATGCATTAGCTATACACTGCTTCAATCACCCAGGCACTACCCTTGCACTCCTCCAATCACCCTACCCTGTCAGTATCTTGGCACTCCTCCAATCAGTCAGCCAGTACCCATGCACTTATGCAATGACCCAGGCACTACCCTAGCACTCCTCCAATCGCCCAGGCACTACCCTTGTTCTCATACAATCACCCAGGCACTACCCCTGCAGTAATGCAATCACTTAGGCATTATCCCTGCACTCATGCAATCAGACATGTATTACCAAAGCACTCCTTCAATCATCCAGGCACTAGCCATACAGTTATATAATGACCCAGTGTTAGACCTGGCATCTCTTGGCGTGATTACCCCTGACTTTTTTGCCTCTACCTCCAGTGAATTTAGATGCTTTGGGTACTTTGCCACTGCTGATCAGTGTCAAAGGACAGTGTTCCCTATGTAAAGTACAATGGTAATTGGTTGCCCATGATGGGTATGTTTGCCTTACTAGTAAAAGTCCCTAGTGATGTGCACTGTGTGTGCAAGGGCTAGTAATGCAAAAGGAGGGAACACAGGCCTTCAGTGTAGGACCAGCGCGCATACTGCTAAGTTAGCAGGGTGTCCTGACAAGTGCAACCACTTGTCAGGCCTTACTTTCCCTTTTAAGTATGCTATGGGCACCCCCGTGGTAGGTCCTGGGTAACCCCTGGGCAGGGTGCAGTGTAGGTAAAAGGCAGGACATATACTGAGGTGTGTGCTATGTCCTGACAGTGAAAAAACACTCCATTTCGTTTTTACTGTTGAAAGGCCATTCTGCCCATAGGACAGAATGGGGAGGCTGGGTAGTGTGTGTATTAGCCTAGTTTCCTTTAAGTTTAAAATGGAGAGTTGAAGTTTGGTATGTAAGAACTCACAGTGTCATAACACATCTTTCTATAAAGGTGGTTTTGTCACTGTGTGTTTAGAAGCCACTGTTTTAGAAAGTGGCTAAGTTTGTGCTTGAAGCATTTCTGTGTGTCTCTGCTGAATGTGAATTGCCTGGCTGGATCTGAGATGGGAGGGGGTGAGATGGCACCTGGCTGACCTGCATCTGGCGAGTATGCGAGGAGGAACCCCGGGAGGTGAAGGGCGCCTGGGCTGCAGCCATAAAACAATTGACCCATCTCCTGCTGAGGGATTCAGTGTCCAGAGCCCCAGTATCAAAGAGAGAGAGGTGACACTGGGAGGGAGACACCCAGAACTGATTTAGGGAGGGGTCAGGGACCCCTGAGCACAACGAACTTCAAAGACATGAAGGGGTATAACTGAGAGAACTGAATCCCCTAGAATTTGGTGTAATTTTGAATGGCGAAATGGACAGGTCGAGTCTGCAGAGGCTCTGACCTTTTTCATGGTCAAGAAGAACCTCTGCCAAAGAACAAGTTGCTGAATAGACTGCTGGAGGACTGACCCTTGCTTCGTGATCTGGGGCTGGCCTGTAGTTTGTAGCTTTTACTAAGGAAGAGACTGAAGGGACATTGCAGTGGGTGGTGTCCCCCCCTTCTTGAACAGGACTGTGCTTTGTGCTGTGTCCCGAACCCCAAGGGCCCGAGGTGAGTAGGCTCCCTGTTTGAAACACAGGAACATAAAAGTTTCCGGAGGAATCCCAAGCAACGCGGCGTGCGTGTGCTTTTGCAGCTTGAGACCCTCAGAAGTTGTGCCTTGTGATCTTGGGCACAAAGGAGTAAACCGAGGCTTGGACGCGCAGGGAGTGTGTCAAGGTGCAGCTGAGGAAGTGGTGGCGATCGTCTGGTCATCGCGTGCACAGGGAGACGAGGTGAGACTCTGACGCGCACGGAGTGTGTCGTGGTGCAGGCCGAGGCGTTGGTGAGGAGCGCCTGGTCGTGGTGTGCACCGGAAAAAGAAGTGAGTCTCTGACGCGCAGGGCGCGTGTCGTGGTGCAAGCCGAGGCATTGGAGCGCCTGGTCATCATGTGCACCGAGAGAAGAAGTGAGACTCGGACGCGCACGGAGCATGTCATGGTGCAGGCCGAGGCTTTGGTGAGGAGCGCCTGGTCGTGGTGTGCACCGAGAGAAGAAGTGAGACTCTGACGCGCACGGAGCGTGTCGTGGTGCAGGCCGAGGCGTTGGTGAGGAGCGCCTGGTCGTGGTGTGCACCGGGAAAAGAAGTGAGTCTCTGACACGCAGGGCGCGTGTCGTGGTGCAAGCCGAGGCATTGGAGCGCCTGGTCATTGTGTGCACCGAGAGAAGAAGTGAGACTCGGACACGCAAGGAGCGTGTCGTGGTGCAGGCTGAGGCACTGGTGGAAAGCGCCTAGTCGTTGTGTGCGCCGAGAGAAGAGGTGAGACTCAGACGTGCAGGGTGCGTGTCAAGGTGCAGCTGAGGAGTGGTGACGATCGTCTGGTCATCGTGTGCACCAAAGAAGAGACGAGTCTTGGACGCGCAGCGTGCGTGTCGTGGTGCAACCCGGAGGCGCTGGTGAGGAGTGCCGGGGTAGCGGGTGCACCAAAATTCGAAGTAAGTCTACGAGTGCTGCGGGTGGGTCTCGGTGGCCACTGAGACTGCCGAAAGGAGGGCCAGGTAATCGGGCCCTCGGAGTGCAACAGCAGCGGCCCGGAACGGCAGTCCCGGAGGAGCGAAGTCGCCGGCCCGAGCTCGCCGTGCCCATTGACGGATTTCTGGATCAAGGCCCAGTAGCTGAAGGAGGAGAGGAGAGTGGGGTCGCGCCACCCCCCAGGTAACGTGGATCACCACCTGGGGTCGGGTGCGGGCTCGGAGGGACACTCTCTCGGCCTCTCGCTCCTGGCAGCTGTGTGAGCCTGTTGCTTCGGCTCGGATCTAGGCCCGTGCTGGCCCAGGGAGGGGCAGTACTGGGGCCGGAGTAGAAGCAGTACTTTTGTGTCATCATTGATTCAGGTCTGGGGCAATTGTGAACGGAGCACCTAGACTGTCGTATTACACTTTGCATTACTGCTGCTAACGAACTATCGAACTGTCGTATGACGCCAGACTCAATTTGTGCTTAACGAACGGCAGGCGGGGTACGCCCCGCACTGCGTTATTTCTTTACCTCGCAGAGTTCATGTTTGTAGGTGTGGCGCATTGCCTGATTTCGTCATCACACCGTACCTGATTGGAATATGGCGCATTGTATTATTTCTTCAGTGCATTCAGTATATGATAGTAGTGTGACGCATTGCTTTGTTTCTTCCTTGTACAGGGCATGCTGGTGGTGATACGCATTTGCATTATTCCTTCTATTGCAAAGTACATGATTGTGGCGCCACGTGTTGCATTGTTTCTCTATTGCACAGCTCAGGAGTATATCGTTACGCATTGCAGTATTTTGTTTCTTTTGCAACGTGTGTGATTCTAGCAATATGACCTGCCTAACCTTTTGGAAATGGTTAGAAGTCAGCTTAACTGTTGGTTAGAAGCGGTGGTTGGGATTAGAACCTACCAGCCCACCGGAGGAAATACTACCCATTATTATATGTTGGTTTTGTAATGTGTGGTCATATCGTATATCTTCTTGTATAAAGATTATACTCGTTTTATGAAAACTCGTGTGGAGTCCATTTGTGGTAGCATCATTGGGTTGCTGTGAGTGTGGTTGCACATACTGTACACTCGTGCCTTGGAGATAAGCCTAGCTGCTCGTGCCAAGCTACTATGGGGGTGAGCAGGGTTATCTCAGATGGTGTCCTTACTTAGCCTAACTTTGAAAAGGGGTAGTTCCCGCATCCGGTTACAGTGGGGTGGGACAGGGGCTCCCGACTCCAACATTTGGTGGTGGCGGTGAGGGATTAGTTCCCCCACTTCCAACACCCAGGCTCTAACCTTGCACTCTTCAAATCACCCAGGCACTACCCCTGTACTATTCCAATCACCCAACCAGTACCTATGCAGTTATAAAATCACCCAGGCACTACCTGTGCACTCCTCCATTCACCCAGGCACTACCACTACACTCATACAACCACCCAGACATTACCGCTGCACTCATGCAATCACCCAGACATTACTCATGCACTCCTCTAATCACCCACATATTACCCCGGGACTCATGCAATCACCTAGGCATTACCCAAGCACTCCTTCAATCACCGAGCCATTACCCATACACTTATATATTGACCCAGGCACTACCCTTGCAGTCCTCCAATCACCAAGGCACTATTCCTGTACTCATGCAATTACCCAGCCAGTACCCATACACTTATAAAATCACTCAGACACTACTTATGTACTACTCCTGTAGTCATGCAATCACGCAGGCTCTACCTATACACTCATGTAATAACCCAGGCACTACCCTTGCAGTCATAGAATCACCCAGGCCCTACTGTTGCACTCATCTATTCACCTAGGTACTACTCAATGACTCATCTATGCCTTCAGGTACTATTCATACATTTATCCATGCACTCAACCTCTATGTGTGCACTCATGCAATTAGCCAGTCACTATCCATCCTCTCCTCCAATTACCCAGCGACCATCCTTGCACTCATACAATCACCCAAGCACTACCCATGGATTTATGCAATCACTCATGCAGATCTATTACATGTCTCAGTTGTAGGTTTAACTATATTCCTGAAATATTGTATACATATTTCTTTTAGATATGATGATGATTTGAAAAGGTAGAGACATATGTATGCATGCTTTTAACAATATGGAAAGACTTACAGTTGAGTCATGTAATAGTTTGCTGCTTTACATTTGGCTAGGCCCAACACTTATGCAGTTATAAAAACACCCAAGTACTACCCATGCAGTCTTCCAATCATCCAGGCACTACCTATGCACTGCTGCAATCACCCAGGCACTACCCCTACACTCATGCAATCACCCAGGTATTACCCATGCACTCCTTCAATCACCCAGCCACTACCCATGCACTTATATAATCTCTCAGGCACTATCCTTGCACTCCTCCAATCACGCAGGCCCTACCCTTCTACTTATGTAATCACTCAGCCAGTACTCATGCACTTATAAAATCACCCCGGCACTAGTTTTGCACTCCTCCAATCACTCAGGCACTACCTCAGTACTCCTGCAATCACCCAGGCACTTCCTATGTACTCCTTTGATCCCCCAGACATTACCCCTGCACTCATGCAACCACCAATGCATTAGCTATACAATGCTTCAATCACCCAGGCACTATCCTTGCACTCCTCCAATCACCCAGGCACTACCCCTGTACTCTTCCAATCACCTAACCAGTAGCCATGCACTTATAAAATCACCCAGGCACTACCTGTGCACTCCTCCAATCACCCAGGCACTGCCACTACACTCATACAACCACCAAGACATTACCCCTGCACTCATGCAATTACCCTGACATTGCTCATGCATTCCTCCAATCACCCACACATTACCTCTGCACTCATGCAATCACATAGGCATTACCCAAGCACTTCTTCAATCACCCAGCCACTACCTATACACTTATATAATAGCCCAGGCACTACCCTTGCAGTCCTCCAATCACCCAGGCACTATTCCTGTACTCATACAATTACCCATCCAGTACCCATACACTTATAAAATCACCCAGTCACTACTTATGTACTACCCCTGCAGTCATGCAATCACGCATGCTTTACATATCCACTCATGTAATAATCCTGTCACTATCCTTGCAGTCATAGAATCACCCAGGTCCTACTGTTGCACTCATTTATTCACCTAGGCACTTCTCATACACTCATCTATGCCTTCAGGTACTATTCATACACTTATCCATGCACCCAACCTCTATGTGTGTACTCATTAACCCTGGGCGTAGTTCGCGAAGTAGCGCTACGCGAAGGTACGCGAAGTGCACTTCGCACTACGCGAGCCACGCATAGCACTACGCGGACTGTGTAGTGCGCTGTTCGCGATGATTGCACAGTGCCGGATGCTTGTCCGCACTGTGCAATCATTGAAAACGGCATCCTGCACAGTGCGAGCTGTCTTTTACTGCCGCTCGAGTAGATTTTTACTCGAGCGGCAGCTTTCTCAACGCGGACTGGTAGTTTCTCATCGCGAGCGGTCGCGAGCATACGCGACCACTCACAATGAGCAACCTGACCTCCCCGCGTTGAGAATCTCGCCGGGAGGTTTATTTTCCACGCTCGCGATCGGCAACTTGATGTTGCTGATCGCGAATGAGGAAACAGTCTCGCCGGGATGTCATTTTGCTTGCTCGCGGTCGCCAACTTGACGTTGAGGACCGCAAGCAAGCAAAAAATGACCGCTGCACTACGCTACGCTACGCGTGTTTGCACTGTGCTACATGCAATTCGCGTAGTGCGAAGTAGCGCAAACTTCGCAAACTACGCAAGCATAGCGTAGTGCTTTGCCCAGGGTTAGTACTCATGCAATTAGCCAGTCACTATCCATCCTCTCCTCCAATTACCCAGCGACTACCCTTGCACTAATACAATCACCCAAGCACTACCCATGGAGTTATGCCATCACTCAGGCAGATCTATTACATGTCTCAGTTGTAGGTTTCACTATATTCCTGAAATATTGTATACATATGTCTGTACCTTTTCCTAGCAAATTCATATATAAAATTAATATACAAATAGATGTATACCTGTGTTTTATATGTCTATCAACTTCACATGCATGATATGTATAAAAATGCATTTTCAAGTAGAGATATACCTCAGTTACAAGACTATAAAGGGTTCAAAAGTTGAGAGATTACACTTTACATTTCAAACACACACCTAGATTTATGTGGCATACTTCAAGTGAACTTTTCCACAGATTCTTACAAAGTACCATAATCAATAATTTGTCACCAAACTTATCTTAAACATCACTTTTCTACTGCTAGTGCTTCACTATTCCACTACTAGTTAGGTATTGAGCATAGGTAAGTGCAAAGCAGCAACCTTTGACATGTCTCTGCTGTAAATCTCAACATCTTCCTCAAACCGTGCATGCATATGTCTGTACCTTTTGCTAGTGCACCATATATAAAAGAAGGATAGAAATAGATGTATACTAGTGTTTTACACCTGTAGCATCTTCAGATGGATAACACATCTCAGAGTATATGAGTAAGTATGTACATAGACACCTACATTTATGTGGCGTACAAACATATGCATGGATGCTTTCAGGAAGATGGTGACACTTACAGCATACATATGTGATAGGTTACTGCTTTATATTTGTCTGTGAAAGGTATGCATGAAATACACCACATGATTTTAGGTCTCTACTTGAAATGAGAAGTGCAGCTTCTTTATTTTTAATGTGTGCAGAAAGAAGGAACAGAGGTGAAGAAAGAGGCAAGAGGGGTGCAGAAAGAGGGAAGAGGGGTGTGAAAGAGGCACGAGGGATGCAGAAAGAAGCAAGAGGGGTGCAGAAAGAAGCATGAGAGGTGTAGAAAGAAGCAACAGGCGTGCAGAAAGATGCAAGAGGGAAGCAGAAAGAGGGAAGAGGGGTGCAGAAAGAGGCACAAGGGTTGCAGAAAGAAGGGACAGAGGTGCAGAAAGAGGCAAGAGAAGTGCAAAAAGAAGAAACAGAGATGCAGAAAGGGGGATGAGGGGTGGAGAAAGAGGCAAGAGGGATGCAGAAAGAGAGGTGTAGAAAGGAACAAAAGAAGTGCAGAAAGATGCAACAGAGGTACAGAAAGAGGGAAGGGGAGTGCAGAAAGAGGCACAAGGGTTGCAGAAAGAAGCAAGAGAGGTGCAGAAAGAAGCAAGAGAAGTGCAGAAACAGGCAAGAGAGATACAGAAAGGGGGAAGTGGGGTGGAGAAAGAGGCAAGAAGGATGCAGAAAGAAACAAGAGAGGTGCAGAAGGAACAAACGAAAAGGGGGAAGAGGGGTGGAGAAAGAGGCAAGAGGGATACAGAAAGAAACAAGAGAGGTACAGAAAGAAACAAAAGAAGTATAGACAGAAGGAACAGAGGTGCAGAAAGAAACAAAAGAAGTACAGAAAGAAGGGATAGAGGTGCAGAAAGAGGGAAGTGGGGTGTGAAAGAGGCATGAGGGCTGCAGAAAGAAGCAAGAGGGGTGCAGAAAGAAGCAAGAGAGGTGCAGAAAGAAACAAAAGACGTGCAGAAAGAAGGAGCAGAGGTACAGAAAGAGTTGAGAGGAGTGCAGAAAGAGGGAAGAGGGATACAGAAAGAAGCAAGAGAGGTGCAGAAAGAGGTGAGAGGAGTGCAGAAACAGGCAAGAGAGATGCAAAAAGGGTTATGTGGGGTGGAGAAAGAGGCAAGAAGGATACAAAAAGAAACAAGAGAGGTGCAGAAAGAAACAAAAGAAGTGCAGAAAGAAGGAACAGAGGTATAAAAGAGGCAAGAGGGGTGCAGAAAGAGGGAAGAGGGGTGTGAAAGAGGCACAAGGGGTGCAGAAAGAAGCAAGAGGGGTGCAGAAAGAAGCAAGAGAGGTGCAGAAAGAAACAAAAGAAGTGCAGAAATAAGGAACAGAGGAGCAGAAAGAGGCAAGGGGGTGCAGAAAGAAACAAAAGAAGTGCAGAAAGAAGCAACAGAGGTGCACAAAGAGGCAAGAGGGGTGCAGAAAGAGGGAAGGGGGGTGGAGAAAGAGGCAAGAGGGATACAGAAAGAAACAGGAGAGGTGCAGAAAGAAGCAAAAGAAGTACAGAAAGAAGGAACAGAGGTGCAGAAAGAGGCAAGAGGGGTGCTGAAAGAGGGAATAAGGGTGCAGAAAGAGGCACGAGGGGTGCAGAAAGAAGCAAGAGGGGTGCAGAAAGAAGCAAGAGAGGTGCAGAAAGAAGTAAGATAAGTGAATAAAGAAGCAACAGAGATGTAGAAAGGGGGAAGTGGGGTGGAGAAAGAGGCTAGAGGGATACAGAAAGAAACAAGAGAGCTGCAGAAAGAAACAAAAGAAGTACAGAAAGAAGGAACAGAGGTGCAGAAAGAAGCAAAAGAAGTACAGAAAGAAGGAATAGAGGTGCAGAAAGAGGCAAGAGGGGTGCAGAAAGAGGGAAGAGGGGTGTGAAAGAGGCATGAGGGTTGCAGAAAGAAGCAAGAGGGGTGCCGAAAGAAGCAAGAGAGGTGCAGAAAGAAACAAAAGAAGTGCAGAAAGAAGGAACAGAGGTGCAGAAAGAGGCAAGAGGAGTGCAGAAAGAGGGAAGAGGGGTGCAGAAAGAGGTGAGGAGTGCTGAAAGAAGCAAGAAAGGTGCAGAAAGAAACAAAAGAACTGCAGCAAGCCAGTACCTATGCACTTATAAAATAACCCAGGCACTACCCTTGCATTCCTCCAATCACTCAGGCACTACCACAGCACTCCTCCAATCACCCAGGCAGTACTCATGCACTTATAAAATCACCCAGGCACTTCCTATGTACTCCTGTTTTCCCCAGACATTACCCCTGTACTCATGCAATCACTAATGCATTAGCTATGCACTGCTCCAATCACTCAGGCACTACCCTTGCACATCTCCAATCACCCAGGCAGTATTTATGCACTCCTCCAATCACCCAGCCAGTACCCATGCACTTATAAAATCACCCAGGCACTACCTATGCACTTATGCAATTACCCAGGCACTGCATCTGCAGTGATGCAATCATGCAGGCTCTACCTATGCACTCATGTAATAACCCAGGCAGTACCCTTGTAGTCATAGAATCACCCAGGCCCTACTGTTGAACTCATCTTTTCACCTATGCACTACTCATGCAGTCATCTATGCCTTCAGGCACTATTCATGCACTTATCCATGCACACAAGCTCTATGTGTGCACTCATGCAATTAGCTAGTCACTATCCATCCTCTCCTTCAATTACCCAGCCACTACCCTTGCACTCATACAATCACCCAAGCACTACCCATGGAGTTATGCAATCACTCATGCAGATCTATTACATGTCTCAGTTTTAGGTTTCACCACATTCCTAAAATATTGTATACATATTTCTGTACGTTTTCCTAGCAAATTCATATATAAAAGTAATATATAAATAGATGTATACCTGTGTTTTATATGTCTATCAAGTTCACATGCATGATATGTATGAAAATTCATATGCAAATAGAGACATTACCCCTGTACTCATGCAATCACTAATGCATCAGCTATGCACTGCTCCACTCACTCAGGAACTACCCTTGCACATCTCCAATCACCCAGGCAGTATCTATGCACTCCTCCAATCACCCAGCCAGTGCCCATGCACTTATAAAATCACCCAGGCACTACCTATGCACTTATGCAATCACCCAGGTACTGCACCTGCAGTGATGCAATCACGCAGGCTCTACCTATGCACTCATGTAATAACCCAGGCAGTACCCTTGTAGTCATAGAGTCACCCAGGCCCTACTGTTGAACTCATCTATTCACCAATGCACTACTCATGCAGTCATCTATGCCTTCAGGCACTATTCATACACTTATCCATGCACTCAAGCTCTATGTGTGCACTCAAGCAATTAGCTAGTCACTATCCATCCTCTCCTTCAATTACCCAGCCACTACCCTTGCACTCATGCAATCACCCAAGCACTACCCATGGAGTTATGCAATCACTCAGGCAGATCTATTACATGTCTCAGTTGTAGGTTTCACCATATTCCTGAAATATTGTATACATATTTCTGTACGTTTTCCTAGCAAATTCATATATAAAAGTAATATATAAGTAGATGTATACCTGTGTTTTATATGTCTATCAAATTCACATGCATGATATGTATGAAAATTCATATGCAAATAGAGACATACCTCAGTTATAAAACTATTAAGGCTTTAAAACTTGACAGATTGTACTTTACATTTCAAACACACACCTATATTGATGTGGCATACTTCAAGTGAACTTTTCTACAGACTCATACAAAGTAGTGTAATAACTAATCCATCTCCAAACATGCCTTAAACCTCACTTTTGTGCTGCTGCTTTGCCATTCTAGTAATGCTCAGGGTGTTGGGCCTAGGCAAATATAAAGCAAAAACCTATGACATGTCTCAGCTGTAAGTCTCACTATATTCCGAAAATCATATATGCATATGTCTGTAGCTTTTAAATTGAAGGTATTTCTTTATTTATAGATGAGAATATTTGTATATAATTATTTTAATAATATTAAATAATTTTTAAAAAGTTTTTAAAATTTTCTTTTTTTCAGATATTCTCCATTATTATTAAGAAAGATTCAGTATGACAAGAAAAGTTCAAAAGAAAAGACAACAAAAAAAGTACTATTTAAAGAGAGAGAACAGCAGAAATTAGATGAAGTACAACATGTGACATTGATGAAAAAGACTTCTGGGAAGAGAACTAAAGAATTTGTTAAAAGACTTTTAAAGAACGTAATGAATTTTCAAAGTTTAAGGTACTTTCTTGTGAAAAAACAAACTGAGGGCCATATTATCAAGAACGGGCAATAACATTATCTCCGCTTTAGCGGCAGGAAACTGCCGCTAAAGCGGCGATAAGGGGCTTGATAATATGCCCTATAGAATTCCAATAGAAGTCCAGGTTCTGGTGTGAAGGACATCAAAGGACGAAAATACACATCAAAGGGAAACTTTTATACAAAATGTCGTTTTGGATTCCCACGTCCAGTAATTTCAAAAGGAAGAGTCAATAGTTTCATGTCAGCAGTAAGGCATACTATAACTCGAAAAATCTCCGAAGAATACTTACAACATAAAAAGAAGTGAAGATTCAAAGTATATTAATGACTACAATCCAGTGATTTTGACAATGTGGAATGCAAACATGGATATCCAGTATGCTGCAGATAATTTGATTGCTGTTGCTCGCTATGTTACGTCATATATAACCAAATCTGAAAAGACGGAGTTGAAAGAAATGTGGGAAGAAATTTCACAAGAGAAGACTCTTAGTAACAAATTGTGCAGCTTTAGTTTGAAGATGCTTTCCCATCGAGAGATTGGATTCTACGAATGTTCGGATCGGTTGACCTCTGCTAGTTATGTTCAAAGTCAAGAGGAATCATCTGGGTAAGTCTAGGTCTTGCTGCAACATGAAATCGAGTATTGAAATCTCTACAAGAAATTGAATACTTAGCATTGAATGAGCCAGAAAGTACAGATATTGTTAAAACTAATTTGTTGGATACGTACTATCCCAAAAGGAGTCCACATCTGGAAAACATATGTCTCTATGAAGTACTGCAACATTACGGTTTTAAGAGAAATGTTACAGAAAATATAAATGAAGAAAAATATGCAGTAATTGGATGTGATGGATGTTTGGTAAAACATGCCAAAAGAAATCTTATTAACCACAGGAAACTCAGTTGTGAAACTCCGGATAAAAGGGAATTTTTCTATTTAGCACTTCTGCAACTCTTCAAGCCTTGGCGTAGTGAAATGGAATTACTTGGAGATTTTGACTGCTATGAAGATTCTTTTAATGCATGTAAAGATAGCATTCAATGCACAATTTTTCCAACTTATCTACAAATGTTAAATGAAGAGATTGAACAAGAAACTACTATTGCAGCTGAATAGCTAGAGACAGTTCTCAAGATAGTCAAAGTTCTGCTCCACTAAGTCAAGATCCTCTAGGATAACCAATTCTTGAAAATGAAGCAGCAATAGCCATGAATGAAGTAGAAATGGCAATGCAACAAGCACAACAGGATGTTATTGAGTTGGGAAACTTAGAAGAAAAACTAAATATTGAACAATAAGAAATATATCAGCAAGTGACACAACAGATACAACATGGATTACTGCATGAAAAAAAAGAATGCCAATGCACATCATTTAAACTCATTTGAATGTACATCAGTGGGCAAGCTGGAACAGGAAAAAGTTTCTTAATTAAAGTTTTGACCAGTTATCTACACAAAACCACTGAATCACATTTATCTTCTGTTGTAACCGCTCCAACTGGGTTAGTAGCACACAACATTAAAGGGATTACATTACATCGATTACTCATGCTACCAGTTGAACATGAAAATAAGTTGGAATATCACAAGCCATCTGGAGAAGCTTGTTATGGAGTTTCAAGAGTACTCAAGAAAATGAAACTTCTAATCATTGATGAGGTGAGCATGGTCCCAAACTTAATGCTTGCCTTTGTACATTTAAGAATGCAACAGATTTTGAAAACAGATTATGATGTTCTATTTGGAGGAAAACATGTAATTCTATTCGGCGACCTACTACAACTTACTCCTGTAAAAGGACAACCTGTTTTTAAAACACTTCTCCGTGAAGACACTAAGAAATCTTTTGGAAGTATTGGAAATGTCAACATTTGGTCTCATTTTGAATATAAAGAACTTATTGTGAATGTGCGACAAGCAAGTGATGAACATTATGGAAACATTCTTCAAGATATAAGAATTGGTGTTTTAACAAAACATGGAAACGAAGCTTTACAAAGTCTGCTTTTAATGAACTTGTTTCCAAATGAAAACATAGTACCTGAAATAATATACAAAAAAATTGGAGAAAAGAAGTCTATAGTTTGCCTAATGCCTACACTGCAAGAGTGTTCTACATTTAATCAAGAACTTTTGAAATTGGGAAAAACAACCAATACTGAAAATGGAAGCTATCGATAAAATGGAACATGAAGGAGTTACTATTCTTCTCTCAGAGAAATTACAGTCAAAATTGGATTCTTTGGAAAAGTCGGTGTCTAAGACTGCAGGTAAAGAAAAGACTTTGGGGCAGATTTACAAGCCCCCTGCGCCACCAGTACGTCACTTTTTGTGACGTACTGGTGGCACGAGGGGCTGCTCCATATTTACAGGAGAGGAAAAGCCACCCTGCGTGACTTTCCTCTCCTTGTAAATACGGCCCATTCACACGCAGCACTTTGCGGTGAAGGGGCGTTCCATGGGTGTTGCTGTGGGTGTTCCCACGCAACACCCATGGAACTAAGACACATCTCCAGAATTACGAGCAATCGTAACTCTGGAGATGCGTCTGAAAGCTACGCCACCCTAGAGGTGGCGTAGCGAGGCACCGAGGAGAAATGTTTTCATTTCTCCTCGTTTTCCTCTTTCAATGCGTGCTGCATTCTGCAGCACACATTGAAAGAGGAAAATGGTTGTAGTGATTGTTTTTGTGCAGGAAGGTTCCCCTTCCTGCACAAAAACAATCTCCCACGACGCATGAGCATCCTTGCACCATGGTGCAAGGGTGCCTGCGCTGGCACATGGCTGCAGTTTGTGCGCCAGCGCAGGGGAAGCACAAGGATGCGACATATTCTTGTAAATATGTCGCATCCCTGTGCTTTCCAAACTAACGCAGCATGGCGCAGCAAAATGACTTGCTGCGCCGTGCTGCGTTAGTTAATTGTAAATCTGCCCCCTGATATGTATGTGTAAACTGTCAGGTAATTTTACCGGGTAATTTGAATGTAGAAGAAGGTTTAGTAAATGGAGCAATGTGAAAAGTTGTTGATTTTGTACATTTTCTGAACAGAGATGGAATTGAATTTTTGAAGATTAAATTTGATCAGATTGAAGAGGTAAAACAGATTGGACATTGTACTGTACTTTTTTATTGTAAAGACTTGTATGATCGTAGAAAACAGTCTCCTCTTTCTTTAGCATATGCTGTAACCATTCATAAATCTCAAGGTTTAAGTGTAGACAGTGCTTTGGTAAATATTGGAAGTACAGTGTTTAAAGAAGATATGGCATACGTTGCATTGTCTCAAGTAAGAACATTATCTGGTTTGTATTTGATTGATTTGTATGAGAAAAAGATTAGTGCTGATGTAAATTGCGTAAGAGAGTACAATCGGTTAAGAAGACTTTATGCTCCTAACTTAGGTGAATATCCTGTATATGAGAAACGTGTAGTGTGTCCAAAACGAAAATATGACAAATATTTCACTGAGATTCAAAGAAAGAAAACAATTCAAGAGAATGACGAAACTGCAAAGAAAATGAAAATGGACACTGTTGATGATATTGTAGGATACCAGTTAGAAAAAATAGTTCAGGTATCAACTGCTATGCTAATGTAATTGGGAATGTTGTGTTTTATCTAGAGGATCTTCATCATGAAATTATGGAAAATCAAGAAAAAAGATTCTGTTGTTTACTACATTATATTTTTCAAACGTTGGTAACTGATAGAACTAAAATCCATACTGCTTCTGGCATTCGGCATCTTTTGGATATATGTACTGGATCATTGAAATTTACATTGAATGTACAACAAGATGCACAAGAATTTCTTATGTTTATGCTTGCTGTATTGGAAGATGAAGGAATAGAAATTGAAAATTTGTTTGGACTAAGTTACAGATGGGATCATAAATGTGAAGAGTGTTCATTTTCTTCTACCACTGAAATAGACACTGAACAATTCATATATTTGACAATACCAGATTGCAAATGAGTGTCTTTTAACAAATTAGTAAAATTAGCTAATCAAGATATGAAATGTTCTCATTGTAAATCAGAAATGTTGTCAACATTATTTATAGAAAGATTTGGACAATATGTCATTTTAATGCTACAACATTGTAGAGCAGATGGAAGAAAATTGGAAACCAAAATAAAAATGTTGTGGCAAGTCAAGTATCAATTTCAGGAAGAACTTTTTATGCAGTGGCTATTATTTTCCATGATGGACCTACTACAACATCTGGACACTATACTGTGCATTTAAAGTGCAATAAAGGATGGACACATTGCAATGATGCCCATTTGGAATTCAAATGTAGGTTGCCTTTTGAATTACCAAATTCATATCTGATATTTTTGATGTCAAAGTTTTGAAAACATCATTCGGCCTATTGGGAAGATGTGAACACGAATTAACGAGCTTATTTTGGATATTTTCAATGCAAATGGATTTGGAAACATTATTCGGCCTATTGGGAAGATGTGAACAATTACTGTTTGGTTATTGTTTGTGCTAATTCATATTGCATTTGGAAAATTATGTTTGAAAGAAGTAGTTTATATATTTTATCTTTATATTATACGCGATGTAAATGAGAGTGTATATTTTACAAAATGTAATTGAGAGAAATAAAAGACAATGTAGTTGAAGAATGTAATTTAGAAACTGTAGATAGGTAAACAGATAGTTACACTTGTGGTAAATATTTTCAACGCAGATTTGTTTGTTTTTTACAATCTCATTGATTGTTTTTTTTCCCCCGCTGTTGTATGATGATCTACATTGAAATCACTGTGTATGGTGAAATTCAGTAGAATCTGAGAGCAGCAAAAAAGGGAAACTGAATATGTTATGTAATTCTAAAATTATGTTGTGTTCTTAAAACTATAATATTATATGCAATAACAGTTTTTCTTCTTCTTTTTACAGAAGGTAATGGTAAAGTTTGAAAAGATTTTAAATTCAGTTTACAACAAAACTACTGTAAAATAGTTCCCCTGAGTTTTGTATCTTCTTTAGTAAAAAGGTAAGATGAAATAATGTAATAAGCATGATAATGTGAACTAATGTTTGCAGCCGCTTTTACTGCACTCATTCATTTTTTCAAACAATACCCATGCACTCATCTATACAGTTAGGCACTATTCCCACACTCCTCCAATCACCCAGGCACTACCCGTACACTCATGCAATCAGCTAGACATTACCCGTACACTCTTGCAATCACCCAGGTATCACCTATACACTTCTCCAATCCCCCAAACATTACCCCTGCACTCATGCAATCACCCAGGCACTACCATTGCACTCTTTCAATCACCCAGGCAGTATCTATGCACTCCTCTAATCACTCAGCCAGTACCATGCACTTATAAAATCACGCAGACACTACCTATGCACTACTCCAATCATCCAGGCACTACCACTACACTCATGCAACCACCTGGACATTACCCCTGCACTCATGCAATCACCCATACATTACTCATGCACTCCTCCAATTACCCAGACATTACCCCTGCACTCATGCAATCACCTAGTCATTCAAACATGCACTCCTTCAATCACTCAGGCAATACACAGGCACTTATAAAATCACCCAGGAACTACCTATGCACTCCTCTAATCACCCAGGCACTACCACTGTACTCCTCCAATCACCCAGCCAGAACCCTTGCACTTATAAAATCACCCAGGCACTACTTACGCACTCCTCCAATCACCCAGGCACTACCCCTACAATCATGCAATCAGCAAGACATTACCCCTACACTCATGCAATTACCCAGTCATTACCTATGCATTCCTCTAATCCCCAGACATTACCCTTGCACTCATGCAATTACTCAGACATTACCCCTGCACTCATGCAATCACCCAGACATTACTCATGCACTCCTCCAAACACTCACACATTATCCCTGCACTCACGTAATCACCCAGGCATTACCCAAGCACTCCTTCAGTCAGCCAGCCACTACCCATAAACTTATAAAATCACCCAGGCACTACCCTTGCACTCCTCCAATAACCCAGGCACTACCCCTGTACTCATACAATTACCCAGGCAATACCCATGCACTTATAAAATCACCCAGACACTACCTCTACACTCATGCAATCAGCTAGACATTACCCCTACACTCATGCAATTGCCCAGGCATTACCTATGCACTCCTCTAATCCCCCAGACATTACCCCTGTACTCATGCAATCAGCAATAAATTAGCTATGCACTGCTCCAATCATCCAGACACTACCCTTGCACTCCTCCAATCACCCAGACACTATCAATGTATTCCTCCAATCACCCAGTCAGTACGCATGCACTTATGCAGTAACCCAGGCACTACTCATACAGTCCTCCAATCACACAAGCACTACCCATGCACTCTTGCAAACACCCAGGCATTACCCATGCACTCCTTCAATCACTCAGGCACTACCCATGCACTCCTCCAATCACTCAGGCACTACCCCTGTACTCTTTCGATCACCAAGCCAAAACCCTTGCACTTATAAAATCACCCAGCCACTACCTACGCACTCCTCCAATCACTCAGGCACTACCCCTGCACTCATGCAATCAGCAAGACATTACCCTACAATCATGCAATTACCCAGGCATTACCTATGCATTTCTCTAATCCCCCGGAGATTAGCCTTGTACTCATGCAATCACTCAGATATTACCCCTGCTCTCATGCAATCACCCAGACATTACTCATGCGCTCCTCGAAACACTCACACATTATTCCTGCACTCATGCAATCACCCAGGCATTACCCAAGCACTCCTTCAGTCAGCCAGCCACTACCCATACACTTATATAATCACCCAGGCACTATCCTTGCACTCCTCCAATAACCCAGGCACTAACCATGCACTCCTCCAATCATCCAGCCAGTACCCATGCATTTATAAAATCACCCAGGCACTACTTATGCACTCTTCCAATCACTGAGGCACTACCAGTACAGTCATGCAACCACCCAGACATTACTTATTCACTCCTCCAATTACCCACACATTGCCCCTGCACTCAAGCAATCACTTAGGCATTACCCATGCACTACTCCAATGACCCAGACATTACCCCTGCATTCATGCAATCACCTAGAAATTACCCATGCAGTCCTTCAATCACTCAGGCAGTACCCATGCACTTATAAAATCATCCAGGCACTACATATGCACTCATGCAATCACCAAAGCATTAGCTATGCACTGCTCTAATCACCCATGTACTACCCTTGCACTCCTTCAATCACCCAGGCAGTATCTATGTACTCCTTCAATCTCTCAGTCAGTACCCTTGCACTTATAAAGTCACCCAGGCACTACCTATGCACTTATGCAATCACCCAGGCACTACCACTGCACTCATGCAATCACCCAGGCTCTACTTGTGTACTCATGCAATAACCCAAGCACTACCCTTACACTCATGCAATCACCCACGCACTAGCTATGCACTCATAGAATAACCCAGGCACTACTCTTGCACTGCTACAATCACCCAGGCACTATCCATGCACTCCTCCAATCATCCAGCCAGTACCCATGCACTTATAAAATCACCCAGGCACTACTTATGCACTCTTTTAATCACCCAGGCACTACCACTACAGTCATGCTACCACCCAGACATCACTCCTGCACTCATGCAATCAGCCAGACATTACTCATGTACTCCTCCAATTACCAAGACATTACCCCTGCACTCATGCAATCACTTAGGCATTACCCATGCTCTCCTCCAATGACCCAGGCATTACCCCGGCACTCATGCAATCACCTTGGTATTACCCATGCAGTCCTTCAATCACTCAGGCAGTACCCATGCACTTATAAAATCACCCAGGCACTACCTATGCACTCCTCTCATCACCCAGGCACTACCCCTGCACTTATATACTCAACCAGGCACTACCCCTGCACTTATATAATCAAGCAGACACTACCCTTGCACTGCTCCAATCACACAGGCACTACCGTTGTACTCATGCAATCACTCAGGTACTACCTAAGCAGTTATGCAATAACCCAGGCAGTACCCTTGCACTCCTCCAATCACCCAAGCACTATCCATGCAGTCCGCCAATAACCCAGGCAGTACATATACTCTTATAAAATCACCCAGGCATTACCTATGCACTCTTCCAATCATCCAGGCACTACTGATGCACTCCTCCATGCACCTAGGCATTACCCATGCACTACTTCAATCACTCAGGCAGTACCCATGCACTTATAAAATCACCAAGGCACTATGTATGCACTCCTCTAATCACCCAGGCACTACCTGTGCACTCATGCAATCGCCCAGGCATTACCTATGCATTCCTCTAATCACCAAGTCAGTACACATACACTTATAAAATCATCCAGGCACTACCTATGCACTCATGCAATCACCCAGGCAGTACACCTGCACTCATGCAATCACCAATGCACTACCTATGTACTCATGCAATAACCCAAGCACTACTCTTGCACTCCTCCAATCACCCAAGCAATATCTATGCACTCCTCCAATCACCTAGATTTTACCCTTGCACTCATCCTATCACCCATGCATTAGCTATGCACTCCTCCAATCACCCACACACTATCCTTGAACTTCTGCAGTCACCCAGGTAGTATCCATGCAGTCCTCCAATCTTTCAGGCAGTACCCATGCCCTTATAAAAATCATCCAAGCACTACCTATGCACTCATGCAATCACACAGGCACTACTGATGCACTCCTCAATGCACCTATGCATTACCCATGCACTCCTCCAAACACCCATGCACTATCCATGCACTCCTTCAATCACCCAGGCACTACCCTTGCACTCATCCAATCAGCCAAGCACTATCCATACATTCCTTCAATTACCCAGGCAGTACTATTGTACTCCTCCAATCACCCAAGCACTATCATGCACTCCTCCAATCACCCAGGCACTACCCTTGCACTCGTCCAATCATTCAGGCACTGCCCATGCGCTCTTGAAATCACTGAAACATTACCCATGCACTCCTTTAATCACTCAGGCACTATATGCACTCCTCTAATCACGCAGGCACTGCCCCTGCACTCATGCAATCATCCAGCCACTGCCCATGCACTCTTACAATTACCCAGGCATTACCCATGTACTCATGCAATCACTCAGGTAGTACACATGCACTTCTCCAATCACCCAGGCACTCCACATACACTCATGCAATTACACATGCACTACCCATACACTTCTCCATATTTGACACTTCATACAATACTTACAAATATGTCTATTTTTAACCAAATAGGCGGTTCTAAAAAGAACCATTTTTTTCTTCTTTTTTTCTTTTATTTTTTGTGTGTTTTTTCAACTCTTTTTAGTATTTTTTGGGTGTTTTTTTTTTTTAAATGAAAAAATTAACAGAATCAACGGTGAAAACTTTGAAAACATTATGCAATTACAAAGTCACTGCAAAAAAATAAAAAAAATTAGCAATGATGGTTTTTAATAGCAACCACAATGGCATCCACTGATTGTTCACCGTAACATAAAACTTTTTACATTTGACACAAAGCTGCTCCACTCTAGCAAATTCAGGAATTATGTGAGGTCTTGTTGTTGCTGAAGAACCAGATGAAGTACTTGGTCCAGCACCGTCATCCTGACTTGCCTGTTTCTGTAGGGCTCGTCGTTGTTGTTCCCTTGCGAGACGCCGTGGATGCATTGTTTGTAAATGCTTGAGCATTGAAGAGGTGCCGCATGAATATTTCGTGTCAGATCCTCGTGACAGGACCTTCTCACATATTGTGCACTTAACCTTTCATGCATTTACCTTCTTCTCCCCAGCTGGAACTGAGAAGAAAGCCCAAACTATGCTCTCTTACCTCACTTTCACCGGTTCTTCCAACTCTTCTTCATCTTCAGGTGGAAGCTGTTGTGCTGGATTGGAAGCAGCCATTTTTTTTTATGGAAAAAAAACACCAAAAAAACCCAAAGAAGAAGAGCAAAACACAAGAGCTGTCTCTCTAGAGATGCAGTTGAAAGAATGAAAAAATTGGGTAGGATCCTTCAAGTTCTAGAATCAAAAGCTTCTTAACCAATGAAATACTTTCTTTTGAAGTCACATGGGATTCGCGCACCGGGCGTGCAAGCAGCGCGCAACCGAAGCGCACCCGACGCGATTTTTGAAAACTATATTTAACAATAATATATCTTTATTGCAGTTACAAATATATGATATTTACAATTATGTTAAATAATCCCTTGGAATAATATACATATTAAAGTTATAGACATATACTTTTAAAACTTAAAAATTTGCGGTGGATTCGCCCACCTGGTGCGACCCTGGGAAATACGTACGTGATGTTGCATGGGGCCGAGAACCGCGCAGCCTTTGCATACCGAATGCGCATCGTACACAAATGAACCAATATGGCGGCAAAATTCTTGGATTCGCGCACCCGCCGTGACTGGTACACGATCGGTACGTAAATTCACTTATTAAAAAAATACATAAATAAATAAAAATGTAAATTCATATTTTAGAAAAGAGAAAACATCACATTATTTTGATAAAAGTTTAAAAATTTAGAAAAATCATTTTTTGGACATTACAATTAGAAATTAGCATTTAAAAAACATTTGAAATTCACTGAAAAAAACATACATTTCAGGGATGTTATAGTTAGAAATTAACATTTAAAAGATCTTTGAAATTCACTGAAAAAACCATAGGTTTCAGGGATGTTATAGTTAGTAATCAGCATTTAAAAAAACTTTGAAATTCACTGAAAAAAACCATAGGTTTCAGGGACGTTATAGTTAGAAATTAGCATTTAAAAAACCTTTGAAATTCACAGAAAAAAACCATAGGTTTTTAGGGACGTTATAGTTAGAAATTAGCATTTAAAAAACCTTTGCAATTCACTGAAAAAAACACAGGTTTCAGGAACATTATAGTTAGTTGGACATTTCACTTGCACAAAACCAGAGAAATTCGGCCGTTATAGTTAGTTGAGCTAACTATAACTCGCGCCCCTGCAATGCACTGCCGATGACATCACATATTATATCACTCATGGCATGGTCAGTGACATCACTGATGACATCTCAAATGACATCACTGATGACATCACTGATGGCATCACTGATGACATCATCCACGTGATAATCTGATGCACCTCCTCACACCCTAATATAACCTTTGATACACCCACTCTAAATTACAGACTGCCATTCTCAAAACCATAGACACACCAATACCAATAACTACATACCCACTCACTGATTCTTAGATCCATACATCCACTCACTCACCCATACAGTCACTCATACATGCAGTCATTCTTCAATACAGCCACTATCATATGCACTCATACACCTATACAGACAGTCACACACCGCCACTCACCAATAAAGTTACAAACACAGCTACTCAGTCATGCAAAGAATCAATCACACTGCCATTTACTCACCTATACAGTTATACACACACCTCCTCACTTATTCATACAGATACTAAGACATACTTACTCTCTTATACAATCACTGACACAAGCACACACTCATCCATATAGCCACTCTCACAATCACTCACTCTCACATACAGTCACTTATATACTCCAACACTCATATATACTGCCTTACACATATGCAGTTACTCACACACGTACCACTGAGACATCCATTCACTCACAGACACAGCCATATGCATACTCACTCACCCATACAGTACCTCACAGATGCACTCAGGAGCCCATACACCCAGGGTTTCACCCACTCATACATCCATGCAGGGAGTCACACTCCCCCTCACCCACCCACACAGACACTCAGGCACCTATACAGGTACTCAAACTACTAATCAATAAGTCATATAGACACTCATGTACCTACTCACCAACACATGCAGCCACTTACAGACCAACTGACAGACTGATACAAACATTCACACAGATTAGTCGTTCACCCATGCATTCTCTAAGACACGTTTAATTACTCACTTATACAGTCAGTCACGCACTCACTAAATCATCCATTGAGACACTCATACACCCACTCATTCTTCAATACACCATGGCGTATATATATATATATAAATATATATATATATATATATATATATAATATTCGTCAACTTTTTAGAAACACTTAGTCACTGGATGATGTCATCAGTGATGTCATCAGTGATGTTATTTGAGATGTCATCAGTGATGTCACTGACCATGTCATGAGTGATGTAATATGATGTCATCAGCAGTGCATTGCGGGGCGCGAGTTATAGTTATCTCAACTAACTATAACGGCCGACTTTCTGTTTTTGTACGAGTGAAATGTCCAACTAACTATAAAGTCCCTGAAACTTGTGGTTTTTTCAGGGAATATATATATAAATACACAACTTTTAAGAAACTCCATGATAATTTTAGAAAATTACACTGTTATAATGAGAAAGGGTTGGTTGGCATCTTGCAAGCATCCGTTTTGCTTAAAAAAAACCTTACTAGATTCCAGCAGGTGTCTGGATCCATCAGAAAATGTCTCAAAAGGCAAGTTGTTTTGTATACGAACTCGCCTCCCACCTGTAAGTTGTGAAACAGTTTTACTTAAGGTGCACGCTCACTGAAAAAGTAATGCAAATTGCATGATGCATTTTTTAAACAATTTTCACCACTACAGTTAATATTTTGTCCAGTCCTAGAGTTTAGATGTTTTTTATCGTTTTGTATGAGTAGCCATCTTCTAAATTCAAGATTTTATCCACTGTGAAATTTTTAAAGAACACAAACCTTGAGGGCCATAATTAAGGCTAAGTCACACAGTGTAGTGCAGCAAGTCACCTTTATGTGCTACACTGCTTGACAGGGAAAGGGCAGGAAGGTGCCGTATTTAAGGTAATACTGTGCATTCCTGCCTTTTCCACTGTACTGGCGCCCTTTTGGCCGCCTAGCGCCAATGCAGGCACCCTTGCACCATGTTAGGAGGATACCTGCATTGTAGGGAGGATTGGTTTTGTGCAGGAAGGGGCACCTTCCGGCACAAAAATAATTCCCTGAGGCCTTTTCCTCTTTTTATAAAAATATTTCTCCTCGTTCCGCCTCACCAGGGGAGGCGTAGGCTTTTGGTGCATTCCCAGGTCTACCACTAAATCTGGGAATGCATCAAAATCTATGGATGTTGTGTGGGAACACCCACGCAACACCCATGGAAATCCCTCCCTGATGCGGAGTAATGCAATGCAGTGATTTGCACCGCTTTGCATTGCTCGAGATTTATGAAGTCACTCAGGGCCATGCAAGATGGTCTTGAGTGGCTTCATAAAGCTCACTTTGAATTTGCGTCACTCTTGCACCATGTTTTGCTTGGATCAAGTACGGCCTAAAGGGGCCTGGAAATATGCACCTGAGCTTATTTTACATTTTCCTCCTAAACATGAAGGAATATAATAACAGTGCTTGAAAGGGAACAGACTGTTATTGTAAAAATCAAATGAGATTGGAGCACGTGGCTTTGATCAATTGTCCTTATTGTGCAACATGACGTTTAATTATGTTCTTTCAAATTAATGTTGAGCACACAAAAATTATTTATTGGATATTTGATTGAATGTTTTCATGCACTGTAGATCATTTCCTATTGATGTTGCAAGTTCATTATACACTGAATGTATTGAGCAAAGTTAATTAATTAATGCGGTGTATTTAAGAAACAGAAATGTACACGCAAAATATGATTAGGTCTATCAGATGAATTAAACAGTTCTGTTGTGGCAAATCAAAACATTGTGTGCTTCAACATAGTGCCTTGCATTTGCAATTAAATAAATTATTCAAATTGATTGCCTCCTGAGCACTGAACATAAGATATATCAGTATAAGGTATGAGCTCTTAGCCACTGAGCCTAATTGAATGGGTGCGCCATGCAGCAATCATCAACATTAGTTAATATAAATCCTGGATTCTTGCATGTCTTGGAAAGTCTATTCTACATAATAACTATTAAAGGATTTAAGGGTTTCGATTTGAAGAAAAGCAGGACTCCTTCCGCGCCGACTCAGCACAACACAGCACAGAAAACGTGTTCATGGCACACCCCCAGAGGTAGCAGATTATGCAGCAACTGGGACAGAGGAGTGTATGGCAGAAACGATGGTTGCACAATAGAGAACTAGGGAACAGTATTATTCATTACAGACTCAAAAAGGTAAACAGAGACATAGACAGGAGCGGCAAACGAAGGAGAGGAAAAAAGTTGGTGCATATGTTGGATTTGGAATTAAACTTGTACGTATGCGTTGCTCATTACAAATGGCACCACACTGCATACAAAAAGTCATTAAGCACACTCAATCCATGACAGGCAATTGGTTTATATAATGTTGCTGCTGATTTTATGAATGTAACAAATGGAAAGCAGAACTTGGGACAAGCACAACTATAGCCCAGATGCACCATTTTACAGCTTTCATCATATTAAAAGAAGCAGTTTGCCTGTATATCACACATCAAGATTTGTGGAAGAAATGGAGCCAGCAAACTGCTGTTCAAATCATAAGGAAAGTGGCAAATACACAATTTTCACTTTTAAAATCTGAATTATGACCTCAATTAACAATAACAATTCATGATAAAAAATGTGCTTCTTAGATTTGTCTGAAAAGTTCTACTGTGGTACAAGAATCATTTCCTTGTTGGTAAGGCTTCTCCTCCTGTCAACAGTCATTTCTGGCTGCTATGGTTCTCCTCACCATCTCCAGCCCTAACGCCCAGCTGAACTAAAACACTTCCCTCACCTTGTAGAATATTGTTCATAATCATCTCCTCCATCCAGACCTCCCCACAATAATTGCACTAGCACCTCCAAAATCCCTACAGTTATGTTAACCACGGGCGGAAGGGGTTTATCAGTCATTCCAATTGGTATAAAGCAGGGATGAGGGCTCTTACAGACAATATTTATATGGAATCCTTTTTCTGGTGTTTTCAGTAGGCAGAGCTCGAGCCTCTCCTGGCTCTTCTTGAAAAAGTCAAAAAGAGTTGGAAGAGCACAAGGACTGATTTCCATCTGCTATCTCTCAACTCTTCCAGCAGGTGCACTAACCACACTGGAAGCTGGCGTGACTGCCCAAGCAGGGGCCTCTGCGTTGTTTGTCCCACATTGTGTGGAGGAACTCAGCACGGGGTGAAGTACAATACCAATAACTGCTTGCTCAAAAGAAGTGCGCCAGTGGGTACAGTTAAAAGAAAAATAAACTCTACAGATGTTCATGTTTATCAACTGAAAAAGGGCCCAAAAAGAAAGGAAATATTTGCTGACAGTTTAAAGAAAACATAGGGCCTGATTTAGATCTCGGCGGATGGGTTACTCCCTTTCAATGGTGACGGATATCCAGTCCGCCAAAATATAAATCCCTTTATATCTTATGGGATATATATTTAGGCAGATGGGATATCCGTCATCGTTGTGAAGGAGAAACCCATTGCCGAAATATATATCAGGCCCATAGTCTCAGAGGGCACTTAGACCGCTTTTGGAAATTAACTTTTTCTGAGCACAGTGACCCAGGAGGGCTTTGGTCGTGCGATGAGTAGAAGTGGGCAGGTGGGTTATCCAGGAGCTTTGGTGTGCCCCCCATAAGTCCCAAGGAGCCCGCCATTGATTCTTGTGTGCCACAATACGTCTCCTAGGTCACAGGAAGCGTGGCCTCAGGAGAGTGCTGCTGGTTTTTCAAAAGGTCCAGGTGCTGAGGCTTTGACCTAAAATATCTTTTGTGCACAAACTTTTGTTGCTCTGTCCTTTGAGCTTACTAGAGGTGAGAAGCTGGATTATTATCTGGGATGGATGGTAGTCCACCACATGTAATAATGAAGCTATTCTTGTTAGGGCCAGTAAAGATTTCACTAATTTATGCCTGAGCTCAACCCCTGTAGCCATGGCTCAGAGCAGACAGACTTAACTTAAAAAAAGTGTAAAGCATTTAGAAGCACTAAAACAGTTAAATAGTCGACAACACAACACAATAAAATTCCCACCCCAATTTATAAAAATAGAGTATATTTTCATTAACAAAATGACACCACAACAACAATAATCCATTAAGGGGAACCAGAGACATTTAAAAAAAAGTTTTAAATGAAAAAAAGCGTTAAGTGCCAATCACGTTACCTGGTTGCACTTGACTGGGACCTAGGTACGATTTGGGGCTGACTGCAATGCAGCACAGGTCATATGTAGAAACCAGGTTCGACCCAGTCAGAAGTGTTAACTTCTGAATTTGTTTCTGAAATGCAAGTCACAAATCCTCAGCGGGGCAAGGCAGCAGGCTGTGGCCAAGATGGGCTCCAAGATGCTGGATAACGGTCAGTCAAGGTTCCTGTGAAGCCATTGACATTTGGCAGGATAGTTTCAAGGGGAGAAAAATTCTAAATTTGTTCTCAAGGAAGTTTCTTCACCAGCCGGATGCTCTTTGCGCTTTCGCCCAGTGAAGATTTCTAACTTCGGGCATGGCCACTTTTCTGGAGCGCAGATTCCTCCAGTGGGGCAAGCCAGAAAGCTGTAGCTGTACAGGGCTCTATGAGGCTTCATGGCCTCTCTGCGACTTCCTGCTGAAACAAATTTCCTTCTGCAAGAAAGTTCAGAGCGGGAGCAACCTGAATCTTTGGCCCAGCAGCCACGCACCTTCGTCAGATTGACTTGACAGGTTTGTCTCGGTTGTCCAGATTTCTTTGGAGCCAAAATGTTTCTTAGTTCCAGGTTTCTCACAATGTTAGGAGGACTAAACTATGACACAGCCAAGGGTTCCAGGACCTCAGGAACAACACTTGAGGGTTAATACTCACTTCAATAATAGCCACCAGCAGGATCCAGCGCAGGTCCAGTTGGAAGTGGTCATCTGGACTCTTCAGGCAAAGGGCTTCTAGCAGCTTGTGATTTCCCTGTAGCTTAACAAGAGGTCACACAACTGACCATATGCATGAACTTCTTTTTCCTGGTACAAGAAGGAGCAGGTCCAGCCTCTCAGGTCTCCTCACAAGTCTCAACAGCAGGTGCAGTACTTCTTCTGTCTTCCACAGGTCCAGTAGTGTTCTGCAGAGGGTGCCCAGGGGTGTCACATTTATGCCTCACACCAGTGCATAATTAGAGCCAGTGGTTTCCTGTGCTCAGCACCGGCACTTAATTGGTTTCTGGTGCTCAGCACCGGCACTTAACTGTCAACACTGCACTTAGGACAGTCTGCTACATGGTGGCGCTGCTCATCTAATCTAGAGATGAGCAGAGCAACGCTTGTTTATGAATACAATATACATTAAAAGTTACTAATACTTGCCACCCCATTCAGTCTTTTACCTTTGGGGACCTGGAATAATTTGAACTGCCGCACTTGCAGGAGAGAGAGATGGGGAGTAGTTGTTCTGGCAGCGATGACAGGGGAAATGGGTGGTGCAAGCTACAGTGACCTTCTGGTCAGGGCCCTGGCACTCATTATTTTACAAATTAAGCACTGCCTGGCACAAGTCTGTGGGTGGCGGTGGCGGTGACTCCTGGTCCCTCCCTAACCAAGGGAAAACATTCCCAGTGGTAACCCTAGCTACTTTTGCAACAATTACAATAAACAATCAAACAGTGCTCCTCTCTACCTTAAACCAAGATGGCGGAACCTTTCTTTCACAGTGCAGAGCTCCTGCGCTCACCCTAGAGGTGTGACCAGGGAAAAGAGCAACCCTACTCTGTGATCACTCTAAACCAGTTCTGGGAGGCAGCTCCTCTGTCACTGGGATTGCTACCTGTCTGCCTGACTGGGAGATCAAATAAGGGCCCTGCCCAGGCATCTGCTAACATTTGTCTCTGACATGATAGGCTTCTTTGAAATTGCTCAAGTTCCTAGGCAAAGGCCAGATGGTCATTCTGCTAGAGGAACAAAAACCGCTCCCAACACCCAAGTCTTTGTCCTGGCCTGGGGGATATTCAGCTACCTGGTGACAGTTGGAAGATCATGCAAATCAGCATCCTGAGACTTCAGGCAAGACATTAGGTAACTTTCTAAAAGTAGATTTTCCTAAATATTTATTACAAATCCGACTTCACCAGTGAATTGGGCTTTTAATAAATATTTTGAAAAGTCCAAGAATTAAATTTGTAGCAGTTTCGTAGCCGGAGATAACATCAATAAATGAAATATTGTATCCCATTGCTTTCCTTTGGAACAACCAACCCTCCTTCAATAAAAATATCTTTTGGGGCCATTTCACTGTAAGGACATGTTTACCATTAAACCTTTACATGTTCTACACTTTAAATACAATGCATCATTTGTTATGGGCAGCAAGGCACATTTAGGGGTGACATTATTATTTAAGAGGAAGATTTAGGCCTGTCAAAAGAGGTTATTTTGACAGGTCAAACTTGCAGTTTTAAAACTGTATAGCCAGACTGAATTGGTTGGCCTGCAGTAATGTTTCCACTATCACTGCAGTAGGTGACCCAATTGGTGCTGCAGTCTACTTGTGACATTTAACTTATAGGCTCTGGGTACACTTTTGTACCATATACTGCAAACTTATAGGTAAGTTAAATATGTCAATTAAGGGTAAGCTAAATTCATTATGTTGAAAGGAGGAGCACAGGCACTTTACCGTTGGTTACCAGGTTAAAGTGCACAAAGCACTACAGAAGGCAAAACAGCCATGGCAAAAAATCTGAGGGGTAACAGATGGTCCTTTCCAACACTGACAAAATTAGTAGACCTGACTATTTATTAATGCACCCCTTACCTTGTGTTAGGTGTATGGGATGTATGGCCTTTTAGAGTTTAGGACTTGCTGTGCACAGACTGTTAGAGCTGCCCGCAGTGTATGGGATTCAGGGTTCATGTACGGGGTAACTGACCTGTATGACATTTCTGAAGTGTGCACTCCATGGGTGTTGTGAGGTCTTTAACAAATCTGTACATAGCTGTGCGTAGCATTTAGTTTTGTGGGTAATGAAGTACTTTTTCTTTTAAAAAGAAAAAAACTCTGACTGGACAGTGCGTTATTAAGTTTTATTGATGCATTGCTGCATCTATAGACTCTAGCCCACAGCAACTCGCCTGAGTAAACCTTGGAATGTTCCGCCTCACTACACTGAGACTCAACTGCTAAATAGGAGTTGTCAGACCCTGTTCAGTATCCCACACAGCAGACAGGACCTACTGGATCCCAACCATTATGGTTGTTATTTTTTGTTCTGCAAACTGGGCCAAGTATAACCCTTTTCACACATGACTCTCAGTGCAGTGTGGGCAAGCAATCACAGGCTTCTAATGAGGCTAGAGCCTAGAACTCATTAATAAACTACTGTACATAATAAGTAATGTCCATCCCATTGCTTATCTTTATGAAAATAAGAATTTTAATCTAACAGCAAAATTAAATACTGTGTGACTCAATTGATACAACATAGGTGGTTGCAGAATGCTGCCTTCTACCAGTGAGGCACTACAGACCCGTGCCTTCCTGGTAAATGTTCTCATTTCCACTAAGGCCAAGAATCCCACTGATATCATCCCCACACTGTTATGGGTTGAGGCAGCATTAGGCTCAGGTGGAGTTAACACAAATATAATTGCTGTTTTGAGTATGCAGCTCAGTTCAACAGTTTATCGTTCCTTAAGCATCAAACAACAGCCTCAAATGTGTGCTGCAGATAAGCCTATGTGTCTTCATGTGTCTCGTCTCTTGGTGAAGGCAATGCATGTGGTTTACCTGCAAGTTGCTGTTCGCAGTCCCTGGTGTGCGGCAGATGAGGTCACATCCTCCCACCTTCAAAGTGTGGAATCTTTGTTGTGGGGCCGTGGCAGCAGCCTTTCTGGATGGTGTTGTAAGATGAATACAAGAAAGTGGCTTTTCGTGGCATCAGCTGGCATAGCAGCGCCGGCACTCTGTCAGCAGGTGTTCAGCCGAGGTAGTTGTGGCACCCAGCCTGATCCTTATTACAGTGATATCTTTGGGCAGTGGCAGCACTTGGACAGATTGGGCTCTCAGTTCAACGGTAATTGAATCATTCATTCCATGGTGGCGCCAGTAGCACATGATCATCAAACCTGCGACACGTTAATTTCTGCCACAAACTTGGTATATATGACTTCATGAATTACACAATGACCATTTCACATTTAGAATACTCTCATAGGTCATCAGCTTTTTTTGGGGACCCCCTCCTTGGGAACACATGGATCTTCCCTCTATCAGCAAGCAGGCAGGCTTCTAGGCTCACTACCCAGACCCTCAGCCCTTCCTGAATAAATGTTCACTTAAAGTGATGTTCATCATCTCTGGGAGACTGGCTGTCAGTCCAATCCTAGCATTTGTTACACAGCAGATCTTCAAGTACTCTGCCGAACACTCCTTTCCTTGATCAAGTAGAACTTGTGCCTGGAACAAAGTGAGGTGGGTAGGATCCCACATTTATACAGATTTTCGAGACAGAGGATGTGGATCCATTAGCTCCAGCTTCAGAATAAGCTTGGGATGGTTCTCTTTCAAGCATCCTTCTGAGACTGCTCTCCACGCACAGCCTTTATGAAAAGTGATGTGTCTTACAACAAGTAACACTGGGGCTAACTCCATGCAGTGGCATCCACAACATTGGCACAATGAAATATGATTTTTCTGCACCTGTCTGACACCAACCTTCCTGACGTAGTAATCAGAGACAGCCAAAAGGGAATGCCTGGCTAGAAACTCCCTCACCATGAAAAACAGAGACTGAAGTCCCACCCCTCAACCCTATCAACTACAAAATAGCAATGCTCAGGAAGAACTAATCAGCAGCTTCTTGCTAACAAAGTCTTCATGGAATTTCTAAAGGTGCCCCTATCTCCGCCTCCCTCAATCCAGCGGCTGGGTCTCCACCCTCCAGGCACAAGACTGTAGACAATACTTTTACACTGTATAGGAAAGCTCTCCTCACCCTCCATCTTGTGTCATGCTACAATCAGGGGCATGAAAAATGGATCCCAAGGGCTTCAGTAGTCAGAGTCACACACAGAGTGTTACTACCATATATGTATCACACACTACCCGTACATGCATACATTTTTGGCATGCACACAGAACGTCAGTGCAAGATTTTTGGTTTCACATAATAGTGGTACTTTTTGTATGGGAGGGATCAATAGCGCACACAGCCACTGACAAAGATAAAAAGGTCTGACTGTACTAAAGATTCACAAAATATGGTAAGCTGCCGGCACTTCTTTATGTGCTACTCCCGGGACAGGGACAGTAGTCCACTCTTTACTGTGAGGACACGCTTGGTATGATCCTCCAAGTCATAGGACAGGTCCCGCATCTCACATAGTGAGGGACAGAGATAGGCCTCTAGACTAAAAATAAATGTCTGAGTATCAGTTTCACATGCAGTCGGGTACTCAAAGCAGGAGAACACATCTGCTTACAATACAGGGAACATTGCCTTTACAACTGGGGTACTGGGTCAAATATGGGGCTCCACAGTACAGGCCCCCCTGGATGTCAGAGGCAAAAGACCCCAGTTATTACAGTTAGGATTTGGGGCCTAATACCTTGTGATTGCCGTGGAACCCCCCAACCTGGTGATAGAGGAGGTAGAGGATTGCTTCTTGATTCTGGAAACTATTATCACATAACATTATGTGTCTTAGTTGCTTACGTTTTACTAAATCGTGCTATAGAACTTTTTGTAAATAAAATAAACAAATTAACTGGTGCAATTTTATTTCTCACATGCTCTATTACATAAAAACTTAAAACAGTAGAAATGAGCCATTGTTCTACTTAAGTTTAGTGTGAGGTTTACGTAATCTGACTTTCCTGTGCGTCCTTGAGTTTTTCACTGAACGTAATTACGGAGCATGCGTAGAGTGACCAGATTCTCAAAACAAAAAACCGGGACGGGTCATAGACATAGAAGTACGACTACAGTTTGCAGTAACCGTAGACATAAAAGTAGGACTATTTGACAGCTGTCTAAGACATAGAAAAAGGGCTACATTGACAGCCGCCTCCACCGACACAGATGAAGAATTACAAATGACAAAACAGATGCGTGACACAGACAGCAATGGATTTTTAAGCTAACAGCATGTGCATTACAGGATGTGGGGTTTTCGCTTTAACAATGCCATGAACGGCCTCAAAGCTAATAACTTGCAAAAATTGCTAAAAAGCTTGCCCCATGTCAGAAGCCGAGAAGGGGAAGAGGGAGAAGGAAGAGAAAGGGAGACAAAAGGCACTATGATGCGGGAAGGGCTGAGGAGATAGGCCTGTCTGTGTCTTTGAGATGAGGGGAGGGATGAGAGAAGGCCTGTCTGTGCCTCAGAGATGAGGGGAGGGCTTAGAAAAGGCCTGTCTGTGCCTCTGAGGTGTGGGATGGGCTGTGACTATAGGCCTGTCTGTGCCTCTGAGATGAGGGGAGGGGAACTGTGGCATTTCTTAGGTACGAGGCTAACTCTAAAATAGATGCAGTATGTTACTGGGGATATCCGCTCTGTGCACGCTGCTGTTGTACATAATGGTCTCCTGTTGAGCAGTTTTAAAAACACATCTAGGCACTGTGTATTCATCTATTCTTTGCTGTGATAAAACCCATGACATAGTGCTTAAAAACATTTCCCCAAGTGCATTTTGGGGAGTGCCTTTCTTCAGTGGCCAGTTACTGTCCAATTACAAGCCAGCATTTCTGGTCGTCTGGTAGAACCGTGCAGCGCCCAGCTTCCTCCAAGGTAGGCGGTCTGAGTAGTGCTGAGAGGGGTACTACAGCACAGACGTGTTGTAGGTCACAGCAAGCAGAGCTCGCCTCTGACCCTGTGTATCTCACCCAACTATGTCCCATGAGACAACTGCACCCGCACATGTCTCACCTTCTATGACACACAGGGCCTTCAGATGTAGTAGTAATACTACCTGAGCAGGCTTGGAGGCTTCAGTAACTTGACCTCATAACCGCTGGCTCACGACAGCTGACGCTTCCCCCCAAACTCCCTTCAACCACTCATGCACCCTGTGCACTCCCACAGAAGGAAGCGCGCTGAAGTCCCATACAGCGCTCAACAAAGACCAGGTGACATGACAGATGTACCCAGGCTTTAAGTGGGATGAAAAAACTGGGGGGTCTCTCAAAGGGGTGTGGCCAATGTAATTAAGGGCATGTCTTAAAGCACATATGCTAAAAAATCTGTGCTTAGCATACTGTCCCGCCCAAAAATGTTGCTACTTCTGTCATTGTATTCAGATTAATAATACAACAAGTAACAATACACCTACAACAAGCCGGGACTATTAGCTTTGTCAATTGTTGGTAGCTGCATAAGCTAAATAAGCAACAACTTTGGCTAATTTGTACATAACATTGAAAATGCTTCAGTTCTGGAATGATGAGACTGTGAATGAACTATAACCGGTCTCTTTGAAGGTAGTGAAGGGTGGTACTGCTGCAGCGGAAAGATTTTTTTTTCACCCTGAGGGCAAAAATGGAAAACCCAATAGAGACCCGTCTCGGCACCTGTGCGAAGTAAGCATGCGCACAAGACGCTATTTAAAAACCTGGAGATTTCTCTGTTTAACCCGGGCACTGCACAAAAACCGTGACATATCTGTAATTTGGAGCAGAGTGTCGGGACACCAGGACTCTGCTTTAAAAACCGGGACTGTCCGGGGAAAACCGGGATGTGTGGTCACCCTAAGCATGCGTCAAGAATCAAAGGCTTGGAACCACTGACTGAGGATTTTTTCTGACCATGAATTATGAAGCAAATATGAAAGGAGGAGCATGATAGGATCTAGCTCACTTCGCCTCACCAGCTGTTGAGGTATGCAAGCCTAATTCTGTTTGCATCTTTAATAACACAAAGCCCTTTTCTGCGTTTCTCTGAAATAGTACTGTAATGAAAGAAATTTTCATGGGATTCCTAGGTGCCAAAATCTGATCTTCAAGTCTTCTGTGGTGTAAATGTCGGTGCCCTGCATCATTTTAGAGCATCTATGTCACTGAAAGGATACAAAGATAGATGACATTGTAATATAGCAGCTAAAGTTCACATTTCTCTTCCAAATCCATGGAAAACTGTAACGGTAACAGAGGCATTAAAATTGAAAGATTATTTGAATAGAAATTCACAAAAGTGACAACCGCAGCAGAGTGAACGGCAAAGGACAGCCTAAATTCATTCATACATCTTATATGGCAAACTTTGCTTACCGGGACTAGTCGACGACTACAGCTAGTGAACGCCCATCATTTGTATTGTAAGCAATCAGTAAATCACACTTTTGGTATCATTTAGACACAATCAGTGCACAAATTCACTCCCAAACACTTACCTGTCTCAGTCAAATTATGTGCACTCTTTGGAAAAGCTAATACTTGCATTTAACACAATACACTACTTAGTTGAATAAGGTGGTCACGGAGTGCAACTATCATTTACGTGCTCCGGGGGAAAGGACAAAGCTCTATCACCATACAGTTAACATTAGTATTGTCTGAGATCTAAATCTCCCAGTATAAGCAGGGGTGGCTGGCACTGCTCGCGGTTGGGGGGTGGGCGCATGCGGCGGGTGCTGCTGCGGCCGCATTGTAAAAAAAAAATATATATATATATATAAGAATAAATAAAACGTACCTTGCCGCCACCACCGGGTCCCGCATCTTCCTTCTTGCTCGCATGTGTCCGACTCCAGGTCGGAACAGGAAGCAGGAAGTAGGCAACCAGGCTCCCACCCCTAAGCCAATCACAACGCTCCAATGGAGCGTTGTGATTGGTCTGAGCGCCGTGACCCGGCGCTCTGCCAGGGGCTGGAGGGGTGAGCATGTTCTCCATGTAGGCTGCAGTGCAGCCTGCATGGAGAACAGGGGAGTGCACATGACTGGTTTGGGTGGCCCGAGAGGGCTGACCAAACAGTCATTGCACACTCAGGAGTGGGCAAACCACTCCTCCCCTGCACTGCTCCGTAAGCAGAGCAGCCCCACCCACCCGCCGGCAAAAAACCCCCCATAAAATGCTAATAACTAAAAGTTATTACCATTTTATGTTTTTGCTTCTCGCACTGCAAGAAAGCAGTGGGGTGACGCTCTTCCGCCATAGCAGAGGAGTCGCTGCTGAGTATAAGTTGCTATTCCTTTTTAGATCCAAACAGAATCAGCTACATTTCTAAGTCGGTCCATTCCAGCTGACTTGTGCATGATTTAACAAGATGTCTAAGACTTCATTGCCAATTCTAGTATATTGATTCCAGACCATGAAGATTGTCTCAAGTTTTTAATCCTCAAAGTAAGCCATCTTTATTGTATCAAAGAGTAGGGAGTCATTAATTACAGTGGAAGGAACCCTGATTAGCAGTTTACTCAAGAGCAAGTGTTAGACCAGAACCCTTTAGGTAGCGTTTCCCCAATCTTTTTGTTTTATCTCCTGGGTTTTGCTGATTCTCTTGTTGTGGCCGTAGGGCACTTTCCCACTGTAAATACAGTGTGAAAGTGTGGGTGACTTCCTACACACATTTGGAAATGGTGCTTACCTTGTGTCTTAAATACGTTTCAGGCCTGCCAATGCAGACTGGTGTGTGCTTTGTACTGATGGTGTTCTTAAATACATGTCCAGCCTGCTAATGCAGGCTGACCCGAGCAATTGCGCGTTCACTCAGACTGGCCTGTTAAGTCACTAGACATCCTGAGAGAACCTTTCCCTTCCACCCAAGTACCCCAAGGGTACATTTAAGTGGTGAAGCGAGTGGTAGGTGAAAGACAGGGCAGGTGCACGGGTGAGTCCCCTGCCACGGATAGTGAGGAATAACCATATGTGTTTTTGCTACCTATGAGGCTTGCTCTTCCCATAAGCCTAACATGGGAAAATGGTTGATATTACTTCAGGCTGAAATAGTGGATTGCAGTGGAGCAGCCTCATGAAGTTTTCTTATCAATGGATTTGCAGCGACAGCCCCTTGCCAGCGGTCAAGGTGGCTTTGTCATGATGCGCGTAGAAATGCCACTCCCATGCTCTCCATTCCACTGGAGTCAAGCTAGCCTGGCTTCTGAGGGGTAAAACACAGAAACCGGTCCCAGGATGCTTGTTTCCGGTCAAGGGAGGAACTGGCCTGGCAGTTCGGGCTAGGCTGTTCCTATAGAGGGCAGCGTCTAGACTGATTTGTATATGGTTTGGTTTTAACTGAAATGGCATGGGGAGCAAAAAACTATGGATTTAGTTTCAGATCTCTGTAATGGGGTGAATGTTTGACATTGTTCAACATTCTTTCTATCAATTGTTCTTTTTGCATTTGTCAACCCGAGTGGAACGGGTATGCCCAGACATGGGCCCCATGCCACTGAAGTCAAGCTAGCCTGGCTGCTAATGTGTGAAATCCAAAAACCGGTCCCAGGATGCTTGTTTCCGGTCCAGGGAGGAGCAGACCTGGCAGTTCAGGGTGGACTGTTCCCATGGAGTGCAGGGTCAAGACTGATTTGCATATGGCTGGGTTTAAACTGAAATGGTATGGGGAGCAATAAAACGATGGATTTAGGCCCAGATCTCTGTACTGGGGTGAATGTTTTACATTGTTCAACATTCTGTTCATCAATTAATATTTTTGCATTTGTCACCCCGAGTGGGATGGGTATGCCCAGACGTGGGTCCCATGCTCTCCATGCCACTGGAATCAAGCTAGCCTTTCTGATGAGGGGTGAAACCTTGAAACCGGTCCCAGGATGCTTGTTTCCGGTCCAGGGAGGACCTGGCCTGGAAGTTCGGGCTTGGTTGTTCCCATGGGGAGCAGGGTCAAGACTGATTTGCAAATGGCTGGTTATAAACTGGAATGGTATGGGGAGCAAACAAACAATGGATTTAGGCCCAGATCTCTGTACTGGGGTGAATGTTTGACATTGTTCAACATTCTGTCCATCAACTGTTCTTTTTTCATTTGTCACCCTGTGTGGGGCGGGTATGCCCAGACTTGGGATCCGTGCTCTCCATACCACTGGAGTCACGCTAGCCTGGCTGAGGAGGGGTGAAACCCCAAAACCGGTCCCAGGATGCTTGTTTCAGGTCCAGGGAGGACCTGGCCTGGCAGTTTGGGCTGGACTATTCCCATGAGGAGCAGGGTCAAGACTGATTTGAATATGGCTGGCTGGCTGGCTGGCTGGCTGGCTGGAGTGGCATGGGGAGAAAAAAACGATGGATTTCTACTGGGGTGAATGTTTGACATTGCTCAACATTCTGTCAATCAATTGTTCTATTTGAACTAAGATGTGGGCATTTCTGTGCTCTAAAACTCTTTATGTGCCTTGGTGCCTGGCTCCAGTCCACACTGGAGGCTGGTGGAGCACATCTGGGCATTCCCCAGTGACAGCTATAAAACAGTGGGCATTTTATTGGAACGACTGACCTCTGACATTTGCAGGCCAGGCTGCAGAGATTGTAGGAGGAGGTTTTGACACTTCGCCTCCAGAGTCAGATCATGGCCCCACTAAATATTAAGATCTACATTCCATGGCCTCATTGCAGACAGGACTGAAATTTAGGGGCGACATGTGTGGTTCAAAGGAAGAACCTTTGAACCACCCCCCAACTTCAAAGGTACACTTCAGTATATCTGCTGGTGCCATCCTGCAGTAAAGGGTGAGACAATCTTGTGGGGAAGTGAGACCGGAGAACCTGGAACCTTGTGATGCACATTGCCAGAGGACTCTGTTTTGCACAATGAAGATTACTGCCATTGAAAGAGACCACGTGCCCATCCTGAATAGCGGTTGGCCTGGGCCAAATCCCTGCTGCTGTGTGGCACCATGAAGCATGCTCTCCAAGGGCTTGGTGAGCTTTCCCCCTGTTCTTTTGGAGGTCTCAGGGACATCAAAGATCTCCAATGAGGGACCCACACCGTCTACCTCTAACACCTGAAGCACAGTGCCCTCTCAAGTGCCCACATCGTCTGCTGGATTAAAGCTGGTAGCGCGGCATTGGTGGGGAACTACGACTTGTGCCTAAAGACCAGATCACCTTGTGCGTAGCCTCTAAAGTCTGGCCCACATCCAAGGAATGTGGTCCCCGCATCATGAGGACCTTGGCAGACATAATCGTCTAGTTGGTGGTGAGTGGTTTCACCGGTTGCAGGATCCAGAGTGGCCCGCTTTGTCGGTCATGCCACATCTCTCATGCAACATGCCAACTGCATGCTCATTGTGTGCAGTATCTGATTCACAGGTTGTGACCCTCGGAGGTGGGGGCTGTAACCGTAGTATTGACTCATTCTAACTCGTGAGGCATTGCTGAAGTTGCACCTGTGTGTGTGACTGCAACTGTCCGGTGTGACCAATATCGGCATGTACTGGATGTTGTGCCTCATTTCCAGGAAGATACAGAATTTGCAACTCTGATCATATGAGTGACCAGAGCTGTCTGGTGTGACCAAAATCTATGTGCACTGGACCATGTGCCTCATTTCAGGAAGGTATGGATTGTACAACTCTTCGTTGGGTGCGTGACCGGAACGGTCTGGTGCAACCTGTATCATGAGACACCCGATGTTGTGCCCAGATTGCCTGGGTGGGACTGTGATCAACATGGACCTGATGTGCTGCCCCCTCCTAGTGAGAGGCCCCCCTTGCTTCATTCTCCATACATCTACTGTTCCCTTGCTTGGCCTTCAGCGTGGTGGACCAACTGCCCTCTCCTCTTCTCACCTGACCTGCCCCAATGACACTGTGTTGCAAGCTAGTATTGCCCGGCTAGGGCCTAGGTGGTGAGATTGACTGACTGGGCAGGAGGAACGCTGCAGAGAACAATCAGAAGTGGGACAAGAGACTGCGTGACCCCACTGTGCTTCCCAGAACTAGGCTGGTGCCGGAAGGTCTTGGGGACCCCTTTGGTGTGACCATCTATTGCCCTCGGTCAATGTCCTGCTCTGTGGGTGAATCTCTCGAGTGGCTGCTAATCCCCTTTTGCTGCCTGCCTCCTAATTGACTTTGTTGCCTGCCCCACCTGCTTCCTGTGACCCTGACAACAAGTGACTTGGCCACTTGTGGCCTAGTACTCGGGTGAGGGCAGCGATGTCTCCAATCTGTAGGTGTAGGATAGTCAGGTGAGTTGGAGGGAGGAGGGAGGCTTGGGGCCATGGGGGTGTAACCAATTGACATACTGGGTATCAGTTGCACTAGGGTGATGAGTGCGTATGTGTGCGATTGCTTCTATACGGGCTTGTCTGATACCTTTTGCACCATATAGCGGTGCAGAGTGAGTGTGTGTGGGAGTGACATTGGGGAACCACCAGTGATTCATGACACTGTACGGCGGTATGCCCGATACGTCGATTTCTTACCAGAAAAGCATTACGTTTGATATTGTTTTTCCTCCGTGCGGCCTTGGTCCGTGGTTTTGCTAAAAAGTGTTATAATTTGTTGTGTGTGCATATTTCTGATATCGTTGTGACCCGGGGTGCACTCTATAACTGTGTGGTATGGATTATAAGAATTGCTAGGGTGGGCCTGGGGTGGACAACATGTTGCAAAGCAGAAGGATGCTGGGGGGTGTCAGCCCTGGCATCATTGGTGTGGGTTTCCCCTGTATTTCTTTGCCTTTGCCTCCTGTAATTTGCTGTGTGTTAGACTTTGTTTTTGCTGGTCTAGATGCTTTGGGCACTTTGCCACTGCTGTTCAGTGCCAAAGTGCAAGTGCTCCCTTTGTAAATTGGTGTTATGGATTGGTGATTCCATGATTGGCATATTTGATTTACTAGTCAGTCCTAGTACAGTGCACTGTGTGTGCCCAGGGCCTGTAAATCAAATGCTGCTAGTAGGCTTGCAGCACTGATTGTGCCAGCTACACAAGCAGCCTTGCAACAAGGTTTCAGGCCTGCCACTGCAGAGCCTGTGTGCAGTCTGGTACTGCCATGTCGACTTGGCAAGTGCACCCACTGGCCAGGCCCTAACCTTCCCTTTTCTTACATGTTAATCACCCCTAAGGTAGGCCCAAGGTACCCCTGTGGGCAGGGTGCAGTGTATGCAAAAGGTAGGACATGCCCTGATGTGTGTGGCATATCCTGATAGGGACATACTTCCAAGTTTGTTTTTCACTATTGTAAGGCTATCTGTCTGCATAGGATAGAATGGGGAGTTTGTTTATAACATCTTATAAGCATAACTGGCCATGGCAACAAGATAGGAAAATAAAGTTTGATATGCCTGAACTCAGAATGTTAAGATGCATCTTTTAGTGAGGGTGATTTTTACATTCTGGGTTTGAAATACCACTTTTAGAAAGTAGGTATTTTCTTGCTTAGCCATCCAGCGTGCCTCTGCTAGGTTGTGTATTGACTGTCTGGTTTTGAAGTGACAGGGCCTGGGGATGTGCATTCTGTTCAGACAGCCACTTGGGGGGGTTGAGGTGTGTCCTGCCTTTCCATGGTGAGTCACAGCTGGACTGAATAGACCTGGGCTGCATTTAGAGTAGGGGGGGAGATTCCTTTCACACCTGAATGGGCCTGGTCTGCCAAGGACAATGCTGTCTCCACCTCCTGCCAGAAAGCTGCACCAGAGAGGACAGAACTGGTTTTGACTGAGCACAGGGCTTCTCTGCCACCAGAGAACAAAGGATTTTTCTGTATAAATATTGGGGCCCAGACCCCACAACTTTAGACTACTTCTGGAAATCAAGAGGAACCTCTGCCAAGGAGAAGAGCTGGGAGAAACTAGAGGAGGAGTACTGCCCCTTTGCTGTGTGCTGTCTGGGGTTGGCCTGCAGTGACTGTTTCTGCCAAGGAGAGGACCTGTGTGTGTATCCTGCTAGCAAACAGTCTCCAAGGGCTTGAAGTGGAGCTTGGCCCCTGTTCAAGAGGTCTCAGGAACAGCAAAATCCTCACCGTTCTTCTGGGCACCATCTCTGGAACCGCTGGTTTCAGTCAACGCAGAAGAAAAGGGCAACCGACTGTGTCACCGAGTCTGTCGCATGATTCCGTGTCCTGAAGGCACCGCAGAGAGCACCGCCTCGTTTCGCAACACAACCCTGATCTCACCGACTCCGTCAACGAGCCGCTGCTTGCACTGCATCCTGTAGGCACCGCACTCCGCACTGCTTCGCTACACGCTGCACAGACGTCACCGACTCCGTCGCTGCCTGACCGGTATATTGACCGGCTCCGTCGCCTGCAATGCAGCCTGCCAGCACTGCATCAAGCACCACCTCACCTTGCACCGTAGGCCTTGGCCTCACCGGCGCCATCTGGACGATCGTCACCCAGCGGCTGCCTGCACCGCATCGAGAGGGCACCGCACCCTGCACCGCTTCCATTTTTGCACGCAACCGCGTGTCGGCCGCTACGAGAAAAGTACTGTTTTTGAGTCTGTCTTCGCTTTTGCTGACCCCGCACCGACGCGGTCAGCTGGGATTGTTAGACTCTGTCTTTTTCAGCATCGAGGTAGCCCCGGACAGAGCTACCGCCTCAGGAGAACTGTGTTTTTCAGCTATTTCTGCAATTTAAAGGTTATTTTGCACATTAACTATTTTTACAGTATTGTATGTTGGATTTTTGTCATTTTTGGTCTTGTTTGGTTTAGATAAAGTTTTATTTATTTTTCTAAACTGGTGTGGTGTCCATTTGTAGTGTTCTCACTGTGTTACTGTGTGCATGCACAAATGATTTACACACTGCCTCTGAGATAAGCCTGTATGCTCGTGCCAAGCTACCAAGGGAGTGAGCAGGGATTATTTTAGAAGTGTATCCCCCATTACCGTGACTAGGAAGAAGGGTCCCTACTTGGACAAAGGTACCTACCTCTGCCAACTAGAGATCCCCATTTCTAACAGGGGGTTGTAGATTAAGATATTTCCCAAGTGTGCATTTTACTGATGTCATTTGACCATGGCTGGGCCTAGTACTGCTAGTAATAATTCCGAATGTGGTTTTTGCCCAGAAATACATGATGTTCATGTTGTGTTGATTATTATTTGTGTTGAATACAAACTTTATTTACATACATCACATGTGAAGTCATTTTTGTGACGCTCAAGGTATTTATTGTGAATGAGTGCTGTGCTAAAGCTTTACACCTTGCCTCTGTGGTAAGACTGACTGCTCAGTGCCAAGCTACCCAAGGGTGAGTGCAGGTTATACAGTCTGTGTTATCACCATCCCCTGATGGGTGTGGTAGGTTCTGCCTTGCTGGGGCATGCCTTAGCCAACCAGAAAGTGCCAGTTTAAACAGCAAGTTTGTCTCAGAAGTTTCCTGTTGCTGAATTGTGGAATCTTGCTCTATACTTTTGGCCTCAAAGGATAGGTTAGGTGTTGACTATAATTTGCTCTGCCCAGGCATCTGCACCGTGTTTAAGAAAGTCATTAGCATAACATTGAACTTAGTCACATTTGCAAATGGGTAATGCTGCAGGATGTGTCATCGAGACAACATTTTGTTGAAGGCTTTCACAAAAGCTTTTTTTAAAATGACAAAATTGACAAGTGTAAAGAGTAGCTCTGATGGATGGGGAAATGTTCCAACACCAAGCTTGTCATTTCAAAGCATTTCAAGTTGCCTGTCAGTGAGCACTGAAATGTCAAAATGCATTTGAAGGCCTTGCTTGTTTGAGTCTGTCAATGGTTATAATTTGAAACCTAATCTTAAGGACATGTTTCCGTTGAGCTGCGCCTTTATAGCTTTGATAGATTTAAATTGAATGAAGACGATTGTCTGCCATCATTGAGGTGGAAGCCCCTCCATTTTGAGTATTTGATGGCGGCTCTCAGTTCCCAGATATCACATGGAGAAAGAAATCGCGTGGAGAGACCGTCGCTAGGTTCATAGAAAGGGAAATTGATGATTCTTGCCTGCATAGCTAGTGAAATATTTGCAAGTAAAACTTTTCATCTCCTAGAAATGTGCGGTCTGCGTTCTATTGAAAGTGGTTTATACTTCTTCAACTATAACATTATGAGCGAATTCCGATAATATAGGTTGACAGGTCATTATAACTTCTTTAATCTTAAATGCCCAGGGGCAGATTTACAACTTCTGGCGCATCCCTGCAAATCAGCAGGGATGCGCCAGAATAGTTGCGACACACAATTCTCTCTTGCGCCACCACGGAAGCGCCGCATTTACAATGCGGCGCACCGTGGCGCAAGGAAAGGCCGATGCGTGTCGCATCCTGTGGCGCAGGGCGGCGCATTGCTGGAGTCGTGTCGCAAGCGCGACGCAACTCCAGCAATGCTCGTGGGCCGCCCATACCTAACGTGGTGCGCCACTTCCTTACGCCTGCTTGAAGCAGGCGTAAGGATTCGTCGCAGCGGCGTCGGAAAAGTGACTCAGTGAAATCTTGTAGATTTCACTGCGTCACTTTTACGAGGCATTCCTTCGACGGAACGCCCACCCTGCGGAGGAACGCCCACATGAAACCTGACGCAGGTTTCATGTGGCGCAGGGCTTTACAACGTGACGCATCTCCCTAGATGCGTCACGTTGTAAATAATGCGCAACGTGGCGCATGGTTTACGTCGCCGCTGCGTCACAAAAGTGACGCAACGGCGGCGCAAAAGTGGCGCAAGGGGCTTGTAAATCTGCCCCCCAGTACTTACCCTGATGTGTAACTAATTTTCCCTTCGGCCTCTCAGTAACATTTATTTAATTGTCATATTATTTCAATCTCCAATATGTTATATTGTAATGCTTTCTGAAGCCTAATAATTAGCACTTTCTTCAAGTTTATTATTATGACATATTTTAAAATGAGTCATCACATATTCGAGTCTGTTGTAAGTTGTCATCGTTTGGCCCAAGCTCGCTGCTATGACTCTTGCAGAGACATCTCATTCCACTTTGCTGATCCTATGTGATCTCAACGTCTTGCTCCTGACATCACCCTCACATGTATTCTGTGCTCCTGGGCAAAGCATGGTACTGACAAATTCCTGTGTTCTATTTCACAACACTCGACCTGGATCTACTGTTAAGTGGCTCATTGCTCAACTCTTGTCACTACTGGGAGGGAAAGGACAATGTGCTTGTACCCTGGGATTGTATTTACAAGAATCTTGGAAGCAGCGAAGAGTTTGAGACCTACCTGGACGTTCCGGCTCCAGCTCGTAGTTTTAACGATGTTAGGGTCAGATGTATAAATGTCTGGTGACAAAATACTTGTCTCAAATGCAACCAGTATTTTTGCTACCAGTAGAGATTCTTAAGAACCAACCTATATACTAATAGATGAGTTCTTCAAAACACATGTTATGTGATTGGATTTCAGTTGTAAAACATTGACACATAAGATTATGATTCGTTATTTGGAAGGGGTGCCAGCAACATGCTCCTCCCAGTCCAGATACTGAATCGGTATCCATTTGAAATCCCCTCTTAGGGGTCAGAAAATCTCTTGTGACTCGTAAAATGGGAGTAATACATAAGCATATTAATGGTCGCAAATGCTGATTTGAAGCATTGGCGACCGTTAACATGCTTTGTACATCTGCCCACTTTAATGCTTTTTGCTGTGGTGGTGGTGGTGCGATCCGCTCATCTACCATTTTGTGTGTGGACTCATTTCTTTGTTCTTTGGAATGTTTTACCGATCCTCCCTCTAGTTACAAGCTCTTAAATATATCTAATATTTGACTGCTGCTTTTTGTAATTGTTTCTTGATTTGTATTGTTGTGCTGCTTTGCTTGTAATTGGATTGTGTTTGTAACTTTCATGACTTTACCTTCTGCTTCTTCCTGGCAATTGCTACGTATTCTTCAGGAACCTTTGGTGTCATACCAGAATATCATTGTCAGCATATTGTCTGACATACATATTGTGTCCTAAATATTATCGATATATACATATTCCTACTGAAGTTAATAAAAGAAAACAAACATGTGGGTATTAAGCACTGACTTCTGTTTTGATTTTAAGGCCATTAGTAGGCGTAGTTAGATGGTTGGTGTGATATTTCTTGCACATTATTAAATCGTACTCTGCAGCGGTTGGAATATATTGGTGTAATAAATAGCACCTTATACAAGTATTTGAGAAATAACTTGTAGATTAGGGTTCTTACCACACCAAATTCTACAAGTTTTGGTAATTAATGGGAATTTTTCCCATGTTAAATCCTGCAGGTTTGACCTTCCAAAATGAAACTCAGGGGATAGGACTTTTTTCGTGCCCAGTAAATGGAAAGTGTGTTAAAGTATGCATAGTTTATAAATCTGAAACCAGCACAGACAGGGGTTTTAGCAGAGGTTAGAATTCTATCATGGGGGGGAGCTTAACTGAATTTTTACAAACGTTGGCAGTCCCTTTAAGACCATCTAAAGCAACTTTGCAGGCAGACTAAGAATTATCTCTGTACCGCCAATTAAAAATATATTATATATGGAATAAGGAAGGAGCTAATAAAAGGTCATTTTATGTAGATTATCATAATATTGAACTCTCATATTGAAATAACACAGACAAAGAAGATGAATGTATAGCGAGTTTAATTATTGGGGTGACTTCCTTAAATATATGGAATATAGTAAAGACATACCAACCAGCTGTTGTGTTACCCCAAATTATTGAGTGTCACTCCCAGTAAATTCCCTATGGCCCAAAATGTATAACTGGCAGGCATCTCTCTTTCTCCACCCACAAAGTTCTGCTCTTGTGAGTGGGAGTTTTAGAAATCAGACAAACATGTCAGAGAATCTCTCATCTTCAGGTGGTATATGGAAACCCCAACCCCATTTCCCAAAATCAGTATCAGACACAGAAGTGTATATTTCACAGTATATGATTACTTATGCCTCATTTATTTTATACAAATCAGGTGTCGCATGCATGTCGCAGGGCTTTCCTGGTAATAAATACATGTTATATGCAAACAAGGCCTAATTGTAAGCCAACATCACGTGCACTAACTCTTTGGAGTTTGCAAGTGTAAGGCCCAGGCCCAAGAGAACTATTAGTCTGATGCCAGCTAAAGGAATGCATAACATTGTTCTATTGTTTCAGCAGTTTGAAATTAGTCATATTGACAAAAATAACAGAAACACAGTAGAGAGGTACCTTCCATTCTGCTGTCCAAAGAACATGTGGAGTGATTAACACTGCAAGGCCTTGCACAGAACAGATGTGGAAGAAAGGAGGAAGCAACATTGGTTACAGTGACTGCTTGCCCTTCAATCGTGTCTCTGACATTAGCATTGTTTGTGCTTTAGAGTGCAGATACAAGAAGCTGGACAGACACTCCCACTCCCCTTGCCGTAGAGAATCATTAAGGACGTACATCAATGATTTTCAGGACTTCACAAACCATGAAGGCTAAGCCTTGCATACACTTCTCCTGATCCTGACCTGCTGATGGCGATGGGGCACCCCATGGTGCGGGATGCACATCAAGAATTCTCAGGACTTCACAAACCGTGAAGCCCAGCAGGCACTTCTCCTGATCCCTGGCAGCTAGTGGAGGCAGGGAGTACTGTGCTATACTTAGTTTCCCTGTGGCGCAGAATGCATGCAGGGTGTGCCGGGGCGTGGTCTGGGTATAGGCCGGGCCAATAGCAGGCCAAACTGCGCCTGTCAGAACCAGAAAGAGGCAGAGCTGGACCATCTGCCTTTCATCCTCTTTGAAGCATTTATGGCTTTTATCATGAGTAAGCCTAAGTCTACCTGTAATTTATGTGCTGTTTCAAAAGGAACTACATTTGACAGTTTCCTTGAGTGTGCAGTTGAGGTCATGTCTAAGGAGACTAACTTGGCAGAAAAAATATTTTTGCAGCATGGTAGTGTTCATACAACTGAGCCTTTGCCTATTTTGTCTGTCACTGCACCTGCTGCCAACGGGTGTGTTAATATAATTAGCCAGACATACTTATTGTCAGATACTATACCCACTGCCATTTCTCTGCCCATGGAACTGGTGGCAAAATGCTGAATAAAAGCTCCATGACTGCCTACATTTCAGAACAAAGGTGTGAACACCTCTGCCGACTTATTAAAGTCACCCATATTTGAGGCACCTATGTTTGCACCAACCGTGCTCTAGGATTGGCTCTATAATTAAAGAGTACTTTCATCCTCTCCTTGAAAGCTTGGAGCAGGTCTAACTTACATTGAATCAGGGTGTTAGGGGTATGAAGGATATTTTAGTTGAACCCCTTCCTGACACGAGGCTGTCTCATTTTTTCTGTCGGGAATCCCAGTGCCTGTTAATAGTGTACCTTTACCGGACCCAGCCAACGTAACAAGTGCTGATGTTACTGCTCCTGTCTTAATTCATACTGCTTCTGGTTTGACCAAGCACAACGGTCCCACAAACTCTGCAGTATTAAATAAGCTCCCTCTGGAGAGGCAACTGAGTGCCTTCCATGGCAACCTGTCAGTTCAGAGTCTTCCACCTGAAGCTTGTCCCTATATATTAAATCTGGCTAATGTAATTAAGCTGTATGGCAAGACAGTTGAGAATGGGGACCAACTTAAGCAAAAGGTATTCATTGGCTTTCCAAGAACCTTAAATGTAATATTGATGATTGTAATACATTTTGTTAACAACAAGGGTCCGTCTATGAAGTCCATGGTGGGTGATTGCATGAAGCTGTAGCAAATTTTATTAGAGATGGAGCTAGATGTTACTTTGGTTAATTTCTTAATGGCACCACACTCATACCTGACCACGAAGGTCACATTTGTGCCCGGGAGTGAGTATTCAGGCTCCTTCAGACTTGAGTTCAGAGTCTGCCAAGGCTGCATTCTCACCCCTATTTTATCTATGAATTACCTGAATAAGCATCTGCTTATCTTTGGCCTGGATGTGGCACAATTTAATTCTAGCTCTGTTCCAGCTTTTCCTATGCGGACAATGCCGTTTTGTTTGCCTGTACCCCATAGAGTTTGAAATCATTGGTTGAAGTATGCTCTAATTTTATGCCTGATTTAAAATTAGAAACCAATTTGATCAAGTTCCAATTAGTGATTTGTGGTCCGCTTTGTTCTAATATGCAGGCATGCTCCATCAAAGGTAAAATAACTAGTGAAGGTTTCTCATCTTCCCTCTGCTTGGATTGTATTTGAATCTAACTCATGGATCTATAACATCTCAATTAGACAGAAACTCAGACAGTCTGTGGGGGCATTGTCTAGCCTGTCAACATCTATTGGAGGCAAGTCTATTTCCCCACTCCTGGAAATCTATAAATGACAACTTGCACCTATAGCAACGTATGGTGCAGGTATTTGGGCATTTGCAAGTACGCGATACCTGAAGCTGGAGGAGAATCGATGTTGTTGTCTCCTCTTTATTCCCCCTTGTAGCTCAAGCTTTATTTGTCATGAGGAGCTGAGTTTTTATATATAGATGATCTCTCCACTCTTACCCCATTAATGTTTTGGTCCTCTAGATCAACCCACATGCAGGTTTTAATCGGCGTGTTATCAACAATTGTCTAAATTATGATAACGGCCAAAAAATACCAGGGATTTCATATGTTAGGGAGGCTTTTGCTACCTTAGGTAGACCTTTCCTTTTTGAGAAACCATCCACTATTCATAACATTTACAGATTGTGGGTGATACAAATGTTTTTGGAAAAAGACGACTGGATAGGGAAAGCGAGGAATTGATGAAAACTGCTGTCAGCCAATAGTTACTATTCAAACAGCCTTCGGTATTAAGCCTTATCGATTAAAGGTGGCTGGGCATTTGGAAAGGGCACTTCTGACTCCCCTCAGTACTGAAACAATTCATCCACAGTTATGTTTTCCTTTGGGGCAGTATGTAAGCTGTAATAGTTGCACATCTCCCTTCGACACCCTTTCTGACCAAACACTTCTGAACTTTGACTTTTTCTGCAAATGTTATTTTATTTATTTTGAGTGATTTTTAAATCCTTTACTGAAACAATGCAATTTTACCTAATGTAGACCAGCTTTGTATTTTTTACAGATGTTTAAGGGGAATGATGTCTGTGTAGTAGCGGGTTCTTATCTGAAATCTGTTGTGAAATGTCGTAAATGTATGATTTTTAATTAATGTATGTGCTATTTTATACTTGTATTTTTATGATTACTATGTATAACAAATTACGCTTTTTGATTGATTGAGTGATTGAAAATAATTGGGTAGAAAGGTGTAGAGTCCTGGAATTTTGGGGGGCGCAAACACAAAGACTGTAAGATGGAACATGCTGGAGTGCCAGTGTCTAACTGCTGGGACAACAGCGCTCTTACATATGAGGATATAGTTGCATGGCTTCGCATATAGTAGTAAGAGAGACTGGCAGTAGCTCAGCCAATACAGTAATCTATTAGGGGAAGTAGGGATGTGTGCTGGAAAATGCAGTGTTTTTTTCTTATATTTATTATGATTTATATAATGACTTCTGAGATTATCGTAATAATTACCCCATCATTCCATCATTTTCATACATGAAGTTTATGTGCTATATATGTATATATATATATGTATATATATATACCCCTGAGATAAGAATTTCTATGGCAGGGTTATTTGACTCATAACTGAATATTGATGAGCCTCAATCATCATAAAGAAGAGTGAGAGACACCTGCCTGTTCTCCTTTTCTCCGAAGAGCTTATGATAGACATCATCCCCTTTTGCTTATGGTGATCTCATCGGGTGTGCCCACCTCCAAGCTCAGCAACAATAGTACAAATTAGGGCTAAGGTTAAATGATCCTCAATCACATTTCATCACACATGCCAATTCTATTATTCTACTAATGTTTAAACCTGCTACTTAACACCATGGTTACAGAAATTATTTTCATTATGCTAAATCATATAACTCAGCACACACCCTAATGTACTTCAGGCCTGAAGTCAGAACTCCATATGCAAGTATTCCCCCAGCAGGTGGTCCATATATCGACCACACCACTTTCATCAGTGTCTCGGACACTTTTTAAGCATAGATTTCTATGGAACAAGGAGGGGTCAGCTCATGCTCGGTTCCTGTATTATTATATAGCATATTTGAATAAAGCTTTGTGTTAAAAATATAGGATGGAGCTCGCTCCTACTTTTCTTCATTCTTCCTAAAAGACACAAGACACAAGCGACCCTTGACCTTGCCAGGTAGGTCGTTCCCCCACCACACAGCTCCGCCTGTGTTGTCGGCCCGCTGCTGCTGCTGGTAAGCTCGCCCCTCCGCTTGTGGCCTCGGTGCCCGTATTTCTTGCTTTCTGTCTCTCCATTTTTCCTTCTGTGTCCCTCGCTGCCCCATCGTACTGTGCCCGTATTTCTCTGTTTGCTTTCTCTCCTTTTTTCCTTCTGTACCCCTCGCTGCCCCATTGTACTGTGCCCGTATTTCTCTGTTTGCTTTCTCTCCTTTTTTCCTTCTGTGCCCCTCGCTGCCCCATTGTACTGTGCCCGTATTTCTCTGTTTGCTTTCTCTCCTTTTTTCCTTCTGTACCCCTCGCTGCCCCATTGTACTGTGCCCGTATTTCTCTGTTTGCTTTCTCCCCATTTTTCCTTCTGTGCCCCTCGCTGCCCCATTGTACTGTGCCCATATTTCTCTGTTTGCTTTCTCTCCTTTTTTTCCTTCTGTACCCCTCGCTGCCCCATTGTACTGTGCCCGTATTTCTCTGTTTGCTTTCTCTCCTTTTTTCCTTCTGTACCCCTCGCTGCCCCATTGTACTGTGCCCGTATTTCTCTGTTTGCTTTCTCCCCATTTTTCCTTCTGTGCCCCTCGCTGCCCCATTGTACTGTGCCCGTATTTCTCTGTTTGCTTTCTCTCCTTTTTTCCTTCTGTGCCCTCGCTGCCCCATTGTACTGTGCCCGTATTTCTCTGTTTGCTTTCTCTCCTTTTTTCCTTCTGTGCCCCTCGCTGCCCCATTGTACTGTGCCCGTATTTCTCTGTTTGCTTTCTCTCCTTTTTTCCTTCTGTACCCCTCGCTACCCCATTGTACTGTGCCCGTATTTCTCTGTTTGCTTTCTCTCCTTTTTTCCTTCTGTACCCCTCGCTGCCCCATTGTACTGTGCCCGTATTTCTCTGTTTGCTTTCTCCCCATTTTTCCTTCTGTGCCCCCGCTGCCTCTCTCCATTCCCGCCACTGCGTCCCCTGCGGCCCCGCCCCCTTGACTGACCATTCGCTGCCCCTGCCTCCCGCCTCCCAGCTGCTCCTCCCTCCCACCTCCCCTTATATGGCAGCCGCTGCGCGGTGAGGAGAGCGACCCTTGACCTTGCCAGGTGGGTCGCTCCCCCACCACACAGCTCCGCCTGTGTTGTCCGCCCGCTGCTGCTGCTGGTAAGCTCGCCCCTCCGCTTGTGGCCTCGGTGCCCGTATTTCTTGCTTTCTGTCTCTCCATTTTTCCTTCTGTGCCCCTCGCTGCCCCATTGTACTGTGCCCGTATTTCTCTGTTTGCTTTCTCTCCTTTTTTCCTTCTGTACCCCTCGCTGCCCCATTGTACTGTGCCCGTATTTCTCTGTTTGCTTTCTCTCCTTTTTTCCTTCTGTGCCCCTCGCTGCCCCATTGTACTGTGCCCGTATTTCTCTGTTTGCTTTCTCTCCTTTTTTCCTTCTGTACCCCTCGCTGCCCCATTGTACTGTGCCCGTATTTCTCTGTTTGCTTTCTCCCCATTTTTCCTTCTGTGCCTCTCGCTGCCCCATTGTACTGTGCCCGTATTTCTCTGTTTGCTTTCTCTCCTTTTTTCCTTCTGTACCCCTCGCTGCCCCATTGTACTGTGCCCGTATTTCTCTGTTTGCTTTCTCTCCTTTTTTCCTTCTGTACCCCTCGCTGCCCCATTGTACTGTGCCCGTATTTCTCTGTTTGCTTTCTCCCCATTTTTCCTTCTGTGCCCCTCGCTGCCCCATTGTACTGTGCCCGTATTTCTCTGTTTGCTTTCTCTCCTTTTTTCCTTCTGTGCCCCTCGCTGCCCCATTGTACTGTGCCCGTATTTCTCTGTTTGCTTTCTCTCCTTTTTTCCTTCTGTGCCCCTCGCTGCCCCATTGTACTGTGCCCGTATTTCTCTGTTTGCTTTCTCTCCTTTTTTCCTTCTGTACCCCTCGCTGCCCCATTGTACTGTGCCCGTATTTCTCTGTTTGCTTTCTCTCCATTTTTCCTTCTGTACCCCTCGCTGCCCCATTGTACTGTGCCCGTATTTCTCTGTTTGCTTTCTCCCCATTTTTCCTTCTGTGCCCCTCGCTGCCCCATTGTACTGTGCCCGTATTTCTCTGTTTGCTTTCTCCCCATTTTTCCTTCTGTGCCCCTCGCTGCCCCATTGTACTGTGCCCGTATTTCTCTGTTTGCTTTCTCCCCATTTTTCCTTCTGTGCCCCCGCTGCCTCTCTCCATTCCCGCCGCTGCGTCCCTGCGGCCCCGCCCCTTGACTGACCATTCGCTGCCCCTGCCTCCCGCCTCCCAGCTGCTCCTCCCTCCCACCTCCCCATATATGGCGGCCGCTGCGCGGCCGCGCCGCTGGCGCGCCATAGGCGCGCCTAAGGCAAGCCCGTCTGCGCCCGTCCGCGACTGGACCGCGCCCAGCGCCAGAACCCCTGGACCGCGCGCCCCCCGCTCCAGCCTCGAGGACCGACGCCGATACGATGCCACCACACTCCACGCCCTCAACCCCTGACGGACGCACAACTGCTTCAAGGCCGCCCCGAAACGCACCCATGGTCCTTTCAGCTGCCGGAACTGCAGCTACACCAGCCTCAGAGCCACCGAGGCGCCCGCCAAGAAGGACCTCAACCACCTCCGGTGCATCCTACTGAACACCCGCTCCGCACGCAAACACGCCGTCGAGCTCTGGGACCTGCTCGACACATCATCACCAGACGTCGCCTTCCTGACAGAGACCTGGATGAACGACTCCTCCGCCCCCGACATCGCCATAGCCATCCCAGACGGCTATAAGATCACCCGCAGAGACCGCGTCAACGCAGTAGGACGAGGAATCGCCATCGTCCACAAGAACACCATCAGGGTCTCGACCAGCACCGACGACACTCTCAGCACCGCCGAACACATGCACTTCCAGATCCACACGGACCCCAACACCACCCTTAGAGGCACCCTTGTCTACAGACCCCTGGGCCCCGACCCCAGTTCAGCGACTCCATCGCCGACTTCATCAGCACGCACGCCCTGACCTCTACCGACTACATCCTCCTCAAAGACCTGAACTTTCACCTGGAGAACAACAACGACAGCAACTCCACCACCCTGATCGACAGCCTCGCCAACCTCGGCCTGAGCCAGCTCATCACAACACCGACCCACTCCGCCGGCCACACGCTTGACCCCATCTTCTCCTCAAGCTCCCACGTCTCCTTCAGCCACACCACGGAACTCCTCTGGACCGACCACCGCTGCATCCATTTCACCTTCCAGAAACCCACCACACACCACCGCACCCAACAGATCCCACGCCGCTGCTGGAGCAAAGTCACCGAAGACCAACTCCGGGCAACCCTCGCTCTCAGCCCTCCCTCCGACCCATCCAACACCGACGACGCTGCCTGCAACCTCAGACGATGGATGGACGACTGCGCCAACACCCTCGCCCCGCTGAAAAAGCTCACCTACAGCGACACCACCAAAAGAGCCAGCTGGTTCACCTCGGAACTCCTAGCTTCCAAGCGTACCTGCCGGAAACTAGAGAAGAAATGGCACAGCGATAAGACACCGGAAAGCCACACAGCCCACAAAGACGCCATCCGTAACCACCACCACCTCATCAGGTCCGCCAAGAGAATCTCCTTCAAAGACCGCCTCGACAACAACGCACACAACAGCAAGGAGCTTTTCAACATCGTGAAGGAACTCTCCAATCCCAGCTCCAACACCAACGACATCCCGCCGTCGCAACCCCTGTGCGATTCCCTCGCCACCTTCTTTCACCGCAAGATCGCCGACATCCACGACAGCTTCAACACCCAGACAACCCCAACTAAGATCGATACACCAGACCCGCCACACACCATCGACCACGACCCCCTGCCAGCCTGGGCCAGCGTGAACATCGAGGACACCATCAAGACCATGAGCACAATACACTCCGGCTCCCCGTCAGACCCTTTCCCGCACCACATCTTCAACAAAGCCAGCAGCTCCATCGCACCCCACCTGTGCAACATCATCAACCTCTCCTTCGAGACCGCGACCTTCCCAGAGAGCTGGAAACACGCAGAGATCAACGCCCTACTCAAAAAACGCAAGGCGGACCCGAGAGACCTCAAGAACTTCCGGCCCATCTCTCTGCTTCCGTTCCCAGCCAAGGTCATCGAGAAGATCGTCAAGAAACAGCTAACCCGATACCTCGAAGAAAACAGCATCCTGGACCCATCCCAATCAGGGTTCCGCAGCAACCACAGCACTGAGACTGCCCTCATCGCCGCCACCGACGACATCAGGATCCTGCTGGACAATGGTGAGACCGCAGCCCTCATCCTGCTGGACCTCTCCGCCGCCTTCGACACTGTCTGCCACCGCACTCTACGCGCACGCCTCCACGACGCAGGGATCCGAGACAAGGCCCTGGAATGGACCACCTCCTTCCTCGACGGCAGAACCCAGAGAGTCCGCCTCCCACCTTTCCGATCCGAAGCCTCCGAGATCATCTGCGGCGTACCCCAGGGATCGTCCCTCAGCCCAACACTGTTCAACATCTACATGGCCCCGCTCGCACGCATCGCCAGACAACACGACCTCAACATTATCTCCTACGCCGACGACACTCAACTGATCCTCTCCCTCACCAAGGACCCCTCGCCGCCAAAGCCAAACTCCATGACGGAATGAAGGCCGTCGCCGATTGGATGAAGATCAGCCGACTAAAGCTGAACACGGACAAAACGGAGGTCCTCATCCTCGGCTCCAACCCCTCAGCCTGGGACGACTCCTGGTGGCCAACGACGCTGGGAGCAGCCCCGACACCCACCGACCACGCACGCAACCTGGGAGTCATCCTCGACTCAACGCTCTCCATGACCAAGCAAGTCAACACAGTCTCCTCCTCCTGCTTCAACACACTCCGCATGCTTCGCAAGATCTACAGGTGGATCCCGACAGACACAAGAAGAATAGTCACCCAGGCCCTGGTCAGTAGCAGACTAGACTATGGGAACGCCCTCTACGCGGGAGCCCCGGCCAAGCTCATCAAGCGACTGCAACGCATACAAAACGCCTCCGCACGACTGATCCTCGACGTACCACGCCACAGCCACATCACCCCCCACTTGAGGAACCTGCACTGGCTCCCCGTCGACAGGAGGATCACCTTCAAACTCCTCACCCACGCACACAAGGCACTCCACAAAACTGGCCCAGCCTACCTCAACAGACGACTCTTCTTCTACGTCCCCAACCGCCAGCTCCGCTCCGCCGACCTCTCCCTCGCCACCGTCCCCCGCATTCGAAGAACAACCACCGGCGGCAGATCCTTCTCACACCTCGCCGCCAAGACCTGGAACACCCTTCCACTAAGCCTACGAAAGACCCAAGACCTGCTGACCTTCAGGAGGCTACTCAAGACCTGGCTGTTCGACCAGTAGCAGCATCCCCCCCCCTTCCCTCCCCCCAGCGCCTTGAGACCCTCGCGGGTAAGTAGTGCGCTCTACAAATTCTGTGATTGATTGATTGAAGGTCATCTTACCTTATAGCAATGGCTTTACCGCAGTTATAAATAATCTATAGTCCAGAGAAGGGACATTTTCCTAACGTGTCTGTTAATGCGAATGTGAGGGAAACATGGCAATACAAGCACACAGTTATTAGCTGCAGAATTGACAAGTAAGCCTGATTGCTAGAATCTGTACTTACACCACACACTGTGCTAATTATAAATGCCGACACATTTATCATGTCAGCTTTCTTTATAAGCAAGCAGGTCTGCATTGAATGTAACATGTAAAATACATTAGCCTTGTAACACGTGATACAACTATTAGATTTTGGGGTAATATTATAAGCAGAAGATTACACAGAAAGGCAACAAATATCAAAGAAACATGCCTTTAATCTAAGCACACACTGCTAGTGGCATTGATAGGAAGGAGATGGCGATGTTGCTCTGTCTCCCCCAAAGTACATGTCAATGAATCCATGCTGCTGTGAAAACAAAGTGATAATTCCTGGACCCCAATTCTGCCCAAAACGGATTAGCATGTACTACATATTTTAGAATTCAAATATTATACTTCTCATAGAAATATAAAAGTGGTACTTTACAAATTCTAACAACACTAGAGTGCAAAATCATATGTTTTTAAGCAAGTGTGAATGCTGGGAAATGGTGATATTATATTGTGCAATGTATCATGTTTTATATTTACATGGATAGAAAATAAAATATAGGAATTACAACATTCCAAATGTTTAATATGCTGTAAGTGTTTTCGGTTCAACTTAGATGGGATCATGTGGACAACCCACCCGCAGAAGCAAGAACACAACTGTTAATAAATACTATTTATTCAGTAGGAAAAAAACACAGAAAAGAAAGGACTCACAGTACTGCTGCCTCTTACTGTTTGCTGTTGTTATTCTGAAAATATTTTTCAGCAGCCTCATCCTTCCATCAGTACACAGCAAGAAATAACGGCTCTGCGCTACCTGTCCAAAGGTTGAAAGGACTATAAAGACAGATCATCCACAGTGAGCCTTCTCTTCATCAATGTTGAAAGTAATTTTGAGTTTGAAGGTTGTGTGGACTTTTGCAAATGATGGATGTTTAGTGCTTGCTGTGTGCTACGGAGATGATGCATGTTCGATAAATCGAATACGACTCTCACTTCTGCTCTATCAAGAGTGCCTTAATCGTTAATGTGCATGGTTGGTTCTTTTTGTTGCAATTCAAGGCTTTGTTCTCCTTCCCACTGAGTCAAGGGTAACAGAAAGGAAAAGATGCACTGTGGTACTTTTGAAATATGGCTAGGAGAAGAGTCCACTTGCCAGACAGAATACTGAATAGAAACGAAGAACCATAATTTAGCCAGATAAAATAACGTCATGGTGGATCATCCTATTTATAATCCAAATACATTATTTCATTTGTATTAACTAAAGCTATTCTTCTATTCATAAGAACAAAAACACTAACGTTATGTTTCAAATGGGCGATCAAAATCCGATCTTTGCTCAAACCGCTAGTTGAGCAGTGATCAGAATTCTGATTTATATGGTGTTTGTCACACCCATTCAGTTTTCTTCAGGGTCATATCAGTAGGTTAAACTTGCTGATATTTACTGGGAAAAATACCTGAAAGATACTGAGACATACAGATTTAGTTGTGGAACGAACCAAAATCTACATGAGACACCTCATTTTAAATGAAGGAACTTCTAAGATGCAAAATTGATTGCGCCAGTGAGAAACTGGTTGTTGGATGACTAGGGTGTGAGCCATGGTCAAGCAACAGCCAAAATGATTTGCAAGGTGAACCACAAAAGTAACTAAATTAATCTGTGCTTAACCCTGAGTAGCTTGGCACAAAAAGCAGTCACTTAGAGGCAATGTGTTAAGTATTTATGCAGCACAAAAACAGCAATACAGTGAAAGCACAACACAAGAAAAATCCCACAACAATTTAGAAAAAAAGAAGATTTTTTTATAAACTAATTAACACCAAAATGATAAAAATCCAATCAGTAGAACCGGAGTTATGAATTAAATTTTCTTTTGTAAAACTAGTACCTAAAAGATCGAAATTCCATCCACGGACATCTAGCACATCTAGCCGTGCGAGACCGGGACAAAGTCGGACATTGGGCCTGGCCAGCGTTTACCTTCTAACTTAGAAGAATTTCTGAGAAAAGTATTCTGAGAAGGGATTGTTCAGCAGGGCAAGACTGAAAGAGGTACCCGAGGAGGGAGCGCCATAGTCCTATAGCTGCAGTGAAAATTTCTACTTTCGAACTTAGTCTCTGAAATAAAAGTCTAAAATCTCCAGCAGGATGAGGCAGTGGGCTGTAGCCAAAGAATTCCACAAGGTCAGATACCCTTTTGGTGAAGGACCGCTGAAACGTACTTGATGCTGCGGAGAGGAAAGTAGAGGGAGAAGCTGCAAAGTCAATTCGACCCACTGAGAGTTCAAGGCAGGCTCCAAGCTGCAAAGCAGTCTGTTCAGGTACAGCAAAGCAGTCTTGCAGACTGCACAGCAGGTCACATCGGCAGGCAGTCCTCTGTGAGTTCTTCCACAGGTCCAGTTGTGAGCTAAAGAGTTGGTCTAAAAGTTAATTTTTATACCTTGGAACCCTTTCTCTGGAAGATGGGAGAAGTTTCCAGAAAGGTTCTTTGAAATACATGGAATTTCCTGACTCCCCAGCCCTGGCTGCAGTGACAATGTGGAGGTGATAGGTCCTTTGTGTGAAGGCAGAGAACACCCTATTCAGTTGCAAGTGAGGATGTGCTCAGCTCCACCCCCTTATCCTGCCAGCAGATGGCCCATTAAGGCACTCCTTATCTCCCTAATGTGTGACTGTCTGGGAGGAATTCACAAAATCTAACTGTCAGCTACACCCAGTCATGTAACGCAAAACTGGCTGCTGGCACAAAAGGGCAGGAAAATGTCAACTTTCTAAAAGTGGCATTTTCAAGATTCCAATTAAAAATCCGACTTTACCATTAAAGAGAGTTTTTCATTACAATTTCATAGATACCAAACATGAGTTAGCACTTATTAAAATGTAATCAGGCAACCCAATGTTATCCTACAGGTTAAGCAGGCCTCACAGTAGTGAAGAATTAATTTAGGAGTTTTTCACTAACAGGATATGTAAAACTTTGAGGTACATGTACCATTTATTTACAATGTACCCTTCCATATGTGCTACCTAGGGCCTACCTTAGGGGAGACTTATATGCAATTGCACTAAAAGAAGAGGTTAAGGTTTGGCCAGGGGGTTATATTGCCAAGTCAAATTGGCAGCTTAAGACTGCATTCTGGCTGCAACAGCAGGGCCAGGGCCTGTGTTAGCGTGCCACAACCAGGGCTACAGGCCCACTAGTAGCATTTAATTTACAGGCCCTGGATATATGGTATACCAATCTATAAGGGACTTAAAAATAAATTGAATATGCCAATCAGGTGTAAGCCAATAAAACCATGTTTATGGGAGTGAACATATGCACTTTAGCACTGGGTAGAAGTGGTAAAGTGCACAGAGTTCTAAGACCAACAAAAATTTATTTCAGCACAAAAATGGAAGTACGTAGGCAATAAGTTTGGGAGAAGACCACCCTAAGGCTGACTGGTCTAACAGCACCCAATAAAGACCAAATCCCAAAGTATTGTATTTCATTAGTTATTAAAAAATATCACATCCCTGACAGGGCATTCGGAGTCAGGATGTGGCAAGAATAAATCAATGCATCAGGAAAGTGGAAATGAATATGTGAGTTTTACCAAGCTTCTAAACATAAGCAGGCAGATCGAAAAACATTTATGACTGTTTCTATTACATGCTCATGGTGGTAAGAGAAGACTGTTTTTGATGTCAGCATCATTTATCAATATATAATGAAGGCAGGTGTCTGGGGTGGTAATGCATCATAAGGATATTTATGCGTATATTGTGTGTTTCATTTTGTTGCAATAAGAATGTTTTGTGTGCTGCATTACTGCAATGTGTAATTGTTGAGTTGTTGTTGAGTTCTGTTTTGATTGTTTTGTTCTGTTCTGTTTTTGTTGTGTGGTTATTTTGGTTTGTGTCATTTTATTATATTGTATTCTGTTGTTCTCTCTAAGTAGGTTAGAGATGTAAACAAATGTTACTCCACTTCCAGTCAAAACATCTAGTGGCAAACCATTTACTACTGCTAAGATGGTGAAATACCACTGCTCAGTCTTTTCAACTATTCAAGACACCAATCAGCCCAAAAGTGTTTCAGATACTGTTTCTTAAATTAGCAGTTCTGGTGGTCAATTTATGTGCTGCGACCCTTGAATTCCCAAAGTTTGTTCACAAGGCCACCACCCATGCTATCAGGTGTCAGGGTTGCCGAATACCAAAAGCTGCTTACTTTTGACTCCACTTCATGTCTCTTTCATTCACCATTGGGCACTCCCTACTCCATTATCTTATTCTTGTAGGTTCCTTATCATCCCTGAATTCTTGTTTTTTCACTGCTTTTTCTGTCTTTCTCTTTCTCCTTCTTACCCACTTTTGTGTTTGTCTCTCTCTTGCTCCATGTCAAAGTTTGATTCGGAAATCTAAAAAGCTGCTTCTCAAAATTGAGTCTGATGGACCCCACCCGCAACCACCAGAACAAATTAAGCACTGCTTAATGCGTGCATTCATGCATGCAAGTTTTTGCATTGGGTGCTAAATCCACTTTGTGTTCTATCACGGACAGCATATCAAATACGTGCCTTATACATACCTTTTGTTTTATGTAGCACAGCAATATCTAAATTTTCTGGTTCCAATTCACCTTTTATAAATAGGCAAATACATTAGCATTTCTGTTTTGTTTCAGAACATTTTCCTCTACTGTCCAATATCACAGCTGGTTTGTGTCAGTCTGATGTGCCTATAAGGTCCATTGAATAACTTCAAATTTAGGATTAAGGCTCTCACATCTACTTGAATTATTTATTAAGAGATTTAGCAGATTTATACATGTCTACTGTAATGATGCTCTTATCCATTACCCAGCATAGTTCCAGTAATCAAGTTGGTCGATGCCTATCGAAGAACCTTCTTTCTTCAATAGAAGCAACTCATATCATCTATGAGATCATCACCATACAGTGGTAGATGATGGATGCATCCCTTAGCTAAAATAGATCTATCAAAATGCTGCAGAAATAGAAAATGAAATTAGCTTCATATAGTGCGTTTAGGCGTGCTTACATTTCGCACCACTCTGGGCAGCGGCATTGCATTACTATGTAAAGTGCCTTGCCTGTGAAATGTATGGGGAAATAGAGAAAATGAGGACTGTTTGGTGGTTTTGATTTGTCTATGCTGAATGAGTTGAGTGGGGGCTTTCAGCTTTTGTGAGACACTGTGAGGAGCTGGGCTGGGGGGGGGTGAGCCATGTGTTGTGACACTGCCGCTGGGAGACATGATCCCCATAATTCCCATATCCTAAGCAGCGATGACCAGCGCATAAGATGCGCGCCACAGCTGTGCTGCCTGGGAGGTTTCAGCTTTGGTGAGACACTGTGAGGAGCTGGCCAGGGGGAAGCCACGTGCTGTTACACTGCGTTGGGGTACTACAATCCCCATCATCCCACTGCCCTAAGGAGTGACGACCAGTGCTTAAGAAGCGTGTCGCAGCCTCACTACACAAGGCGCGCATGGGACACACCAGGGCTGTGCCCGGTTGAATTCCAGGCCAAGGGCAGGCTTGTCTGAACCCATTGGATGAGGCCAGGCCGGGCCCTCCCTCTGACATCGATTCCCCTGGGGTAAGACTCCACCTTTGCAGTTCTCTTTTTCTTCTATTTAAGGGAGTGGGGCTATGTGTTATAATAGAGACTCCCCCAGGGACACTGTCTGTTTAAGATATCCAATGTTTGGTGTATATATCGCTCTAGGGTATATTTGATTTTCATTCGCAGCTTGTCAAAACTTGACAGATCATGGTGAAAAGAAAGCTACCAGGGGGATTCCCTCCCTGAGCCCCCCTGCAAAACACACAGCATTTGACCGCATGTTGGAAACAACCATAGCGATGGTAAATACTGAAATTGAGCTCTCAGAGAAAAGGCTTTCACTGTGTCTTGGTAGAGTCCCACCGGAATTACCGCTGGAACAGGAAAATCTCCTTTCTGCCATTCTTAGCCCTCATCCTGGATGAGCATGTGTGCCTACCCTCTCCTGCATCTTCCTACAAGTGATTCAATTACTATGCCTGAAATGGCTGAGACCTCGGAAAACCAGAGCCAAGGACGGAGTTTAATATTAAGTAAAAAGCCTAAGGTTTTAACTTTAGCTAAAACCAAAGATAAGCTCCAAAAAGTACATAAGCTTACACAGCAGAGGCCCTCCCACACAGAGATTCAGGTGTCGGTTAAAGACAATGCTACTTCACCACAACCTATGTGTGAAGATATGGAATCCTGTTTATCTAACCAAAGCCTTATGGACTTCTTCCTTGAAAAAAGTAAGGAGTGTTTTACAGATGTAATTAAGCAGGAACTCGCTCCCCTATATGAACGCCTAGATGTTATAGAGTCGCACATTATAATTTTAAAAGGTATGCTAGAACAAAGGCCGGGGGCAAGGTATATGATTGCTGTGGACCCTCTTCCAGCTAATACGAACATGCACAACAGCCTGAGAGGCAGTGAACAACAAGGACCTCTAGTAGTAGGACTGAATCAACATATGCCCCTCTAGGCCCTGTGACACCTCACTAACCATTAGTCTCAACTAATATAACCGCAAATGACAACTCAGGACCACAAGGAAAAGTACACGGGAAAGCACAACGCCCTCCCAAGGGTTACCCACAATTACCCCAGAGTGTACCCCCTATATTATTATACTAAAAGATGTTCCGGTGCTATCTACTGAAAATAGTGAGGATTACACAGCACTAAAAAGTAAGTCAGTACTTTGGCTGAAAACAAACTCTGGCTGGAAGGGCGATTTTACACAGGAAGCGGTGAATGTAAGGACGACTGCATGGTGGGGAGCTCCACGCATTGTTGAAGTATTATTGCAGCGTCTTGCACAAAATTTCAAACGGCCCAATAGGTATGACAGATCTATCACATCAGTGCTATCCCCTGTGAGAAATGTGTCCATCACCATGGGAAATACATTGCGCCCAAAGCTGCAAACCCCATTATTTTATCAACAAGTCAAATAGATGTGCCCCGTTGACCTAACTAGATGACCAAGATTGACAGAAGGAGGTAAAAGGGCTCTGTATCTGTGAGAAGGGTTTAGAGCTACAGGATCCCCAAGAACATACAAGGGATAGGCGGGAGGACATAAACATTATAAGCAACACTGATGAGCACATATTAATCAAATCCTGGAATGTTGCAGGAGTGAAACCCAAATTGAATAACCTAGATTGGTTAAACATTCTAAAGTCTGCCTATTTAATATGTCTGCAGGAAACCTAGCTAAGGGAAGATTTCCACATAGATGGATATGTCTCTCTACTTACTCCAGACACACCTTTGGTAAGCCGGTGAGCAAAGAGAGGCTGGGCAATTCTCATTTAAAATCTATTGCCTATTGTTAGTAAGACAATATCAAATAAATCTCCCTATTACCAGCTGGTTCACCTATTAATAGATCAAAAGTATGAGGTCATCTTAAGCAATTTTTATAACAACGTATTTAACGATACACAATATGATTTTTATGGAATTGGGAAAGGAAATTGAGTCATTTGCAAACGAAAGGGCCCTGACTATGTGTCCCTCTGTGTTGGAGTCTTTAATATGAGTAAATGCCAGAGATCCAATAGTGCAGCATGTGGCTTTTTAGATTGGGAAAGAACAACTTCACTTTCCCTATGATCCATATGGGGATTCGCTAAACGAACTCCAACATAAATTAAACTTGGAATTGATAGAAGAGGAAATAGTACAAAATGGATTTCAGCTGTCTACTCTCCATGGAAATAGCCATTCCTCCATTATTGATCACATAATGGTCTCAGTAAAAGATCTGAATCTGATCAAATCTTTTAAAATCGAATGCACAGTACTTAGTGATTGTTCGGTACTTAAACTCACCCTAAACGTTACCTGTGATAAGCTAAAGGAATTGGGAAGAGTGCCCCCCTAATAAATCTGTGGGTAGAAACGGTGTCAGCATAAAATGGGCCAGAGTCAACGAGCCGAAAAAGCTAGAAACTATAGTCGCAGGGCATTGGAAAGCCTTTGTTAAATGCATAGAACGGGGTGCGAATTAGGAAAGACTGGTGGAGGCATTTCATAAAATGACTTCAGAAATAGCAGAAAATATGAAAATCCCAGTAAAAGATTAAGGTAAAAAAAGAACCAATCAATGGTGGTTAAACCCCCACTGCACTAGAGTGAATAAGGCCATAAGGAAGGCTCTGCAGGCTACCCTGAGAACTAGGCTAGGACCAAGGCTCTAAACAGGAATTATAAAGTAGCATTGCTACAAGGAAAAAGGAACTCCAGGAGCAGGCATGGGCAGATTTGGAACGGGCAGCAGATACTGGTGACTGTAACATGCTTTGGAAAACTGTAAATTTCCCTTTCCTTAAGGATACCTCTATGCCAACTACGGAGGTTTCAGTTTCACCAGATGATTGAATTAAACACTTTGGAGTTATTATTAATCCTGACAATGCATCCGTTGATATTCCCTAGAGCCCACCTAATTTAACCAACTTTGAACCCTTGAAGCCAATAACCATGGGGGAAGTTAGCATAGCTTTAAATAACAGTGCCCTTGGAAAAGCTCTGGGTCCAGACCAGGTCCCAGTTGACGCATTTAAATCTGACACATTATTATGGGTACTGATATTAACCCTAATTTGTAATGCAGTGGTAAAAGGCCACACCCTGAAATCATGGAGCGATAGCATAATTGTTCCATTATTTAGAAAGGGGGACAGAGGTGACACCAGATGTTATCATCCAATATTGTTAGTGGATTCCTCTGTGAAAACTATGGGAAGGGTAATATTAGGAAAACTAGAATCCTGGGCCCAGAAAAAATGCATACTGACAGAATCACAGTATGGGGCCTGGAAAGAAATTGGCACAGTGGAGCAGGGCATAAACTTGCACCTTATAATTAGCAAATACACAATGGTACGCGACGGGCATATTCATCTTTGTTTTGCGGATTTGAGCACTGCATTCAATCTAGTGAATCATGCAAAACTGTGGCAGTCGCTAATTGGTATGTGTGCTCCAACAAATATTATATGTATTCTTTTACAGCTGTGCGCAACTCTAACAGCTTGCATACATTTTGAAAAGAATGAGGAATGCACTGAGAAATTTCAGGTAACATGTGGTATCAGGCAGGATTGTGTCCTTGCACAACTTTTGTTTTCACTGTATATAAATGGGGTAGATGGCCTCCTGCAGAGTAGTTAAGCTGATGCGCCCAGAGTGGGCAACCGCTAGCCCAATCCTACCATACGCAGATGATGCAGTTCTTCTATCTAGGACAGCAAATGGTCTCCAGCAACTGATAAATAATTTCTGAGACTTTATGGAGGGCAGAGACCTAAAACTAAACTTAACCAAAACTTACACCATGGTCTGTGGCAAAAGAATATTGGGGCAGATTTACAAGGAACTGACGCATCTGCATAGATGCGTCAGTTTCCTTGCGCTAGCGTCAAATGTCCTTGCGCCACCATAGATGCGCTGTATTTACAATACAGTGCTCCATGGCGCAAGGATTAACAGATGCATCAGAAATTCTGACGCATCTGTTGGCCCAAAAGTCACGCATTGCTGGAGTTGTGTCGCATGCACGAAGCAACTCCAGCAATGTATTTTGAGGCCTTTACTTACTGTACTGTGTCACTCCTTACGCCTGCTTCAAGCAGGCATAAGGTTTTGACGCGATGGCTTCCTAAAAGTGACGCAGTGAAATCTTGTAGATTTCACTGCGTCACTTTTACGAGGCCTTTCTGTGTGGGAACACCCACCCTGCATACATTATACCTGACGCAGGTATAATGTGACGCAGGGCTTTACAACGTGACGCATCTCCCTAGATGCGTCACGTTGTAAATAGGCCAAATTGTTTGCGCCGCCATTGCGTCAAAAAAAGTGACGCAATGGCGACACAAGCAGGCACAAGGGGCTTGTAAATCTGCCCCAAAGAAGGGAAAAAGCCCTATGTACAGGGCCAAAAGTTAGAATAAGTAAAGACTTTTAGCTATTTATGAATACTGCTTTCACAGAGAGGAGACTGGACATCACATCTGAAAACTGCTAAGTTAAAATGTGTTAGGGACACTGATACAGTTTTTAGTTTTGCAAATAAAATAGGCATCAAACCCATAAGAGAAAGCAGGAAACTATATAAAAATAAATATGTTCCAGTTGCATTGTATGGATCCCTTGTTTGGAGTAGGATACATTGCAACCCATTACAGATACAGGAGAATATCTTCTAAAACGGCTTCTGGCTATGCCAAGCTTGAATCCTCTCTATAATGTACATAAAGAACTTGACATCATGTATGTGGAAGATGCCATTAATCTAAACACATTGACTAGGTGGCACAGTTTCGGGACCAAACCAGGCACTAACTGCACTAAGGATATTAAAAAGTATTGCCTGGGCCTCGATCATGCTCCAGTACGTGATTATTTATTACACAAACTGGAGGAAAGCCTTACCATTTTAGACCCACATAGTATTTTACAATTTTGTATAAAGTAAATAATATCTGTTTTAGTGGAAAAAAAGGCGGCCATTAGAGAGTCCTGGTAAAGAATTAAGCCCACAATAGACAGATACTGCATGGGTCAATTTCAAGAGGGGATTCAAGTATACCTAGTAAATGCGAATAACATTCAAGACAGATTCCTCTTAACTAGATTACACCTAGAGCTGCTCCACCACATAGTGGCATTCCCCAAATCAGACTTGTGGCTTTTGAATCTACCAAGATGCCCATGCGATGGAAAGGCCAGGCAAACAACAATTTATATTTTATTATTTTGTAAACTTTATAAAGATACTAGATCCAATATACTATCTCCTCTTTTACTGACACAGGGCCTTATTCACCATCAGGAGGCCTTCAACTTCTTAAGAAATTTGTCAAACCCCTGAATATGCTATACAATTCTTACTTGCATAAAGAGGGCCATCTGAAGGCGTAAATCACTGACACACCTAGAATGCTTACGTTATGAAGAAAGTTGTACTAGAGATTGAAATGCGTTAACAATTGACTTTGAACTGTACTATTGATAGCACTTTATAGAGCAAATTAATTCAATGTATACTCTGAATTTTTAGGAATGTTTATGCTCATGAGATCTCGTGATTTCTCCCTTTCCACAATTATGAGCTCCGAATATTTGCAGAGCGCCTTTCTTTTAAATCTAATATCTTTTTAATATGAGTAGGTTTTTAATTAGTGCAAAAGGAAAAAAACTGTAATTATATTGTAATATTTACATTGTACTTTTGTACTGCGACTTTGCACTGAATGGTTTGGACCCTTTCTTTTAACTGTTTTTATCTGGATATCTGTACTGTAATCCTTTGCAATGAATATATTGGTTTTAGTAAAATTATTGTATGTGGATATCTTGTATGATTTTTATCTGTTTTCTTTTTCTTTTATGGATGTGTATATAAATCCTAATAAAGATTTTGAATGGAATCGAGTTGAGTAGCATTAGAAGTATGATGCTATCTGTAGCTGCGACAACCAAATAAGGGCATTGGCGTTTTGTCTGTGTAAACCCTCACTCAGGGCCGGCTTTAGCGCTGGTGGAGCCCTGTGCGACAAAGTTTGTTGGCGCCCCCCATTGACCACCTTTGTCAGGGATTCCCTCACTACCACTCTTCAACATTGCCCCTCAAGTCTCCATAACTACTCTCTCACAGATGCATTAAATTAGTTTTATAGCACCACTCATACTAGTGTGGGGTGTCAGACCCTTTTACATTACATGTATTACACAGAGACAATCAATCCAGTGGTGTAGCTAGCCCTTTGGCTGCCCATGGCGGTTACTGTATTTGCCACCCCTCGGCGGCCGATTGAAGAGTGGGGGGGGGGATTTCTGCCCCGAGACAGCAGGTAAGAGCGGAGGAGGCCGCCGCCGACAAAACTGGTGCCGCCTGGCGCGGACCGCCCCCGCCTCCCCCCTTGCTACGCCACTGAATCAATTATACGTGTGTAAATCAGTTTATGGGAAACGTTACATAAGACAGAGGACTACAATAGGAGCCATGTCATCCATACCTGTAGGCAGTATAATTTAAGAGTGCTTGGTCTGGAGACGCACAAACTTAGAACATAAAACTTAACACCGTGGTTGGGGGTTCTCTTTAATAATAAGAATTGATTTCTCTCCAAGTGAACCCATTTTGCAATATTAGGATAATGAAAGATTAGGGAAAAATCATAACGCTCTAACCTATACCTTGCAGTTTTCATTCAGCTCTTTGATGACAGTTAATAGCTCCCTGTTCTACATTAGGATTTTAACTTACAAACTGCAAGTAACAATAGGATCTCTCTGACAAAAGCAGTAACCTACTGACTTATTTACATTATATGCTCTTTGTGATGTGCATGGTACATGTTCTTTGCAGCAGGATTCTGTGCTACCTTACAATGAATCAAAACTTCCACTTAACAAAGCTCCAATCTCTCTCTTTCCAGAAAGAATATTAATCACCGGAGCTATCGTGACATGTTTATTGTTGCCTGAAAATTGCTGGAAGAAAAGAATGCAGCAGCAGGTGCTTTTAAAACCATAATATATGTTGCACCGCCACAGAGCCGGCCCTGCCTAAAACTTACATGTTTTAATTAACAAACTGAAAGTGAATTATACAAAATTAAGCTGGCGTGGAATGTCTCTATTAATCAAGGCGATAAGAAGACATACTGATAGTGCAAGTAGAGAGCGGAGCTCGGCTCTATGAGCCTAGATCAATCAAATAAAATCCCTGAACGTTCATGCGAAACCTTTTATTTTATTTTCTGACTCATAAGCAAAGCAAATATTTAACTGCAGCGTATGGGTGGGCATAAAAGCGTGCCTCCTGATCTGTTTTACACTGTTTTCTCTCTTCTATTGCTACGAAGTTTAACATCGTGGAAAAGAAAGAGGGACAACAGTGTTCAACAGTGCTGGCTTTTGGGCAATGTGACTGGTGCTGATTTCAGAGCTCAAATGGCGCCCCCCTGACCTTGGCACCCGGTGCAGAGAGTGATGAAAGAGGGAGCGATGTTCCTATAAAGGATTAGGAAAGTTCTTATCATCTTCAATGTCAATGCTCTGTACATGAGTGAAGAGTGTGAAAGTGTTATCTGACACCATCTTACATAGGCAGGGTGTCAATAGGACTGGGGAAGATGTAAGTCTGGCAAAGTTAACTAGAGAGACAGAAGTAGAGCATGGCATTTCATTTCTGTGTTTGAAGGAGAAGGGCTAAAGATGTGTAGTTTGACCTCCCCGCTGTTATTTAAAGAGGATATTATTGATACTTCACTTTGACTTTTCACAATATATAAAACATCACTGTTCCTTCAAAAACAGATTGCAAAACTTCTACAGTTTTAATAGCCGACTGAACATAAATATCTTGCAATAGATTTTACCAAACGCCTTAAATCCTATGAAGTTCTTCCCCCCAAATAAGACAGGACTGAAGTTGGTGTAGTAACTTCATACCTGAGAGGAGGGTTCCCAGGATTTGGACATTTAAAACAGGTTGAAATTTTGTAGGGAGATATTTATCAATGATGATAGTTTTAGATTTTAGTTTTCTGCTGTCCTTGTTTATCAGTCTATGTTTTCATATGGAACCAGAATGCTATGGAAGGTGGACAACCATTTTTTATCTTCTTTGGTTGTGACCCGACCTTGACCAGTGGAACCCTGAAATGGCAAACTAGTATGGTATGGAGGTATCCCTGTCTCACCCCTTAGTAGTTGGTATCTACCTCAACACCTAAGTACAGGAAATGAACTGAAAGCATGTGAAACAGCAATCCAAGTTCATTAGCGGAAACATTTATTTGTTGTTAAATGCAGATTTTTCAAAGAAGGAACACAATAAGCAAATGAGATAAAAATGCGTTTAATTCGACGAAAATAAAGGGGCATATTACTAAGGTCTGACGATAATTATCGCTCAGCGCGATTAGCGCGAGGATAATTATCGCCGGACTAACGCTGAATTTTATCACTGAGATAGCGTGCTATCAGCAACGCTCATCTCAACAGTGATAAAATTGCAAGCGCTAACTGCCAAATGTGCGATTATCGCTGGAAATCCAGCGATAATCACACAACTTTTGGCGATAGCTTGCTGATAGGGCAGGACAGACTCAGCCATGATATCCACCTTCCATTGGATATCATGGCTAAGTCATACTGAGAGCAGGCGTTAGAAAGTAGCGCTAACCGCGGTTAGCGCTACTTTTCTAATCGCTCTGCATGTTCGCCTGCAGCTTGATAATAGGAGAAATGTCGGTTAGCGACATTTCTCCTGTTATCCTGGGAAGGAACGCCCACTTTGCATCTCATTAGAGATGCAGAGCGAGGCGTGGGGAAAACGGGTGCTAACATGCGTTAATGCATGTTAGCACCCGCATTGGTAATAGGGCGGTAATATTATCTCCGTTTGTTTGGCTCGTAAAGCCAAAAAAGCGGAGATAATGGCCCTTGCTAATATGCCCCACAATATTTTACGGGAACCAGATAAAATGTAAATCAAAAACACCAACATTTCTGTGGGATAGACATTTGCCAAACATTTACAATGCAGTGTAAGTGAGAAACTGCCTAACAGAAGCCTTTAACAATGGCAAGCCTTTCTCACCAGCACTCAAGGAGGCAACAAGGGGCAGCGGGTACATGGCTTCTGCTCCATAGCGAAACTTATCAGAAGGTAATCCTCCAGCAAGTACCCTGTCCAAAGCCTTCGCACTCCTCTGATGATTTAGCAATCCTCTGACCCCATAACATCCTCGAATTTGAGAGGCCTCTTCACTCCTTGGGAAAGTTTTGTTACAGGAGCCCAGTCTCATTATGGGAAATGCTCAGAGCTCAAGCAGTACTTCCTGATCCCCAATTCTAACCATGAGAGGTCCTGCCTTTTGTGAGTGGGACATCCTCCAGCCGGAAATGACCACTGTTTCTAAGGCGCGATAGATTAACCTTTGCCTCAGTAAAGTGGGGCAGCTTCACCTTCTTCCATGCAGAGCGGTGTTGCAGAGATTGCCAGACGCTGGGAGAAGTTTAAACTTCCCAGGACTTCAGTTTCTCCTACTCCTCCTGTAAAATCTAGGAACAAAGATATAAGCAAGCAGACTCACTGCTCTCGGGGCCTCCCTTTGTAATTATGGTAATCTATGTATTCTTTTGATATTTGGCTCCAAATCCACACATGAGCAACCAAGCACTTGTGTCTTCCAAAGCAGCTAAACAGGCAAAGTAGTTCAAATAGAGTAGGCGCTATTGTATTTTTTATTTATTTATTTATTTATATATATATTTATATAGCGCACTACTACACAAGGGCGTGTAGGCGCTTAGCAGCTAAACACACAAACGCACCAGAGAGTTGTTAAGGCTCTAGTGCTGAGAGAGAGGCTATAAAGTATAAAGCCAGGTTGTGAGTCCTTTCCTAAAGGAAAGCAGGTCAGGAGAGTTTTTTAGCTTTATAGGTAGCTTATTCCACCATCTGGTTGTGATGCTTGTAAAGCTTTTTCCACCCCATCTATGAAGTCAGAAATTAGGTTCTTTCACCAACTTCAGAGAGGCCGACCGGAGGGTACGTACTGAGGTGTACCATTGGAAGCGATCTGACAAGTAGACGGGGCCTAAGTTATGTAGTGTCTCAAAGGCGATGCATAATGCCTTAAACTTGATTCGCTTCTCCACAGGTAGCCAATGAAGGGTGTTGAGGGCATGTTTGGCTGATGAATATTTGGCTAGGCCGGAGAGCAATAGAGCTGCAGACTTTTGAAGTACCTGTAGTTTTGCCAATACTGATTTATTTGTTCCAACCAGAAGCCCGTTACAATAATCGAACTTAGATAGAACCAGAGCTGCCACCACTGTGTTCTGTAATTCTGCTGGTACAAATGGAAAGATTTTCCTCAGAATTTTCAGGGTAAAATAGGTTGATGAGGTAAGCATCTTTACATGATGAGAAAAAGATAGAGTGGTGTCAATAATGACACCAAGATTTTTGGCCTTGGTGACTGGGATGGGAAGAGTCCCCAACTCCGTCGGCCACCATTCTGAGGACCAGAAAGATGTGTCTCTACCAAAGAGTAGGACTTCAGTTTTATTTCAATTCAGTTTAAGGCAATTCTCTGCCATCTATCTGCTTACACATCTCATGCACTCATTAAAATTATGGTCTGTGTCGTAGTTTTTGCTAGAAATAGATACAATAATCTGAGTATCATCTGCATATGATACTAATTCGAAGCCGTGGGCTTTAATCAGACGGGCCAAAGGTGTAACATATATATTGTGGGCCATAACTACTCTAACTCTGCAGGTTAAACTCAATACAGTAGTAACAACGCCACATAAAAGAACCATTTATCTTTCCAGAATCAGGAATTGGAGTATTTCAGGTTGCTAAAGGTCAGTTAGAAAAGTAGAGAGGCAGTAGATTGATGATCACTATCCTTCTATTGGAACATGTTTCTATCCTACTCAACACCCCTTTAGTATGATGTGCCTAAATCAGCCACCTATGTTGTGAAATTGTCTCAAACATGGTAGATGGTGGGAGGCCACTCGGGACTAGTAAGAGTTTGTTTGAATTCCAAAATGACAGAGGTCCATGGTTGCTGCAAAGTCACCTCTTTTCGTTTGCCCTCATTGCTCTGGTACCTTAGATGAAGCTAGACCTCTCCTACTGACTTTAGCTGTGCTTGGAGTTAGCAGGCTGCCTGTGCATCAATCGCCTTTCCAAGGCTAATGCTTGGTGTTGAGCGAGGTCAAAACAAACTGAGAAATTCAAGGTAGGCTTTCCCTAGGACGTCCATTCACACATGTTTACATCTAGTGACCACATTCATGTAAGGGCAGTATACCTGACAGCTGGAATACATTGACTAGATTTTGGAAACAGAACATCTTGAAAATAAAGATGCAGAAGTCGTACCTCCACAGGGAACAATGACTTTATACATTAACTCATGAAGTATGCCATCTTACTAAGTGTCCTGTGGGCATGCTGTGTGCCCTTGTGCTGCAATATTTAGCAACATGTTAGCTGTTCTTAACCTATGGCCAGGGGAGTTGCGGGGGACCGCGAAGCTAACTCAGGAGGTCCGAGACTGCTTGAAAAATTAATTCATATTAGCAGATTAATAAAGTGTATATAAATTAATAAACAAAATTGAAAGTGTTAGAAAGTTCAGTTAATGTGGAGGAATTTGAAATTGGAGGCTAAAAGTTAAGTTGGAATCTACAGATTGATTTGTGCGTCATACAGAATATAGTATGGAAAATGGGTTGCCTTAATTGAATTTAGAGATAATCCTACATTCCCAATAAAATTAAAATTGTGATTTTTTATATATATATATATTTGTGCAATAAGCAAAATATTTCATCATTTGTATATCGTTTTCTGGTTCAAATCTTGGCAATTGCTGAGGCCGGGTTCCATGACTTCCAGTAATGACTAAGTGGGTATCTCTGTATTTCAATTATTATTCAGTAGAGGTCCCCGGATTCCAGTAATGATTCAGTTTGGACAAAATTTTAAGAACCACTGTTTTAGACGATATGGCAGTGAGGACTAACTTTACTAAAAAAACATTGGGCCTGGTTCATGATGATTAGAGTATGAGTAAGTGTGACTTACTCTTGTAGCACTTCAGGCTCACTTAAGAATTTCAGGAGAATTTTCAGGTGATGGGGTCACTAAAGCAATGTCATCTGCGTACGCCAAAGTTTTATATTCTAGGCCATGCACCTTAATAGAGGGAATCCCACTGTTTGCTTCCAACCTACGAATTAACGGATCGATATATATCGCAAATAGTAACGGCGAGCACGGGCAACCCTGACGTGTACCACGTTTAATTTGCAAGGGCGCCGTGTATCCTCCATTGACTCTGAGTCGTGCTATAGGAGCACGGTACAAAGCCTGGATTGCATTGATGAATCCCCCCCCCGATACCACACCATTTCATAGTCGTCCAAAGATAATCCCAGGAGACCCTATCAAATGCCTTTTCAGCATCCAACAACATAACCGCCATAGGTTCTCCTGAGACTTCAGCTGCGTCGAGAAGAGTAATAACCCTACGAACGTGCTGTGTGGTACCTCTCCCAGGGATAAAACCATGCTGAATGGGACTAACTATCTTAAAAATGACTTTACAAAGCCTAAGAGCCATTATCTTAGAAAAGATTTTCGCATCAGAATTCATTAAAGTTATTGGTCTATAAGACCCTGGTTCTATGGGTGATTTACCTTTTTTTAAAATGACTACTATATCAGCGCCTGCCCAGGAATCTGGAACAGAGATTCCCGCCTGGGCCTGCTGTACTGTTTCTGTCAAATCGGAACCAATTGCCTCGTGGAAAACTTTATAAAATTCAATGGGAATTTGATCGGGGCCCGCCGCTTTACCCGAGGGGAGACTGTTCATAGCCGCTAAAATCTCATCAGCAGCCAAAGGTGCTTCCAATGCCTCCCTATCTTCCTCAATGAGTGATGATACAAAAATGTCCCTAAGATACCCTTGAATTTCTAGGAGGTCTTTCGAGTGCTCTTCATTATATAAATTAGCATAAAATTGCCTAAAGACCTCTCGGATACCGTCAGGATCATTAACTATCCCACCTTTTCCATCCAAAATCCCTTTAACTTCCCCTATAGCCACTTTCTGTCTTGTACGAACCGCTAATGTATGCCCCACGCTCTCACTTAACTCATAACATTGCTCCCTTTTAGCCAAGAAAGTAGCAGCCGTTTTAATAGCAATAGCCTCCCCTGCTTCAGCCTTTGCCCATGCAATTTTAAGCAAAGCCTGATCCAAAGGTGCCCCCGATATAATTGCAGCATTCAATTCCTCCTCCGCATCAGTGACCGCTTTGGACAATTTTTTAGTTCTTCCTCCTGCTTCTGCCTATGAAGAGTAAAGCTCAACGTCTCCCCTCGAAGACCAGCTTTAAAAGCATCCCAGGCTACCCCTGAAGAGGTACTGCCTCTGTTGATGTCCCAAAATTCTACTATCCATTCCTTCATATGATGCACGTATCTTATATCTTTCAACAATCCCTTCTCAAAAGTCCATACACCCTCACTCCTAGCCACCCTTGCAATTTCCAATGTTAAAACTATCGGGTTGTGGTCGGAAATAATCCGAGGCAATTTCTCGATCTGGCATTTTGACAAAAGACAATTCGATATAAAAAAATAATCAAGCCTAACACACACCTTATGGGGAGCAGAATAGTAAGTGCTACCAAGATCATTGGGCTTCAGACATGCCCACACGTCTGATAAAGAGTTATTACGAACCAGATTGGAAATTGCTCGAAACATCCTTTTCTTACGACCCAGATATCGATCCCCTGCGTCTGTCCAGAGCCCCCCCATCCCATTTATATTAAAATCTCCACACAGAATAATAGGCACAGGCCACGAGGCCAACTCTAGATCTAAAAATTCAAATATGTCTGGGTCATCCTCAGTAGACCCATAAACTGAACACAAGGTGACCATTTCTCCATTTATCAGACAATCCACCAAAACCCATCTACCCCATTGGTCCTCCAACTTTCTCTTAACTATGAGATCGTTTCTCTTAGAAAGTATAGCAACCCCTCTTGTTTTAGCCCCCTGCTTAGTATGTGCGACCAAATGAAACCCCAACTGCTCCAAGAAATACCCCCTTGTACCTTCTATATGCGTCTCTTGTAGACATACGAAGTCTAACCTCATCGCTTTTAGAATTGCTGAAACCTTTTGTCTTTTGACCTGGTCATTCAAGCCACATATATTAACTGAAGCAATTCGTATACTCATTAAAACACATCAATCAGTAGTCCCAACCGGTTGTCCTGTGAGTGAATACCTAAATTCCACATCTTCATTTCTAAATTCCCTCTCTTCTTATTTTTACTACACCTCCTGTGTCCACCCAAAAAGCTCAGATACCGTGCTGTGACCTGTCCCCCCTCGAACTACCCCCAAACCACCCCCCCTCAGAGCCCTCCCCTGCAAACCTCCCCCCTTACAGGCAAATAGGTCAGGAATGACCTATGTGTGACAGCTTGGCCCCGGAGCTAGGTCGCTACCCCCCCTCCCCTTGTGAGCTCTCTTTATATCCCCTTAATCTCCCAAGCCAGATTCAAGATTTCATACCATTCTAGTGGGTACCAACACATCCCCAGCTCATGCATTGGGACACAGCCAACAGGCCCGTGCTTCTCTAGTCCCCTGCTGTATGCGAGTGGTGCCTTAGTTGGCCATCCCTCACCTCGGGGAGAACAGGCAGAGCGGCACACTCCTCACCGCTAGTAACCAGCTGCAGCAGTCCAAGCATCGCAGAATATCGGCCTGGTCCGTCGTCTTACCAATGAAAGCAGGCGGCTCATGTCAGGCCCGACAGGCAGTAGGCTCTCCCAGCACAGCAATCTCCAGGCAGGCCGCACTGTTCTTTCTCGGCCTCCAAGTGGCCCGACAATGCTTGCCAATTGACAAGTGGGAGATATCAGGGCAACGAGTCTTAATGCACCAAAATATTCCTCAGGTTTCGCTCCTCACCCCAGGATTTAGTAGGATTTATGCATGGGGTAGCAGAGAGCTCTAGTCATGCATCCAATCTGCCTTTTTGCCAGACCATGCTCCCAACTGCTGGTATCATTAGTGCACCAGTTGCAGTCAGATTGGGAACCAGGAGTGTGAGGGGCTCACATCACCCCACTTAGAAAAAGCAAGAGTTTTTTGTCCAGCTTCTGTTTTTATTTGCTGCACTTTCTCTTTGCTGTTTTATAAGTCTCACATTTAATATGGATTATGATTCCTAGAAAAAGTACCCCTGAAGTGATCTAATAAGCCCCACACCCCTGTGCTCAGCCATAAGGCAGCAACTCCCTAAATCCTTGCCATAAATTTGTGGAGCAGACCCTGACTTCAAAACATTTTTCTTATTAAAGCAAAACAGTTTGAAGACCGCTGTGATCATGGGTTCTAACAAGATCTTCGAATTTCTGAGGATCTTCAGTTAAATGTGTCTTATATGCTAAACGTTTTGGCCACAAAGCATTGAAATGGTTGTAAAATGAACACCTTTAGCTGAGGCACTGGTATTCTGGCTGTCATGGGTGTTGTCTGACCTTCCTGAAACTAAATGGGGGGCTCTAAAAGGCATTTGCCTGATGTTTGGTAATGTGTTGACATTCCAGCAATTTATGACTAAAGAGTCTATGGTAAATCACAGATCATGTTGTCTATACTTGGCCCCTTTGTCTCCTCAATCCAACATTTCTTCTGAATTAGCCAAGTCAAATGTGCTATGTGTTACCTAGCCAACAGCTAATATCTAGGCAGTATCAGACTTTGTTAGACACCACATGAATATGACACATACTTCAAAATGTATGTATGAATATAACCTTTGCTCAGTATAGCAAAAGAAATAAGGGAAAACTGGAAGACCACCATCTTGAATACACTTCACGTTACAGTAGTTACCAGTAAATCCAAGTCAGGACTTGACACGGAAATGAAGTAATGTAGTAGATTTATTGAGAGCTTCCCAGAGCAGACATTGGATATTAGGGATTCCTAAAACTGTACTCAGCTTTCTACATACTAGGTGATCTACTTACATGTATCTATTTACATTCCATGCTACACACACACACACTAAAGGCTCAATCCACAAAGGTAAACTTACACCAGAAGTCTAAGTTTACCTTTGTGAATTGGGCCCTTAGACTTCAGGTCTATACTTAGACTTCAGGTCTAAGTGTACCTTTGTGAAATGGGCCCTCCATTCCTAAGCATATTGCCCTGTTCTAATTGGTGAGATTGTCAATTTGACTCCAAAATCAATTGCTGCTTTAGTTCACACTTTCATTGAGAACTCTTCAGGCTGTAAGGGTTGTTGCCACATTTCATATATGTGTTTAGCAGTACTGCAAATTTGGCAATCTTTAACTACCCTTTCAGTAGCACTATTGTTGCAAATGTGTTCCGTCTATTTAGTACGCCAGGTTTTTTTGCTTTTTGATTACCTGGTTTTTGGACTTTTAGGGGCGTATTTATAGGGATTTAGTTCAGGACAGCATAGCAAGTCACTTTACTGTGCTGCCCGGCGTCAAAGTAAAAGGGCAGGAATCCACTGTATTGAAGGAAGTGACCCGATTAGGGACACCCGGGTCACTCACGACCACCTCTCAGCCTTCCATACAAATGAAGAGTTGGTCAGACAGTAGAGAATACAAACCAAGTATATTTTATTCAGGTACACTCGAGTGGAGTCCAGTTTGACCAGCCTCCTAGGATTGCTGCAGAGGGACTGACTTCAGCAAGTATGGCGATACATTATGTACAATTCAGAACCAATAAAGACATGCCCTGACTGGAAATTTCCAGTTGGTAGCAGTTGAACAAAGGAGATACAGAAGGATGGGTTTCGATCCTGAGACCGGGCACATGCTATCTCAATTCCAAGGTCAGTCTGCCTGTGCCAGCCGCTCTAAGGGTGGGAGCAGGCCTATCTAGTGGGAAAGGTATGCGCTAATAAGAACAGTGTATTCATTAATACAGCAAAGCTCAACCTTGGAGAAACGAAAACTATCGCAGCTGCTTTTTAGCGGAGGCAGTGAGACAGAAGCTAGTTTCGATCATGGCTCAAAATGGCGGCTAAACATAAAATGGTGCCGCGTATTGTAACTTAAGATGTACAATGCATAACCAACACGGCTAAAATATTTTTATTCCAATAGACACTCCTTTTAGCATTCACTAACCATTGCATATCACTATCTAGAAATGAATAGCACGTTGCGAAGATAGGAAACAGCACCATATGTAAATACGTACATAATCAGTATTTAAAGATACCTTCGTCGATTTTGCATTATTTCATCAATTTGATTCTGCAGCATGATCGCAGCATTGGTGTCATGAACTGACGTATTTGATCTAGGGGTCAGAGCACGTATACAACAGGTGCAACAAGCCGGAAGGCAGTGTATGCAAAGGCAACATGTCAAGATAATACCAGCAACTGCAACTAAAAAGATAAGGATCTTCCAACCCCATGTTGTTAGCATATTCCAGAACCACCCCGATAATGTCCAAGTACCTGTCTCTTGGTGTAGGTCTGATGACAATCTATGCAATTTTTGTATAGCCTTATACACACTGGGGGCGTGGTCAGGTATGTAAACGCAACTGCTACTGCCAATGATGCGACAGGCCCCTCCCCTATCAGCGAGGTTTACGTCTAACACCATCCTGTTTTGTAATGTAACAAGCCTCGTAGCCTGGAGCTCAGCAGTAATGTTGGTCAGTATCCCAGCTGTTGTATTAATAACTCCTTCCACAACTCTTGTGAGCCGACGAAGCTGGAGGCTATTAGCCATGGGGCCCCAGAAAGGTAGAAGCCCCCTTGCAGCATCATCAAACTGCTGCCAGGTGGTATCTGTCTGATCTATATCCTCAGTGTCCACAACCCTTCTGACTCGGGGCAAGTATATACTCCTACGTTGCAGCCAATTGTCTTTATGGTAATTGGACGGGGCAATATACACAGGGGGAAGGAGGAAAGAGAGATAACATCTGCCAGACCACCCCCTCAGAAGCCAGACATAAGCTTGGGATCCACAGACAAAATAGACATGATGAGGTAGGACCGAGGGCGGACTATTAAGCATTACCAGTCTGTAAGTGAAATTGCATCTACTTTCTCCCACCTTTACCTCGCCTGTTTCCTGGACACAGAAAGTAGCTGTGGTGTTAACCACGGACACCGGCATGGGCTTGTCATTAGTAACATTCCGATCTTGGAAAGATTGGAAGTACTCAGAAGCGTTGAATCTTTGGAAGTCAGCCATTTCCATTCTAAGCCATGTTTCGTTTTGTATTTTATCATATAGTCCCAGGTCCAATCAGTGGCCGGCACTTGTTTTGGGCTATTAAAAATGATGAGGAACTTCCTCCCCTTGCTTCCAATCTCGCATAGGAAAACTGTGGTCCAAGCCCTGATTACGTCATGGTTGGACTATGTCAACGTGTTGTACTCTTGTCTCCCTGATTACTTACTAGGCCGCCTGCAGGTGGTACAAAACGCGGCGGCAAGGGCCGTACTTATGGTCGGACCCAGGACACACATGACCCCTTATTTGAAGTCCTTGCACTGGCTCTCAGTGCGAAAAAGGGTACATTTTAAAGCACTGGTGCTAGCCTTCAAAGCCTTTCACAACATTGGGGCCCCTTACATTAGGAACAGAGTTCAGCCCCATACACCATCCAGAACCTTGCGGTCTTCGACCCAGCGCCTGACGATCGTGCCAAAGTTCTTTCGGTTATGAAAGGGGGGGCGCTCCTTTCAGGTGACAGCCTCGAAGCTATGGAATAGCCTGCCACCTTCCCTGAGACAGGTACAGGACCTCCTGAGTTTCAGGAGAATCTTAAAGACTTGGCTCTTCCAACAGTAATGAAGGCGTCTGCTGTTGTGTTTCACTGCTCTGTTAAGGGGTCATGCTAGCGCCGGGACACTCCCAGGAGTAGCTGCGCGCTCTACAAATACCCTGTAACATAACATATATGCTCATACAAGATGTTGGGGATAGTGTACCGGACGTCCCATTTCCATCTCGACCTAAGGGAGTTAATCCGTGGTGGAAACTTATATACTGTATCACAGTGCGAGAGTCAGCGGATGTCATAACCTGAGTAGATAATGGGAAATGATAGTGCACCATAACGAACAATTGAAACCATCCCTCACAACTACCAACATATGACAATGGTAGAGACAACAAATTATCACTCTTATGAGTAACATGAGGGAAGCAATCCACAAACCCAACAATTTTTTGTATTGGACACATCATGAACTTGATGTAACATTTGCATAAACACATTATCTGTATAAGTCTTTCGGTGTTCCCCTTTGTGAGGGGCCAAAGTAACAAATATATGCTCAGGGGGAGTGGGCGTTGTACCAACCAAGGAATGTACAGGATACTTTTCCTCCAGGAACCAAGCTATTCCAAGTACTGTTATTGATGCAATCACAACTATCAATACGAAGACTATTTTACTCTTTGTGAACCAAACAGCTCAGGCCTCAAGGGAAGTCCTCGTTTAGCGTCACAAGCAACCGAGTGGGATACTAGAGGTCCCCCGCCTGATCCTATTATGGAGTACGTCTTTCCCCGTGGCTGCTATAACGCAGAAATACTCTCCTCCTCGGGAGGCAAGCGGACACTGACTCAGGCCTCAAGCTGCTCCATTGCACAACAAACACCCCCTCCCCTCGAGCGAAAGACTAAAATGGGAACCGGCTGTTTCTAACTCCAAGGTCAGAATCCCTTGCCTGACCCCAAGATGGCTGCCACAGTGTTCCCTACCACGTCGTGCTACTCCTCTCAGAAAAAACCGGACTTCGACCAGACCTCGATCACATCCCCCATCCGGCCTACCCTTCAGGATACCGAATCTGTGAACCTACCTCTGACCGTTGAGACCTAGCTTTTTGGCCGATGCCCGGTGGAGCTACTTGATAGCTATAGAGGAGATGGGCTGTGGACTACCCCTTCGGCCGTTGCCTACCCAGCCGGACATTGGGCAGACCTTACTTCGTCTCTCCGTCGTACTCTCCCTCCTACCCCTTTACTCCACCCACTTTCTCCTTTATGCTCCATTTATCCCTCCTCTTTGCTCTCTAATTGTTTTCTCATTGAGACCTAGCCGCTTGACTGATGCCCGGTGGAGCTACCTGATAGCTATAGAGGAGATGGGCTGTGGACTTCCCCCTCGGCCGTCACCTACCCAGCTGGACTTTGGGCAGACTCTCCTTCATCTCTCCATCCATCCTATCTCCATCCTTTCTCCCTCCTACACCTTTACCCCACCCCCTTTCCCTTCTAAGCTCCATTTATTTCATCTTCCGACGCTCTTGAAATGTTTTCTTGTAACTGATGTAACTTGTAACTGATGTAATTTTGTGGAACCTTATGTAAAGCGCTCTGATACCTCCGGGTCTAGCCATCGCTATATAAAACTCAAATCAATCAATCAATCAACCCTGCTGTGCTAGTCGCGGTGATGCAAATGGCTGTTCCTCCTCCTCAATAGGCCGACCAAACGGATACATTGCGAAACAAGGAAAAGGGAATGCAATAAAACTGATGGCAAGGGCAAGGGCAAGTGTTCCTAGTGTCCGTCAGAGCCTCACTGGTAGACTCCTATTGTTCATCAACGTTGGCGCTCTTGAGCACCGGCAGTGGAGCTGCTCAGTCCTAGCTCTCGAGGAATCCCACGTCGTCCAGGATAATGTACCCCCCACAAAACGGGAGCACATTCAAGCTATCCTGTACAATGTCAGAACAGTGCACCAATATTGCCTCACCCTAAACTAACACCATTGGTACCATGACAAAGTACACCCTGACTTGTACAGTCCATCCTTAACTAATCTGATTTCTCCTTTGGTGCACCGTTCTTCAACCGAGGGCGCAAATTGTACCTGGTGACTCCAGGCACAGAGGGGTCAATGAAGAGGGGCTCTTGAATGGCTCTGATTTCGGGTGGGACTGCTGCATTTAGTACATCATCGTTCTCTGCCTCCGTTTGGGTCCATATTAGCCGCGCGTCACTGAAGGGGTGAACTGAGGTATCTTCTCTCCCTCAGCGTCCCCAATACCATCCCTCACCCACTCATCATAGGGTAAGGGCAAGGGTACTCTGCGGCAGTGACTGCAATGTATCCAATTCTTTTGGCCAGCGACCTTCACAGCTGTCCTGGTAGTGAGGAGTACCAGCTCAGGCCCCTCTTTTTCCGATGAAAATTTCAGAGCAACACCCAATCCCCCGGCTGGATGCTATGCCCGGGCCCCTCTGGTATTGGTGGAAGCAATTCTCGTATCTGTTGGTGAATAGAACGCACATTTTTAGTTAACTGGCACAGATAATCGGTCAATAAAGGGTAGTCAATCTCTGAAAATCTACGTGGACGCAGGATGCCCCAGACATTCACCGGGCATCTGAACACAACCTCGTAGGGTGACAATCCTGTCCTGGAATGTGCTGTTGTACTTGTGGACAAAAGAGCTAGGGGTAAAGCATCTGGCCACTGCAACCCTGTGGTCTCCTGAATCTTTGCCAATTTCAGTTTGAGAGTACCATTGTACTTCTCAACCAAACCTGCTGACTGGGGGTTGTTCGCAGCATGAAACTTCTGTCTGATGTGTAGTCCCTCACAAACTAATTGGATAATCTTGGCATTGAAATGACTTCCGTTATCACTCCAAATCAAACGAGGCAAGCCAAAGCGTGGAAAGAACTCAATCAGGAGTGCCTTTGCAGTTGCAATGGCCATGTTCTCTTTAGTAGGGTAAGCCTCAACCCATTTACTGAATGCACAAACAACCACCAGCACATACTTCAAATTGTTGACCCTGTCCATTTCAATATAATCTATCTGAAGGACCTCAAAAGGGAAGGTGGGAGGTGCAAAATTGCCGGGTGGTGTAGGGGTGCCTTTGCCAGGATTGTGCATCATGCACACCATACAATTAGGCCTGGGCGGAAAACTACGCTACGCTCGCGGAGTTTGCGTAGTTTGCGCAACTACGCGCTAAGCGAATTGCACGTAGCACAGTGCAAAAACGCATAGCGTAGCAGGCATTTTTTGCTTGCTCGCGGTCCTCAACGTCAAGTTGGCGACCGCGAGCGAGCAAAATCAACATCCCGGCGAGACTTTTTCCTTGTTCGCGATCAGCAACATCAAGTTGCCGATCGCGAGTGTGGAAAATAAACCTCCTGGCGAGATTCTCAACGCGGGGAGGTCAGGTTTCTCATTGCGAGTGGTCGCGTATGCTCGTGACCGCTCGCGATGAGAAACTACCAGTCCACGTTGAGAAAGCTGCCGCTCGAGTACAAATCTACTCGAGCGGCAGAAAACGACCGCTTGCACTGTGCAAGATGCCGTTTGCAATGATTGCACAGTGTGGACAAGCATCCGGCACTGTGCAATCAGTGCGAACAGCATTTCCCTACCGCACTACGTAGCGCCACTACGGGAACTACGCCCAGGGTTACATACAATACTTTACCAGGTGTCCAGCCATCTTTGGAATATTGTCATTTTGCCAAACGGGGTCTAATAGTTTGCAAATACCCTTAGCACTGATATGAGCTGAGCCATGGGCCATGGTAACTACAGGAAGAACATATGCATCTGGCAACATACATCTCTGCTTCCCTGACTTGTCAATCCAACAATCAATCATTCAAGTTTGCTGTACTTTCTTGCCACACTGCTAAATCCTCCTTTGTGGCCTCACTCTGTATCTCCTTCACATTTTCCAGTGTATCCTCGAACATTGTGACCTCGGGAACCCACCTAGTGGGACCTGCTACAAACATTCTTTTCATCTTTGTTTGGGCAGTTTCCATAGCTGGCTGATCTGTAAAAGAGTTCCTCTTACCCACATCGTCAGTAACTCTCTTATGGGCGCTGCACTTCACTATCGCCAATTTCGTAGGGAGGGCCAAAGCAGGCAAAAGCCTATATATGAGAGGACCATGCTGTATTCTCGTCCCGTGCGAACTAAGGAACTGCCCGAAATTATGAGCGACTCCGAAGGCGTACTGGCTGTCAGTATAAATATTAACAACCAGTCCCTCACTCAATTCACAGGCTCGAATAAGGGCGACTAACTCAGCTGCCTGGGCGGACTGATAGGGAACTCGTGATATCTCAACTACCGTGTGCAGCGTAGTAATCGCATACGCAGCTGTTGTGGTGCCATCTGGTAATTTAAAACAAGAGCCATCGACATATAGTTCTCTTTGGCGGTCAGATAAGGGAACATCAGTCAAGTCTACCCGTCCTTTCATCTCTTCTTCCGTCCGGAAGATACAATCATGTATGTCAATGTCCTCATTCTCAGAAGGGAGGGGTAGTAGGGTGGCTGGATTCAGAGTGGCACAGCCTTTAACCATAATGTGCTTTTGAAAAAGCATTAGCTTGTAACCTGTCAGACGTGCACTGGTGAGGTGCTGTGTCCTTGTCTTATTCAAAAGTGTATTCACAGCATGGGGTATAATAACTGTGAGGTCAGTATCAAGAACGAGTCCCGCCGATTGCCTTATTGAGACAGCCACAGCCCGACCGCTCTTAGACAGCTCGGGAGGGCTAGCGTGACAGGGTCAAGCACAGCAGAGAAATAAGCACACGGTTGTTGCTTATACCCGAATTTTTGTGTTAAAACAGAAAGCGCACAACCACCCAGCTCATGGACGTACAACACAAAGCATTTAGCATAATTAGGGGTACCAAGCATTGGAGCCGAGCAAAGCACAATTTTTAATTGCTCAAAAGACTGCTGACACTCTGGTGTCAAAGGCAGGGGTTCATGCACTTCTTTTAGTGTTAGTGCAAACAGGGGCTTAACAAGCAGTGAGTAGCCAGGTATCCACTGCCTGCAATAGGAAGTGATACCTACGAAAGCAGCCACATCTTTCTGAGTTTGTGGAACGCGCATTTTAACAATGGTACTGATGCGCTCAGGGGTCAATCTCTTACCCTCCTTCGACAGTAGGTGACCTAAATAGGTGACCTCCTGTCGACAATACTGAAATTTGGAAAGGGAACTTTATGGCCATGCTGAGCCAAATGCAACAGCAATTTAACTGTACTGTCTCTGCAACCTTGTTCTGTATCCGAAGCAATGAGTAAGTCATCGACATATTGAAGCAATACATTACCTGTAGGGAGGGAGGGACAAGGAATCCAACTGACCTTTCAATGCCTGAGTATAGATACTCGGACTTTCTGTATAGCCTTGAGGAGCGCGACAGAATCTAAAACTTCTACCGGCGAGGGTGAACCCGAACAGATACCTGCTATCAGGATAGATGGGAATACTGAAGAATGCATTTTTCAAGTCAATGACAATGACAGAAAAGAATGTAGCAGAAGAAGGAATCATCGTCAAAAGAGTCGTAATGTCAGGGACCACTGGAAACTGGGGAATCACTATTTTGTTAACTTCACGCAAATCAATCACAAAGCAATAAACATCTTCATGATACTCAGGGGGACCCAAAGGTGTCCTTTTAAGAATGGGAAGAATAGGGTTATTACAAACATTAGCAGTTGTCTCCTCAATCACTCCTTTCTCAATCAAATCCTGCACAATCTTTATCAAAGCTTGCTCATCTGCCTGCGGTATCTTATACTGAGGAATACGGGGTAAGATAGCACCTTCCTTGACACGTATCAAAACAGGCGATATCTGCAACAAACCCACATCTGTGTCACCCGTAGCCCACAATGTGGGTGGCACATCTTTAAATTCAGCAGGGAGGGGTGCATCTTTGGACAGACACTGCTTAGCGCACACCACATCAGGACCCATTGTCATATAGACGCCGGCCGGGGAGCAGTAAATCGTAGCATGCAATTTCTTCTACAAGTCCAAACCCATCAAATTCTCTCCACAATTGGACGTCAACAAGAATGGCGAACCCACAGTGAAAGGGCCAATTTTCAACGCAAGAGGTTTCGAAATGGGGCTTGGAACCGGTACACTAGAAAATCCCACCGAAACATTATTATGGCCAGACAGAGCCGCCCCAGGGACCAAGGAACGAGAAATAGAGCTGTTCGTTGCACCTGTATCCACCAAAAACTCCTTAGTCGAACCATGGACATCCGCACTAACGTACGGACCTAGTTGGTCTACAGGTATCAAACCTGGTCCCTCACCCTGTCCCAGGCTGTCCTAGCTGTAAGACAACCCGGTCACCTCCGTATCATAGTCATCATGATAATACTGTTTGCCCTGAGGGTCGTCAAAGTAGTTTTGATCAGTACGACCCTGAGATGCCACAGCATTCTGAGCCCTGTCCTGGCCACCATCTCCGCGACCCCGTCCACGAGACCCCCGTCCTCTAGGAGCCGCTACCTTCTGCAAAAGCACCGGACACTCGCTACGCCAGTGCCCCTCCTCTTTACAATATGCACACAGATTCACCCCCAAAGGCGCTGTATTAGCGGGCCTGCTAGTGTGTGGAAGCTGTCGAGCCATACCGCCTCTTCCTCTACTGTTCCCTCTAGAAGCCTGCTGTAACAACACCTTTGTCTTCAAATCTTTGTGCTTCTTTTCCGTCTTCTCCTCATTTTCCCTGTGCTCATAATACTGTACCATATTCAAGATAACGGAAGGGGGAGAGGTGGACCAAGTGCTCTCAGATACCCTCAAATTGGGTCAAAATCTCAGGAAGCAAATTGGAAACGAATCTATTAACAAACAGCCGCACACCACCTTCAATCGACAAATCCTGTGCACTATAGTCTAAGAACACACCTTCAAACCGAGTAAAGAAATCTGACACACTCTCATCCTTCTTCTGGCGGCAAGCTGATAGCTTGTCCCGATCAACCTTCCTCGGAGGGATAACAGAATGCATATACGTGATAATGCGGCCTGGCAAAGCAAGTATCTCCGCCGTAGGCTTATAACCTGGCTTTCGTTCCTGACCCCATGCTTTAATTTGGTCAGATGTACCATCCAATTCCGCAACATGATCCTGTGTGTGTACTTGTCTCCAAATATCAACCGGAACTAGTAAACCAAAGAACATTTCAATATCAGCGAGCGTCATCACTGTCGAAGAGGCAGCTTCAGTCAGCTCTTTATAATAAGCAGTGGGATTTTTCCTAGGGTCAGGTAACTGAGTCTTAAGGGACAAGACTTCACTCCTTTTCCATGGAGTATAAACCCATTGTTCTTGTAAACGGGCCTCTACCCTTGGCCTAGTAACATGATCATGTTGATCCCTTAGCTCCGGTATCTCTGGATGGTAGATAGGATGATCCTTCCGCATCGGAAACTGATTTACCGGGGTGGGGCTCTTCTCGAGCAGTCTCTCCCGATAAGCAACCAACGTCGCAACATTACCAAAGACATGGGCAGGTTCCATATCAGTAACATACACAAGATCCCTAATATCGTAGATAATCTGTGGTGCTGCACCCTTGAAACGCTGCTCCCAAAGACCGATCAAAGTAGCCAACATATGCTTAAGGGCATGTTGTTGTACAAAAGGCTCATAATCTTTCATGACACTCCACACATCTTCCACACCATAAATGGGGTTACGAGCTCACTGCACAGCCTGATTAGCCACCACTTGTTTCTCTGCATCTCCCACATCAGATCGGACCAACGTCCACCCCATACGTTCCTTAAATTTCGTCCAATCTCTATCCTCCGGGCCGCATACCGGTGTCCCACTGCTCAGTGATGTCGGGGAATGGAGGAATACAGTGGGGGCAACAGCAGAGGGAGCGGGCACTAATGCCATTGTCATGTGCGTCATGGGGGTAAGAGCTAGAGAGAGAGAAACCGAAGCAATAGGCATTGCAGGAGTACTAACAGTCACAGTTGCCACAGACGGCGAAGGCAAAGAAAGGACAGGAGGTGCCATGGCAAGGCAGTCTGATCGACAATAACAGAGGCAGAAGCAGCGGAGACAGAAGAACCAGGCAGCTGGGCCTGGGAGGGATAGAACGGGATATATCCTCTGCAGGGCATAAGGGGGTGGGGGTCGAGTATCCAACAATTGTTCCACAAACGTATCACTTTCTTCTTGGGCTACATAAGATTTGTCAATCTTCAATGGGAATCTCCTATCTTCACATTCAATGCCTATCTCTTGCTTCTCTCTATCATGAGCTACGGCTTTCTGAGTCAATGTTTGCATTCTCCCATTCCGGGCCTCTTTCTCTGCTTTTATTCGTCTCTGCTTAACCTCCTTTTGCCACGTTCTGAGGGACTCAAACACAGACTGCTGGCTTCTTCTTACAAATAGCTTCTCCTGTAAAAAGGTAATTTTCTGTTGATCAAAAGTGCCTGTCTACGGCCACTGCAACTCGGCATTGTCCCTCTATATTTGTGCCATAATGTACTAAACATAATTGGGCCAAGGCCATGTTTCACATACATGTCAAAATTTGGAGTGCCTTCTGGAGGCGCTGGCTGACTTTCTTCCAGTCGGGCATCAGCAGACAACAAGAAACCAAAAAACTACTGAACACAGGCATTTTCAAGAGTAAGCCAAATTTGTTATGTTGCCTGACAAAGTGCTCACAAACACTTTGTATCCAAATCGGTCTTCAGACCGTACCAAATGCAAACCAAAATCGGTCCTCAGACCGTACCAAAAACAAACCAAAATGGTATCATATCCACAAAGAGCCAAAACAAACTCACTTGGTACACACATGTCAAACAAATTTATTCTCTACTGCCGACTCTTCGGACCAAACAGTCAGATCCAAGGGTTTTGCCATTCAGGACCCCAGTCGGGATGACCGCTGGGCAAGTCAGACAGACGGGGCAGCTGCGAGTTCAGGACTTTCTCGTGCAGGGATCCCTGGTCCGCCCATCTGACTCGGCGATGGCCCGACCTCCACACCCGTCCGCGGGCGAGGATGGGTCACCCGATGGGGTCCCTGTTCAGGCGCCAACTGAAGGAAGTGACCCGATTAGGGCCACCCGGGTCACTCGCAACCACCTCTCAGCCTTCCATACAAATGAAGAGTCGGTCAGACAGTAGAGAATACAAACCAAGTATATTTTAGTCAGGTACACTTGAGTGGAGTCCAGTCTGACCAGCCTCCTAGTATTGCTGCAGAGGGACTGACTTCAGCAAGCATGGTGATACATTATGTACAATTCAGAACCAATAAAGACATACCCTGACTGTATATTTCCAGTGGGTAGCAGTTAAACAAAGGAGATACAGAAGGATGAGTTTCGATCCTGAGACCGGGCACATGCTATCTCAATGCCAGGGTCATTCTGCCTGTGCCCGCTGCTCTAAGGGTGGGAGCAGGCCTATCTAGTGGGAAAAGTATGCGCTAATAAGAACAGTGTATTCATTAGTACAGCAAAGCTCAACCTTGGAGAAACGAAAACTATTGCATCTGCTTTTTAGCAGAGGCAGAGAGACAGAAGCTAGTTTCGATCATGGCTCAAAATGGCGGCTAAACATAAAATGGTGCCGCAAATGCTAACTTAAGACATACAATGCATAACCAACACGGCTAAAACATTTTTATTCCAACAGATCTATGACATATGGCGCATTCCTGTCCTTTCTCCCTGCACTGGCGCAGTTTCGACAGCCTAGCATCAATCACCCTTGTGCCTGCATTGCATGGATGATTGTTTTTGTGCAGGAAGGGGTACCTTCCTGAACAAAACCAATTCTGAGTGGCTTCTTCCTCAGCATCACCCACAGAAAGAGGAAAAAACTAGGAAAAATCAAGTTATTTCTACTTGTTGAGCCTCCCCTGGGGAGGCTTAGAGTTTTGGCTAATTATCCAGCTTTACCTGGTCTTATAAATCTGAGGATGCATCAAAATCCATGGATGTTGCATGGGAACACCCACCCCAATGCCCAAGAAACATCTTCCTAGAGTAGAGTAAGGCAACACTGATTTGTGCAGCCTTGCCTTACTCTGTATCTATGGGGCCATTGAAAGCCATGCAAAGTGGCTTTGCATAGTGTTGGACTTTGCCCTTTTTGCAGGGTCATCCCAGAACTTTTTGCCTTCCTCCTGTATTTTTTCTGACCTGTTGTTGGTGTTTTTCTGACTCTGGGCACTTTATCACTGCTGTTCAGTGCTAAAGTGCATGTGCGCTCTATTGTAAACTTGGTAAGATTGGTCTACACCTGTTTGGCATATTTAATTTACCTATCAATCCCTTGTACAGTGGTATCTCATATACCCAGGGCCAGTAAATTAAATGCTACTGGTGGGCTTGCAGCGCTGCTTGCGCCACCCACCAAAGTAGCCTTTCAAACCTGTCTCAGGCCTCTGCCACTGCAGGGCCTGCGCGCGCAGTTTACTGCCACTGTGACGTGGCACATAAAGTGGTTGCCACGTCTGTGACTCCCCTTTTACTACATATCAGTCACCCCTAAGGTAGGCCCTAGCTAGCCCTATGGGCAGGGTGCAGTGTAGGTAAAAGGTAGGACATGTGCCTTAACTGTGTGGCATGTCCTGGTAGTGACAACCAGTCTATTTGGTTTCTCACTGCTGTGAGGCTGCCCTCTCAGAGGGATGCATTGGGGATTCCCTGATATGTGCTTCAGTGGTAATTCCTGACATGATCAAGTTTGGTATGTTTGGAATAGTGATGATAAATGCTGCTTAATAGTGACAGCGGATTTATTATTACTATTTTAGAAATGCCACATTTAGAAGTGGGCATTTCTGTATGCTATGTGTCTTTATGCCTGCCTGTTGTGTATTGACCGTCTGGTTCTGACTGACAGGGGGAGAGGGGATATGCAGTGGCTCCAGAGAGTCTGGATGAGTCAGCGCTAGGCTGAATATGCCTGGACTGCATTTGGAGTGGTGGGAGGAGTAGCACCTGCACCTCAATAGGCTGTGCCTGCCTTCATCAATGATGGCTCCACCCCCCTGTGGTGTGTCTGAGGCCAGGGCTTACACTGACAATGAAGGTTGTTGTGCACTTGCAAAGTGCCCCCCAGAACTGGTTTGGACTGGCTAAGAGCCCTGGGCCAGGGGAGAACAAAGACACTTGTTACTATAAATATTGGGGCTGTGACCCCATGTCTGTTGAACTGCTTGTACTGGAACTGAGGAGCGGGGAAGGACTTGAAGCAGAAGCTGCCACGGGGACTTTGTTTTGTGGGCGGAATTGCTGGAGGGTCTGCATCCATGCCCCAGGACCATGTGTGCTGGCCTGCTACCTGTCTTCTTAGAACTGAGCCACAGGAGTGCCTCTATGCCCCTTGTCCTTGAAAGGGAATAGTGTTGAGAGCACCTTATTAGTTGGGGACACCCCGGTGCTTTTGATTTCATGGGAAGTCCTTGACCCGTGCTGGAACAGCTAGGGTGCCTCACTTTCTGGTGCCGTGCTAAAATCAGAGCTCCGAGTGCTTGCTGGGAGCTCCATGTGGTTTTTCACCACTGGGGAGGCTAATTTGCACTCCCCGGGGTGCTATGCACTGGGGTCGAGTTCCGGTCTGAGCCCCCACCCGACCGAGGAGAAGGCACAAAGCGCTGCCACTCGTCAGGAACCGAGCGCCGCAGAGAAGCCAAACGTTGCCTAGCAAACTGCTGGAGCCGGCGGCGTGCGGGGAAGGGAGCCACAAGCAGGAAAAGTCTGCTGGCAGAGGCGTGGTTGGAAGGAGTTCCCCAGCGTTGCCTGGCAACCTCCCTAGGAGCATTGCCGTGGACAGAAGCGAGCCTCGCTTCTGCCCACTGCAGCGTTAACTTAGGGGCATGAAGCCACGGGCAATTTAATGCCACACATCAGAGAACTGTCCACAGTAAGCACATATACATATTTCTCGCCTTGCTTGATTCAGATATTTGGATCAACTTCGCAAGGGAACAGGAACGAACCCTGCTCGTTATTTGGATCCATTTCACCGTGGAACAAATGCTGCAGCTCCACTTCTAACGGGGCCACCAACGTGCAGTCAGGGCCTGGGGTGTCATAGTGGGAGAGGTTAGCATTGGGAGGGGTCTCAGCACAATAAGCATAACACAACTTTAGCTTGCAAACACTTCACATTACAGAGAACAAGGCACCGGATCAGACGAGCTTGCTTACACTCTCACATATGACGAAAGGGTGGGATCTATGCCTTTGAATAACAGACCTCTGAAGGCACGCAGGGATGAAGTCTACGACGCCCGCAACTGTGACGCTGATTACATCACTGGCCTACAGAGTGCAAACAACCATAGACCACAATGGCAATGAAGGGCTTTACAAAAGAAAGCCCTGCGTCCTGCGTCACAGTTCCGAAAGTTGATGTAATGCCTGGTTTCTGTCTCCTGCTTCAGAGGGAGGCAGGGCAGGCAGCCTGAAACAGACAGCCCAGCCACGACTTAAATACATCAATGTATTTATAGATATGATCGTATCTCTAAATAAATTGATCTATTTAATATGTTTTTATGTAAATGTGTAGGAATTTAAGAGGTGCGCAGTCCCACAGCCCTAATTGAGAAACCACACCTAGAGTAAACTCTGATACCAGCAGAGTGTCCATGATCTGGGGATACCTCTTGGGGATTTAGACTTCTTGGGGATCAAGACTCACTCCAGCAGAGACCAGCAGCAGGGCTTAGGCAGGTCCAGGCAGGTCCAGTTGGCACTGGCCAGCTGCGCAGGTGCAGGGAGGGCTTTGGAAGTTGTTTGTGTCCCTATAGCTCAGAAAGGAGGTCAGCCAACCTACCCTTGGAGTCACTTCTGGGGATCCTGGGTTGAAAGCAAGCAAATACAATCTTCCTTCTTCAGACAGCAGGGCACTACTTCTTGTGAATCTTACTCAGGTCTAGGACTGCTCCTCCCCAGCCAGCCTGCCAGGAAGAACCTCTGCCATTATCCTAGTCCTCTTTTGTCTCAATGTCTTGAAGCAATACACAACCCACAACAGGAGAACCATTCACAGTAACGTGACCTAGGACACTGGCAGAAAGGCACAGTTAGTATGAGCAGAAAAATGTCAACCTTATAAAAGTGGTATTTTTAAAATGGTAACTTAAAATTTGACTTTATTAAAGATTACTTTACATTACAATTAATTAGAGTGGAAAAAGCATTTCTCTATTTGTTTCCAAACTGAAGTTAGCATTATTGAAATAAGGTTGCCCAGTGTTAGTCTATGGGACAGATCGCATTTCAATAGTGAAAAATGAGTTTATGAGTTTTTCACTGTCAGAATATGTAAAACGCAAGTATCCATGTCCTCCTCTTAAATACCATGCAACCTGCCCCAAAAGTCTTAAGGGCCTACCTTAGGGTGTCTTATAAGTATTTAAAAAGAAGGTTTAGGCCTGGCAAAAGGTTTATTTTGCCAAGTCGAAATGGCAGTTTAAAACTGCACTACAGACTTCAGTGGCAGGTCTGGGTAATGTTTTACATGGTTACGTTAGTGGGTGGCACAATGAGTGCTGCAGTCCATTTATAGCATTTTAATTTACAGGGTCTGGGGTTCATGTAGCTCCATTTACTAGGGACTTAAAATAAATTAAATGTGCAATTTTGGTATATCATAATTTTACCATGTTTAAAGGAGAGAGTTCATACATTTTGCCACTCGTTAGCAAGGCCCTAATGCCAACAAAATGAGTTCAACATTGAATGATGGAGTTAAGGCAACAAATGTATGGCATGATTTGCATATACAAACCAGAGTTTAGCACGGTGTGCTTGCATAAAATGTATGACAGATTTTTTGTAACAAGCCAATCAAGGTATGTAGTCCTTACAAATTGAGTAATTCTGAGTTTGGTGCAATCATGACATGTTTTTTAACTGGCAAATTCTAATTGGCGGTCCAATCTCCTCAGTATTGTGCCGCCCAGCAGAAGGAGATGGGTTGGGTCTGCTGGGTCCACAGATGGGCTAGCAGAGCACCTTCAGGTCTGCTTTTAAGGGTCCAGGACCAGGGAAACTCCACTTGGCAGGGTAGGACTCACAGATGGAAGCCCTAGTGCTGGGTTCAAAGTTATTGGAGCCTTCTGTCTCTGTGGCTCTAGTCAGGAGGCCACACATCTAGCCCGTGGAGTCATTTTGGAGTCCTGGGTTCAACAGATGTAGGTCCAGTCCTTCTCACCTAGGCAAGAGGGCAGCAGGTCAGAACAGCAGGGCAGCAGTCCTTCAGAGCAGCAGTTCAACCGAGTGGCATTCTTTTCAGCAGCACAGCAGCCCTTCTTCCTTCTTCCTGGTATAGTAGCCACCAGTGGCGGCTGGTGACATTTGAAAGTGGTGGGCGTAAAAGTTTGAAATGAGTGCCCAGCAGGGAGCGTAACATAAAATATGATAGGCACCCACACCCTCAAAATGGATGAGCCATGCTGAGCCAAGGCCCCTAATGACGAAAAAGCGGCCCTTCGTTGTGTTTATGATTAAAGCAATCATTACATTTGCCGCACAGTAACACAGAAAAATACTAGCTTCTGCTGATCTTCAAGCATTCTCCAAGACAGACATAACATGCCCATTTTATTATACGATTAAATTAATAAATAATGGGCTTTGTCTGACAGCGAGAGAATTATTGCCGGCGCATAAATGAGAGAATAAGTTCCTCTGACAACGAGTGCAGTACTTTTCCACCCGTGCATACCCTTCACTCTCACCGCCAACATACATGTGTTTTTTTTCACTAAATGAATGGAGATTCCTTACCTTAAGGAAAAAATTCAGGCAAAACTTGACATCCCGGTCATACAGCTCGACTCATTATTTTTAGATGAATACAGAGATCTTTTAATAACCACAGCCATATCCCCGGGAACCAATATGGAGCAGGCACACAACGAACTTTAACGACCGGCCTCCCGCCTCTATTTATTACTGGATTGAACAAAAGCCAAATTGCAACGCACTTTGCAATCCTCCAAACATTAAGCATGCCAGTGACAATGAACGGGGGCTCTGGGAACTAAGCAAGGAGAATATCTGAATACATACCGCCAGGACACGACTGCTAAGATTCACACTTGCATGCTTGCATTGCACTCTGACACGCACGTATTTAAAGACAATATGTCTATAAATACGTGCGTGTCAGAGTGCAATGCAAGCATGCAAGTGTTAATCTTAGCAGTCGTGCTCAGGCCTTTCTGCTAAGGTTTACACTTGCATGCTTGCATTGCACTCTGACACACACGTATATAAAGACAATGTGTCTTTAAATACGTGCGTGTCAGAGTGCAATGCAAGCATGCAAGTGTCAATCTTAGCAGTCGTGCTCAGACCTTTCTGATAATGTTCACACTTGCATGCTTGCATTGCACTCTGACACGCAGTGTTCCAAAGGGAGATGTTAGAGGCCGGAAGGGGGAATATGGAGCGATCGCAAACCCTAAAAACAGATGACGCCGGCCAGAGACTCAGCAGCTTGACAGACAGAGGAGGCAAATGATAGTACTCACGCTTTTGGCTAAAGGTGTAATGGCGTTCCTCCGATAGGCGTCTCTCAGCTGCAGCTGGTGAAGGACGGAGGGAAATACGGGCCCCTGCACAGGCACACGTTACCGAATGCTCCCAGCTTCGTTGCAGGTGAGTCAGAAGTCGATGGGCCGGCACGAGTGAGAAGACAGAGGGCTGCAGAGGCTGAAGTGTGACCAGGAGGCAAAAGGCTTCTCCAACGGTTGTTAAGAAGGGACACGTGAAATACTTTGTCCCAACTATAATCCCGCCTCCTATTCTCATAAGCTGACAGTATCAAGGGTCAGCCATTCAGAAGAGGAGGCGGGATCCTGGAACGACGACATAACCTACGTAGCAGATACGGGCGAGCTGATTACTCGACCGAAGCCCTGGAAATACTGCTGCTTTAGGCAGCGCCTGACTGCCTTCACCTCTGCCTCACAAACACACACTGCGCATGCGGGAGTCGGGCGATATTGAAGTCGTCCAAGTCACATGCGCACTGTGTGTTTGTATGCTGCTGTGGTGCACTGCTACTTATAGGCTGGGCAGTATGAGTGCCTCAGACCAATCTTTCAGTCTCCTTCTTCTCCTTCCTCCAAGACTAGCGGGGCTCCGCCCCCAACGCCCTCATAGAGGAACCACGGCCCAAAAGTGTACCGAAGAGTTGGTGCCTAGGGTCCAATATTTATACATGGGCTTTCCTTTGAAGTGGGAAAAGCTTCTTAATGTTTACCTCGCATGCTGCCTTCCCTGTCCTGGCTTCAGACTAACTAAAAGGGATATGCTGCGCTTTGTGTCGAGCCAGGACACAGCCTATTCAAGTATAAGTATGGCTGTGTCCAGTTCTGGCCTCCCTTTCTGTCAGTGATGTCCCATCCAGGCCCACCTAAACTATCTATTGTGTGCCCGCTGTCTAAGAAGAATACACAAAGCTCAACTGTCAGCTACTCCGAGTCATGTGACACAGAGACAGGCTGCAAGCACTAAACGGGTTAGGCAGGAAAATGTCACTTCTAAAAGTGGCATTTTCAAAATTGTAATTTAAAATCTGACTTCACCTTGAAAGAGGATTTTTCATTACAATTCCAAGGACACCAAACATAAACTGGTTACCTGTTCCCATTTGGAAATTATCACTTATTAGATGTAATAAGATAACTCCAATGTTAGCCTAAAGGAGATATAGGCCTTTTTGGCCTTACACTAGAGAAAAACCAATTTAAGAGCTTTTCACTACCAGGCATGTAAAACTAAAGAGTATATGTCTCACATTTTAAATACACTGCACCCTGCCCTCTGGGCAGCCCAGGGCCTACCCAGTGGTGACTTGCATGTATTAAAAAGGAAGGCTTGGACATGTCTAAAGGTTTATTTTACCAGGTCGACATGGCAGTTTAAAAGCTGCACACACAGGCTTCATTGGCAGACAGGAGACATGATTGCTACTTACGTGGGTGGCACAATCGGAGCCTGAGGCCTACTAGTAGCATTTGATTTACAAGCCCTGGGCACAAGTAGTGCACTTTACTAGGGAGTTACAACTTAATTAAATATGCTACTTGGGTACAAGCCAATTCTACCATGCTTTACGGAGAGCGCACAAGCACATTAACACTGATAAAGTGTGCAGAGTCCTAAAGCCAGCAAAAATGAAGTCAGTGAACACGAGGGTGGAAGGCAAAAAGTAAGGGGGAAAACCACACCAAGGATGCCAAGTCTAACAGCCAACACCTGGAAACCTTTGGAATGAGCTTTCCCATACCAGCAGGCCTGGATCAATCCCTGAGGGCTGGCATACACGGTGAAATGATTGAAAGTTTTTGGATATATATAGTAGTTGTACTTATATTTAGGACCTTGTTACCATTGCTAATAACTTTGGCGCTGTTTGACTAATCACCACAAACGTTTCCCAAAAAATGTTCATCCATCGCTGCTCCTTCCTTGAGGGTGTTGGGGTGATCTGTCAAGTGGGGGGCCTAGAAAATATGGGGGGGGGGTGAGTCATATTTACTTGAAATATCAATAACTGGTGAATTACAGTGCTTTTAGTTTAAAATGTTACATTTTAACTGACATTTAACCTAACTATGTCACTTTAACCCTAGGTTTTTTCAGTGATTCTATGAGTGTGTGTTTTTGTGTGTGTGTGTGTGGAAGTGTGCAGGTATGTGTGTGTGTGTGTGTTTACAATAGATAAAGTGTTGAGAGAGCAACTCAGTAGTTAGGGTTCAGTGGTACTTGCCATCAAAATTAAGTTTTATCAATTTTTAATAGCCTTTTGATGAACCTGAATGAAATTTTGCACACCTCTAACAAAAGAGCCTTGGTTTGCCATGCCAAGTTTCATGGAGATCAGTGCAGATTAAAAAAAGGTGCATTATGTATTGATGCTCCAATACGTAATTAAAAACTTGGCTACAACCAAAAAATGGTAAATTCATTTACAGTAAACTTGGCATGAAAATCAAATGTCATTCAGAAAGAATGCTTTTTTCATTTGATGTAAATCTGTTCTGCAGTTTTGAGATTTTAGTGTTTGTAAAAAGTTTTGGGCAGTCATGCAACAGTTATTATTTAGAGATATATTAATCGTTTCATTTTGTGAGCTGGAAATATGGGTCCTTCTGTCACTTATATATACATTTTTCAGAAATGGAATTGGCATATGAATGACTCTAATATGTCTTTGGCTATCTTGGAATTCGTGAATTCAGTAAAACTGAAGAATTCAGCACCATGAAAAAATTCACAAGAAGGAAAGCATAATGATAGATTCTTAGCAAAAAAGAGGGTAGATTGATTACAGTGTTCCAAACATTCGTATGAAAAATTGTCAAAATGCACTTACTACATGCTATATTTGCACACTTCACTAGAATTCACATTTTGTATTCAGAACCGGACACCTTTTTACTGAATTTGCTAGGTTTAGAGAATTTGCAACTTTAAAAATTTGTAGGTTTACAGATTTTTTTTAATTTTTAAAGATAAAGCTGTGCACAAAAAAGGATGGATACCGAGCAGGGGGAAATAGTACTTCATAAAAAAACTGAAATTCATATTCAGTGTAACTACCTCTTTACATTTACCATGGGAAATGTCTATTACCCATGGGCATTATATGAGGTGTTTGTCTCATGACATATTTGATGAAGTTGACATTGCTTTTAATTTATGGACAACACAAGTAAAGGCCTTGAACCCATTAGCTACCATCGTAGCATCGAGCCTTTCTACTCCCTTTGAAAGTACATTTGGTGGCATTGCCCTCTAATTTGCTTCTTGTCAGGCCTAAACTATACAATCTACACCCGGGATTGAGAATATGCAATGTGTCTGAATACTTTTTGTGTAGTTGCTGTAATCAGTCCAGCTTAGACCTACACTTTCTATTTGGTTATGTCAGTACCTTTTCCCTGTGTTTGGAGAGGCTGACTTTTGGGTGTGATGTCCCCCTTATCTAGCAACCACATGAAAGTAAAAGGCTACTGAATGAGCATCATTTACTGTATAACTATTTAGGAGATTCTGTAGCTAAGAACTTGGCTTTCTGATCCAACCAGCTGTAATCTTTATTGCTAGTCATACAGATTGACAGGGGTTTTACTTCAAGTACAAAACCTTTCCTTCCTTGGCCTGTTATATTGTCCTCCCTTTATTGTTACAATGTATTTTGGTTCCTAAGGGGCATATTAACAACGGCCAGCGATAATTATCGCTGGTCGTGCGTAGCGATAATTATATTATCGCTGGCTATCTCTGGCATTTATCGCCCTGGTAGCGCGTTATTAACAACGCGTTACTCCAGGGCGATAAAAATACCAGAGATAAGCGATGTTATCGCCCTTTTGCAGGGAACATCGCTGGTTTTCCAGCGATGTTCCCTGCAAAGGCGATAACTCTGCTGATACGACCCACAGGGTCGTATCAGCAGAATCCACCTCCTATGGCTAACATAGGTAAGTCGGGATTATAGCAGACGTTAGATTTTGGCGAAAACGGCCGTTTCGCCAAAATCTAACGTCTGCTATAATCCTGTAGGCTGCCTTGTAAATATCGCGATGTGCACATCGGCGATATTTACAACGTAGCCCATCTGGGGTACGCCAGTAACGCCACTTTGCATCTCATTAGAGATGCAAGGATGGGCGTTGGGGGAAAGGGCGATAGTGCAGGGATTCACGCGATAGCGTGACCTTGCTGATTAGGCGATAGCATTATCGCCGCTTTCCGTCCGAAAACGGACGCTAAAGCGGCGATAATTGTCTATCGCCTCGTTGTTGATATGCCCCTAAATTTTTGTATTTCAGACTAGCAGGTTTGGACTATAATTCCTGAAAGGCAAAAGCTAAAAACCTAGGTTATTAAGGCACCTTTGACCTGGAACGCCGACTTTAGGTGAGGATTTCTTAATCAGAGATGAGGCAATCAGAGCTTCAAATACTGGTGTTCTAAAGTGGGAGGACTTTGGGGCAGATTTACAAGCCCCTTGCGACACATTTACGCCGCCGTTGCATCACTTCTGTGACGCAGCGGCGTCGTAAACAATGCGCCACGTTGCGACAAATTTACAACGTGACGCATCTAGGGCGATGCGTCACGTTGTAAAGCCCTGCGTCACATTATACCTGCGTCAGGTATAATGTATGCAGGGTGGGCGTTCCCACGCAAGAAAGCCTCGTAAAAGTGACACAGTGAAATCTACAAGATTTCACTGAGTCACTTTTACGACGCCGCTGTGTCAAAACCTTACACCTGCCGCAGGCGTAAGGAGTGACGCAGCACAGCAAGTATAGGCCACCCCTGAGCAGTGCTGGAGTTGCGTTGCGCTTGCGACACAACTCCAGCACTGCATTGCCTTTACGCCGACAGATGCATCACGCATCTGTCAATCCTTGCGCTGCGGTGCGCCGCTTTGAAAATGCGACGCATCCATGGTGGCGCAAGGGTTTTTTTACGTGGCGCAACTTAACTGACGCATCTCTGCTGAAATGCAGAGATGCGTCAGTTCTTGTAAATCTGCCCCTATGTCTTTTTGGCCATTGCATCCTCACTAGTTGTTTTTTAGCACACTTTTAATTGCCAAGTATTGTGTGTGTGTGTGTGTGTGTGTGTGCACCTACATACTGCATGGATGTTTTTTTACCTTTGTTGGTTTGAATTTACCTTTGTTAGTATTGTGCCAGAATAGTAGTTGATATCTTTGGGATTAGTTTTGTATTGTGACAGGTTGTGGTGATTTCTGTTTTGGTGGTGAACCCTTGGCTTTCTGTGAATGATGGGTGTGTAGTTCATAGCACCTTTTAATTTGATTTGACTTTAGCATGCTTCATACAAAGAAAAGATCTGTCTTTTTAGCTTCGTGAGGGTCTAAAACAAGCATTTGCAATGCTATAGGTCTCGCATTTACATTATTTTGAGCTATTGACATTGTAAATGACAATGTTTTTTTTTTTTTTCTTTTTTAAAACATAATATAAAAGGCATTGTCATTTGCAATGTTGATAGCTTAAACTCCCGTAATGCGAGACCTATTGCATTGCAAATGCTAGTTTCCACATTGGTCTTGAGCAGGCACATGTTGGAGGGAGAGAGGTGGGACGGGGCAGCTTTGTTGACGTTTGGTGTGCAGGTGTGCGAGGGAGGCCGGCCCTGCCGCTGCCTGGAAACGCATATCTTAAGATCTAGTTCTCAACTTACTTAGCGCTTAATGTAGAAAGGGTGCTGGACTGCATGTTACAAAAGCCAAGTGGAGCCCAGCAAACTAGTAATAAAAGCAGGCAAATTAGAGAAGCAGGCAGGTTACGAGGGCAGCTGAGTTATAGAAGCAGACAGTCATCGAAGCAGGTGGGCTAAGAAAGCATGTGGCTTAGTAGAGCAGGACAGACGGAAGCAGGATATACAGAACTAAATAGGTTATAGAAGTCATTAACTTACAGAGGCAGTTGGGTTACAGTAGCAGGCAGGGTAGAGAAACAGACAGTAGCAGACTGTTTAGAGGACATGTGGTGTGCGGAGCAGGCAGATTAACCAAGCAGGCATGTTAGAGAAGCAGCTAGGTGAATAGAGTAGGCATTGTGAATGCAGGGGGCTATAGAAGCAGGCAGGTCAGAGAAAATAACAAATCACAGAAGCAGGCGGCCAGAAAGCAGGCCTGCTTATAGCCAGACTCTGGCCTCTAGAAGCAGGCAGGGCCCAGAAACTGACCCCCCAGACTGCAGTGAGGAGGAGGAAGTTTACCTTTCCATCAGATGCAGTGAACCTTGTGACTCACGCCCCGGTGCTTGGCGCCCCCTGCAGATCACGGATTACACTTTATTCATGAGCCCTCGGCGCTGTACATGGATAACTGTCTACATCGTCACACTTTCACTGCACAAGGCGCTGTACGTGGACCACTGATGACATCATCACACCACTGTTGACATCATCACACCTTCACTCCTGAGCCCCTGATGCGCTCGCAATGTACATGGATAACTGTCACACTTTCACTGCACTCGCCGCTTTGGATGGACCGTTGATGACATCATCACACCACTGTTCACATCATCTCTCCTGAGCCCGCGGTGCGCTCGCGCTGTACCTGGATAACTGTCTACATGGTCACACTTTCACTGCACAAGGCGCAGATCACGGCTCACGCCTTCTGTACTTAGCCCGCGTGTTTAATTCCCCCCCCCCCCGGGATGCACGAGGGATCTGCTGCAGTGCACACGCTGCCCGGAGCTCGTGCGTTGTGTTCACAACTGTCTTGAAATTAGCGAGCCAGAATGCTCAAGCTAATTACGCATTCAAATGAGCAGGCTTTGTTAATGTGGCACTAAGAGAAAACCTGAAAATGAGACGGGGAAGATGAGATTGAAGCCAGAGCGCGGGGGTTTGTGGTGCATCTGGCGGCGGTGGCGCATGCCCTGGCAGCTGTAACCCAGCGATGACTGCGAGCCACAATTCAGCTTCCACCCATACTTATGCCCAGGAGGGGGGGGGCTGCTAGGAGATAAAACCGGGAGATTAACATTAAAAACAATCATACGCAACCGCGCGTGTTTAAAGAGATACCCATGTCCTCCATGTGACCCCTTGTGCCTCTGAGCTCTGTGCCTGCCTGCTGCCAACCAATCACAGAGCCGACTGGTGCATGCTCCAGGCGTTAAGGCAGCGTGGTTGCAGGAAGCCCGGAGCACTGGCTCGTGTGCTTCACAGCTGCCGTGAAGACTTTTCTTATCTGCTTGTTAAATAAACAAACAGATAAGAAAAGTCTTCACGTACAGCCGTGAAGCAGGCGACCCAGTCCGGATGGGCCGTCCCAAAAGGACAAAGGGCGGTAACACAGAAGCCTCATTTTCAATGGGAAGCCACCGTTTACCATAAATGGTGACGCTACCCAATGAAAATGAGGGGCGGGGCTTCAAGCCCCCTTCTGAAATATACTCACCCACAATATGTCTCACAGACGCGTGCAGCGCATGCGCTCTGCAACGCAGGTCTGCGAGACCTAAAAATAGGCAGTTATGTTGTTAGTTTGCTAGCATTTGGGAATGTGCCCATACAGCATTGTTTTTTAATTGTTGGGGACCTTATCTATTTGTGTACCTTTCCAGCAATGAGTGCATTTGAAATGTGTTTTTAAGAAATGCTGCTTGTTTCATTTCCTTGTTGTGGGCATTGGTTAAATGGGGTTATTGTATTGTGGTATATTGTTGATGCTAGTGATACCTTGAAACATGTTTTCTTCATGCCAAACGTTTCACTGCAATGGTTTCCACATTTAGTTTGTTGTTTTTGAAATTACAGATTCATTCAATTGCATGTTCTCTTTCCTGTTTTTCTGGGGCCAGTATAGTGGTTTTTCACACTATCTCTCTTTCAGTGAGCTGTGCTGGAAACTGCACATTAATGGTTGTTTCAGAGCAGTGCTCTTTGCTGAACGGGGAGTTATGTTATGTAGCGCTTTGTGCTTATGTTGCACTCTCTCCAGGTTAATTGTTGTTCTTGCATGTGGATATTGGGTGTGTCTGGGTCCTATTTGGTATTTCTCTATAGCTGACCTGAAAGTAACAGCAAATTGCCATTTTGGGATTGTTTCAAATCATTTATTAAAGGATGGTGGCAAGTATTGCCATGTACATGCCTTTTGTTTATATTTTCTATACATGTGTCTTTTTTTGGCTTTTTATTTTTTGGCAATATGAGCAAACTCATTTGTTTAAAAGATTTATTGGTCCAATGTTTCTCCATTTGACAAAGGCCTTGTTCAACACTCAACTGGTTTTCAGAGGGGTCACCTGGGGCACCCTGAAGGACCTATGTTTGTAACTGCATAAGATCGAACAATTTTCCAAAAATTACTGTTTGAATTAGCCACTTGGAAAGGTTGATTCATTCTATGTGGCGACATGAATCTCACCACCACATTTAGTAAGGACTTCAAGGCCCTGCTTATAGCTACCCAAATGCAGTCCTCCATAGCTGCACTTTTGCACAACATGACATTCTTAGGAATAGTAGATGCAAGGTAGACTTGTCATGCTACACATGTTTTCTAGGATTGATGTGTTTCTGGTGTCACAGAGCCTCATCATGCCCTTAACATTCAGTTATATACATGGGTGTTGTCCAATTACAATACATTTTTGCTACACATCCTAGGAAGGTATTTAAGTCATCATCAATTCACCAAATATGGACTTTAAACAGGAATGTCATCATGGATTCAATTTACCAGGCTTATAAGACTAATGTGACTGTGGAGTCCATGAGTCAATCCATGCACTCCCTTGTGTTTCCAGGTGTGAACCTGCGGGTAAAACGATTGCCAATTAAACTATTAGCAAACAACTGTTTGACCTGAAATTTTGTTATTTAGAAATTCCATCTGAACTGTGCCTTACTGATGTTGAGTTTGACATTTTTAGTTGTTAAGTGAACTGCATTGCGAGTTTTGAACATGTAACATTAAAATATCCGTTTTTCTTTCTTTGCCAGGGGGACACTGCACCAGCCTTGGTGCAGTGCACAATTGGCAACTGTGGAGTCCAATACATAAATAAGCATTCTGCTCCTCTTGAAATAGTGTGGGGTCATTTAAAAGAAGTAATAAGAGGTGCCACTCTTTGTACCATCTCTTGGGATAAAAAAGACAGGTCGACTATTGACAATTTGTGATTTCTCTTTTGCAACAGGAAAGCATGTATGTTCCTTGTCAAGTCATGGTGATGCATTTAAAAAAGAGATACTAAATGAATACATTAACCTCTTTTAATTGTTAGTTAACAAAATTAGCAGTAGATGGTGTGCTGGACATGTCAAAATCTCTTAGAATACTTTGAGAACAATGAACCAATGGGGTGTATTCTTGCCCTAAAAGAAACATAATCAGGAGGATCTGTTGTCCACCCCTAAAGGAGGACAACTAAAGCAAAGAAAGTAACATGCATGGCATAACATCCACATAGCATTGTGAGAGTCTGGCTCAGTATATAATGCAGACTGTAAGTGGACACCTTGCATTGATCCAGACAACCATTATGGTGGTTTTAGTTGTCTTAGACAACCATAGAAAGCTCTCTAAGTGGTAGCTGTGGAGAGCAGCCTTCAGGCTTTGTCCAGAAGGAGTGTAAAGCAGCTTGTTATACCAGAACATAATCTTATTGGAATAGATTAACAGGAAAAGAACCACACAGTTTATATATAAAAATATGTATTTATCATAAGACAGTCACTAACACATACAGATATCTCCTAGCCGGAGATATACACAATGCACACAATACTTTTCAATAGAAACAGGTAAGGAGCACAGAATACACAGTGGTCCCCAGGGGGAGACCAAACCATATACTAAAATAGTGGTATGCGAACCACGACTCGAGTCAAGACAATACCCAGAGGACGTAGAAGTGTTGCGTACCCACGGAACCACCCAAAGTGAGCATCTAGGAGCAACACAGAGCTCGTGTGCAGTGTGGGAACACGACCGCATTCTCTGTACAATTCAACGTGTAAGTCGCGGTTGCAATTTTAAAGAAAGAGGACCCTTCCCAGTGGACCCTGAAGAAACCCTGTGGAAGACAATAGGTTGGAATGCCACCCCACCCGTGGATACCCTTGGAACCAGGTTACCTGCAGCAGGAAAGCCAGGTGCATAGGTGTGACTTGGTGTCTGAAACCATTGTCGAACTCAATGAGAGACTTCAGGAAGATGCCGCTGCTGGAAAAGGTGAAAGTGTCCAGTGCAACTCAAAGGTGGATTCATGGTGGAGAGTACCTGCAAGCAGAGGGGACAGAGTCTAGATCACTCGGGAGTGACCAGGGGGCACGGAAGACGAGTGCCCACTGATGTCAGGTGTTGCAGGAAAGATGACATTGACCTTGGAGCTGCAGCTGTGAGGAACAGGCGATGTTTTGGAAGACCAGGAGCTGTTCACGAGCTGTCCCATGTCGGATGTCAAGAGTTGAGGGGTCGGTGTCCATTGGAAGCACCAACAAGCCTTGGCAACTGCAAACAATGTGGATAGAGAGGAAGGTGCAGTGTTGGGACCAGAAAGGTCCAGGGGACTCACCACAAGTAGGGGAGTCAGGGCAAGCCCGGGGCAATCAGGGGCGCCCAAAAAATTCAAAAGTGACCCTCAACAGGACCCACAGGCCGGAAGCACTGGAGTCGCAGGAGGACCTCAAGCAGCTCAACAAGAAGCAGGCCCACGGTGCAAGCGATGTGGTGTGATCAAAGATTCTGGTCACTGGAGATGCCTGAGTTTGGGTCTATTCGAAGCCCGAAGATCTTGATGGAAGGAAGCCAACAAACCTTTGCAAAAGCAAGTCGACACGGGGCACAGGGGTTCGGTTCCTGCGGCTCCGACGAGGGATACTGGCATCAAACTTGGTGAGATGACAGGGAAGGCCTCGAGGGATGGGAAGAATTACCACCTGTGTTGCTGGGCCTTTTGGAGTCCGTTGGAGCTCAGGATCAGCAGCTGGTCAGCTTAGTTGCGGTGCCTGCAGATGCAGGGAAGTGACTCCTTCACTTCAAGGGAGATTCCTTCAGGTGTCTTGGCTGACCCCAGGTCCTGGAAGGTTTCCTGTATGGAGCACAGGCACAGATGTTGCAACAGACGAGCAGAGCGAAGAGATCCAATGTCCAGAGTGCCCAGATGGTCGAAGTTGAAGTGGTGTCTGAATTGAATCGTGTCCCACTACGAATCTAGGGACCCACCCTCAGGTAAGCCTTTAAGTACCCTAAGGAAAGGGTTGGGATGATTCAGGGTTCCCTCCCATGTCCTTTGTCCAGTTTCGCGCCAGAGCGGGAGCCAACGGCAACCTGCCACCCCCCTCCTGAGGAAGCTGCACTGGCTCCCCATTCCTCAACGCTGCGCATTCAAAGTAGGGTGTTTGTTTAAATCCCTACATGGCCGGAGCCCCAAATTCATAGATAGCCTCATCTCAAGGTACACCCCCTCACGCAACCTTCGCTCGGCTCACCTCCAACTTTTGGCAATCCCTACCTTTAAGCTGAAGCGACAAGGGGGATGCAGGTTTGCAACTCTGGCTCCCAGACTGTGGAACTCCCTTCCTCTGGAAATTAGGTCATGTACAGACCTACTGAGCCTCAGAAAATCCCTCAAAACATGGCTGTATATCCAGGCCTATGAATAAATTCCCACTGGGTTCGATATTTCCTAGAATCATCGCCAAGAAACCAACTGGTGTACGAGCGCTCTATAAAACTCCTATAACATAACATAACATAATGGCTCCCTGAGCTGGTTTTAACTGGACTATGCAAGGTGGGTACCAAATGTACCCTTCAAGCAGACTGAGTGGTGCAGGCAAGCGCTCCCACCCGGCCCTAATACACTAAACCCTGTCTGGGAGGTGGTCACACCTCCCTGTGACAGGATACCTATTGTTCTACCTTCCCCTGCTCGAGCTTGACTCAGCAGCAGGAGGGCATAATCGTGTCTCTGGACAGCAGCAGCCATGTTGTGCTGACCAGAAGACTGGTACTGGGAGCACTGAGGGCCTAACGGAGGGCCTTTACTGTGCTTGGAATCATACCTCCCACACCGTTTATGGTGTGGGGGTATGATTCCAACATGTTTGATACCAAACATGACAGGGTTCGTTACACCCAGTTTCGAGATGGTCATCGCGTAATGACGCGGTGCCCCCCTATATGTTATATGGCTAGCTCACTTACAACCCAGGAGAATGGACTCTGAAAGCTGTAGGGGTGTCCTGCTCATGCAGGGGTACCCTCACACTTAGAACTGAGCACCCTGCCTTCAGGATTGAAAAGGCCTGCTGTAGGGGTGACTTATAGGTTTTAAGTGGAGTGACCCTAGATATAGGGAACCTATATCTGTTGTAAGTGGTATTAGCATCAGCTTACACCGGCTGTAATGGCAGCCTGTAGTGAAAGTTTGAATGATCTCCCATAGGTGGCATAATACATGCTTCAGCCTATGCGGGACCCCTGGGGTACCTATGCCCTGGGTACCTTAGTACCATATACTAGGAACTTATAAGGGTACCCAAGTATCCAATCTGAGATGTACCTAAGTACTTACCAAAAAGATTTAGGGGAGAAAGACTGATTAGCAGGATCTCAGTCTGACTAGTCAGAAACAGCATAGCACCAGGCAAAAAGTGAGAGTAACCATAAAAGCAGATCCTACATTCCTACACAACCCACCCCAAACGTAAGGAGATGAGACTAACCTTCCAAAGTTGAGTCTTTATTTTCTAAGTGGAAATATCTGGAAAGTCCATCTGCATTGGCATGGTTTCTCCCAGGTCTATGTTCTACTGTATAATCCATCCCCTGTAGGGAAATGGACCACCTCAAAAGTTTAGGGTTTTCACCCTTCATCTGTTTAAGCCATAAGAGGGGCTTGTGGTCTGTCTGAACAATGAAGTGAGTGCCAAACGGGTATGGCCTCAGCTTCTTCAAGGCCCAGACCACAGCAAAGGCTTCCCTCTCAATGACTGACCAACGTTTCTCTGTGGGGGTCAACCTTCTGCTGATAAAAGCTACTTGTTGATCCTGGCCCTCTGCATTAAGTTGTGATAACACAGCCCCTACCCCTATCTCAGATCTGTCTGGACAATGAAAGTTTTGGAGTAGTCAGGACTTTGCAGGATGGGAGCAGTGCACATGGCCTGCTTCAGGTCATCAAATGCCTTTTGACAGCTTACTGTCCACTGAACTTTCTTGGGCATTCTTTTTTATGTAAGATCATTCAGGGGAGTCACAATGGACCCATATCCCTTTACAAATCTTCTGTAATACCCAGTCAGGCTCAAGAAAGCTCTGACCTGAGTCTGGGTAGTGGGAGCAACCCAGTTCACAATGGTCTAGATTTTGCTCTCCAATGGTCTAACCAGGCCTCCACCTACCAGGTGGCCCAAGTACACAACCTTGCTTTGCCCTATCTGGCACTTAGTGGCCTTGATAGTGAGGCCTGTCTTTTGCAGGGCCTCCAGAACATTTCTGAGGTGGACCAGGTGATCTTCCCAGGTGGAGTTAAAGAAGGCTATAGCATCTAGATATGCTGCACTATATGCTTCCAGACCTGTGAAGACTTTGTTCATCAGCCTCTGAAATGTGGCAGGTGCATTCTTCAGACCAAAGGGCATCACAATAAATTGATAATGCCTACTAGGGGTTAAGAATGCTGTTTTTGGCTTGGCATCCTGAGCCAGTCTGATTTGCCAGTAGCCAGCTGACAGGTCAAATGTATTCAAAAACCTGGCTGAAGCCAAAGTATCTACGAGTTCATCTGCCCTGGGAATTGGATGAGCATCAGTCCTAGTGACTGCATTGAGACCTCTGTAGTCCACACAAAACCTCATCTCTCTTTTTCCATCCTTGGTGTGAGATTTTGGCGCAAGGACTACTGGACTAGCCCAAGGGCTATCTGAAGGCTCAATTACCCCCAATTCCATCATCTTTTGGACCTCTGTCCTGATGCAATCCCTGACATGGTCAGGCTGTCTGTAGATTTTAAACTTGACAGGCAGATTGTCACCTGTGTCCACTTCATGGATACACCAGGTGGTTTGACTGGGTGTAAGGGAGAACATATGTCTGTGCTGTTGATGTTCTTGCCTAAAAACAGTCTGCTGCTGGTCAATGAGGCTGCCTCCCAAGGCCACTCCATCTACTGACCCATCATCAGGGTTCAGACAGAGGAGATCAGGGAGAGGGTCACTATCTTCCTCCTGTCCCTCATCAGTTGCCATGAGCAATCCCATGTCAGCCCTGTCTACAAAAGGTTTCGGGCGGTTCACATGAAGTACCCTATGGGGACTTCTTGGAATACCTAGGTCCACCAAGTAGGTGACCTCACCCTTTTGTTCAGGTATGGTGTGGGGTCAATTCCACTTATCTTGGAGAGCTGCTGGGGCCACAGGCTCCTTTACCCACACTTTCTGGCCTGGCTGGTAAACAGTCAAGATAGCCTTTTGATCATGCCTCACAGGAGGTGTGGTGGTCCTAAGGGGAATAGCTTCTGGGTATCTAGTGGCATGGTCCACCCCTACTAGTATGTAACTGTGCCCATTTGCAGTTGGACCGTTCAGGGGACCAACAATGTCAATCCCTACCATCTCCAAGGGGACCCCAACCACTGGAAGTGGAATTAACGTGCCTTTGTGGTGCCACCTGACTTTCCACTGGCTTGGCTAGTGGCACAGGAGCAACAAAACTCCTTTGTGTCTTCAGACATATGGGGCCAGTGAAAGTGAGCGACAAGCCTGTCCCAAGTCTTGCTTTGCCCTAAGTGTCATATAAGAGGAATATCATGTGCTAGGGAGAGTAGGAAACCTCTGAACTTCTGGGGTATTCCCAACCTCCTGGTGACACCAGGTTTGGGGTCTCTACCCTCAGAGTATAGAAGTCCATCCTCCCAATAGATCCTATAGGACCCACTGATATTCTCTGCTGCCTCAGCAGCAGCTTGCTGTCTGAGGGGTTCAATAGAGGGGCAGGTTTGCTGCTCTAAACTTAAGTCTGCCCTATTAGGGCCCCTTACCCCCAAGAACTCTGCCTGGTAAGGCCCAAGTTCTTCTGGGACAGTTCCTTCACAGGCTGAGATCACCTCCCTCAGGAGGCTGCTATTCGCTGAGAGTTTGTGAGGAGGGCAATGGCTTACCCTTCCTGCTCCTTCTCTTGGGAAGCACTTGGTCCATATTTTCAGGATCCAGTGCTTTGTCAGTGGAGAGCTGTTTGGCCTGAGCCCTGGTGACAGCAAACACACTGGCAGAGATGCCCACCATCTCTGCATGAGTCCTAAACTCCACTTCAGCCCAGGCTGACGTTTCCAGATCATTGCCCAACAGACAATCTACAGGTAGGTCTGGAGATACCACAACCCTCTTAGGTCCAGTTACCCCTCCCCAGCTGAGGCTCACAACTGCCAAGGGATGGTCAGTCCTGACATTGCTAGCGTTGGTGACTTGGTACACTTGTCCAAGTATGACCTGTTCAGGGGATACAAGTTTCTCTGCCGCCATAGTGACACTGGCCCCTGCATCCCTATAAGCCCATTGCTTCTTTTCCATTGATTAAAGGCTGTTGCCTGTACTTGCCCAAGTTAGTGGGACTTATCAGTAGGCCTGGGCGGTAAATTCCGTTCCGCTCGCGGAATTTGCGGAATTTGGGTAATTTCGCGTTCCGCGGAGAACGCGGAATTACCCAAAATTCCACGATCCGCAGCTTTGCGGAATTTTTTGCTTGTTCGCGCTTTCAAAATGCGTGTTCGCGAGATATTTCTCCCCGAGCACGCAAACAGCGTTCGCGAACAGGAAAAAAGCATCGCGAACGGGCGGAACAAGCAATTCCGCGTGTTTGCGGAACTTTTGCGTGCTCGCGGAGATTTTTTACTATTTCGCTGAGCTTTGCGTAGCGCAACTACGCAAATTCCACCCACCCCTACTTATCAGTAAGGTGGCAAGATCCATGCCACCGTCACAGACTAAAACAGCCTGAGCTGTAGTCCTAACTAAGTCAGAACCCATCTCAGTACCCAAGGTTAACCTCACTAATCCCTTGTTTGCTGTACTACCACTTGTACTTGTGTTACGGGGAGCAGGTGCCTTAAAGGCAGTGGTACTAGGAGTAGTTTCCTTTGCCTTTGGACAATCAGCATCTTTTGTCTAATGGGTCTTCATCTTACAGAAGTAACACCAAGGTTTCTTTTTGCCTTTCTTTGAATTTTGGGACTCACCCCAGATGCAGGTTTTTGGGGCCCCTGAGAAGACTCTTTTTTATCTTTAGCCTTGTCCCCACCCTTATCCTGAGATTTAGGAGAATCTTGCTTCTTCTGGTCCCCTCCATTACCATTATGTTTCTGCTTAACCCAGGTGCGAACCCATTTGTCTGCCTTCTTTCCCAATTTTTGGGGAGAGGTCAGATCAGAGTCTACCAGGTACTGGTGCAAAAGCTGGTTCTGACAATTATTAAGGATCTGCTCCCTCATAATCATGTTGTATAATCCTTGGTAGTACTGTACCTTGCTTCCATGAAGCCAGTCTTCCAGGGCCTTAATAGCTCTGTCCACAAAATCTACCCAGTCCTGGGTGTGTGCCTTCTGGGTGTCTCTGAATGTAATCCTATACTGTTCTGTGCTTAAGCCAAACCCATCTATGAGAGCACTCTTCAGGAATGAGTAATTGTCAGCATCCTCTTCTCCTTCAGTGAGGAGCTTATCTCTGCCTTTGTTAGCAAAGGAGAGCCACAAGATAGCTGCCAACTGCTCTGAACTTTACAGGCCCTCTCCAAAGCAGTGATCCATTTATGGATGTCATCCTCCTCCAGGTAAGGAGGGACTATATGGTTCAGATTCCTATGGTCAAAAGAAGTTTCTCTGATTCTAGGGACACTGTTGCTGCCACCATGAGACTCTAGTCCCAATTTCGTCCTAGCTTTCTGGACTTCTAGGGATTCTTTGTAAAGAGCCAACTAATCTTGCCTGAGCCTAAGTCTTGCTTTCTCAAGTTGAAGCAGTTGGTAATCCCTGTCAAAAGAGTTGTCCCTCTTACTAGATATGGAGCTCCCTATAGAATGTCCTGAAGCATTGGATTCTCTAGAAGAGGATCTGGACCTCCTTGGTGTACTCTGGACCCTCCCAGGAGGAACAAAGGGAGACCCACTTCTGGGGGCACCCTCTGTGCCATCTGCACTATCCTCTGGGAGATCTGAGTTCTCCAGGTAGGAGTCATGTGACTCCTCCTGGTAAGGATTAGAATTAAGGTCAACAAAGGGGTCCCCTCCTGACCCATCTTCTGTCCCCTGCCTACCCACTCTGTCCTGTTCATCCGACTCACTAGCTATCTGTAGGTCATCCAACAGTAACACCTCTAGGAGGTATTTGAGTATTAGGGCCTTTCCCTGTCTTAAGCTTCCTAGAGGAACACAGGGCCCTCAGTTCCTGGAACATGAGGTCACTGTATCGAGAAGGCAGAGAGCCACTGGCTTCTCCTTTAGAAGACATACTAGGTGTAGTGAGGTGTTGCACCTACCTAACCTAGTGAGAACTAAACTCCCTGATGTTGTAGAAAGGGTTGTGCTAGACCCTTAACTATCCAACCCTAAGTTCAGTAAAACTTACTTATTCTAAGCTTGTATTATATGTGCCTCATTTTAGTGATGGTTCTTCAATCAATCCACACCAAGATTATTTGGTAAAACAATGCAGGCTTGAATCCCACCGCTGCCACCAATGTGAGAGGCTGGCTCAGTATATGATGCACACTTATGTAAGTGGACACCTTGCAATGATCCAGAAAACCCTTATGGTGGTTTTAGTGGACTTAGACAACCTTAGAAAGCTCTCTAAGTGGTAGCTGTGGAGAGCAGCCTTCAGGCTTAGTCCAGAGGAGTGTAAAGCAGCTTGTTTTTCCAGAACATAATCTTATTGGTATATATTAATAGAAAAAGAACCACACAGTGTATTTATAAAAATATGTATTTATTATAAGACACTCACTAACACATACAGATATCTCCTAGCCGGAGATATACACAATGCACACAATACTTTTCAATAGAAACAGGTAAGTAGCACAGAATACACAGTGGTCCTCAGGGGGAGACCAAACCATATACTAAAATAGTGGTATGCGAATCATAACTCGAGTCAAGACTATACCCAGAGGACGTAGAAGTGTCGGGGACTCAAGGAACCACCCAAGGTGAGTATCTAGTAGCCCCACGGAGGTCGTGTGCAGTGTGGGAACACGACAGCATTCTCTGTACTGTTCAACGTGTAAGTCGCAGTTGCAATTTTAAAGAAAGAGGACCCTTCCCAGTGGACCCTGATGAAACCCTGTGGAAGACAAGAGGTTGGAGAGCCACCCCACCCGTAGATACCCCTGGAACCAGGTTACCTGCACCAGGGGAGCCGGGTGCATAGGTGTGAAGTGGCGTCGGAAACCGTTGTCGAACTCAATGAGAGCCTTCAGGAAGATGCTGCTGCTGGAGAAGGTGAAAGTGTCCGGTGGAACCCAAACGTGGATTCAAGGTGGAGATTACCTGCAAGCAGAGGGGACAGAGTTTAGGTCACTCAGCAGTGATCAGGTGGCACGGAAGACGAGTGCCCACCAATGTAGGGTGTTGCAGGAAAGATGACGGTGATATTGGACACCTATGTAGGGTGTTGCAGAAAAGATGACGGTGATATTGGAGCTGCAGCTGTGAGTACCAGGTGACACTGTGGAAAACCAGGAGACGTTCACAAGCTGTCCCACGTTGGATGTCGAGAGTTGATGGGTCGGTGTCTGTCGGGAGCACCAACAAGCCTTGGCAACTGAAAACAATGTGGAAAGCAAAGAAGGTGCAGTGTCGGGACCAGCAAGGTCAAGGGGACTCACCACAAGTAGGAGGGTCAGGGCAGTCCCCGGGAAGTCAGAGGAGCCCCAAGAATTCAAAGGCAACCCTCAACAGGACCCACAGGCCGGAGGCACTGGAGTCGCAAGAGGACCTCGAGCAGCTCACCAAAGAAGCAGGCCCACAGTGCAAGCGATGTGGTCTGGTCAAATATTCTGGTCACTAGAGATTCTTGAGGTTGGGGCTACTTGGAGCCCGAAGATCTTGATGAAAGGAAGCCAACAAGCCTTTGCAAGGGCAAGTCAACATGGTGCACAGGGGTTTGGTTTCTGCGGCTCCAACAAGGGATACTGGCCTAAAACTTGGTGAGAAGACAGGGCAGGCCTAAGGGGATGTGAAGAAGCACCACTTGTGTTGCTGAGCCTTTCAAAGTCCATTGGAGCCCAGGATCAGCAGACCAGTCAGTTTAGTTGCGGTGCCTGCAGATGCAGGGAAGTGACTCCTTTACTTCAAGGGAGATTCCTTCAGGTGTCTTGGATGCCCCCAGGCCTTGTAAGGTCTCCTGTATGGAGCTCAGGCACGGATGCTGCAGCAGATGAGCAGGGCGAAGAGATCGGAGCAGCAGGAGTCTTCCCGGTTGCAGCCTTGATGCCCAGAGCGAAGTCCAGAGTGCCCAGACAGTCGAAGTTGAAGTGGTATCTGAATTGAATCGTGTCCCATGACTAATCTAGGGACCCACCCTCAGTTAAGCCCTTAGTACCGTAAGGAAAGGTTTGGGACGATTCAGGGTTCCCTTCCAGGGGAGGGGTTGGACAGTGGGGAGGATACTCCCATGTCTTTTATCCAGTTTTGTGCCAGAGCGGGAGCCAACGGCTCCCTGAGCTGGTTTGAATTGGACTATTCAAGGAGGGCACCAAATGTGCTCTTCAAGCAGACTGAGTGGCGCTGGCAAGCGCTCCCTCCCGGCCCCAATACACTAAACCTTGTCTGGGAGGTGGTCACACCTCCCTGTGCCAGGATACCTATTGTTCTGCCTTCCCCTGTTCGAGCTTGGCTCAGCAGCAGGAGGGCAGAATCGTGTCTCTGGTTGGCAGCAGCCATGTTGTGCTGTCTGGGTCTAGAGGACTGGTACCGGGAGCACTGAGGGCCTAACGGGGGGCCTTTTCAGTGCTTGGAATCATACCTTCCACACCGTGTGGGGGTATGATTCCAACATATTTGATACCAAACATGACAGGGTTCGTTACAGCCAGTTTCGAGATGGTCATCGCGTAATGACGCGGTGCCCCCCTATATGATATATGGCTATCTCACTTACAACCAGGGAGAATGGACTCTGAAAGCTGTAGGGGTGTCTTGCTCATGCAGGGGCACCCTCACACTTAGAACCGAGCACCCTGTCTTCGGGCCTGAAAAGGCATTAGTTGTGCAGTCATTATGTGTGCTCTGTCCTTGAACACATGAAATAAACTAGAAGAAATTGCTGGTAGCCAACTACCTGACCAATCCCACGACGCACTACCAGATGAGCCCTCAGGCTTTTGTATATTTAGGACATTAAACAAAACTTAGTAAAATCACAAAAGATGTGTTGAAGATCTTCAATTTCACTTCTTTAATTGTTTATTAGGTACAACAGTCTTCAATGTATATGATAAGTATATTCCATTATCAGTTCAATTGAAAATTCATATGAGTCTGTAAGCATCTTGCTCCACCAGAACCCAATACATTTTTAGTATAGAACACCTCCTCAGGGTAACTGTTATGAAAGTTACAAGTGTGATGTCATGAGAGGGCCATGGGAACACTTTCTAAAGTCACTAAAACTGTGTGGTCACCTCATATCAAGCTGAGTGCACAAACTGTAAATTCTATGTAAAAAGCGTGAACGAAAGTGCAACAATCATGCACCAATCTACAAGCTGCACAGGCCAAAACTGTAGAGCAGATTCCATTATCTTAAAAAACCTATGGATATTGAGCCCTGGAACAAAGATATTTTGTTCAAGGTGAATAAGGTGAGGAAGCAATGGCAATATAAGCTCAGCTTGGCAGTGCTTCATTTGAGACGGTGGTTTCCGGTGCTCGCCACTGGCACTTAATAGTGACACTCTCTGTCTAAATTACAGATGAGCACACCAACAGTTGTCATTAATTCAATATGCATTAAAAATTAATATTAGCTGCCGTCCCAACCATTCTTTTCTTTTGGTTTAACATGTTTTGTTAAGTTTTGACTATTTCTTGAAACAAACAGCATACCAAGCAACCCATCACAGTTTAGACATATACAGTTCTGCATTAAGGTGCTGATATATTCAGGGGTTTCACCATTTGGTAGTCCAAACTGTTCCATTCAAGAAAACCATAATGAATACACCATGAAGATGACTCATCCCTCTATGATAACGATAGGAAGGGGTGGGGAAGGGAAAATAACTGTGGTGTGACCTTCTAAGGGTAGGTGTATGCTCAGTGGACACAATTCTATTGTGTGGTGTTTGAGTGATGCAGGTGTCCAGGAGGTGAGAGGCATGTTTGCCTCCGTGTATAAATGAGGTTCCGAATAGCCTGAAAAAATGTCTCCATTTTGTTGTTTATCCAGTATAGGTTGCATTCATATGTTGCTGTGCCATGCATTGTGTGACCCCATGTTTGTACAGTTGGTGGAAGTGAGAATCTTCATTGCCAGAGGAGACATAGTTTGGCTACTGCCAGCTCAGTGTCGAAGCATCATTTGTAATTACGGGTAACCTCTGGGTAGGGAGCATCGTCATGGAGAAATGCAGTCTGACAGGTCAATTGATTTCGAATTCCCAAGTTAGCACATATTGCTACCGGCTGTACTGGGGCACTTCCACAGAACATGCACAATGTTCCTGCCGGTGTTGGAGTATCTCCAACACTCTGCCACAGCATAATCCCCATGTCTTGTAAGCACTTCAGGAACCAATGCCATTTGTGTAAGATTTTGTAGTAAATTAGGCGTGATTCCATCAGTACCCTATCATGTTCCACCCGGAGATCTTCCCAGTCCTCTGTGGTATACTCTAGGGGGAGTTGTAAAGACCACCATTCTTTCAGTTGTTGAGAGACTGGGATTGAGTATACCTGTTAGGTGAGTATATTGTATATCCCCGTTACGGCTCCCTTGAAAGTGTTCCACTTTTGTAGGTATTAACGTAAGGTAGAGTCAGGCAGGGTCATTGATGTGTTTGCGAGGGACGTCGTCAGTCAATGATGTAGTCTCCGAAAGTCATAGAAGCTTGTCTTTCCCAATTAAATCTCGGCCTGTGCCTCTGCAGTTGTTTTTAGGTGGCCTTTTGTGAGCATCTGATCTAGGTATTAGATGCCTCTGTCTCTCAGTGTCGTCCAATGAGGCTTTATGCCTCCAATACGAACTTAGACATTCCCCTAGATTGGGATTCCTTTTATTACAGTGGAGCTGCCCCTTGTAGTGAGTGTCCCTATTTTTCATGCATTCATCATTGAACTAACGATCAGGTGGTGGCGCCCCACCTGTTCCATTTGCACCTGTAGAGAGGTTACAGAGGTCCAGCATTCAGCCATTAGGATCTCTATAATAAAGTAAACAATGGTCCCTGAAGGGGGAAGTGTGTGCTTCAACTTCCATGGTAGACTATTGAATAACCATCAGGAGATTTAGAATCTTAGAAAGAAGAACTCATTAAGCTCTACTGTTTTGCACTTTTGAAATAGAAGTGGTGTGCCCCAAAAGATGCTTCGGCATAGTGCTAGTGAGATAAGTGAATAAACACTGTGCTAGTGCTATACAATATATACATAACTAGTGACTTTGGAGGATGCACAGCTGTTCAATATTTAATCTAACATAGGACTTATGATTGCCAGATCCATGCTGGAATGTACTGTTTAGCATTCACTACACGAGAAATTCCTAATGGGTGTTTCCCATTCTTGTGCTTGATGATGACCCTGTACAAATAACTTTAGAGGTTTGAAACATTGAATGTACTTTGTTTATTTGATTTAGAAGCCTGCAACTCTATGTTAGAGTATATATGTATAATAGTTGTGCATCCTCCATAGTCAATATTATGTATCTAATAAATAGCATTACGAGGCAGCCATTCGGACCGCCACCCCTGTGCCGGCTATGCCAGGGAGCCGCCGTACCCTGGTGGTGGCGCAGAAGACAGGGGTATATAATATGCAAGGCAGGACCGGGGCTGTCTGCCGAACATATTACGAGTTTCCCCACCGCCAGCCTTTTTATGGCAGTGAGCCTGCCATGAAAAGGTAAGCGGTGGAAAACAAAGGGGGCCCTATAGGGTCCCCATGCACCCGCCACCATGGGGATGCATTCAGGGGGGCACAGCATGTGCTCCCCTGATTGCATGCACCACAAGTTCCAGCACAGCATGGACTTCGCAGTCCATAGGGTGCTAGAACTGCTTTTGCGTTCCCTTTGATGCGCCTGTTTTCAGGGCATCCCCATGGGTACGGCAAAACAAAAGACTACCAGACACAAGTTGAACATGTAATCTGGCGAGCAGGCCATGCACGGCTTTGGCGGTGCTTGCCTGTGCAAAGCCAGTGCAGCACCACCAAAGTCGTAATCAGGCCCTTGCTCTTTCTTGCCCTGGGCTATGGGCCTATGTACAAATGTGGGGTACTGTTTTTATCAGAAGAACTGTTGGAAAACATAGTTATAGCACTGTTAACATACCACCCACATTCTGCAGCTTTCTGGCATAGAATTCCAAGAGAAGTGTGTTTTTTTACCCATGTGCAACAATTCCAGGGGATTCTGGCTAAGAAAAATTGTTGGGATCTCTGCAAGCCATACTTCATCGGACTCTCTAAAGTTTCCCTCCAAACATTACATTCAGGATCTGATTCACAAAGATAAACTTAGACTTTTGGGCTTGTTTACTCTTGTTCAGTATTCATGAATGAGAATTTAATAGTAACTTTTTATGTGCGGAATTCACTGCCCTAACTGAGGAGTCTCAGCAGTACAAAAGTTACTATTAAATCCTAGTTTGTGAAGTCTGAAAAAGAGTAAATTTACACAAAAAATTAAGTTTACCTTTGTTAATCAGGCCCTGTATGTCTCTGCACCCGGTGTTTAGCCCTATGACTGAAAGATTCTGGCAGGTGCAATTGTATATAACTTTCATCGATCAATCTTCAATCAAAAAAGTTAATGACAAAAATCTTGTTGTGTAATCTCTTTTCCCCTCCTTCCATTCTCTATTTTTTTAGCTAAATGATTAACTTCTTTGGAAAAATCTTGAGCTCAGTACAAAAATGACTCTTTTGTCAATTTAGAATTTTGTTTAGTTTCCAGAAATGAACCACTTTATTGATCATTGATTGGCCTTACAACCATTTCCTCCACAAATCGCAGGAAGGAAGAAGCCGCAAAAATAGGAAATATTGACCATCATTTAAAAGAGTGCAAAAAAAGTGAAGAAAAATAATTTTTCATCCCTAGCTGTTGACAAAAGGAGAAAGTTGCTGGTCATAGCCTGGCAAACATTTTGTGGATGCTGATTTTAAACAAAACAATTGCAGGTTCTTGCACATAATATTTTCTCATTTTCATACAAAAATAGTATTTTGTCTATTTTCTCAGATCCCTCCAGAGGAAATTACAAGTCATGGAAAGCTTTAAAATCCACCACCTATGGTAAAAGGACACACATTTGGCATGGATATTGGTTTGTGGAAAAAATGTTGTGAAAGCTTAAGCATGGAGTGCCTCACGTGCCAATAAAAGGGTTTAGCATCCTAGGACACAATGGCGTAGCAACCAGGTGAATACAGAACATTTAAACATATTGTTGGAAAGTGGGTTATTGACAGTGGTAAGTATGCACTGGCCACTAGTAATAAGGCCACTAACACGGGATAAGGTACTGTAAAGGTCTCAGCAAATAAGCCTCCTTCTCAACCCTTGGCAGCTGACAATGAGCAGTTAGACCTAACTCAGGAGACAGGAGTGAAAAGCATTTAAAAACACCATAACATCAAATATGTAAGACACAACCGACAATAAAAATCCCACACCAATTTATACAAATAGTAAATATTTTTATGAACAAATAGACACTAAAACAATAAGAATTCAATCAAGGGAACTGGAGATATACATTTTTAAAGATTAACCACTTTATAGTGCTTAAGAACCTATAGCACCACTCTGGGACATCCGGTCGCACTAAGCGGGAGACCCTAGTCAAAATGTTACCTTCACACTAAGGCTCTAATTATGAGCCTGGCAGTCCGAGTACCGCCAGACTAGTGGGGGCACGGCATTACGACTATCCTCACCACCAGCGCTGTCATGGAGGTTCTTCCTCCATGAAAAGGCTGGTGCTGAGGAAAGAGGGCCCCCTCTTGCCCCTGTGCATGGGGTTGCATGCAGGAGGGCAAATGTTGTGCCCCCAGTATTTCTGAATCCCCAGTTCCTGCACAGGAAGAAATTAACGACATGGTGCATTTCTTCCTGTGCAGGAATGTGCACTGGCGGTCCCGCAGTGGCGCTGTTTTAGGCTCACAATGAGCCTTTTAAACAGCCCGCCACACTGGCTGCCCGCCATAGTACAAAAAACTTGTAATCTGGTGGGCAGACAGCGGCAAATCTTGGCAGCGCTGGGGTGCGGCAGTGGTAAGCCCCCGCTCTTGCACTGCCAAAAGTCGTAATCGGGCCCTTAGAAACTTTTATGGAGGTTTTTCTTCTGATGTAACTCGATGCTTCACAGTAGGACGGATTCGGCGAGGGTTCGCCGTCTTGACTTTCTGCAAGGCCCCGGTCAAATCCTGGAAGTCTGGAGCTCCAGAGCTTTCAGTGGGTTGAACCTGCAATCCTGGCCGGTAATGGTTGAAGGTAGCTGGCTTGCCTCTCGACGTCGGGCGGTCACCTCATTGAGCTTTTTCCCAAACGTACTCCAGAGTTCTCCAAACTTAAGGAGGTGCTTCCTGAAGGTCTCCTTGTATTTTCAAAGTGTCCAAATCACCAATTAAAAGGTCTGGAATCTCCTGGATGGTCTCTGGGATGTCTGGACCACAATTCCCACAATGCACCTGGCCAAAACCTTAAAAGTCCACTGGACGCACTCCACCATGGGGACTCTTGGTGGAGATGATGCAGGTGTGCTCTGATAACTGTAGCTTGCAGGGAGTCCTCACCCAAATCCTTCTTGAAGCAAGGCACAGTCCCGACGCTGTAGTACCAGATTGTTGATCAGCCGCAGTCATTCAGAGTGCAGGCCTTTGGGTGAAAATCCATCTTCCAGTAGGGGAGACCTGCTTTTCCTTGTTGTTTCAGACAGCATATCTGAGAGACTATGTAGCTCTCACATATTTATTCAGGGTTCTGGGGAGACAAGCAGGGGGTACCTCTGTCCAATGAGATGCTAGGTGCCAAGCAAAAGCATGACAACTTCCTCCAAAGTGTGGCATCTTCTTGTACCACAAAGCATTGCACTTCCAAAATCCCTCATGGATGATTTTTCTCCAGAGGAGTAAGAGCTAGCTGAACCCACCCACAGTATGCCTCATTCCCATTAGCTCTCCTCCCCCTGACCTCTTAAAATTCCAGTCCTAAGGCTGCCGTCTAGCTGGGGCACAGGATGTGGGGGTAGGTAGCTGGCTTGCCTCTCGACGTCGGGCGGTCACCTCATTGAGCTTTTTCCCAAACGTACTCCAGAGTTCTCCAAACTTAAGGAGGTGCTTCCTGAAGGTCTCCTTGTATTTTCAAAGTGTCCAAATCACCAATTAAAAGGTCTGGAATCTCCTGGATGGTCTCTGGGATGTCTGGACCACAATTCCCACAATGCACCTGGACAAAACCTTAAAAGTCCACTGGACGCACTCCACCATGGGGACTCTTGGTGGAGATGATGCAGGTGTGCTCTGATAACTGTAGCTTGCAGGGAGTCCTCACCCAAATCCTTCTTGAAGCAAGGCACAGTCCCGACGCTGTAGTACCAGATTGTTGATCAGCCGCAGTCATTCAGAGTGCAGGCCTTTGGGTGAAAATCCATCTTCCAGTAGGGGAGACCTGCTTTTCCTTGTTGTTTCAGACAGTATATCTGAGAGACTATGTAGCTCTCACATATTTATTCAGGGTTCTGGGGAGACAAGCAGGGGGTACCTCTGTCCAATGAGATGCTAGGTGCCAAGCAAAAGCATGACAACTTCCTCCAAAGTGTGGCATCTTCTTGTACCACAAAGCATTGCACTTCCAAAATCCCTCATGGATGATTTTTCTCCAGAGGAGTAAGAGCTAGCTGAACCCACCCACAGTATGCCTCATTCCCATTAGCTCTCCTCACCCTGACCTCTTAAAATTCCAGTCCTAAGGCTGCCGTCTAGCTGGGGCACAGGATGTGGGGGTAGGTACGGCTGGCATCCTTACTGATCTGCTTTCTATTTGAGCTCAGTTTGATTCACCCACCCACCTCTGCAGGACCCATCCTCCCCGGCTGCCGAGCTCTCTCCATCAGATAACCTCTGCTCCAGCCCGGCAACTTATCACCTAATCGAAGCAGCCTGGCTAAGACTGTTAAGGCTGACCAATCAGCAGAGACTAGTAGAAGGCTGGATTTTGGTTTACAGAAGAGAAAGTTCCATAACTTCTCTTCTGTACTAGTTATGATAAATTCAACTGTGGCAAGCTGTTGCACTTATCATTACAAATCTTTTAAGTCCTTGAATGATATTTCGACTCCTTTCCTAGCAATTGTTATATCTACATAAAATATTGCAATGTTAGCCTATGGGAGCACAGTATCTACAATGTGGAAAAATTACATGGGCTGTTTTTGACTCACCAGGGCATATAAAACATCTTTTATAAGGTCCCTGCTTATAGGTACATGCCCCCAACTATGGGACACCTAAGGGGGGGCCTGGAGGTGCCTAATATGTAGAAATAAGGTAGATTATTACTTTTTTTTAAGTTTAGAAAGCTTTATTGAAGTTGATAAACATAGTAAAACATCATTTCAAGAACATATGCGATTGATTGGACAATAGAATAATATTAAAGTGATACACAAGCAATCAATCCCAAAAAGGGAAATAAAAGACTATACAAAGGAAAAATGCTTTTTAAAGTTTTCAAAAAGGAAAGGGAAAAGAAAGAAAGAGAGAGGGAGAAAGGGAAAAGGAGGAAAAGGCAAGAAATATACAGATGATAATAAAAACTGCTGTAATCAATTAAACATGAACAAATAATGAAGTTAACATTGGGTACTTAAAAAAAAGGAAAAGTGGTAACTCAGGAAGCATATCTGGAAAGAAAGGCTGTTAGAGGAGACCATAACAATAGATTATTACTTTTAAAGTGGCCATACCACCAAATTCGAGTTTCCACACAATTTACTTTAAAAGACAGTCTTCAAAGCCTGGCTGCCTTTAAAATGACAGCAGGAAATCAGCAGTGCACACATGCAAGCCTCTAAACGTCCATGCCCTATTACATACTAGGGACTTATAGGCAGTTTAAACCCCATAGCCCTATTATATGCTAGGGACTTATAGGTTCTATCAATACCAATTGTGAGAATTTACTTTTAAAGACAGGCTGCAGGGCACGGCTGCTTTTACAAGGACAGGAGGTGCACAGCAGTGCACACATGCAAGTGCAGCAAATCTGCAGGGCCTCTAAACTTCCATGCCGCATTATATACTAGGGACTTATAGGGTCTGCCAATTATAAGCGTACCCCATTATATATACCCTTTTGCACATAGCACTGGCCCTGGGTTTGCTTAGCAGTATCATTTAGCTAAAATGGGAGTGAACAGGGCAAAAGGAATGACTTTCTAACACATATCATAGGCTGGCCAGTTTAAAATGTGTTAATTATATTGTGAATGTGTGAAAATCTTGTTGTTCATTACAAGAAAATGTGAGAAATGCATCTGACGATTCCATTTCACTAGCAAACAAAGTGCTGCTAAAGTGGCAGTGCATTGTAACAAACTTGAATAAGTAACTGCCCCCTTTGCAGCAGCTCAGTTTAGTTCTTGAACAGAGACATATTTTCTCCTTTTCTCTTGGTCAATATAGGAAATATCTCTTATACTATTGTGATAAAAGAATATCAATAAATGCATAATGGTGGCTGGTGCCCAAGTGTCTTTTACCTCAGTGAGCTAACAGAACAGACAATACTATATTCAGAGTGACACACAGCCTTTGCCAAAAAGCAGATGTGCATATTTTTCTTCCTAACAATTGAGGTCCAATGTGGCAACACGCCTCTCAAGAAAGGCATTCGTTAAATAAAAGTGCTGCTAGCTTACTTGTACGGTATGCTAAAATATGAATAACAGAAGAATGACGTAGGTCAGAGATATACAGCAATTTACAAAACATAAATCATGCTAGGGGTGCGCAAGCCTGTAATAAGACACCAAAATCATAGGCAGAAGCATAATATTGTCCTAGCTGTACTTCACAGACTCTCATGGCTTCCTCATATCTATGCCTTGGTAAAATCTTTCCCTTCAAAATGACAATATTTCCATGCATAGTCACATTTGTTACTTGGGGTTGAAAATGGATGTATTATTTCTCATGAGATAACGTTTAAACTGTTGTGATAGTGATGTTAAAATTTATGTCAAAACTGGATGTGTGCTAGAAATGATTTTTTGCTAAATAATTGTAGTAGTCATACTATTTAAGTAGAATTAGAGATAGGTTGCAAGGAAATAAATTGTGTACTTCAAAATTCTCCTTCATTATTGCTTCAGATAAGTTTAAAATCATGATTAGGTTGCAGTTTATTAGATGCTACTTTACAATATTCAACAAGAAGCACACAGGAGACAGGTCAAATGATTAAAACATTGGGGGTGTGGCTTCCGCGCAGAGCAGGATGGTGGTGGGTTGCTGATCTCCGTCGCAGCAAGGAGCTATTCTTCAATATTTAGCCGTTTGCCAGCTGCTCGTTGTATCTTCCGGGGACCGTCTGTGTCCCCTTATCATCGTTGCAACATTGCAAGCCCGGGGGAAGCACTGGAGGAACGTTTCATGTGTCCCAGTGCTGAGGCGGTGAATTCCAGTCAAACGCAAGCAGCCGCTATTTTGTCAGCATGCCGCTTGAGTACATCAGCTGTCTGCTGCCTTTCTTTGCCGCGCCTACCTCAACAGTTTAACTTTGGCACAATGGGGCTTATTACAATGTCGGTCTCGGTCTCCGGACTGACTGCCTGTTCGGTCGGCTACTCACATTTCTCTATGGGAGCATGTGTTATGGCAGTGAACCAGCCGTAACACAGGCTCCCATAAAGAAATGGGGTGTGTGTAAAATCCTTCACCCTGCGGCAGGCACCCCATGGTGCCTACCACACAGTACATGGATTTACAGGGGGGCACCCTAGGTCCCCCCTCGGCCACCAACCGTAGGCCGTGGAGGCAAGGGCCCGCAAAGTCACTTTCCAACAGCCTTTCCATGTCGGAAAGTCTGGCATGGAAAGGGTGTGGAAACCGACATCGCAATCCCAATGGTGGAAACGCCGTCCATAGGGGATTACAGTGCGGTTCTGACCAGCCGGAAAACTCTGAGAGCTAGTCGGAACCGTGTCGGACTGACCGGCTGGTTCACGCTCCGACAGCCGACATCGTAATTCGGCGGTTGGACTGCAAACCGAACGTGTCGGTCGGAAAGCCTCCAACTGTGGTTGGAAAGCTTCCGACTAGCAGTCAGAGGCTTACCAAATGACATTGTATTCGGCCCCAATGTGTCTCTCAGAATGCCAATGCTACAGACTTGTATTTTATCATTACTGAAGGCTGTTTTCTAGGCTGATATTTCTTCATTACTCTGTGAACTGTGCCTCTCTAATGTGCAGCCGCCATTTTGTCTGTCCTTTCATGACTTTTCTTGTTGCAACTTTTATGCTTATTTCTTCTCTGCCACAATTTGAATTCCTCATCACATGTAGCCAAATGGAGTGACTATTTTCTATTGCATTTCTCCTACACTTCCCTCAAATAAGTGGATACATGCATTTGACTTTGGTCCTTCATCACCTATTTTTTATATGATAACCTGCTCTGGATGCTATCCTAGATGTGGTGCGTCGTCTTAAACCTTTCATGTGTGTGACTAATGAAAAACTTCAGCAAATTGAGGACCGATGGATTGTCATGGAAAGCAAGATGCTTGAGACAGAACAGCGTGTTAGTAATCTTCAAGAGATGGTGACCAAGATTCCTTTACTAGAACAAGAAATCAAAAAACCTAAATTACACACTGAAGACCTTGAAAATAGAAACAGGCAGAATAATCTTCGCTTATATGGACTACCGGAGAACCTTGAGGGCCCTAACCTTCTGGTCTTCTTGAAGAAATTCTTGCCCGATCTTCTTGGTCTTTAACACACTCTGTGTATCAATATTCAATGAGCGCATTGTCTTGGTCATCCTCAACCTCACTCCACTAGACCTTGAGGTATCATAATGATATTCCTGGAGTTCACCAACTTGATGCGTGTTCTAAAAGCTGGTAAAATTTCGCCTCGAATGGTTCAGCCACAATATCTTCATTTTTAAAGACCTTTCTAATGCCACCAATACTAGAAGAAAATAATTTCTTGCACTTCAACCTCAAATGAAACAGCTGAATATTATTATGGCATTCTACATCCATGTCTTTGTAAAATTACTCATGAAGGCATTTCACGATCTTTTTATGATCCAGTTAAATTGAAATTGTTTATTCAGAATATTTCAACTCATACTATGGATACTAATTTTCAACGCTCTTAAGCATTTTATTATGCACATGTTTTCCTTAACTTATTGTTCTGTATCTTTCTAAGTATATGGTTGTGTTTCATATATTTTATTTCTATTATCTCCCTGCTGTACTTGTTTTCAGTACTGACATCGCATGCTCATTCTCCATTCTCTTTGCTTCAGATTTGGATTTTATCCTTGATCTGTCGCTTCACTCTTTTCTCTTTATCCTATTTCATCTCTCTTATTCTCTTTCTTGTAACTGTGTGAGTGTTTTTTTGTTTTTTATTGTTATCCTGTCTACATTTTTCCTTTGTTATGTTAATGTTAATAAATGGTGGGCCCGATTCACAAAGGTAAACTAAGACGAAAGTCTAACTTTACGACTTTCAATATTCACAAACGGCATTTGTGAATAGTAAAGTTAGACTTTTGTCTCAGTTTTTCTTAAGTTTTGGTCTTATGTTTAACTGAGACTAGACTTTTGGTCTCAGTTAAACTTAAGACCAAAACTTAAGTTAAACTGAGACAAAATTCTAACTTTACTACATGAAATGCCCTTTGTGAATACCAATAGTCATAAAGTTAGACTTTTGTCTCACTTTGTGAATCGGACCCGGTGTCTTTTTTGTTTCCCTTTACATTTTTTTGCAGCTTGTCATCCTTATTCCAGTTTTCCTACTTGTAATCCCTAATAGGTTTAAGGTTGTATAGTGGAACGTTCTTGGTCTGGACCTTCCAATCAAAAGATACTTTCTCATGTGTCAAAATTTAATTCCCATGTTACTTTTTTTACAGGAAACTCATTGTAACGATGCAGAATCACTTAAACTAAAATGGCAATGGGTAGGCCAAGTAGTTTTTTCTCCAGGAATTAATCGTAAAGGTGGTGTTGCTATCCTTTTTCCATAAATCGCTAAATGCGCAGATTGTATCCACTTAGGGCCCAATTCCGATCTCGCTAGGAAAGCCCTCTGTATTATTCGGATCCGGAGGGCTTTCCTAGCGAATTGCGATGTGCGAAACTGACCGAACGAGTACGATGCAGCCGTATGTTGACAGACTAGGTTCGCTCGGACTCCCATTGAACTCTATGGGAGCCTGTATACCGACGCGTACACAGGCTCCCATAGCAAAAAGGGGGTGGGTGGGGAAAAGCGTACACCCTGTGGCCGGTACCACATGTTGCCTGCCACACTGTGCATGCTTGGATCGGGGGGACCCATGCACACCCCCCTGCGACTGATTCAGAGGGCGTGAAGTGAAGTGGGGCCTGCTCTGGCCCCTGAAGTCCGATTCCGACAGCCGTTTAGTCTCGCTGAGACCGAGTTGATACGGCTGTCCGAATCGTGCATCGTACTCGCTCGTTCGGAAGCCGGGTCTATTGCGAGGCACGATTTGGTACCAGACGAGTCGGACGGACAGACAGATTCGGGTTCGGAAACGATTCGGTCAGCGCGGAAGAGATCTTGGCATTGTACTTGGTCGTTCAGAATGGGGGACGATTCAGACGGAAACAGTTGCTCCAAATCGGATTTGGTCATTCCGGATCCCGTCAGGAACCCTTCCGACCGAGATCAGAATCGAGCCCTTAGTGTGATAATAATGGGCGATGGGTACTGGTTGATGCTATAATTCCTAATAAACAGATTTCTTTATTTAATATTTAGGGCCCTGTGAAATCTTATCCTGACTTTTGGCATACTACTAAAATAAAATTGACCTCCATCCATAACCCCAATATTATTGTAGCAGGCGACTTTAATCAATGGTTAGACCTTTTTTCTGACATGAAATCTAAATGTAAATGTATTCCTGATAAGTCCCATAAAACATTCCAATCGGCCATTGTCACTCGTTCATTATTTGATGTTTGGAAAACCTGTAATCCTGCAATTTGCGAAACTACATATTTCTCTAATGTTCATCATACTATGTCTTTAATTGGTTACATTTTAGTTTCCAAACCTTTACTTCCTCCTATTCAATCATCATGAATTGCCTCCATTTTTATTTGAGCCTCTTTTGATTTATCCCTCAATAACTCTAAACCGGGTCATTTGAAGCTCAATAACTTTCTTTTATCGGATACAATTTTATTACAAAAGCAACTGCTTTTATCAATGAGGTTTTTTTAAATTACCCACTCCATTGATAGTTCCATTTCCAATAGCTGGGATGCTTTTAAATCCTCTTTTCGGGCCTTTACTATTTCATATACAGCTAAGAGGAAAAAGACCATTAATTCTCAATATCTTACTCTATTACAACAAATTAAAAAACTTGAACACTCTTACTTCACCTCAAAATCCCCTCTGTTTTACATGAACTCAATGCAGCCAAGTCTACCCTCAATAAACTTGCCACCACTGATGCTTGCAATATCCTACTTAAGGTTAAAATGAAGTATCACTGAGTTCAAAAGAAAGCCGGTTAAATGCTGGCAAGTTATTTAAAAACTATATTGGAGCATAAAAACATTGGGCCCAATCGTAATGAACTTACTGACATTATTGCGTCCCCCAATTCTGATATTTCAAATGTCTTCCAAGAATACTACAAATCATTGTATACAGAAGACACCAATCCCTCAAAATATAATATAGACACTTTTTTTACTGCTCTTCCGCATCCTCCTTCCATCCCTGACAAAATGAAATGATTAGAAGCAGATTTAACTCTTCAAGAGATTGTGGATGCTATTAAATCACAAAAAAGCCAAAGCTGCAGACACTTATGGATTTTCTATTGAATTACTCTCCTCATTTTATTCTATTTTTTCCCCAAAGTTACTTCAACTCTTCAACTCTTTTCTTTTACCTTCTAAAGTTAGTGGCTCTTTTTTGGAAGCCCTAATTGTTCTTATCCCTAGACCCGATAAGAATCATACCTTCTGTAAAAATGAGCGTCCTATTTCATTTATTAAATATGATTGCAAAATTTGTGCTAAAATTCTTGCGTCTTGTCTTGAGAATCTTGTTCCTCTTCTTGTAAAATCTGATCAATATGGTTTTATTAAGGGTAGATTTGCACCAGACAATGGCAGTAGGATTTCTAATATTCTCACACTTGGTAAAAATATAACTCCCCCTTGCAGCCTTATCACTTGATGCCAAAAAGGCATTTGATCGTATTAGTTGCCAATTCATGTTCACTACCCTCCATTGGTCTGGTTTCAGCCCTGAATTTATTTCATTTATTAAATTATTTCACTCTGATCCTTGTGCCAGTGTTTTTGTAAATGGTCGTTTCTTCCCTTATTTTAATTTACATAGAGGTACCAGACAGGGCTGTCCCTTCTCCCCTTTGCTTTTTGTTCTTTGTTTAGAGCCCTCTCTCGAGTATATTCATTGTAATACACTCATCTCTGGGGTCAAACACAACTCCTTTGAAATTAAACTATCGGCTTATGCTGATGATGTTCTCCTATATATGTCTAAATCCCTGTCTTCTTTAAATTCTGTTTTACAAGAGATTAATTTATACTCTAAAATTTCTGGATATACACTAAACCTTCCTAAAACTGGAAAATGTCCACTGAATTCTGTATGCTATCAATACATTTTTGCCAATACTAATTTTACATTGGGCTCTTCCAAAATTAAATATCTAGGTGTCTTGTTCGCTCCTACTATTTCTAGCGCAATTAATCATAATTGTAATATTCTAAAGCTCAAAATTCAGAATTAACTTACATCCTGGTCCCCCCTTCATTTATCATGGTGGGGTAAATTATACACCCTTGGAATGATGATTGTGTCTCACGTGCTTTACACATTATTCATGTTACCTTTCAAAATACCCAATTGTTACTTTTCCCTAATTACCTCTCTCTGTACCAAATTTCTATGGAGTAATTAACACTCATGTATTGCCCTATATAAAGTTAAACGTCCAAAGAATGAAGGTGGTGTTCACTTTCCGGATTTCAAGTTATATCACTTTGCTTTTTTAATCCGTCAATTTTATGTTTTAAATAATGATTTTCACAACTCTCCCATAACAAAATGGATTGCATTTGAACGATTAATGATGTGGTTTACCTGTCTAATTGTACTTTCAATTCCAATATCCCAATTTTAAAATATTCCCAACATTTGTTAAATACCATTTTTACAAAGCATTTTGATTTTCATCAATGTTTTCTAGCTTCCTCCATTTGGTATAATAAATGTATTTCATTTCGTCACAAGTCATTCTATTTCAAACATTGGAAAGAAAAGGGTATTATGTTTGTACATCAGTTTGTAAGTCATAACTTTGTTATACCCTTTCCCCAATTGCAAACAGAGTACAATTTGCCAAACTAATTTTTACAGAAATATGATTTAATATTGTCTGTTCTTCATTCCTTTTTATTAAATAATAATGTTCCTTATGATACGTCTCATCTCCCACCCTTGACAACATTGCAGAGTATTGTTCATGAGTCCATTCCCAAAGCTGCTAAAATACACAAAGTTTTATTATCCCCTATTACTGTACGATAAAAAAATTCTATTAAATTACTGTGGGAAACTGACCTCTCTTGGTCATTTTCTGTTTATTTTCAGGACAAAATTTGGCTAAAAATTTCAAACACCTTCCAAAGCTGCATGTATCACTCAATATCTTTTCCTTGTTTACAATAGAGCAGGTATTGCTTCTGAATATATTTCTATTTGATTTAACTGCCTCTTTGCTGGTCTTGCTCTAAATCCACAGGTACTTTAACTCATTTACTTTATTATTGCTCACCTATGTTAAATTTTTGGAAAATGATTTGGTCTAAATGGTTGAAGGTTTGATTATATGTCACCTGACCCTTTGTTGTTCATTCATTTTATTGCACTTGCTTTTGAGGTTATATTTTCTTGTTGGAAAGATATTTCTAAATTGTCTAGTTCAACATGGTGGAATCATATTTGCGATGAGCATAGAATAGCAAATGTTTCTTCATTATCGTTACACCAAAAGAATAAATCAGATCTATATTGGTTACCATTTACTACCTATTTATCTTCCCACTCACCTATCTCTTATTTCTCATATTTCTATTTTCCCTATCCTATTTCTCTCTATTTTTTCCTTTCTTCTTTGCTTTGTCTGTTCTCTTACTTTTTCTTTTCACTTATCTCTTGTTTCTCTTCTCTTTCTGTATCCTTTCCTTTTTTTAAAATATAAAATGATATGAATATGTTATTCTTATATGCTCTTTTTTCAAGTTTTATTATTATCATATTAATATGTAAGTTCTTTTATTACTGTTCTAGTATTGTTTTCTTCATTGTTATTGCTTTGAATATCGTCAAATAAAAAAATTATTTAAAAAAAATATATTATTACATTGGAAATGTGCATTTCTTGCTAAATCAAGGTATTTGTCTTGCCAAAAAAGTGATGCTCTGCACAAGCAATTGATATTTGTCAAACGTGTAATGCTGCCTATTACATATTTGGAGTCCAAATTATTCACATTAATCTCACACAAGTAAAAAACCTCACACAGCAAATTTTAGCAAAGAGAAACTAGATTTAAGAAATTAAACTTGTCAGTATCCCCAAGGAATGGTTTTAGTATAAACAGTCATATACCAAATATTTTCGTCAATACAATATTTGTGGTTAGTGTTAATTCATCCATAGGATTGTCAGGAATTTTGTTGAACACTTAACAGCACATTCATAATATAAATGTGATCAGTGCTCACGTTTGGAGCAATTTATGTTCCAATTTCAAATTGACCACATGCAAAATTGAAATCAAATACTGTACATGAATACTTCATTTTTGTTAACAAGTACGGCTGTTTGCAGCTAATCTTCAAGTCAGAGTGTGATTGATTGTACTTAGAAATCTGCTCTAAAATGTTATAATGGCAGATGGTCCTGGCAGTGATCTCGTTTGACGGCTCTGGAAAGGACAAGAAGAAACTGGAGAAAAGTAACATATGGCTCACATGAAAACGTTTGCACAAACATTAGAGTCATTTTGTTTTTAAAAGTCAAAAATTTAAGAGAAGCATAGAGAGCAGTGTTATCATCAATGTGAAGAGGAATATAGAAAGTGAAAAAAGTGGACTTATTTATGGCTTTTTTCTTCAGTCTTCTCTGTCCTTAGTTTCTTAGTTTACTTTTTCATGTTCAGTTGCCACTTTTGGGTGAAAAAAATTGGAGAGAAAGAGGGGCATATTTTCAAGCCCCTATCGCCACCACAACGTCACTTTTTGTGACGTTGTGGTGGCGATAGGGTCAGCTCCCTATTATCAAGGCAGCTTTAACCCACTTAACGTGGCTTAAAGCCACATTAATTGGCTTAACGCTGCCTTGATAATAGTGCCCCTTTCACACTAAATTTAGCGTGAAAGGGGCGTGCAGTGGGTGTTGCGGTGGGCGTTCCACCGAAACACCCATTCACTTCGACGCTGCCACCTATTATCAAGAGAGGCGATAATAGGTGGCAGCGCCGAACTTAAGACCAGGAAATTCCCGGTCTTAAGGTGGCGATACGGGGAGAAATGCTTCATTTCTCCTCGTATTTTGCTTTTTCCATGTGTGCTGCCTTGTGCAGCACACATGGAAAAAGCAAAATGCCAAGGTTTGTTTATGTACAGGAAGGTGTCCCTTCCTGTACATAAACAAACCTTTTTTTAAAATGCCATTTTATAACTTACATGTGTGCTGCATGAAGCAGCACACATGTAAGTTACAAAATGGCATTTTAGGTTTGTTTATGTACAGGAAGGGACACCTTCCTGTACATAAACAAACCACCCTGCTCGCAGACACCCTTGCACTCTGGTGCAAGGGTGCCTGCGTTGGCGTTAAGTCGTGAGACTTAGCGCCATCGCAGGGGGAAACGCCAGGCTGCACCATATCCTTGGTAATATGGTGCAGCCTGGCGCTTCCGAAGTGGCGATGAGAGGTGTTAAGCCAGGGAGGCTAACGCTTCTCATCACCACTTCCTTGCTAATATGCCCCAGAGTTTTTAAGTAGTTTTTCCTCTCTCAAACAATAGTTCACTTGTCAATAGCAGCATTGCACACCCCCAGCTGACCAGGCGCTGAACACACACCAGCTTCTGAAAATCCCACCAAGGTGGAAGGGTACTGTTGAAAGCCTACACCGGTAAATCCATTGACCCCTTTTTATAGACAGCGAGGCAGGATACCAATTAGTAGAAGAAGCTTGAACGTGTTTGGTACATTTCTGGAATCCTGCGAAATGTGGACTATACTGAAAGCAATTTCCAATTTCATACAGACATCAGACCTTATAAAACCTTAACATCACCAGGTGAGATGAACCACTCAAAGCAGAAATATATACTTTTCTTCTGAAAGAACTGGAATTCTTACTACAACAGACAACCAGTTTCAGTGTGAAACATGATTTCTTATCATACTGGAGATGATTAAACGAGATCTCCTCGCAAAGGAAGGTTGGAAACTGTCTGCTTGGGTGTGGACATTAATTGGCTTCCTAATGTGAAGAAACGTGCTTAAGACTACAATTTAGAGTGTTCACAACAAGACTAAGGGGCTTATTTACAAGCCCCTTGCGCCACTTTTGCGTCATTTTTAACATGGGAAATGTGACTTAGGGTAGGCGCAAGGGGCTTGTAAATATGCCCCTAAATTACCAAGCTTGAAAGAGTATACCGTCAATTAAGCCACCAAGGAAACTTCAGAAGGCACAATGAAAACTAACGTATTCAGGGCAATAGACAAGACAAAAGCATTTGTTCTAATTTGAAATAATTATGTTGCTTACTTTTTCTCTCCTTTGTACCATTCAAATTGGGGTGCTGGAACTGCTGCTGTTTCACATCGTATCAATCCACTGCGTCCAAGGGCCACTCCCGACGGCCGTATTTCCAATATTGTGGGGGCAACTATAGAATAAAAATGTGGTTTTACTAAAAGCAATTCAATAAGCTTTTGTGCAGGCATTTTGTACAATTTTGACTATAGGCATAATAAACACTAAAAACTTGTAGTTGCGAGAGAGTAACAGAAGAGTAGACCCTAAACGTATAAAGCTCAGAGAAGGCTTCATTGAGACACTGCTTAATCAATGAGCACCTGGTCATCTGCCTGACCATACACATCACCAACATTCCCTCATGATATGACATAGTTCTATGATGCAGTCCCGAGACTTACTTTTTTATTTAGCTGCTAAGACCACCATTCTGTTGTGCATATAACAGGTGCCCCTATTACCAAGTTTACGGATATTCATGAAATACAGTAGCAGTGGTGTTATGCAAATGATGGTGTACCCCCTGCAAAATGTGGTGTGGGGCCCCTGAGATTTGTATTTATTACAGCTATATTGTTAGAAACTGGGTCTCTAGTTGGCAGAGGTATACACCCTGTCCAAGTAGGGACCACAATCCTAGTCAGGGTAAGTCACAACCCAACCTAAATTATCTTGCGCTCACCCTCTGGTAGCTTGGCACAGAGGAGGCTGGCTTAACTTAGAAGGCAATGTGTAGAGTAGTTGTGCAATACTCATACAGTAACACAGTGAAAACACCCCAAAAACACTCCACAACAGTTTAGATAAAAGAATTATGACATTATAAATAAAACAAGACCCAAACGACCAAAATCCAATGTCTAGAAGTTGAAATATTTAATTTTGAAGAAATAAGTGCAGAAAAGCACTTAGAAGCAAGTAGCTCTAAAAAGGTTACTTTAGGTCGAGCTGGACCAGAGCAAAGTCAAAGTTCAGGCTGATCACGATGGAGCGCTGGCCTGCTACACGACCCGTGCAGGCCCCGGTGAACAAACTATCTTTCCTGGTCTCAAACAGCGAGATGAGTCGATCTTCTCCATGCAGTGAAGGTTATACGTCAGTTCTGAAGACGGGTGACGGAGTTGAGAGGCGATGCGTCTGTATCTGCCATGCAGCCGAGGGGATGTGTCGATCACACCAAGCTGCAGGCGCGATGAAACACGGTCCTTCTCTGGAGGCAAAGTGCTGGTTCAGGAAGCGATGCACCGATTTTACTCCCACAACCGGGTTGATGTGCCCGTTCTGCTACACGCTGACAGGAGATGTGTTGAAGTCCGTGTTGCAAGTATCTGGGCCACTTCCAGTGAGCCAGGCACAGGAGTAGGGATATAGACTTTGATATCCCTGAATCTCAAGCAACAGGAGGCAAGACCACAAGCCCTTGGAGATCACTTAGAAAAAGGCAAAGTCCAGCTCTCCTTCAGCAGAGCCAGAGAGCAAAAGGCAGCAGGGCAACAAACAGGCCTTCCAGATCAGCTGTTCAATTGAATCCTTTCAGTAGCCCATCAGTTCTTCTGACAGAGGTTCAGGTGCAGGTCCAGAAGTGCCTGGCTTGCTGGAGTCAAAGACCCAGCACTTATACCCAAATATGCCTTTGAAGTTGGGGAAAACTTCAACGAATGGCTTTGTGGGGGGTAATCAGTCCTTTGTGTGGGGTCAGGACTCTACCCTTTGAAGTGTATGTGTGAGCCCCTTCCAACCCAGGAAGGGCCATCAGAATCAGATGTATGTAGATGGGTCCTGTGTTTGTGGCTGTGTGGCTTGAATATGAATTTACCTTGAAAAAAACAAAATAGAAGAGGTGTTTGGCAAAACAGAAATGGTTGGTTTAATTCAACACTTTGGCCGAGAGTACAGCTCACAGAAATGGGTCTTAGAAGTGTCTCAAAGTACGATAAATCCAAGCGACTTTTATACAGTCTTGGGTGTCATAAAATTACATCCTGTGATCCTTGTTTGGTTAAAAAATGCGGGTCTTGTCTGTGGAGTCGTAAATAAAAGGTCCCTGATAAAAAATGCAGGTGGGACTTGACCTTGTGTGAACATAATGTGGGCCAATGAGTAATATGTTCAGATGTCCGGCATGAGGGGCACCTGTTCCTAACTCCATGTGGCATCTGACTTGATGATATTTTGGGAATGCACGCACCCCTCTGGCCATGTTTGTTTTATGGGGCCAATTTCCCTGGACCATTGTGATGTCACTGCACTAATCTGGGGGATGGACCTGAGTTTCCTGTTTGCACGTTTGTCTGCCAGCTATATGCCACCCCACCGGTGGCCTGTCAATCAGTTGCCATGGGCCTAGATTGCAGAGCCTGCTTAAACACCTATTTCTGAGTCGGGGTTGATGGAGAGTTCATGACGGGTGAATTTGATAATAGGGATGCGATTTTGTTTGCGTATGTGAGTATACCATTATAAGCATTGGCTTTGTTTTTATCAATATCAACAGCTGTCTGGAGGGAATGCACAAGCATAACTGTCACCCAGACCAGAAGCATATTGGACACAGGTTTCAAGGCACACAGAGCAGTAAGAGCAGAGAAATGACCACTTTCTAAAAGTGGCATTTCTAAAATAGTAATGTTAAATCTGACTCTATCTGTAAAGAGGATGTATCCTTACCATTCCAAAGATATGAAACATGATGCAGCTACGCCCTTCTAATCAGGAATTACAGCTTAAAGGTTTTAATGAATTCCCAATGTTAGCCTATGAGAGGAGTAGGCCGCACAGTAGTGAAAAACTGATATAACTGTTTGTCACTACCATGACATGGAAAACCTAAAAATACATGTCCTACCTGTTAGTTACACAGAACCCTGCCCTTAGGACTTCCTAAGGCCTAACTTAGGGGAGACGTAGGTGTAGTAAAAGGGGAGTTTAAGGCTTGACAAGTAGTTTTTAAAAGCCAAGTCAAAGTGGCAGTAAATTACACACACAGGCCCTGCAGCGGCAGGGCTGAGACATGGTTAGGGGCTACTTAGGTGGGTGGCACAAGCTCACTGTGCCACTAGATTCAAGCTAGCCTGGCTGATGAGGGGTAATACCCAGAAACAGGTCCCAGGATGCTTGTTTCTCGTCCAGGGAGCTACTGGCTTGGCACTTCGGGCTGGACTGTCCTCTTGAGGAACAGATTCAAGACTGATTTGCATATGGCTGGGTCCAAACTTGGGTGGCATGGTGAGCAAAAGAGCATTGGACTCAACCCAGATCTATTGACTGGGGGTGAATGTTTGATTTGCTCTGCATTCCTTTAATCTTTTGTGTATCTTTTGCTTTCTTGCCCTAAGTGTGCCGGGAATACCCAGACGTGGGTCCCGGGCTCACTGTGCCACTAGATTCAAGCTAGCCTGGCTGATGAGGAGTAATACCCCGAAACCGGTCCTAGAATGCTTGTTTCTGGTCCAGGGAGGACCTGGCTTGGCAGTTTGGGGTGGACTGTTCCCATGAGGAACAGGGTCAAGACTGATTTGCATATGGCTCGGTCTGAACTAGGGTGGCATGGTGAGCAAAAGAATGATGGATTTAACCAAGATCTGTTGACTGGGGTGAATGTTTGATTTGCTCTGCATACCGTTCATCTGTTGTGTGTCTTTTGCTTTCTCGCCTTAAGTGTGCCGAGTATGCCCAGGCGTGGATCCCGGGCTCACTGTGCCATTAGATTCAAGCTAGCCTGGCTGATGAGGGGTAATACCCCGAAACCAGTCCCAGAATGCTTTTTTCTGGTCTAGGGAGGACCTGGCTTGGCAGGTCGGGCTGGACTGTTCCCATGTTGAACAGGGCCACAACTGATTTGCATATGGCTGGGTTTAAACTGGGGTGTCATGGTGAGCAAAAGAATGTTGGATTTAACCCAGATCTGTTGACTGGGGTGAATGTTTGATTTGCTCTGCATACCGTCCATCTGTTGTGTGTCTTTTGCTTTCTTGCCTTAAGTGTGCTGAGTATGCCCAGGCGTGGATCCCGGGCTCACTTTGCCATTAGATTCAAGCTAGCCTGGCTGATGAGGGGTAATACCCCAAAACCAGTCCCAGAATGCTTTTTTCTGGTCTAGGGAGGACCTGGCTCGGCAGGTCGGGCTGGACTGTTCCCATGATGAACAGGGCCAAAACTGATTTGCAAATGGCTGGGTTTAAACTGGGGTGGCATGGTGCGCAAAAGAATGATGGATTTAACCCAGATCTGTTTACTGGGGTGAATGTTTGATTTGCTCTGCATTCTGTCCATCTGTTGTGTGTCTTTTGCTTTCTCGCCCTAAGTGCAACGGGTATGCCCAGACGTGGGTCCCGGGCTCATGTGGCATTAGATTCAAGCTAGCCTGGCTGATGAGGGGTAAAACCCCGAAACCATTCCCAGGATGTTTGTTTCTGGTCCAGGGAGGACCTGGTTTGGCAGTTCATGCTGGACTGTTCCCATGAGGAACAGGGTCAAGACTGATTTGCATATGGATGGGTCTAAACTGGGGCGGCATGGTGAGCAAAAGAACAATGGATTTAACCCAGATCTTTTGACTGGGGGTGAATGTTTGATTTGCTCTGCATTCCGTCCATCTATTGTTTGTCTGTTGTAGGCCCATTAGCAGCATTTTATTTCCAGGCCCTGGGCAAATGTAGTGTACTTTACCAGGGACTTATAAGCAAATTAAATATGCCAATTGGGTATGAACTAATGGTACAATTTTTTAGGAAGAGAACACATGCATTTTAGCACTGGTTAGCAGTGGTAAAGTGTGCAGAGTCCTAAAGCCAGCAAACAAGAGGTAAATAAGGGGGGATTAAGGCACAAAGTTCAGAAAGGGCCAGGTCCAACATACATCAGTAGGCCTGAGGCTGAATTAAGGCTGCTGGGTGGGGCACCATGTGCCGCACAGGGGCTGCAGAGGCCTGGGATTAGCCCTAATCATAAGGCTAACTGCTAGATCTGGTTAGATTTGTGACCTGTAGCTCATACACAGATGCTCAGTAATCACATACGTGCAAAAATGCATGTGGTTACATGTAATGTCCATCTCTCTATACAGCACTCCACGCCCCTCGGGTTAGATCCATACTATTAATGGCTGCAAAAAAAGGTAAAAATATGTTAGACCTGGCTTTTACAGAGGGTTTATCCCCAGATTTTTTGCTTTGTGGCCTTGTGTTTCTGAACTATTCTTGTTGATTTTATTACTCTGGGCACTTTACCACTGCTGATCAGTGCTAAAGTGCATACGCTGGCCCTGTAAATTGTTGTGATGGATTAGTGCTTCCATGATTGGCATATTTGATTTACTAGTCAGTCCCTAGTACAGTGCACTGTGAGTGCCCAGGCCTGTAAATCAAATGCTGCTAGTGGGCCTGCAGCACTGATTGTGCCACCCACATAGGCAGCCTGTAAATGTAACTCAGACCTGCCACCATGTCGACCTGGCAAGTGCACCCACTTGCAGGCCCTAACCTTCCGTTTTCTTACATGTTAGTCATCCCTAAGGTAGGCCCAAGGTACCCCTCTGGGCCGGGTGCAGTGTATGTGAAAGGTAGGACATGCCCTGATGTGTTGCATGTCCTGATAGTGAAATACTGCCAATTTCGTTTTTCACTATTGCAAGGCTGCCAGTTCCCACAGGGTAGAATCTTATAAACATAACTACCCCTGGGAACAAGGTACTAACTAAAGGTTAGTGTGCCTGAACTCAGAATGTTAAAATGCATCTTTTAGTGAGGGTGATTTTTACATTCTGTGTTTGAAAATACCACTTTTAGAAAGTATGTATTTTCTTGCTTAGCCATCCAGTGTGCCTCTGCTAGGATGTGTATTGGCTGTCTGGCTTTGGAGTGACAGGGGCTGGGGAGGTGCAGTGCCTACAAAGAGTCTAGATGAGTCAGGGCTGGGCTGAATAGACCTGGGCTGCATTTAGAGTAGGGGGAGGAAATTTCCTTTCACCTGAATGAGCCCGCTCTGCCTTTCACAATGCTGTCTCCACCTCCTGCCAGGAAGCTGCACCAGAGACGACAGAACTAGTTTTGACTGAGCACAGGGCTTCTCTGACACCAGACAAGAAAGGATTTTGCAGTATGAATATTGGGGCTGAGACCGCAGAACTTTAGATCACTTCTGGGAAATCAAGAGGAACCTTCGCCAAGGAGAAGAGCTGGAGAAACTGGGGAGGAATACTTACCCTGTGCTGTTTGCTGTCTGGGGTTGACCTGCAGTGGCTACTTTCTGCCAAGGAAAGGGAAAAGGACTTTGCTGTTTGCTGTGTCCCCTGCTTGAGGAAGATCTCCAAGGGCTTGAAGAAGAGCTTGTCTCCTGTTCTGAAGTCTCAGGGACACAAAGACTTCACCCCCAGCTCCCCTGAACATCCTTGCTGTGAGTTCTGACCCCCCAAGAGGTGCCTGTAGCTGTTCTGGGCCTCTGGTGATTGTTATGGCTGTTGGGAGCTAGAAAAGCAACGCAACAACGCAAATCATGACGCATTGTGACTGTTTCTGACACATCACCGAATAAACCGACGCAGCGCCTACCCACGGCTCGAGAAATAGCTGCACGCCGCATCGACTGCATCGGTCTCCGAAGTCCGAGATCACCGCACCGATTCCGATGCAAGCCCTGCTGTGCAGCTGCAAGAAACCACGCATCGTCCCGGATCGTTGCATCGCAGCGAGGCGTCAGGTCTGTCGCATCATTGGGGGACGCAGTAAGAAATAGACGAATCACCTCCCCAAGCAGAAAGAAATCGACACATCCTCTCCTCTCTGGTAAGGAACGGACGCATCACCTCCCCTGCGCAGCACTAAGGAACGGACGCACCACCTCCCCCAGAGCAAGGAACCGACGCATCACCTTCTCTGAGTGTAAGGAACCAACGCATCACCTTCCCTGCGGCCCTTTTTGTTTGTGTGCGTGACGCATCCAAGGTACATTGTGGGAAAAGTGTCGCATCTGTAAATTGCTTTGAAGTGAACTATTTCTACCATTTGAGAATCATATTTTTAGTACTGTATTGTGGATTTTTGACATTTTTTTTTTTTGGGTTTAGATAAAGATTACTTTTTTTTTCTAAACTGGTGTGGTGTCCATTTGTAGTGTTTTCACTGTACTGCTGTATGTGTTCACAAATGCTTTACACACTGCCTCTGAGATAAGCCTGCCTGCTCGTGCCAAGCTACCAAGGGGGTGAGCAGGGGTTATTTTAGGAGTGTAGCCCCTCACCCTGACTAGACGCAAGGGTCCCTATTTGTCACAGGTACCTTCTGCATATAACTGGCTTGATGTCCTCCACCCAGATTTTCCGGTGTGGAATCACAAGGACTGATTTTACCAGTTGGAAAATCTGGTCAGTGTTAGACCTGGCACCATTGGCGTGGGTCTCCCTTCCATTTTTTTGCTGTTGCCTTCTGTGTTTTTGCTATGTTTTTGCTGATCTAGATGCTTTGGGCACTTTGCCACTGCTATTCAATGCCAAAGTGCAAGTGCTCCCTATTGTAAATTGTGTAATGGATTAGTGACTCCATGATTGGCTTATTTGATTTACTTGTCAGACCCTAATACAGTGCACCATGTGTGCCCAGGGCCTGTAAGTCAAATGCTGCTGGTGGGCTTGCAGCACTGATTGTGCCACCCACAGAAGCAGCTTGTAAAGTATGGCTCAGGCCTGCCATTGCAGAGCCTGTGTGCAGTCTGGAACAGCCATGTCGACTTGGCAAGTGCACCCACTTGCCAGTACCTAAACCTTCCCTTTTCTGCATGTTAGTCACCCCTAAGGTAGGCCCAAGGGCAGGGTGCATTGTATGTAAAAGGTAGGACATGCCCTGATGTGTGTAGCATGTCCTAATAGTGAATTACAGCCAATTTCGTTTTTCACTATTGCAAGGCTATCTGTTCCCATAGGCCAGAATGGGCAGTTTGATTATAACATCTTATAATCCTAACTGACCCTAGGAACAAGATAGGAAAATAAAGTTTAGTATGCCTGAACTCAGAATGTTAAAATACATCTTTTAGTGTGGGTGACTTTTACATTCTGTGTTTGAAAATACCACTTTTAGAAAGTAGGTATTTTCTTGCCTAACCATCCAGCATGCCTCTGCTAGGTTTGTGTATTCCATGTCTGGTGTGTGAGTGACAGGGGGCTGGAGAGGGCCTTGGCTCCAGCAGTCTGATGAGTCAGGGCTAGGCTGAATAGGACCTGCATTGAATAGAGAGTAGGGGGAGGAGATTTCCTTTCACCAACCATAGAATAGAGAGTGGGGGCGGAGATTTACTTTCACTGACCTGAGCCCTCATAGAATAGAGGGTAGGGGGAGGAGATTTCCTTTCAGCTACCTGGGCCAGGTCTGCTTTCAACAATGCTGTCTCCACCTCCTGCCAGGAAGCTGCACCAGGGAGGACAGAACTGGTTTTGGCTGGGCACAGACACTCTCTGCCTTCAGAGAACAAAGGATTTACTAGTATAAATATTGGGGCCCAGACCCCAGAACTTTAGATCACTTCTGGGAATCAAGACGAACCTTTACCAAGGAGAGGAACCATGAAAGCTGAAGGAGGTGACTGCCCTTGTGCTGTTGTGCTATTTCTGGGGCTGGCCTGCAGTGGTTACTTATTTGCCAAGGAAAGGGGAAAAGGAACTCTGTGAATTTTCATCATCTTGAAGAAGAATCTCCAAGGGCTTGAGGTGTGCTTGTCTCCTGCCTGAAGTCTCAGGGATACAAGACTTCACCACCAGCTCCCCTGAATTCCCTTGCTGGGAATTCTACCTGCCAGGGAGGTGCCTGCTGTTGTTTGGGCCCTCTAAGAGACTGCGTGTCGCTGGGAGCTGGAAGCGCGACTCAACGAGGAAGAAGCGTATCGCCGCCGTCGCATTGCCGAAGAAGCGTGCCGCCGCAGCTGGTTGTCATCGCATCGCTGAGAGGAGCGTGTCGCATCACCGGAGAAGCGTGTCGTTGCCGCAGAGATTGTCGTCGCATCCCGGAGAAGCGCGTCGCAGGGCCTGTCGCGGCTCAGAAGTTACCGAGTTCGCCGCACGGCCGTCGGGCGTGCACGCATCGCCTCCACGTTGTCGCATCACATCAAAGACACCATCTTGTCGCATCGCAACGGATCGTTGCATCGCATCGATACGCCATCTTGTCGCATCGTAACCGGGACGCAGTAAGAAAAGACGCATCAACTTCCCACACAGTAAGGAAGCGTTGCAGCACATCCCCTGCGCTGCAGTAAGGAACAGATGCCTCCACTCCCCTGAGTGTAAGGAACGGCGCATCAACTTCCCTGCGACCCTTTTGTTTGTATTGCGTGATGCATCCAAGGTACTTTGAGAGTAAAGTGTTGCATTTACCATCTAAATTGAACTAAGCTATTTCTACCATTTTTAAAGTCATATTTTTGAATACTGTATCATGGATTTTTGTCGTTTGGTCTTGTGTTAAATCTAGATAAAGATTACTTATTTTTCTAAACTGTTGTGGTGTCCATTTATAGTGTTTTCACTGTATTACTGTATATGTTCACAAATGCTTTACACACTGCCTCTGAGATAAGCCTGCCTGCTCGTGCCAAGCTACCAAGGGGGTGAGCAGGGGTTATTTAGGAGTGTAGCCCCCTTACCCTGACTAGAAGCAAGGATCCCTACTTGGTCAAAGGTACCTACCTCTGCCTACTAGAGACCCCCATTTCTAACATTGGTGGTCAGCGGTGGGATTCTGGACTTGCATTTGTGATTCATATACAGTGATTGGTGTACACTACTAGTGAGTGCAGACCAATACGCGACCACATACATTTTTGGTAGAACTTTTTTTCTTGGGACTTCTATTTTTGTTGAGAACTGCCAATTTCCTTTTACCATGAGTAAAGCAGCATCCATTGCACCTGAAGATTTTGATTTTGAGGAAGAAAAGGTTGATGTTTACACTGTGCCACAGCTGAAGACCATCTGTAAAACGTTTATTATCTCTATGAAAGGCCTCTCCAGGAAGGAGGAATTCCAAAAGGCGCTGAGGGCCTGGTTGGAAGCTAGAAAAGCCACTGAGCATACTAAAGAGCCTGGAGAAGAGGCAGAGAATACAGATGGGCAGCTAGATGGGCCATTGGGCCTGACCGGGGAGAAAGTACCTTCCAGGCCAGGTAGCAGTGTTTCTTCCAAGGGCCTGTCCCCAATAGAGCTAGAGGACAGGGAAAGAGATAGGGTGCATCAGATGAAGCTAGCCAAGCTCAAACTGGGTGGGCAAATGGAGTTAGAAAATAAGAAGTTGGCCCTGGAGGAAAAAAGGATGCATTTAGAGCATGAGAGAATGTTGAGGGAATTGGAGCTCAAGGCTAAGAGCTTGGAAATTACTCTATTCAGTGCCAAAGTGCAAGTGCTCCCTATTGTAAATTGTGTAATGGATTAGTGACTCCATGATTGGCTTATTTGATTTACTTGTCAGACCCTAGTACAGTGCACCATGTTTGCCCAGCGCCTGTTAGTCAAATGCTGCTGGTGGGCTTGCAGCACTGATTGTGCCACCCACAGAAGCAGCTTGTAAAGTATGGCTCAGGCCTGCAATTGCAGAGCCTGTGTGCAGTCTGGGACTGCCATGTCGACTTAGCAAGTGCACCCACTTGCCAGTCCCTAAACCTTCCCTTTTCTGCATGTTAGTCACCTCTAAGGTAGGCCCAAGGGCAGGGTGCATTGTATGTAAAAGGTAGGACATGCCCTGATGTGTGTAGCATGTCCTAATAGTGAATTACAGCCAATTTTGTTTTTCACTATTGCAAGGCTATCTGTTCCCATAGGCCAGAATGGGCAGTTTGATTATAACATCTTATAATCCTAACTGACCCTAGGAACAAGATAGGAAAATAAAGTTTAGTATGCCTGAACTCAGAATGTTAAAATACATCTTTTAGTGTGGGTGACTTTTACATTCTGTGTTTGAAAATACCACTTTTAGAAAGTAGGTATTTTCTTGCCTGACCATCCAGCATGCCTCTGCTAGGTTTGTGTATTCCATGTCTGGTTTGTGAGTGACAGGGGGCTGGAGAGGGCCTTGGCTCCAGCAGTCTGATGAGTCAGGGCTGGGCTGAATAGGACCTGCATTGAATAGAGAGTAGGGGGAGGAGATTTCCTTTCACCAACCTGAGCCCTCATAGAATAGAGAGTAGGGGGCGGAGATTTACTTTCACTGACCTGAGCCCTCATAGAATAGAGAGTAGGGGGAGGAGATTTCCTTTCAGCTACCTGGGCCAGGTCTGCTTTCAACAATGCTGTCTCCACCTCCTGCCAGGAAGCTGCACCAGGGAGGACAGAACTGGTTTTGGCTGGGCACAGACACTCTCTGCCTTCAGAGAACAAAGGATTTACTAGTATAAATATTGGGGCCCAGATAATTTTAACGCCGTTCTTGATAATATGCCCCTGAGTTTCCATAAATATCAGAATTAAAATTAAAGTTATGTACGTAGATCACTTCTGGGAATCAAGACGAACCTTTACCAAGGAGAGGAACCAAGAAAGCTGAAGGAGGTGACTGCCCCTGTGCTGCTGTGCTATTTCTGGGGTTGGCCTGCAGTGGTTACTTATTTGCCAAGGAAAGGGGAAAAGGAACTTTGTGAATTTTCATCATCTTGAAGAAGAATCTCCAAGGGCTTGAAGTGTGCTTGCCTCCTGCCTGAAGTCTCAGGGATACAAGGCTTCACCACGAGCTCCCCTGAATTCCCTTGCTGGGAATTCTACCTGCCAGGGAGGTGCCTGCTGTTGTATGGGCCCTCTAAGAGACTGCGTGTCGCTAGGAGCTGGAAGAGCGACTCAACGAGGAAGAAGCGTGTCGCCGCCACCGCTGCCGCCGTCGCATCGCCGAAAAAGCGTGCTGCCGCAACTGGTTGTCACCGCATCGCCAAGAGGAGCGTGTCGCATCACCAGAGAAGCGTGTCGCTGCCGCAGAGGTTGTCGTCGCATCACCGGAGAAGCGCGTCTCAGGGCCTGTCACGGCTCAGAAGTTACCGAGTTCGCCGCACGGCCGTCGGGCGTGCACGCATCGCCTCCACGTTGTCGCATCACATCAAGACGCCATCTTGTCACATTGCACCGGATCGTCGCATCGCATCGAGGCGCCATCTTGTCGCATCGTAACCGGGACGCAGTAAGAAAAGGCGCATCAACTCCCCACACAGTAAGGAAGCGTCGCATCACCTCCCCTGCGCTGCAGTAAGGAACAGATGCCTCCACTCCCCTGAGTGTAAGGAACAGCGCATCAACTTCCCTGCGACCCTTTTGTTTGTATTGCGTGACGCATCCAAGGTACTTTGAGAGTAAAGTGTTGCATTTACCATCTAAATTGAACTAAGCTATTTCTACCATATTTAAAGTCATATTTTTGAATACTGTATTGTGGATTTTTGTCATTTGGTCTTGTGTTAAATCTAGATAAAGATTACTTATTTTTCTAAACTGGTGTGGTGTCCATTTGTAGTGTTTTCACTGTATTACTGTATGTGTTCACAAATGCTTTACACACTGCCTCTGAGATAAGCCTGCCTGCTTGTGCCAAGCTACCAAGGGGGTGAGCAAGGGTTATTTAGGAGTGTAGCCCCCTTACCCTGACTAGAAGCAAGGGTCCCTGCTTGGTCAAAGGTACCTACCTCTGCCAACTAGAGACCCCGATTTCTAACTGTCAGTAAAATCACATGTGGTTTGGGCAAAGGCGCAAATGCTGGTTCTAAACTCAGCAGCTCCGACCAGTAAGCCACATCTCATCTTTCCCTGGCGAGCACAGCTGAAATTGCACCCTGGACTAACACATATCCCTAAACCAATCCTGGCTTATGCACTTCAAGAAGCATAAACAGTTTGGTTTGATCTGCCCATGGACATTTTTCCAGTAATCGTGTGCTTCATTCAGGCACGATTTTTTAAGCTGTGCACCCTGTTTTTTTTGGGAAAGGAGCTTTCTCCTGACTACCCTTCAATAAAAGCTGCACTTGTTCAGTTTTTTATTGGTGATAGAAGCATGAACTCAAATCTTTACCTATATATTGACAAAGACAAGCAAATAACTGCAAATGTCACATGGTCTTATCTTGGGTGAAACTGCCAGAAAAACCCTCCCAGAGTGGATTGATAGCCATATTGAATTTATCCATTTGTAAATTGTCTTTCTCGTTGTGAAATTGTGGATGTATAATTGTTTGAAACGGCTTTATTAACATTCCCATACTAATGAGCAGCAAGAATTATTTCTCTCAATCTTTCTCCGAGATCATCACAGATATTTTTGATCATAACAAAATGTCTTACTGCAAACTTAAATGTGCCAGCCAAGGCTGGCAAATTTTCAGATTTTTATATACAGGTGTAGCTCTTTATGATGTTCAGGAAATAATGTGCACTTCCTTAGCAAATGTTGACATTTTTAACTGTCAATGAAGCAGTCTGGGTTAACTTACCTTTTAATAAACGCCCCTGAATGTTGTCAGACATTATAATTTAATAAATGATCACAAATGAAATGTGTGCATGCTATTTATCACACACGTTTAGCTGTATCTGCTGTTAGGACGTGGTGGGGGCTAGTCATATATCAACCAGAAAAAGAGTACTCCTAAGAAGGTGTGCTTTCTTTTTTCAATTCATTTTACATACATATATATGGCACTCAGCCCTCCATCTTTGGTGGAGGGGTGCATTTTGTGTCACAAATCTACTATGATTAACTTTTCTTAGAACAACACAACTTGTTCAGACGAAAATACACTCGCAGGAGATGGCATACACTCCACATTAATTCATTCAGCCACAATACACACAAACAACACTTACGAATGCGTTTCAATCTAACAGTCTTGATCACAGTAATATATATATATATATATATTTCAGTGATGCTAAAAAGCTATCATTACAGTTATTAAAAAATGATTGACTTGAATTAAATATATTATGTAAAAAAGAAAGCATTAAGACACATCAACCTTTTTGGACCTAATATCTGAATACGGACTGGCTTGAAATATATGCACCCTTAAAAATGACTGCACCTAGGGGCATATTATCAAGAAACGGCGTTAAAATTATCGCCGCTTTAGCGGCAGAAAACTGCAGCTAAAGCGGCGATAATGGGCTTGATAATATGCCCTTGAGAATTCCAATAGAAGCCCATGTTCTGGTGTCAACATGGGCTTCTATTGGAATTCTCCAGGGCATATTATCAAGCCCATTGTCGCCGCTTTAGCGGCAGTTTTCTGCCGCTAAAGCGGCGATAATTTTAACGCCGTTCTTGATAATATGCCCCTGAGTTTCCATAAATATCAGAATTAAAATTAAAGTTATGTACGTAGTTCATAAAGCATGTAGGGGCTGCACTATCCCCTATCCGAAAACTTTTATTCGACATGCACCCACATGGTCATTTGAGAGGCTGAAACATGTGGCCAGATTTCTGGTTGTACAAGACCCTTAACTTTACAACGTCCTTATCCCTGGCTTGACTTCTAAAACCAATGATGTCTGGTTCAGGAAACTGGGTTTATGATTGAGGGGGGTCAAGACCATTCGCAAGCAACAACCACAACACCTGCCAGGGTGAACCACAAAAGTCACTTATACAACTTGTGCTTAACCCTCTGGTGGCTTGGCACAACGGCTTAACTTAGAGGCACTGTGTCAAATATTTATGCAACACACAACCAGTAATAATGTTAAAACACAACACAAGAAAACCCGACTTCAATTTAGAAAAATAGAGAAAATGTAAATAATTAAAATGACACCAAAACATTAAACTCCAATCAGAGAACTGGAGGTATGAATTTTTAAAGGTTTAAGTGAAAGATAATTCCTAAAAACCAGACGACCAACTGCAGGTATCTGGTCAGGCAAAGTCACAAGTTAAGGCCAGCCACAATGGATTGCAGTTTGCTTACATGAGGTGGATTGAGCCCACTGTCTGCTTCAGACTTAGAAGAAAGTTTAAGAAAAAGTTCCTGAGAAGGTAAAGTTCAGTGGGGCAAGGCAGCCGGTGATGTCAAAGGAGGAGGCATTGTCGTCAGGAACCACTGGATGGAGTCACAGTGAACATTTCTACATTCAGATGTTGTCACTTATTTGGGAGTCGAAAATCTCAAGTGAGGCAAAGCAGCAGGCTGTAGCCAACGGGGGCTTCATGAGGCTAGATACTGTTGCTCAGAGGTCCCGCTGAAAAGGATTTGCTGCTGTGGAGAAGAACACAGTGAGAACTACTGCGAATTCAGGCCGACCAGCGAAGCACCTCAGGCAGATTGGTGAGCTGCTAGGTTCCGATCTCCTGTCGGTTGTCATGCCACTTTTTGGTGAAAATGTTTTTCTAAGTCTCAGGTTTCAGGTTTTGGCTGGAGGAGCACCTTTAGCTCCACTTACAAGGGTTCAGGACTGGTTTGACACCATATAGGGGGTCAGTACTCAATCCAGGCAGAGGCCAGGTGCAGGGTTGAAGGTCTCTGGTGCTTGTTATGTCCCTGTAGTTCATTCAGGAGGCCAACCAACTAGCCCTTGGAGTCACTCTGGTAGTGCTGGGAACGAAGCAGCAAGGCAGGTCTCAATCAGGAGGGCAGTCCTCTGGGGAGTACAAGACATGCTTCACAAAGCAGGATAGTCACCCTCTGAGTTACAAAGCAGGCCTCATGCAGCAGGGCAGCCCCCTGAAGCACAAGGTACTACTTCTGGGGGTCATCTGCATGTCCTCCTATATTGAGGAGTTGGTCTGAGAGTCACATATTTATACCTGGTGTCATCCGTTGAAGTGGGGAAGCTTGTAGACTACCTCTACATCTGGTTTTGGAAAGTTCCTTCCTTACCCTGCCCAGGCTCCAAGCAGTCTAGGGTGACAAAAGGCAGGTGTTAAGTTCCTTTGTGAGTGTTCTGGAGGCAGCCCTTTAAAAATGTAAATAGGGCAGGGAAATGCTCTGCCCCTCCCATGCTGGCAGCATGGCATATCCTGCCAACACCTAATCCCCCTTTGTCTCGATGTCTAGGAGGAATACACAAAGGCCAACTGTCAACCATTCACAGTTTTGTCACCCACAACACAGGCTTCAGGCACCATATTATTAGGACAAGATAATCGAATAGTCGAAAATTCTATCGTCCATAGAATCGAACAACCACTTCAATGACCCGCTCCCATCCAACTGCTTATCCGCAGCCAACTAATTTATCATACCCATCTGGACCACAATAATCAACGCTTTCCTAATGCAAGGGTCCATACCAGGCTCTGTAAAAGCTGGTCAAGTCATCCCCATTTAAAAAAACCTACACTGAATCCTGCTGAACCGTACAATTTCAGACCAATATCTAATATTCCTCTACTAGAGAAATTACTTGAGAAATGTTGCAACAACAACTTAGCCAACACATTGCCCCCATTCAACCTGCTAGATGAATGTCAATCTGGTTTCAGGCCAGATCACAGTACTGAAACTACTATTCTCCATATAATAGATGATGCCCTCCAAGCTCTAGACCAAGGCAAAACATGTCTCTTAATTCTTTTGGCTCTATCATCGGTGTTCGACACAGTTAACTTTGAGAAATTACTAGAATGTCTGGAAATTAGGATTGGACTAGGGGGAGCCGTTCTTGAATGGTTCAAATCCTTCCTACAGAAGCGCTCCCAAAGACTCATAGTTAATCGGAATCTATCCCCCCTTCCCCGATTACGATTTGTGTCACCCAAGGTTCAACTTTCTCCTCAACTCTTTTTAACCTCTATCTGGAACCATTAGCTGAAATTGTACTTATCGCCAACATCTCTTTCCACAAGTGCGCAGACGACACTCAGATCTACATCAAAATTTCATCCCTAGAGGAGATCAAAACAATGAACGAGGCTCTAAAGCTGATTGTTCAATGGCTTGCTAGCAACCAGCTCAAACTTAATTTTCAAAAACCTGAATTCATACTAATTTCCCTCCTAAAAGCTCCCCTGACATACTTGAATGGACCAACTCGTTCACCGCGCTGAACTGCACCCGACCATAGTGGATTCAGCCAAATCACTAGGAATCACACTGGACAAAAACCTGAATATGCAAGCCCACATCAACACACTGGCCTAAAATGCCAGGTTTCACCTGAGCTACCTGAGAAATCTAAAACCATTCATAGCTTCATCGGACATAAAATGGCAGTACAGGCATTAGTTATCTCTAGGATCGAATATGGATGCTCAACCTTTTCTGGCCTCCCCCAGGATCACAAAGGATCCCCTAAAAGCCTGTCTTAACGCAGCCCCAAGACTCCTAGCAGGCTCGAAAAAATTCGGCCACATCTCACCGCACCCTAAGGCGCTGAATTGGCTTCCGTACGAAGCCAGAATTCAACTCAAATTGGCCTGTATTTTGCTCTGAAAATCGTGGTTTCCAGAGGAGGCAGGCACTCCTGGTGTGGCAGGGATTTTATACTGAAACCACCCCTCTTCCGGAAGAAGAAAACATACAACAGAGCTTTCTCTGGGGCTGCACCCAGAATCTGGAACTCGCTGCCCCCAACATCAGAAAAATACCATCTCTGTCAAGATTCAAAAAGGAAGCGAAGAATTTCCTAAGGGGCAAATTCCTACCTTGAACTCTCTCAGTGCATCTACAGTTTCAGCAGTCCAGTGATTTGATATTCCTCTGTACTTGAACTCTCCCAGTGTTAGCCGATCTTGTTTTCATATATGTAGCCCACGCGATTCATATTTCATGGTCGTTGCTTACCACTCTGCATCATTCTCGCCTCGCTGTCACATTAATGGGCAAAGGCTGGTGTTGTGCAGTCTTCCTCTGCTCCTGCCAACGTTTTGTTTTATCTCCCCCAAGTGTACTCTTGATTGCCTACTCCTTGTAAATAGCTTGTTACCTCGCACAGTATTCTCATGATCGCCTGCTCCAATCTTGTAAATAACTTGCTATCGCTGTAAAGCGCTCTGATATCCTAATGGGCCACGTTTGCGCTATATAAAACACTAAATAAATAAATAATGGCAAATTTCAGAATTGTGACTTAAAATCCGACTTTACCATTAAAGAGGATTTTAAATTACAAATGTTTTGAGACCAAACATGACGTTTCTACCTATTCCTAATTAAATGTTAGCACTTATTAAGCTAACCTAATGTTATCCAATGGTAGAGTTAGGCCTCACAGTAGTTAAAAACGAATTTGGAACTTTTTCACACTATATCATGTAAAACTTATTAACCCATGTCCTACCTTTGAAATACAATACACCTTGCCCTCTGGGTTGTTTAAGGCCTACCTTATGGGTGACTTAAATGTATTGAAAGGATGTTTAGGCCTGGCAAAAGGTTTACTTTGCCAGGTAGAATAGGCAGTTCAAAACTGCATACACTGCTAAACATCAAATGGGTTACCCTGTCTTGAGGTTCATACGTTATATAGTTTATATGGGTCTGTCTGATATTCTTGAAAACATTCTTATTGACTTCGAATAAGAGGTTTCACACTCCCTTACACAAAGTGAATCAATCATAAAAAAGAATAGAAAACAGAAAAAAACATAAAGGTCTCAGCCACTGGGTCTATGCTTAACCAGTACATATTGTAAGCAGAAAATATTGATTTACATTACTACTCAATGAGGTGCTCCATAAGTGATAAGTGTAAGAAGGTGCTTGTGCATTGCATCAAAGACAAGGTGAATATGCAGTCAATATAAAATTATATCAAAGGTTATTAGGCCTAGCCATGTAATTTATAATAAAGTCTTTCACAGGGGGGCTAGAATCATTTCTCCATTAAAGCCCCAGTGGTCGTATGGAGCAGGTCAGAAAGTTTTGACCTGTTTAACATGAATGCACAATATCAACATTGAAGTCGGGCTGTCTTCAGGACTGTATGTGGAACATTCTGTTTATTGAATTAATATAGTGTCAGACCTCTTATGTTCAAAAGACTTAAATGTAGTACTCTAAATCAGAACCACGTTCCAACTCACCTTGAATTAGAGTGAACGGTAAATAGGATGACTCCAATTGCTCATCAGTATATCTGATGGGCTTCAGTAAATCACATCTGTGATGTAAAAAAAGGGGGGTAAGGTGAGAAAGGACATTACTCTCTGAGGCGGTTTTATGCCCATTCTTAGTAAATCTACTCCAAACTCACCAAAAAATAAGTAATTCCCAAAGATTCATTCCACTTATCAATTTTCAAAACAGCAGATCCAGGGAAATCATTAATCCAGAAGAGGTGTGTGCTTATCAATTTTCTAACATTGTATCCAGATGGGAAGTGCTGAACAACTAAAGCATGAAGACCTCTCTGCTAATTCCCTGGTCTCGCCACACAGTATTTAGATTCTCAAGATGCTCACAATATTCCATATAAGACTAAGCATACAGCATCATTTCCTCAGTATCCAGTGCCAGTGATAATATTCTTGTCTCTGGCATGGATAAAGAAGAAGCAGCACAAGGGTATTAAAGTGCACCCTGGGAAGATAGCAAAAACCATACCACCAAAATGGCCGTCTGACAGTGCGTGTGCTATGACTGGTGTGGAAACTGACACAGGCGCTGCTGACTATAATACGATGACTATGATACGATGTAGCAAGTAAAACATCCTCAACATATCTCTTCCATAAGTTGGTATTCCCTGTGAAAGAGTTACTCGGAATCCAGAGAACAATCAAAACACAAAAATGACGGATTGATATGCATGACTCTTTGATGAACTGGACACTAGTGACAAACTTCTGATTGCCATTAAAAAATGCAAAAGTGTCAAAGGGTGATGAGTAATTTATTAAGGACACCAGGCCCTCCTAACTTGATGGCACAATAGAAATTGCCACCCATACTGGGACATTTCAAGTGTGAGAGATGCAAGGCTTGTGACGACTGCTAGAGACTAAAGATTTGTCCTGTAATAATAAGAACAGTGGGGCATATTATCAAGAACGGCGTTAAAATTATCGCCGCTTTAGCGGCAGAAAACTGCTGCTAAAGCGGCGATAATGGGCTTGATAATATGCCCTTGAGAATTCCAATAGAAGCCCATGTTCTGGTGTCAACATGGGCTTCTATTGGAATTCTCAAGGGCATATTATCAAGCCCATTATCGCCGCTTTAGCGGCAGTTGTCTGCCGCTAAAGAGGCGATCATTTTAACGCCGTTTCTTGATAATATGCCCCTTAATTCTCAGAAACCATACTAATTGTAACAGCACTGATGTCATCTATGTTCTCAAATGGCCATGAGGGTTAAATTATGAAGGGCAGACACAACAGAAAGCTAATGCCAGGAGTCCACAACATTGCAGTGGTATAAAGTGTAAAACATAAGGAGTCTCACTTGAGAAAATTATTAAGACCCCGTGGGGAGGGGACTTAATGCTTCACTGAATTTGAGAGAATGTAATGGGGATATATTTGTTGGACAATGTCCTCAAAGGAGTTCATGAATTTGAAGAAATCAGCAAGCAAGTGGCAATCTTTATTGGTGGATACATTTGTTTACATGTATATGTGGATTCTTTTATAACTTTTCTGAAAGAGTGCATTGAAATCTGCTGAAAGATTGCCATCTGTACCTCGGAGTTAATAACTCATTGTAGTATGTTTTTCCAGTCATGTTTTTTGACAAACATTTTCCACCATTTCTTTCTTTGTATTAATGATCATGCTATGAGAGAATGTAATGGGGATATATTTGTTGGACAATGTCCTCAAAGGAGTTCATGAATTTGAAGAAATCAGCAAGCAAGTGGCAATCTTTATTGGTGGATACATTTGTTTACATGTATATGTGGATTCTTTTATAACTTTTCTGAAAGAGTGCATTGAAATCTGCTGAAAGATTGCCATCTGTACCTCGGAGTTAATAACTCATTGTAGTATGTTTTTCCAGTCATGTTTTTTGACAAACATTTTCCACCATTTCTTTCTTTGTATTAATGATCATGCTATGTCTGGATGGTACTGTGGCTATTTATGCATTCGTACAAAGTGCACAATACATTGCTCACATTCCACTGAAGCCATCAATGTTAAGGGTGATAACTGCTGCTACATCGTATCAGAGTCAGCAGCGCTTCTTCCAGTTTCCACACTAGGCATAGAACTGGCACTGTCAGATGCCATTTTGGTGGTATGCTTTTCTCTATCTCCCCAGGGTGCACGTTAAAGTCCTGGTGATGCTTCTTTATCTATGATTGCTGTGTGCCACAGAGAAGAACGGTATCACTGGCAGTATATTTTGAGGAAGTGATGAGGTATGCTTAGTCTTGCATGGAGTATTCCAAGCATTTTTAGAATATAATTACCTTGTGGGGAGACCAGAAAATTAACATTGTACTGTCCATGTTTCATTTGTTCAGCACTTGTAGTCTGGATGGAATGTTAGAAAATTGGTACGTTGTGCGCATTTTGTGGATTAATGATTACTCAGGAAACAATGTTTTGAAAATTGATAAGTGGCACACATCTTTGGGGATTCATTTTTTTTGGGTGAGTGTGGAGTAGATTTACTATTATTCAAATAACGGGCACATAGGTGCCCCAGAGAATAATTTCCTATCTCTCCTTTCCTTCCCCTCCCCTTTTTAACATTGCAGAGGCAATTTATTGTAGCCCATCAGATGTAATGATGAGCAATCTCAATCAATCAATCAATCAGGGATTTTAAGTGCGCTACTCACCTGTGAGGGTCTCAAGGCGTGGGGGACGGATGCAGCTCCGGTCAGTTGAAGAGCCAGGTCTTGAGGGTCTTCCTGAAGATGTGCAGTGTGGGGGCGCGTCTGATGTCGATCGGGAGCTCGTTCCAGGTCTTAGCCACTATGTAGGAGAAGGTTCTTCCACCCGTTCTTGCTCTGTGGATGCGCGGGGGTTCGGCAAGTGTGAAGTCGGCGGATCAGAGGTTCCTCTTGGGTACGTGGAAGGAGATTCTATCGTTGAGATATTGGGGTCCGGTGTTGTGGAGGCATTTGTAGGTGTGTTTGAGTATCTTGCAGGTTACGCTCTTCTCGATGGGGATCCAGTGGAGGATACGCAGGTGTTGGGAGATGTGTTTGTGTTGAGGGATGCTGAGGACGAGTTTGGCTGCAGTGTTCTGTATGGTCTGGAGTTTGCGGAGCAGAGACTTGTTGATCCCGGTGTCTGCTGGTTATGAGTGTGTGGGTGACGGTCTTCCTTGATTCGGGGGGATCCATTTGAAGATCTTTCGGAGGATGCGGAGGGTGTTGAAGCAGGTGGAGGCGAGGGCGTTGACCTGTCAGGTCATGGAGAGGGAGGAGTTGAGTATGATGCTGAGGTTTCAGGCGTGGTCCGTGGGGGTGGGAGCTGCCAAGGGCGGTGAGCCACCAGGTGTTGTCCCATGCAGAGGGGGAGGGTCCAAAGACGAGGGCCTCTGTCTTCTCCAAGTTGAGCTTCAGGCAGCTGCTGCTCATTCAGGATGCAACGTCCTTCATTCCTTCCTGGAAGTTGAGCCTGGTGGTGAGGGGGTCCTTGGTGAGGGAGAGAATGAGCTGGGTGTCATTGGCGTAGGATAATATGCTGAGTCCGTGCTGTCTGATGATGGCAGTGAAGGGGCCATGTAGATGTTGAAGAGCGTGGGGCTGAGTGATGATCCTTGGGGTACTCCGCAGTTGATCTCTGTAGGTTCGGAGAGGAAGGGTGGAAGTCTGTTTCTTTGGGTTCTGCCTGTGAGGAAGAAGCGGATCCAGTCAAGGGCGCTTCCCTATATGACGGCGTCGTGGAGTCTGGCGGTGAGTGTGCGGTGGAAGACGGTGTCGAAGGCTGCCGAGAGGTCGAGAAGGATCAGGGCTGTGGTGTGTCCTTGGTCGAGGAGCGTGCGGATGTCGTCTGTGGCGGCGAGTAGAGTGGTCTCAGTGCTGTTGTTGCTGCGGAATCCGGATTGAGAGGGGTCGAGGATGGACTTTCATTCCATGAATTTCGTTAGTTGGACGTTGACGGTCTTCTCAGTGACTTTGGCAGCGAAGGGGAGGAGGGAGATGGGTTGGTAGTTCTTGAGGTCTGTGGGATCTGTTGAGGGCTACGTGAGTAGGGGTCTGACTTCATCGCGTTTCCAGTCGTCGGGAAAGATGCCGGTTTCGAAGGTGGCGTTGATGGTGCACCATAGTTCCTGTGCGATGGCGGAGGCAGACGTGTGGGGGCAGGGGTCCGTGGGGGCTCCTGAGTGGATGCCTTTCATGGTTGATGCAGTGTCTTGGGTGGTGACTGTGGTCCAGGAGGAGATGGTGGGCTGGCTGGCATTGCTGGAGGAGGGAGTGGCTTCGAAGTCAGGTGTCTGGTCATTGAAGTTGTCATAGAGGCCCTTGATTTTCAGATGGAAGTAGGAGCCGAGCTTGTTGCAGAGGTCCTGGGAGGGGGTGATGTCTGTGGCTTCGCTGGTGGGTTTGGTGAATTCCTGGATGATGCTGAAGTGTTCCTTGGAGTTGCTGGAGTTGGCGAGGATCTTGTTCTGGATGAAGGTCCTTTTGGTGGATCTAATGCTTTGGTGGCTTTCTGTCATGGCATTCTTGTAGGTGTTGCCGTCTTCCGAGGATTTGCTGTTTCTCCAATTCTTCTCGAGACATCTTAGGGTGCATCTGGATTCTTGGAGTTCGGAGGTGAACCAGGTGGCTTTTCTGGGGTGCTGTCTGTCGGGGTTAGGTGGGGGTGCAAGCTCGTCTGTGCAGTTGGTGATTCATCTGTGGAGTTCTTTGGCTGCGAGGTTGGCATCGGTTGAGGGGGCAGCGTGATTGAGGGTGGAGTTGAGCTGCTCCTCGGTGAGGTTGCTCCAGTTCCTTCGTGGCGGGTGGGGTGCAGGTTTGGGCATGGTGGGTTTGTTGACGTGGAAGTGAACGCAGTGGTGGTCTGTCCAGGGGGGTTGCATGGTGTGGCTGAAGTGAACATGGTCACCTCCTGTGAAGATGGGGTCGAGGGTGTGTCCTGCCTTGTGGGTGGGTGTGGTGATGAGTTGTTTCAGTCCGAGGTTGGCGAGGTTGTCCAGGAAGGTGATGGATTTGGGGTCGCTGAGGTTGTCGTGGTGGAAGTTGAGGTCTCCGATGAGCATGTAGTCCATGGAAGCGATGAGGTCGGGCATGGTAGTGGTGAACGGAGTTCGAGGTCCGGGGGGTCTGTAGGTGAGGGTGCCTCGTAGGGTTGTTCTGGGGCTGGTCTGGATCTGGAAGTGGAGGTGTTCGGTGGTGGGCGTGATGTCGCTTGATCTGGAGTTGGTGAGTCGGAGGGAGCTCTTGTGTGCGATGGCAAGTCCTCCTCCCGGGCAGTTGGGGTTGTCTTTCCTCTGAATCTTGTATCCGTCGGGGATGGTGGTGGCGATGTCAGGGGCAGAGGTGGAGTTGGTCCAAGTTTCAGTGAAGATGGTGACGTCTGGCGAGAGGGTGTCGAGGAGGTCCCAGATCTCTACTGTGTGTCTGTGCAGGGAGCGCACGTTGAGGAGGATGCACCTCAGGACTTCGGTGGTGTTGGCGTCCGGCGTGTGGGGTGCGGAGGGTGGTAGAGGTTTGGCGGCAGTTTCGGCAGGAGAACTGGCCATGGGTGGTGTTCGGAGTGCACAACTGGCAGTTGTTGTTCCTTCCGGGGTTGAGTGCGAGGAGGGCAGCTGAGTTGTAGGGATGGGTGGTCGGAGATCCAGGGTCTCTGGTGCTGGTCGCGGTCGGGTCGCGGACGGGTGCTGACGGGCTTGCCTTTGGTGCGCCTTCGGCCGCCATTAAATGGGGAAGGGGGAGGGAAGCACAGCTGGGAGGCAGGAATCGGCAGGGGGGAGGGGCCATGGGGGGTCAGCGGCGGGAAACAGGGCAGCAAAAAACAGACAACTGAAAACAAAAACAAGGGCAACACAAGGGCAACAGGCACACAAAACGAGAAAAGGGCACAAATAAGGGGTCAACACAAAACCACAAATAAGAGGCACAACAATGCAGGAGACAGTCAGAAAAACAGGGAAACACACGCAGACAGACATCAGGAGGGCCTCGAACACTTACCAGGAGGAGGTTTCAGGGGCAGCGGCAGGCGATGCAACAGCAAAGCTGCTGGGGTGGCGAGCGGGACTCTGGCCACGAGGTCAGAGGTCCTGCAACCTGCAATAGGAACCTTGGTGTTTACTTTTCATACAAGTTTAAGATAAGTTGTACCCAGGTCCTAATTTAGAATACTTAATTGAAGTCTTTGAAACATGAATGGTCTGATGCTATATTAATTCAACAAACAGGATGTTCTACACACAGTCCTGAGGAAGACCTGACTTCAATGTTGATATGGCGCACACGTGTGTAACGGCCTGAAACATTGACTTTTTTTCTTCTGGTCTGCACCATAGGACTATTGAGCCCATAAAGGAGAAGTGATTCTAGCCCCCTATGAGAGACTTTAGTATAAATTACATGTCCAGGGCTAATAAGCTTTGCTAGACATTGTATTTTGATTGTATATTCACCTTGTCTTTGATGCACTGCACGAGCACCTAATTTCATTTATTACTTAGGGAGCACCTCATTGAGTAGTATTATGAATCAATATTGTCTGATTAAATACACTAGATACAGGCTACTCATCAATCCAGTGGCTCAGACTTTTATGTTTTTCTTTTTTCTTTTCTTTTTATAATTGATTCATGTTGTGTAAAGGTGTGTGAAACGTCTTACTATGAAAGTCAAAAGTGTTGTTTTCAAGAATATCCGACAGAACCAAATAAACTATGTAATGTATAAAACTGCACACAGGCTGCAATGGCATGCCTAAGACATGTTTCAAATGGCTTCTTAAGTGGGTGGCACAATATGTGCTGCATGACCTGTAGTAGTATTTAATTTACTGGCTCTGGGTACATCTAGTATCACTTTACAAGGGACTTATAAGTAAATTAAAAGTGCAATTGGGTGTACGCCAATTCTACCATGTTTTAATGAGAGAGCACAAACACTTTAACACTGGTCAGCAGAAAATAGGAGGGGTGAAGGCAAAAGGTTTGGCGGTAACCCTGCAGAGAGGGCCAAGTTCAACACTTCCCTTCAACTGCACTCCAAACAGAACAGATGTTACATAAACACTAACTTCAACTGATTGGACTTTAACTTGTAATTCAGCTATATATCTGTGTATTCAAGATTTGCACTGGGTCGCAAAAGTCCCTTTAAAAGTCAAAAATAATTTTCAGACTTGTAAAGGGCTTGTTTACATCAAGAAAACTCCTTTTATAGTCGCCCACCTGTAAATCACATGGGCTACGATTCAAAACGGCTTTGTACATGAGGCCTATTCCTGTGTATGGCCTTAGAGTAACCATCAAATAGATTGGACTGAAGCATGAACCAAGTTGCGTGACCCAGCAGACGTGAAAGATTAACATAAATGTTCTATATAAATGATGCACTGTGACATAAATGGCAGCCATTTCAATGATAGTGCGCAAAACAACTCTAAAGCAGTGGCGGCTCCTCCATGGGGGCGTCGCCCCACTACTTTTTCGCAGTGCGAGAAGGCAGAAACATAAAATGGTAAAACTACCATTTTATGTTTCTGCTTCTCGCACTGCGAGAAAACAGAAGTGCCTGGAGTGCCTGGTTGTGGGCAGGCGGGTGAGCGGTCCTGCTCGAGGGCAGGGGAGCAGTGGCTTTGCCCACTGTTGTGGGTACTGACTGTTTGGTCCGCCCCAGGGCCGAACAAAGCAGTCATGCACACTCCCTCTTTTTCTCTATGTAGGCTGCTGCATGCAGCCTACTTAGAGAAAATGGCCCGGCTGGGGCGCTCTCCACTGTGCCTTACCAATCACAACGCTGCCATTGCAGTGTTGTGATTGGCTTAGGGCCGGGGAAGGAGGTTGCCTGCTGGCTGGTTCCTGTAGGAACACCGGGATCCGATTCCGGCTGCACCATTACACCGGCCAGGTGGCCAGGAGCGGAGCGGAGGCGGCGTGGTAAGTAACTTTTTATATTGTTATTCCCCACCCGCGGCTCCCCCCGCCCCTCCCGCGAGCATGCCGGCCGCAGCTGACCGTCACCGTGTCTTTCCAAGTTCAAATTTTCCCCGATTTGCACATATCGTCGTGTGGGCTGGGCCGGTGTTTTACCTATCTCGGGCAGCTTTTATTTTGGTGTCCGACATGCTCATGTGGAGCTTATCTATTTTGTATTTGCCAGTCTGACTCTGATGCCGTTTGTGCGTGCATCTGTTTTGCCCACATTAATGTTTGGTAGCCGGAATACAGTGAAGCTGCCTAATAATAGTTATACAATTCCCTACAAGATCACAGGAGTCGCAGCGCCGTCGAATGTAGGCCTGATTTGTGTTCAGCAGCCACCTGGGTTGGTGTTTACTGTTGTGCACTTGTTCCCTGATATTACCGCAAACAGCAAACACCGACTACAAAAGACAAATGCATGAGGTCTACCACTGTAAATTCATAGCTACATCATCACTGCGTGTCTCTACTGTTTACATGTTCAAATTTGCCTCAATTTGCACCTCATTGTCATCAATCATTTGGATCGGTTTTTAGCTATTCATTTTTTCTGTTCGCCAGTCTGACCAGCTGACCATGATGTTAGTGCGTGCATCTGGTTTTCCCATCTAACACTTGGTTGCCGGAATGCGTGAAAGTGAAACTGCCTAATAATATCATCCCTAACCTTGTAAAATTATAGCTTCACCGTGTTTACTCTGTCTTTATAAGTTCAAATTTGCATCCAGTCATGTGGGCCGGTATATTAGCTATCTCGGGGCCAGGGCCGCTTTTATTTTGGTGCTCACATGCTGCAGTGCTGGAGATGATTTATTGTGTGTTCGCCAGTCTGACCCTGCCATTGTGCATCCGTTTCTCACATTAACGTTTGGTTGCCGGAATACGAAGTGTGTTTACTCAAGTGATTAGTGAAACTCCTTAATAAAGTCTGTTTCCAGGAAAAAACTTGTGACGTGATCTTTGCTTTCATTGGATGCGCATACGGCATAGGGACAGAGGATATAGGAGAGGGGCTTGGAGTCGAACGCTTTCTCTGTAACTGCCCAAAGGCACCTACCACCATTTTATACTACTGTGAGTTGCAGTAAGCAGGCCTCAGTGTGTCATGATGTATGCACCATAGAGCTGTGTTTTACATGCCATGTCATCCAGAGAAATCCACTTTCCAGGATTGAAGGCTCTGATCTGAAAGACTCAACATAAAAAAAGAAGCTGACAATTGAATTGTTGCAAAATGAGCATCCAGGAGTCAGGGTGAGTTGAGTTCCCAGGCACGTAATTCAGTTTTAATGTAGGTTGGCTCTGGAGGCGATCTCAGTACAGGGTTTAGTGCAGGGTGTCTGCGCACATCACAGGTTCCAGTAAGAGACAGATGCTACTTAACTATGCACAACATTTCTCTGGCCTCTACATTGAGACCCAGATGGCCATTACCTCCCCAAAAGTCTCAAACATCTTTATCATATGATATCTTTTTTTTTAATGACATAAGTACACTCTAATAGTTGTTTTTTTAACCTTCTCACTTTCTCAAATATGCTTGAAAATACACCATTAACCCACTCTTTTTTTCAAAACATTTTCGGAGGGAGAACCCTCCCGAACCCCCCCTTGCTCACCACTGCGCAATCAATCCGAACTTTTACGCCCACCACTTTCAAATTTCACCAGCCGCCACTGCTCTAAAGATTATTGACCTCATGGTGCCATGTTTCACCCTACTCATGGATGCTTCACAGGAACCACATATTTACTAAACGTCAAAAACATGAGAAAATCATGCAACTTGTAAAAATGATCATTCATTGTTGTAAATCGTGACTCACAACGCTGCACTGGAATTTCAGTTTTTTGAAGATATAAAAAAAAAGTCTGCATTGTATTTCGGGGGAAAAAAACGCGCATTGAGCTATTAAAGGACACCAGGTTCTAGTGAATGCGATGTGTGAGCTTAGAACGTAGCAAGTTCTAAAAACATGGGGGCAGATTTACAAGGCCCTTGCGCCACTTTTGCGTCACTTTTAACATGGGAAAAGTGACGCAAAAGTGGCGCAAGGGGCTTGTAAATCTGCCCCATGATTTCCAAATGTCTCCCCAGATAAAGTGATTCGCAGAATGCCCTGGGATCCGTAATGTTACATATGATATGAAAAGAACCTGTCGGCAGAACAAGTTCGGTCTTTTAACATTTTAATGAGCGATGGGACTTTTATGTGTATTAGTTATGTTGCCCTAATTACTCATTATAATTCTAATGTGCATTTTATATTTAATTACAAGACTTTGGTATGGGCAATAAATTATTACAGCTAGCATGTGCGTAATGATTATGAGCTGAATGTATTAACTTTTACACCAGAATTTAATGGAGGTAATGATAGAGCGAAATGTTCTTGTGAATTGTAGGGGTGCATCATAATCACTGATAGGCCGCACCCACATATATGCAGATATATATTCGTTATATTCAGTTATATACTCATGCATGTTTAGTAAGGAATGAATAGTTCGTTGAGACAAAGTGAACTCAGCAACATAAGGGTGTTAGGATAACGATGTAATGTAATGCTTATTGAATTGTGTGAACATAATGCATAGAGGAATTAGTTCGTGTGTGTAATGTAATTGCAGTAGTTTAAACGTGCACCATATTAAAGTTGCACATGTAATTCATTGTTTGCATATGAATCGTAATGAAAATGCTTATAGGGAAAAGTAAGATGTGTGTTTAAAAGTCATATGTAAAGGCCTGACTACATATATGCTTAGGGAAGGCCTGGTTTATTCTTATGTTAGCTTATTTTGTAGGTCGAGAAAAGTTTCTCTTGGTAAGGCTCTCTGGGCACAAACGGTAGATTTAATTAGCACAGTAGAAGGTTTCTGTTGAACGTATCTCTTGTTGCAGGTGCAAGGACACATGTCTCGTTAGTAAAGACTAACTCTTTGTTTTCAAAAGTTAGAGAGATGGGAGGCATGGTACGGGGAGTGAAATGGAATTTAGGGATGATACTTTCAGCGGAGAAGGTGCCTGGGACTCAAGGCCATCGCAACCGTCCAGGATGAAGTAACCGTTTCAATGGAAAAGCACAAGAAAGAAGACCTGGCCAAGGAGACGTGACAAAGGCGTGTACAATTGTATTGTGGTTTTGTATTAGGGATAGTGCCCTGAGGGAGGAGGCCAGAGAAGAGGTAGGGGAGACCTGAGAGAAGGACAGAGCTGAGCTTAGGTATTATGTGATTGCACTTCTGAGGAAGTCTTCACAGCTGACACCTTTTATTCACTCTTGCCTTTGAAAATCGTTATGCAGGGATGTCACTTAGCGTTAGTGTAGGGACAGCAATTGATGTAAAGCTTGTTTAGTCCAATGAAGAGCAATTTAGAATTTGGAGCAATCATAGTCTGGTTGATCCTTCTAGAACTTTCTATTCTCTTTATCTTGAGTCGGATGAGATTCCTGCGTAGGTTATTATTTGTATTAGTGCCCATCTATTTCTTTAACCTCGTGTTGAGGTGCTTGCACGTTCAGTTATTTTTGGCGATAATAAATTCTTAAACTTGAATTCGGAGTCAGTGGTCCTTTCAGACAAAATGAATGCTGTTATGTAACCAGATGAGATTCTCTCCTTTACACCATTCAACAGGTAAAAAGATCTTGGCGACCAGAAGGTTCTTATAGATAATTAGATAAGAATCGGCATTATCAGTTGGTAGCAGAGTAGGATGGTTACCTTTGATGGTAAGGGGAGATCTAGAGCAAGATAGGAGATTAAGTTGCCCCATAGAGCCCGAGTGACGCAGATCCAGAGGACCGCGGGAGAAGGATGTCGGAGGTCGTGGAAAACTGACAGAGAGTGCCGGTGCGGCGGAAGTAGCAGTTCGTAGTAGAGTGAGTATGAAAAGAGTGATGTTTGGTAGATTGCGGTGTTTTATTGTTGTGTGATGTCTTGCGGAGTTGGAAAGAGAGTTGTGTGATTGAGGAATGGACCGTGAGCGCGCGCGGGACCGGGAGATTTATTGTGGTGTAGAATACACCCAGAGTGAGAACGTTGACCAGAGGTTGTGGGGGTCACGAGACGTCATTGACAGACCCACTGAAGATAGGGAACACATGAGTGAGTGTGTGAATAACCAACGCAGGTCGTAGGTTATTGTGTGCAGAACATCGAGTGATTGAATCCTATCGAGTGTGTTAAAGGCGATTGTCCGGTCGTTTCGCGGACAGACGGTTGCCAGATTGAGGTCAACAAGCTCAAGAGGCTGATCGGTCATTGGTGGACTGACAGTCAGAGAGGTAATTGTTCGGTAGGACATTATTTCAGAGTATGATTGGGACAGGTGCGAGCGAGAACGAGTGAATTAGAAAGGAGGGGAACTGCTGCGAGCGGAGGAAAAGTGACGTCAGACAAGTGCCGCGCTGCGATAGGCCGGTTGGTGTGAGCCGCGCTGGTATTGGTGGAGTGAAATCAGGAAGTAAAAGCTGACATCTTGAGTGCAAATAAAAAGTTGATTCATCATGAAATGTTTTAAAGTTTTACGGGAACTTTGTAGAGGTGATAGACATGTGGTTGTTCGGGAAGGAGAGGAAGCTCCTCCCGAGGATACACCGGCACATTATATGGCAAAGAATGTCGGAATGCATACTATAATTTGGCTTGAGAATTGGCATAAAATGACAGAAGCAGAAGGAGAATTGTCGTTCCCACGCTATGGTACTTTCAGGTTAGAGGTGTTGTACCAGCTAAAAAGTATAATGGCTTCCTTACGACCACTACCTAGACCAACACAGTTTGAGGCACTACATGCGTGGATAAGAGCAGCGTATGATAGGAAGAAAGACAGAAGCCAAGAAAGGGTGAAGAAATCGGTCAGGGCATTTCAAGACGCAAGGTGGGATGCATTGGAGAAAAGGTGGAGAGTAGAAACGATCGAAGGAGATAAGTTGTACCCATTGTTAGTACAAAATGGGAAAATAATAAGAATCGATGAGGACGACAGTGATCTAGATGACAGCTTGTTGGATAGGATGTTGGCAGAGAGGCCACCACCATTTAATCCAGACTCAGAAGAGGGAAAGCCGACCCCAGCAGTAACAATTGATGGGAGCCAGAATCAGACTAGTATGAGAGTAGTGGGAAGGATTTCCACAGGAACAGGGGGCAACAGCGTCTATGATAACACAGCCTCCTGTTGGGAACACAAGATTACCGGACTCCTTGACAGTACCGGTTACCATTGGCCCTATAGTACCGGTATATGACCCAGACCGAGTGAGAGAAGGGGGCCCCGTACAGATGGAAAGGGAAGAAGTAACCAGCGAAGGTGGGAATGGGTTTGGAGTACGAGTGGTTCATTTCCCCAGGCCAGTGGAGACAAGTACGCCGTTACCGGCTACTGCAGACTCTTCCTTTAGACAAGAAGAGGAGAGACCAGAAAGACCAAGGTCTTTGCGTGAATCTAGGTCAGCTTTGAGGATGTGGACACCAACAGCGACAAACCAAAGTGATAGGATGCAAGGAGATAGGGCACAGAACATCTCGGAAGACAGACCAAGTTCCACGAATATGAGGGAAGGGAATAGGTCACAAGGACAGAATAGTGACTGTGATGAGCGGGATGGCTCGGGTTGTCGAGATGTACTGAGAAGTGCGGTACAGGCAAGGTTACTAGACGTAGTGAGATTGAAAGCAGAGGTAGGCGAGATGATTGATGGAGGTCTGCCCTTGGAAAGAATAGAAATTTATGGACCAGATGAGCTGCTGTTTGTAGCAAAAGATGTGACTCGAAAAGCTAGAATGGCACATGATAGATTGAAGGAATTGGCCAAAAGATATGAGGTGGACCTGAATAAAACTAAAGCGTTGCAGGGACCACATAGACTACAGTACAGTGACCAGGAGCTGGAGGAGAAAAGACTAACAGGATTAAGGACACATACCAGAGATCTGATCGTAGGGATGAGGATATGGATTTTGTTGGACAAATGGGAAGAAAGGTGGTCCAAGAAGAAGCTAACAAAGAAAGCTGAGGGGGAAACGCCGCCGCCAGGAGGGGGGGCGACGGGTGTTGGAAATTTTCCTTTACGGGAAGTACAGAATGGAGGGTACGTGCATGTGCCGTGGAATAGAGGTGACTTGGCTGCATTTACAAATGATTTTCCTCGGCTGAGGGAGAAACCAGTAGAATGGTACAAACAGGTTGAGCGGTTTGTGAAAATTTCAAAAGTATTGTGGATTGATTTGAACACTTTGTTTGACATAGTGGTACCGGGAGATTTGTGGACAGCTTGTAAAGTTGCTATCGAGTGGCCGACTGCGGAACCGGAAAGAGAGGCGGTTACAAATGGCCCATCACCCCTAGTTATGAAAAAGTATGAGCAGGTGATTACATGGTTGAAACTGAAGATTTCACCCCAAGATATAGATTGGGTTAAGATAGATCGGACTGTACAGGAACCCAAAGAAACGGTGCATGAATATTACGAAAGACTTCTGCAAGTTTTTAAACAGTATAGTGGGTTAGATATTTTGGACCCCAAGGATATGGGACAGTTTGTCTCAAAGTTTGTAATGGGTCTGAGGATGGAAATCAGCTTCATGATACAGCATCATTTGATCTGCTGGCAGAACAAGCCGTTAGATGAAATTTTGAGGTATGCGAGATACTGTAGTGATGAGGTGGACTCAAAACATCGGAAGTTAAAAGATAAATTGATGCTTGTCCAGATGCAGACAGCACAGGGTCAGCCTAGTGGAGGGACCTTAGGAAGAAAGCAAGGAAATTTCCAGGGGAACCAGAATGGGCAAGGACAGGGACGGGGAAAACCAGTAGACCCCAAGACAGGAGTGGACATAGCCACGCTAAAGAAGACCACGGCGTGTCATCTTTGTCGCCAGGTCGGACATTGGAAACGCGAGTGTCCTTTGAACCCAGCTAATCAGTTGCAGGAAGAGGAAGAGGGGGCTCAGGCACCCGCGCAAGAGGTAGTTAACACAATAACGAGACCTAGGACGATGAAAGGGGGGTTTACAGTTCTCACGCCCAGGTTCCCCAGGCTCCAAGGATTTCACAAGGAATACGAACGTACCAACAGATGCCCTTGTTCGAAGACTATGACGAGAGTAGTCTAGACCCTTTATCCTGACGGTGCCTGAGAGGGGAGGAAGACTGCACGCTTGGAGCGGTCTTGGAGGTAGACCAGAGAGGACCTTTTGTGGAGGCAGATATTGAGGGTCATCCTGCCACACTTTTGGTTGATACTGGTGCTACCCGGTCTACTGTAAGATCAGCAGTAGTCCCTAACCTACCCCTCTCGGGACAATCAATCCAGGTTGTTGGAGTAGCGAACAAGAGAATAAGCAGCCCATTGACAGAACCGAACCTAGTAAAGATAGGTTCCTTCCAAACTAGACATCAGTTTGTAGTGTGTGATACGAGTCCAGTTTGCCTTTTGGGAAGAGATCTGTTGTGCAAGTTGAACTGCACGATTTACTGTACGCCACGAGGAGTGGAGGTCCAGACGAGAGATGATGATGCTGACTTTAAAATTACCAATCAGCATCTGTGTATAGATCTGTACCCAATGGTGACAGTGGAAGAACTTCCACCTGATCTGAGAGACGCAGTGTCGTCTGTGGTGTGGGATTTCGCAGGCGACGAAATAGGTCTAATCAAAGGGGTTGAACCAGTGCGGATTGAGGTGAAACAGAATGTTGATTTCCCCAGGACACCTCAATACAACCTGTCGCCAGAAACGATTGCAGGGATAAGACCTGTGATCGAGACTTTCATTGAGAAAGGCATCTTGAAAGAGATCAGAGGTAGCCCCTGTAATTCACCCATTATGGGACTACAGAAACCGAGCGGGAAATACAGGATCGTGCAAGACCTGCGAAAGGTCAATACGATAGTTATCCCTTGTTGTCCAGTGGTACCGAATCCTTCAGTAATACTGTTCCAGATCCCATGCGAAGCCGAGTGGTTTACGGTCATCGATTTGTGTCAAGCCTTCTTTTCGATACCTCTCCACGAGGAAAGCCAATTTCTTTTTGCGTTCAGGCTGGAAAATCGCGTGTTAACATGGTGTCGTATCCCTCAAGGGTATACGGAAAGTCCATCGATCTTTAACCAGATCCTGAAGAAGAACCTTGAGAGTCTTGTGTTGCCGCAGAACTCAGTTCTCGTGCAATACATAGATGACTTGCTCATTGCCTCAGAAACAGAAGATGCTTGCAGAATTGACACTGTAGCTCTGTTGAACCATTTAGCAGAGAACGGACATAAGGTGTCCCCGAACAAGCTGCAGTACTGTTTGAAAGAGGTACAGTACTTGGGACACAGATTGGAAAAAGGCAAGAGGAAGGTGTCACCAGATCGAATTGAGGCAATAATGAGCATGGCAGTACCCACGACACAGAGAGAAGTTAGGATGTTTCTAGGTATGGTTGGCTATTGTCGACAGTGGATTCCTAGTTTCTCCTTGAGAGCGAAGCCTCTGCAGAGGCTTACGCACAAGGATGTGAGTGATCCGGTACCATGGGACGAGGAGTGCTTGATGTCATTCCTGAAACTGAGAGAGGAATTGTGCAGGGCTCCGGCATTGGGAATGCCTGATTACAACAAGGCCTTTTCATTGTTTTGTTACGAGAGGGAAGGATGTGCATTAGCAGTGTTAGCTCAGAACCATGGAGGTGTCCGTAGACCAGTGGCATATTTTTCAGCTACCTTAGATCCAGTAGCTTCTGCGTGGCCCGGATGTCTAAGATCCGTTGCTGCAACAGGTGTCAGCATTGAAAGATGTGAAAGCATTGTAATGGGACATCCATTGACTGTACATGTGCCACATTCGGTTGAGTTATTGATGACCAGGACCAAGACCCAGCACCTAACGAACAATAGGTTAACGAGGTACGAGCAAGTCATACTTGCCGCAGAGAATGTGACTCTGAAAAGGTGCTCTGTCTTGAACCCTGCGACATTAATGCCTACACCGAGCACGGATGATGAAGATTGTGCGGACCATGATTGTCTCGATGTGACCGAACTTTGCACCAAACCGAGACCTGACATTGTCGATGAACCATTGGCTGACCCAGATGAAATTTTCTTTGTCGATGGTTCATGCTTAAGAGACAGTGTGGGGCAATTGAGAGCAGCGTTTGCTGTATGTACTATTTCAGGAGTGGTCGAAGCTGCTTGCCTAGAAGGAGTACGTTCCGCGCAGGTAGCTGAGATCATTGCTTTGACCCGTGCCTGTTTGGCCGCTGACCGAATTCGAATCACGATTTACACAGACAGCCAATATGGGTTTGGCGTGGTGCACGACTTCGGGCAGTTATGGTCTCAGAGGGGATTTTTGACATCATCTGGCTCACCCATTCGGAATGGAGAATATGTAAGACAACTGTTGGATGCATTACAGCATCCGAAGGAAATTGCTGTTGTAAAGTGTTCCGCCCATGGGAAGGGGGAGGACTTTGTGTCATTGGGAAACAATTATGCGGATGAAGTCGCCCGTTTCTGTGCAGAACAAGGATGCATATTCACAGAAAGAGAGATAGGGGAGAGCCAAGAAGGAACCGAGCTCAGCATAATGTTGACCATGGCAGACACCTGGGAAGAGCTTAAGCAATTGCAGGATGAAGTTTCAGACCAGGAGAGAGAGGGATGGATCAAAGCTGGTTGTGAGAAAGGAGATGTGGATGTGTGGGTATCCAATGATGGGAGAGCCGTGCTGCCTGAAGAATTGTTGAGTCCGATGGCAAGACTGATACATGGACAGGCACACCTTGGTAGAGACGCAATGATGAGAGTGTTTAGACAGACGTGGTATAACCCACGGTTCCGAGCAATGGCTGAGACGGTATGTCAGAGGTGTGTTACGTGTCAGCAGATGAACGCTGGAAAGAAAACTGTAGTTACATTGAGTCACATTGGGAGGTCAGGTGGGCCTTTCAACAGAATACAGCTCGACTTTGTGGAAATGCCTAAGTGTAATGGGTTGAGGTACATTTTAGTGCTAGTATGTGTATTCTCACGGTGGGTGGAGGCTTACCCCACACGCAGGTGTGACACTCTCACAGTGGCTAAGTTATTGTTGAGGGAGCTCATCCCTAGATTCGGGATCCCGACCTCTTTGGAATCAGATAGAGGAAGGCACTTTCACAGTGAAATCATGAAGTTACTTTGTGCTGCATTGAACATTGACCAGAGACTCCACTGTAGTTACAGACCAGAGGCTTCTGGGATGGTGGAACAAGTTAATGGGACTTTGAAGGCCCGGATGGCAAAAATGTGTTCTTCAACATCTCTGAAATGGCCCGACGCCTTGCCACTCGTGCTGATGAGCATGCGAAGTGTCCCAGACAGAAAAACCGGGTTGTCCCCCATGAGATATTAATGGGGAGGGCAATGAGATTGCCAGCAGTACCAGCTACAGCCTTGATAAGCATCACTGATGATTTGATTCTCGATTATTGTAAAGGACTCTCTGATGTGGTCCGTTCTGTATCCCAGCAGGTGCAAGCAGCAGTGGTCCCAGCCTCGAGTGATCTGTGCCACGACTTGTGTCCCGGTGACTGGGTGCTCGTCCGGAAGCACGTGAGGAAGAGTTGCTTGGATGCCCGCTGGCGTGGCCCGTATCAGGTGATACTTATCACGAACACAGCAGTGAAGTGTGGAGGATTGCCGAACTGGGTGCATGCCTCCCATACCCGCAGAGTTTCAGCACCCTTGGAAGAAACAGCTCCTCTCGTGAATGAAAATCCAGCTGATGTGGCAGGGCCACATGAGAGGACAAGTCAAGCTGTAAGGGTCACTGACACAGCTGGTGGTGCACTAGAGCAAGCCGAAGGGGGTTTCCACAGTTCGAACCCTGACTCAGACACCGAAGACAGAAACGGTGCAGTGGGCGGAGAAGCGACAGATTCAGCAGAAAGAGGAAGTAGTGCACTGGGTATAGAAGGGGAAGGCAGACGAACGAACAGAAGTGCAGAAAGTTGGCCTGAAAGACAGAGGCGACTGAACCTGAGGTTAGCACCTGAAAGAGACCTTGCTCCAGTGTCCGAAGTATCTGAAACGGAAGCAAGTGACGAAGACCAAGCACAAGACAGTCGGCGAAGGTCAAAGAGAACAAGAGTGCCTTGTCGCAGATACTCTACCCCTGAGTGGACTTACACTGTGTTTGATGCAGAGGGTGGTGAGTACGGGAAGACTGAGGGCAGTGCAAGTGGTCAGTCGGAGCCCGAATGTGGTGGTGAAGGTGGTGCTGCAGTTGCCAGGGCTCGAGATAGAAGGAACATTGACCCTCACGGTTCCGAATCCCCCGCTTCTGAGTGAAGTCCGAAACTTGGTTTTGCATCGACTCGAATTCCCGCCTTTTGGAGTTGAGCCGTTTTCACATGAAGTGCTGATTTTGCGTCTTGAACTTTTGTATCACGTTCTGGTATTGCTCAATGAGGATCTTATTGTGGATCAACTATAAACTGTAAATAAAAGTCCAAAAGAAGAAGATAACCTAGGTCCGAGTGGAAGAAGAATAAACTTAGGGACTTTCCACAGAAGAGGAACGAAAACTAGGGAAGTCTTTTTCTGGACTGTGTAAATAAGATTGTGATCGGAAAGGGAAAGTCCGGAGATTTCATGGTTGCTCGAGCTGGTTGAGCAAGACACAAATAAAGGACAGAGACTTTTTCAGAGTTCTTTGCTATAACCAAGACTTTTGAGAACTTTCGAAACCATGGAGCCGGGAGATCCCAATCGTAGATCAAAGTGGATTGTAGGCATTCTTATAAGTAGTGTAATAATTTCTATAATCATAGTAGTTGTAGTCTCATATACTGGTTCGCACGAGCAAGAAGTAGAGGAAGTGACAGGGACACCGACACCTATCACACCTAGCCAGAAGGAGGTAGACAGGGCAGCTGACAGAGCTTTGCTATTAGAAGAAAGTCGTAGATTACATGTAGATTTATCTAAAGGTGATTTTAAGTTGAATGCGTATGCTAAGTTGTTGTATGAGTATGTTGATGTGATGGATGCGAAAGATTGTTATGTGTGTATGCAGTTGCCTACTTCAGTGGACGAGGGTATTAGGTATCATCATCTTCCACTGACTTATGGTATTTCATGTAGTCTTTTGCTTAGTTTATTTTATGAGAGAGATCAGTTTGAGTATTTCTTTTCCAATTTCGACGCAGTGCTTCCTGAAGTCCCAGCTTACAAGCATTTGAATAAATATGACTATTATAAGACAGAAGACAGGCTGAGGAAGTACTTCATACCGAGTTTGGAATTGGATACAGCATTCGCACACAGACACAATCTGACTTGTTTGATGTCGGATGTAGAGAGAAAGTTTGTAGATCAGGTCGAGGATAGGTATAGAAAGCTGACTCACTCCCGAGATTTGGGGCATCACAGGACAGATTGGACAGAGGAAGAACAGTTGCATAAGACCAAGGGAAGCTATGGTCCTATAGCGTTAGATAAGGAACAGAGGGGTAAGTTGTGTATAAGGCGTTATCAGACTTACTACGAGAAGGTAGCGGTGGGACAGAGTACCTGTGATCACGTTTTCACCATGGCAGATGTAGCAAAAGATTTTCTCCAAGGTCCTGTACAAGTGATACCAACGGTGTATTACGTATGTGGGAAGAATGCTTATGTGAGGTTGCCTGCAAATTGGTATGGAACATGTTATTTGGCAATAATATTTCCAAAGATTTACCATACAGCAGATTTAGATCTTCTAGAAGGTGGAGAGCATTCAAGAGCGAGAAGAGCTGCAAGTGCAGGAATCGTAGTGGGAGATATCTTTGGAGCTATGATACCCAGTCTGGGAGTAGTCTTGAATGATGTGAAGATCCGGAGGTTAGCGACTGTGGTGGATGAATTTTCGATGAACACAGCAAAGTCGTTGGTGTTGGTAGAAGGAGAGATGTTGTCGATAAGGGGAATGGTTTTGCAGAATCGCCTTGCTTTGGATGTCCTATTGGCAAAAGAGGGCGGAGTCTGTAAAATGTTGAAGGTTCAAGAGTGCTGCACTTATATACCAGACCGTAGCAAGGATCTGGAGAAATATATAAGTAATATCACTACGATCCACACAAAGATAGCGGATTTGACCGAAGAAGGGGCCTGGGAAAAGGTCGGAAAGGGTTTTGGTCAAGTGGGAGGTTGGTTTGCGAACCTAGGAAAGGGATTCCTTGGATACTTTCTGAGACCCCTCCTTATCTTGGTGGGTTGTGTGGTTGGCTTGTGGATTGTGATCAAGGCCTACAAGTGGTATCGAGCAGGCCGAGTCAAGAGAGCGTTGAGGGAAAATGACATGAGATTGGCAAGACTGCAGGACAGTCAGTATCAAAGGCTCAAGAGCATGGAGAAATTTAGATCAGGGAAGATGGCAAAAAGTTCTGTTTAGGTCGGTTCCTTCTCTGAGGGAGTAGAATGAGATGTGATGACAGGAGTCATCAAAGGGGGGAACTGATAGAGCGAAATGTTCTTGTGAATTGTAGGGGTGCATCATAATCACTGATAGGCCGCACCCACATATATGCAGATATATATTCGTTATATTCAGTTATATACTCATGCATGTTTAGTAAGGAATGAATAGTTCGTTGAGACAAAGTGAACTCAGCAACATAAGGGTGTTAGGATAACGATGTAATATAATGCTTATTGAATTGTGTGAACATAATGCATAGAGGAATTAGTTCGTGTGTGTAATGTAATTGCAGTAGTTTAAACGTGCACCATATTAAAGTTGCACATGTAATTCATTGTTTGCATATGAATCGTAATGAAAATGCTTATAGGGAAAAGTAAGATGTGTGTTTAAAAGTCATATGTAAAGGCCTGACTACATATATGCTTAGGGAAGGCCTGGTTTATTCTTATGTTAGCTTATTTTGTAGGTCGAGAAAAGTTTCTCTTGGTAAGGCTCTCTGGGCACAAACAGTAGATTTAATTAGCACAGTAGAAGGTTTCTGTTGAACGTATCTCTTGTTGCAGGTGCAAGGACACATGTCTCGTTAGTAAAGACCAACTCTTTGTTTTCAAAAGTTAGAGAGATGGGAGGCATGGTACGGGGAGTGAAATGGAATTTAGGGATGATACTTTCAGCGGAGAAGGTGCCTGGGACTCAAGGCCATCGCAACCGTCCAGGATGAAGTAACCGTTTCAATGGAAAAGCACAAGAAAGAAGACCTGGCCAAGGAGGCGTGACAAAGGCGTGTACAATTGTATTGTGGTTTTGTATTAGGGATAGTGCCCTGAGGGAGGAGGCCAGAGAAGAGGTAGGGGAGACCTGAGAGAAGGACAGAGCTGAGCTTAGGTATTATGTGATTGCACTTCTGAGGAAGTCTTCACAGCTGACACCTTTTATTCACTCTTGCCTTTGAAAATCGTTATGCAGGGATGTCACTTAGCGTTAGTGTAGGGACAGCAATTGATGTAAAGCTTGTTTAGTCCAATGAAGAGCAATTTAGAATTTGGAGCAATCATAGTCTGGTTGATCCTTCTAGAACTTTCTATTCTCTTTATCTTGAGTCGGATGAGATTCCTGCGTAGGTTATTATTTGTATTAGTGCCCATCTATTTCTTTAACCTCGTGTTGAGGTGCTTGCACGTTCAGTTATTTTTGGCGATAATAAATTCTTAAACTTGAATTCGGAGTCAGTGGTCCTTTCAGACAAAATGAATGCTGTTATGTAACCAGATGAGATTCTCTCCTTTACACCATTCAACAGGTAAAAAGATCTTGGCGACCAGAAGGTTCTTATAGATAATTAGATAAGAATCGGCGTTATCAGTAACTTTCAATTTCACCTTGGTGATTAACCACATTGTCTGACTAAACTAACAATTTTGAAGCACGAAATAAACATACAAATGCCAAAAGTTTTCTCATTACCTAAATACAATTGCATCATTCTATGTTGTATATTCTCATTTTTAAATACATTTGCGTCACCCTGTTTTAAACGTTCTTTAGTCTTTTAGCAACGTATACAATGATTTGCTATTCAGAAAAACATCCAATATATACTCTTATTTGGTTTTATGGCGATCTTTTAAAACGGAATCACTCTGTCTTCACAAAGCAAGTACCGTGACAAAACACAGTGCTGGCACTTACCTGCCGCTATTTCCACTCTTCGAAAATTGATTTCATTTTTAAGGAAGAGAATGAAAAGCCTTCGTTTGTGGCTTTCGTTCCACCCACACATCAATACAGTTATCTGTCCACGTGTCCCATTCATTCCAGATTGCACTTATATGGAGACAAAAAAGCACACATAGTTGAACAGAACTGCCAGATATTTTTTAGTGTCTATTTGCCCACAGGAGGCCAATTCATGCTACTTTCTACCCGAGCACCTATTCTCTGCTAATTACATCAAAGTCTAAAAATGCCAGAACCGTGAGAAACGTATTTTCACTTGCAAGAAAAGAAGGAAACGAGGTGCACAGTTCAAAGCATTTGCACTTATATGTTGCATTGCAGTTTCTAGGGGTTTTTAATTAATTTTAGTTTGATTTTGTATTGTTTGTGTGTGCGATGTTTGTACAGATCCCTCACTGCATAATATCGAAGTAACTCCTTTAGAAAAAATGTCTATAAATGAATACTAAATTGTCTATGTACTTCTAGCATGTTAGGTTTTGTTTATTGAACAGCTAAAAACATTGTGACTGAGGACAGAAGCAATTCGTGTGTTGTTAGCATATCTTAAAACTGATTGTTCTTGATCTTAGATGTGAATATTGTTATGGAGGGAAGAAAGCGTACATTTCTGATAGTCACTTAGGAAAACCGTTGCCACATGAAGGCACAAACCATAAGCTAATTTCCTGGGAAAGATAAGGTTGCATGACTCAGAGGTAACCTAAATATCAATTTTAAATATCATTGGGGGATTTTATTATTTTTGATAGCGGTTAGCTTATTGTGGGAGACAGGAATCGCAAATTAACCAAATAAGGTTTAATATTGGTAATTAAATGTTCTACTTAATCCACGTAGCTGGTGTTTTGTTGCATTGGTGCTACTGTCCCTAACCCTATATTTTTTACAAAATCAGAAGTGTCTAATTTGTTTGTTATGCTTGTTTTCCACGCTCCCAAATCTCATTTGTTATATTTCCCTTATCTAAATATTGCATTTCTGATTTTTTCTAAATGGTCTTATCTCCAGTACCAACTTTGCTTACTTGTACTATGTCGTTCATGCCCATCCCTACTCTTCTTTGTTTCACTTCCAAATACCATTGTTCACAATCTATGGGCAGAGAGTTTGCAGTTCTGGTACATAGTGCGGTCTCTTTTCCATCAGAATCAGTGAGGGTATTATGGTGTACAATTCCAAAGAACACACTTTGTGCTTGGATCCCCACACATTATTCTTCTATGACAATTCTTGTGCAAAGGATGGAAAGGAAAGCAGAGAGATGGGTCTGAAGTTCTTGAGGTCCTTTGGGTCGTCAGAGGGTTTCTTCAGCAAGGGGTTGATCTCTGCCTGTTTCCAGTCTTCCGGGAATGTGTCGGAGTTGATGGGGCAGTTGATGGTGCAGCAGAGTTCGGGGGCAATGGAGGTGCTGTCTCAGTTGAAAGTGTGGTGCGGGCAGGGGTCCGAGGGTGATTCTGAGTGGATGCTCTTCATGATCTCGAGGGTGTCATCAGTGGTTAGGGAAGTCCAACTGATCAGGGTCTGCTGGGGTCTGGTGTCATTGGGTGCAGTGGTTGCGAGTGGGGTGAGAGGGTCTCAGGTATCGAGGTTGTTGAAGCTGTCATAATCTCCTTAATGTTGCGGTGGAAGAAGGCACTGAGGTTGTTGCAGAGGTCTTGGGGAGGTGGGATGTCTTCAGTCCCTGTGCTGGGCTTGGCGAAATCTTTGACCACGGTGAAAAGTGTCTTGCTATAGCGCATGATGTTTATTAAAGTGGGCAAAATTCAAATTACAGACCATAGAGATACCCTGAAAAGCAAGGTAAGGGCTTGGCTCCAGGATACAATTGGCCCAGTTGCAGTCACAATACAAAATTAAAACTAGTTCAGAGAGTGAAAATTGTGCCAGAGCTATGGGCCTCACAGTAATGTCATGTGGTAAAAGGACATTATCTGACTTTAAAATGAAATATAGAGCTTAAAACCAAATGTTTCATGCTTGAAGTTGTTCAGGAGAACCCCGTCTCTGTCCCCATCTGGGGCCTGAATTACGGAAAGGGCGCACTTCCCTGTTTCCACCATGGGGCATCTTTTAGCAGGTGTTCCAGGTGAAAATAGGGAACTTGCACCCAATTATGTAGAATGCATTGCCCTCAGGGCAGGCATGAACTCGCACTGCCCTCAGGGCAGGACATTTAAGAGAAATAGCTCCATGTGTTCCTGCACTTTCAAAAGGGATTTGAGATCCCCCTTACAATGTCATGTCCTTTAGGATAGTCCCATCATGTACATACCAATTACATACATTTTTTCCATCCACACGACATAACTGTCCTAACACAGGTGACCTTTTACCTAGTAGCTTACTTCTGTCTCTCCCACATCAGGCTCTTGGCACCCTATCTTAATCCCTGTACCTGACGTGCATAAACATGTCCCCAGGCACGGCAGATTTATTCTTTATAAGGGTCACCACTTTTTTCATCCATGGCCAACAGCCAACTGTGCATGATCATGTTTGTTTAGAAAAGGATTAGCAAATGTTTTCAAAACATATTGATTCTAGAAGAAACCCTGGAGTGACCACTTAAGAATAAAAGACCCTCACTCCCCCTTACACACACAGAGGAGAATTCCTTCCAGGCTGGACCGAGACTCTACAGGCTGATCATTCGACAGGCAGAGACCTGACATCACTTGTGGGGTGCCATCCTCGACGCAGAGACGGGGTCCTTCATTCAGAACCATCAGGTGAGGGGTTAGAACTTCCCCGGGGGGTTTCTTGGCTCCATTAGATCTATCCTGACATTTACATACACATGCTTCACCTACATATCTAGACTAGGTACATTTAGGTAGGCTACACACCGTAGGAGTACTTCAATGCTATTGTTTTATATAATCTGTTTTTATTCATCTTACTAGCACTATGGTAGAAATGTATTTAATATTTACGATATTGGTGCTAACAATCACATTTGTCTGCTCCTGTCTTTTGATTGTCGCAGCTAATATGTTTCACACTAGACTGACGCTTGACCAATAAATAATTATTGAAACCGTTCCGATCGTCATTCTATGTGTTTTCTGAGAAAAGCGAGCAGGAGTGACTGAGCGAAAGATACTGTATTGTTTCCACGATACCTGAGGAATCAGGGTTGTCATGTTCAGTGGTTTCCAGAAACTATCTACACCACTGTAGAATACGGGGGGTGGTAGTGGCACCGTAGAGCTAGCTGGTCTAATGGCTGACTCATCCTGTGGGGGTGTCCAGAGTCTGTCTGCACACCAAGCCCTCAGTTAAGGTCATCCAAAACGTGCAGGTCCTGGGGGGTCCTAGGAACTACACGACAAAGGTTGGTGCAGTGTGTGACTATACCCGCCTGCAGGCAGATGTCTGGGGGGTCTATGGGACTCCCTTTCCTCCCTTGAGAGGGCTGCCCTCAGGGGGCGCACTCTGACTTTCAGTGCGCCCCCTAAGGGCATGCTTGCCTCTGCACCATGTCGGTAATATGGCATGTGCGCAGAGGCAAAGTGATTCCCTCATTTGCATTGGGCCATGCAGAGCACAGGCAGTGAACTGAGGACCCCAAACAACAGTCACCCACCACCAGAAATGACCAGCCATGAGCAAGAGAATGAGGTGGGGGAGGAAGCGAAAATTAAATTTCTGAGAGCAGGAACTTGAAAAACTCACGGAGGAGTGCAGCATTAAAAATGACCTTCTGTTATGCTTGGCTTCTATGACGTGCTTGAGACACTGAAGTGCAAGATATGGAAGGAGATGCAGCAGATGATAAATGCTGTAGGTATGGCACAGAGCTCTGCAAAAGGTGGTATGACCTCAATTCGAAGGAAAAGTTTGCAACACGCCTGAGCGAGTCCCTTGCCCAAAGGAGGCGGACGCTCATCTGCACCGCCACTCACTACACTGGAGGCAATGGTAGAGACCACCATGGAGCCAGAGGCTGTCATTGGTTTTGCCAATCTGGACACGTCTGTGCAAAACGTTATTAATGGAAACATTTCTGACCATGAAACTGGTGTCCAAATGCATGTGAAAGAAACTTAAACAGACATATCAATATGAGATTATTCCATGTCCAAAATGCGTTCATGATGCTTTATTGGACTCGTAGTCATAGACAAACATAGTATAGTCAGTGTCAGAAATTGTTTGAATACAACTTGTGCTCCTCACGTAACGTTTTTAATGGTATTTCCATTATCCAATTAGATGCACCAGGGGAAGCTATTGAAGGCCCCACAGATGAGGGTGAAGAACAGGCACAAATGGTGGAAGAAGAAGCACCAGTGCTGGAGAGTATGTGCACAACACCTCATGGCCAATCCAGCAGTGTGCACTTCTCCCCATAGCCGCCATACAGCAGCCCACTCCAACCATACAGCTAGTCATCAGGTCCCAACAGCAGTGTTCCACTGTGCATACCCGTAGGCATTGTCACACTTCACAGGCTTCAGGGTCTCAGGTGACTCTCAGGTGACTCCAGAACAACATGCGGTGTCATTGCTGCATGTTCAGCACCTGCAGCACAAACAAATTAAAATGGTCAACTGAAAATTGCAGACAATGCAACAGTCCATTACTGTGGGGTTCAACACAGTGGCCAATCAGTTGGAAGGCAATTAGGACAGCATGGACACAAAATAGAAGACTGACAAATGCCCTTGCAAAACTCTGCACTGAGATGTCAGAGGAAAGGAGCACTCAAAGGCTCAGAAGAGGAGCAGTGCGCTGCCCAGGGATGCCATGACCAGGTCCATTGAAAGGCTTGCACAGGCCGCCACTGCACAATCAAAGTGTACTGTGCTGGTGGAAATGGGCCACTTCATTGGGGATGTATCGAGGGTCCTTGGCCAGATAACCCCTGCAGTGGAGGCAATCCAAACTGCGCAAATTGCTAGTGGTGTGGGTGCAGAGGCTCCTGACAGTGAGTTGTCGAGCTTGAGCAGCATCTCCCACCATAGATGCATGTGTGCTGCGAAGCAGTAGCAGTCACACACCTGCACCTCAACATAGTGCCACATCAGATGCCGGACGCAGGCAAAAGAAATAATTGAAGGGTGCCAATCAAGGAGTGGCTATATTTGTTTTTTCATTTGCTGTCCGTGCTGTAACCGACGTAAATATTGACTTCATGGTGCCAAAATTCTGACATTAAAGGTATCTTTGAGCAATCAACAAAGTGTGGTTCCATTTTGCTACATTATTGTGGATAGGAACATGTCTTTGCTTGAGAAGAAATGTGTAGCAATGTGGTCCCTGTGCCTTCTCCCCTCCCCTCCACTGCTCTCCTCTGTTGGCTGCTGAACAGGTTGACCAAGACCTTCCTCCTCTGAATCAGATTCGGACACTGCAATGTGTAGGCGTCTCCTGCAGGCAATATTCTGTAGAATGGCACACATTGCTACAATCTTACAAGTGGTTTCTGGTATATATTGTAAGGCAACCCCCACCCCTTAATGGAGGCAGCAAAAATGTGGTTTGAGTAGTCCAAATGTCTGCTCGATCATAGTCCAGGTGCAACAATGTGCAGTGTTGTAGCACCATTCCTTTCGGGTGGTGGGAGAAAGGAATGGTGTGAGGATTCAGGGACATAGGGAATACACACTGTCATCTGAAACACATATATTAGTGTGAGACAAAACATACATATCGTGAGTATTGGGCACTTACATATCAGCATTTATATTCATTGTCAGTACATAATAAGTATCAATCATCAAACTCCCCACTTTCCAGTCATCTGTATATTCGGCTGTGCCTAAACATGAAGGAGTCATGGGTGATGCCTGGATATTGTGAGACAATGTCAGTTATTAATTTATGGGCATTGCAAACCCCTTGTATATTCAGGGAATGCATATTTTTCCTGTTCCTAAAAAGGTATTCAAGATGGGATGGAGGACATATGGGCACAAGTCTCCCAGCTGTAAACCCTATGACCTGGGGAATTTTTCTATTCTGTAAAATTGCAGTTTGGTAATACACATTTCTGCATCATTCCTGGGCATGCATATGTGGCAATGGATGTTGAGAAGCATGGCATAGAGGAAAGAGAGGAAGAAACGCGAAAGCGCACTTTGTGACATCCCACCTGCAACAGCTACCACATTCTGGTAACGGCCAGTGGCTAATAGGTGTAGCGAGCACAACACCTGGACATGTGTGGGAATGGAATTGTTGTGCAGAGTACTGCTTTCAAGGTGTGGCTTTAAAAGGGCAATTAACTCCAAAATGACAGTGCTACTTAGCCTGTATTTGTCATATATCTCGTCCTCTATTTGGTCAAAAATGGTCAGCCTGACTCTGAATATCCTCTCTTGTCTCCACCTCCTCCTCTGCTGAGCAGGCAGTATGCACATCCACCTTGCTATCACATACAGGGCAGCCATTGTGGACAGCCATGGTGCATTCTGGGCCTGCTTTTATAGTTTGCACCTAGTTACCACCTGATTTGAATTGGTGGTAAATTGCATATGCAAATGGCTCAAATTGTGACTAATCGCTATTTGTAACTGCCTCAAATATCCTGTTTGGGAGTCACTATTTGTGATTTCCTATTTCCAAATTGCTTACTCCGTTCGCAAAAAATACCAACTTGCAAACCCATCGCATCACTATCTTTGGTGTGCGAATGGCTTTCATACATGGGGAGCAGCCGTTTTTCCATTTGCAAACTACTTTGCAACCATTTTGTGAGCCGCTATTCTTTTGTACATCTGGCCCTAAGTGATTTGCATAGTGATAACTTGTTGGACCTGGACCTTTCTACAGGGTTATCCCCAAACCTTTTGCCTTCCTCCTCCCTTTTACCATATACCCAGGGCCCATACATTAAATGCTACTAGTGAGCCTGCAGCACTAATTGTACTACCCACAGAAGCAGTCTTTCAAACCTGCCTCAGGCATGCCACTGAAGGGCCTGACTGTGCAGTTTACTGCCACTTTGACTTGGCATTCAAAGCTACTTGCCTAGCCCTAAACTCCCCTTTTAACGCACATAAGTCACCCTTAAGGTAGGAAGCCCTATGGGCAGGGTGCTCTGTAAGTTAAAGGTAGGACATGTACCTTTATGTTGTGCATGTCCTGGTAGTGACAAACAGCTATTTCGTTTTTCACTACTGTGAGGGCTACTCCTCTCATAGGCTAGCATTTGAAATTCACTTATATACTTTTATGTGCCAATTCCTGATCAGAAAAGAGTGGGTTGTCATGTTTGGTTTGTTTAGAATGGTAGTGAAAAATCCTACTTACTGGTGAAGTTGGATTTCACATTACTATTTTAGAAATGCCACTTTTAGAAGTGGGTATTTCTCTGTACTTATAATGCTTTGTGCTTTGCAGCCTGTCTCCAATACATGTCCGGGCTGGGTGACAGCTGCACTTTGTGCATTCTCTCCAGACAGCCACAACACACGAAGGGCTGGATGTGACAGGAGATACATCTGCATACTGATTGTTTTCCTATTCAGGAAAAAGGAGAGGTGGGTCCCACTTACATTTCAATAGGTTTTATCCTGCTCTCACTCAAAGGGCTGATTTACCCCCTACTAATCGTCTAGACCTAAGGTTTGGCTGAAAGGGCTTGTTGTGCACTTCTAAAGGTTCTTTTGAAGTCACATCCTACATCAAAAGCATTTTAGAATATAAGTACTGGGGCTTTGACCACATATTTTTAGGCACTGCGTGGGACTTGTAACCAGATGCTGCTGGCTCTACATCTGCACATTGCCAGGAGGACTGCTGTGCTGCCAGGAGGGACCGCCATTTTTGCTAACTGCTTTGCTGTGTTGGCCTGCTGCCTGCTGAAATGCTGGGCTGCAGGAGGGACTACCACTCTGCAACTGACCTGAATGTGCTGGTGTAGAATGTATGACGGTTCAATGAATACATTCTCTACGCATGGCTTTACGACCGCGTTTTTACCACGCGTGCCATTACATCGCAAGTCGTATCAACGACTTGCTGTAGGGGGCGCGCTGGACTTAGGAATAGTATTAATTACTATTCCTACTCCAGTTTGTGCAACAACAGGGAAGGTGTTGGATTTAAAATCCAACACATTCCCTGGTCTTGCACACCCCCTACAGCAAGTCGTTGACACGACTTGTGATGTAATGGCACGTGTGGTAACAACGCGGTCGTTGTAACGACCCCGTTGTAAAGCCATGTGTTGTGGAAACAGCGTTGTAAATGCTGTTTCCCGCTGGTGTACTGCTTGCTGCCTCCCTTTGGGCCCACTAAGTGTTCTCGAAGAGCTTGTAGGCTAGCCCTTTGTTTTGCAATCTCAGGGCCATCAATGATCACATCTAAGCACTTCTGCCATGAGACTCTGTCACTTGTGAGTCCGGCAGCTGTGTGGTCAGATTAGGATACGTGACTGACTGCTCTTTACTTTGCCTTCCCGACCATGCGCACATTGAGCACTTCAAAGTTTCCCCCGAGGTTGCTAGGACTGGTATGTGTGAGGCACTGGTGTGGCACCAGCGTGTGATGAGGGCTTTGTATCCTGTGAAGTGCAGCATGTGTTGAGCACTTTGTTTTGCTTGAGCCTGAATTGCGGGCACATTCATCAGGACAGAGCCCCCTGTTCTGTGGGACCAGCACCATAAGGTGAAGTGCTGAACCCGGGATCAGCGTGTCCCTGTTTCTGTGCATCCTAAATTGACAAGCCGCCTTGTCCACGATGCATTGCCAAGGCAGCAGGGAATCTTCAGAAGCATAAGTGTCACCTCAACCTGCCCTCCCCCTCCCCCTGGAAGAGGAACCACATGTGGTGTGGCAGCATCTGTCGCTCGTCAAGAAACCCGGAAAGAGAAGCCTGCCAGGCTGGAGATGGTTACATTCCTTGTGCCTGGTATTTCGCCGAACCTGCCCTAATGTTTTCTTTTTGTTTTCTTAGCTGCTCTCTGTTCTCTTTTCGGGGGACTGGATCCTATCACGGTGACACACCGTTGGGTGTAACCAGGCACTCTTTAAATGCAATTATTATTATTTTTATTATTCATTATTTGAGGACAGCCAGCGTCGCCCAAACCTCAAGGTCAACCAAGAAAAGGTACAGTGATCCCTCCTTCAGACCTGCGATGTCCATGTCTGTTCACAGGTGAACCAGACTGTGCTGCGCTCACCGGTCTCAAGGGACCCATGGAGCACTGTTTCTTCAGTGCAAGCTCAAGTATGATTTTAGATCCTATGCACCTAGCTGATCGGGAGGGCGGCTGTAACACTATGTCCCAGGGTAAGAGCTACCACGGCACTCCCCCACTGAGAAAACTCATTTCCCCTTTCTAATCTTACTGTAGTGGATCTAAGGAAAGCAACTGTACGTCCAGCACTGTGGTTACTTTCATGCTTTTGAAATGATAATTTGAACCAGCCTAACTTAAAAAATACTTATGTAAGTAGCTTTATTGTATATAGTTAATTAAAACTGATACAAAGTTTGCTATAAAAAAAAGAGCATACAAATGATGCTCATGAATGACTAAGACAAAATATTAAAACCAGATAAGAACATTTGATGATTAAAAGAATTGTCACACGAATTGCCAGGCCCAGTTAAAACAATGTTCATGAGTCCTTCGGTTTGACCCTCTAACGCGATTGCTTGATTTGTTCTTCAACCTGCTTTCATGGAAGTTCATATTAGGTCATTAATCGTGTGTGTTTGCCTGCTGAGCAATGGAGTTCTAACATTTGCCTGTGGTATTAACACCATTTCCCAGCTTCTCATCTATCCGTGCTAAGAATTTTACTAGCTTGCAGTTCAACTGTGGGTCGTCTGAATTAAAGCAGGCCATCACGGCTTGCCTCCGTGTTCGGATCCCTCGCAGATTGAAGTGGAGCTTGAGCAGACACGATCTTTCTCTTCTTAGGCTAGGGCAGGTGCATATCAGGTGAGCCATGTCCTCGACTCCATTACAAGCGGCAATCTGGAGGCTTTTGACCCGCAGCCATGGTGGTAAATGCTGAACAGCTGGCAATTTCCCTAATCGATGTTTCAGGAATTTCTTCTTAATGGTCCTGGAGTACCCTGCGCTGAAGTATGGTTGAGGTCTCAGTGATACATAGCCGTTTATTGTCATCCAAGCGTGTTTTCTCTGTGCGAAGGTAACTTTATCTTCTACAAGTGACATGCTCCTTATTGTCTTCCCCACAATTTTCTTCAGGATGGCATGAGTGGTCGGAATTTCCCAGACCTGGCTGTGACCAGTGTTCATAAGACACTGATATAGATGTTTGCTTGCCGGAGCCGTTGTTCTCTGTTGTAGCTCCTGCCACAGTAGATGGCTTAGACTGTTTACGGTGGCATTCTTGATCTTGTGCCAACAAATTATGTACGCCCCCTGCCTTGCTAACTGTTGTTTGATGAGGCCAAATTCTAGCCGAATCTGGGCAGCGGATGCGTATGCGGGGATGTTAAACATGATTCTATAGGCCCTGATTAAAGTGCTGTCCATGGTGTGGGCGTCTCTTCCTTTTAGCGATTCACTGCCGTATGTGATCGTGGGCAGGAGTTTGGCTTGCGCATTCTGAATAAGTGGAGAGAGCCTCGGGCCTGTGAGCTGGGTTTTTATTTACCTCAGCATAGTCGCAAGGGCCGCTACTTTCCTTTTAATTGACTCTAGCTGACTTGTAAACTGGCCTCTATTGTCAAATATTACCCCAAGGTATTTGTAATTTGTTGTATTCTATAATTGGTTGTTCCCTAAGTGCCAGTGGTGGGGATTTTCACCTCGTCTTTTAATGGACATTGATTTCGTTTTTTCCATATTTACTTCCAGAAAATTGACATTGGAGTATTTTTGAAGAGCGTTTAAAAGATGTTGCATACCCACATGCGTGTGACTAATTAGGACTACATCATCAGCATACAGGATGCTGTTTAGAGCCTTGCCTCCTAACCTTGGAGCATGTGCATTGCATTGGTCTAAGGTCTGCGTCAACTCGGCCATATAAAGGTTAAACAGAGTTGGTGCGAGCACGCAGCCCTGTTTAAGCCCTTTGGTTGTTGGAATTCGCCTTGACAGGCATGTGCCGTCACCCAGTTTGACCTGCAACCATGTGTCTGTGTGAAGGGATATTAGTGCGCCTAGCAGTGCCTGAGGGATCTTCCAGTTTGTCAGCTTTTCCCAAAGTTTGGCTCTCACGATGTTATCAAAGGCAGCCTTAAAGTCTACGAAACACAGATGGAGTGACTGTTTTGTTGCTGTTGCCTTGTCCATGAGTAATGACAATGTTAAGATATTGGTTAAAGTTACTGTGTTTTTAGCGAAGCCGGTTTGGTTGAGTGGTATAATTCCTTGTTCCGCTGCCCATGGCTGAAGATCCTCAAGTACGGTGCCCGCATAGTATTTAGCTTCGTTATCAATTAAAGCAACTAGACGGTAGTTTGTGGGAACAGATTTCTCACCGCCTTTATAAATAGAGGCAATAATGGAACCTTTCCAAGAGGCCGTTAGTTGTCCCAATTGTCTGACTTCTTGAAATAATGGGACCAAGGCACCTGCCCAAAAGTCGATGTCCTGCTTGAAAAGAGTGGAAGGGATGCCGTTGGGCCCTGGGGCTCCTTCTCTCCTGCCTTTGGCGATCTGACGTTTGATTGTAGCGATGTCAGTTTTGTTCTTCCACACCCATACATAGTGTGTCCGTTTTGATTTCATCCTTAAATTCGGTGGCTTCTTTCACCTTTGCGGCCCCTGTTTCGTTGCGCCATTTTGGCTCGTCCCGATGGTTGAAGTGAGATGTTAGAAACTCTGACCATACCTCTTCTGTGATATATGAGGTTTGACCACCATGCGACGGGCGGATTATTTTATTTGCTGTACACCAGAAACAAGCGCTGTTATGAGTTTTGGAGTCATGTAATAATTTCGCCCATAGCTCCTCTTCCCTGGATCTTCTTAATTCCCATTTCAGCTTCTTGAGACTTTTCCTGTGTTGTTGCAGGGTTACTTTGAGATCAAGGTCTTTTGGTTTAAGCCTCAGAAGTCTCAGCGTTTTATTTAAACCTTTTTTATTATCTTTAGCTGCTTGTTTTGGGCTCCGGAGAGCCTACTGGTTTCCACAGGATCATTCGGCGGCCGATATTTGCCTACCGTTGAGAAGGTACTTGATAAACAGACTGTAATTTGTTCCCAGTTTGCAATTAGGCATTTTATGTGCTCTTTTGGGTTCTGTAACAGGTCTTTTGCAACCTGGAGTACCTCCCCCGTGTTTACTAGGGAGTATTTAATTCTTCTGAGATTGATTGTATATTTGGAGAAAGCGCCCCCTAGTAGTGGCTCAAAAATTGGTAGAGCACCCAGAGAATGATTTCCTGGGGTCGGTGGTCGCTGTCCGCCTTGTCTCCATGCCGGAAGGTGGCCACACTGTGAAAGAATGAGAGGGAAGACAAGGTGTAGTCCAGAGTTGAGGCTGCCTTTTTAGAATAAAAGGAGGAAGCAGCTAGCGAGTCATCAGAGAATCTGCCATTGAGGGCTCTGAAGTTGATATGCTCCAGGTCATCCAGAAGCTGTTTTGCTGTAGTGCTCACTCTACGTTGAGGTTTGTGGTTTTGTTCTGGGATGCACAATGCCACAGACTGGGCCAAGGTCTCTCCATCCCCTGAGGAGCCTAAGAGGTGGAGGTTAAAATCCCCTGAAAGCACCATATTCGGGGTTTCAAATTTTGTAATGTGTGTCAATAAACAGTCCACCAGGGACTTTGCTTCTTTGGATTTCTTTCTCGGATTAAGGTATATATTGAAAATTAGTACCTCCTTTCTTTTCCCTTTGGAATTGAGATTCATCATAATCGCACTGACATTTGACAGGAGAACCAGGAGTTGTTTGATTGCGTTTGAGATAGTATTTGATACATAAGAGCCCAAGCCACCTGACAGGTGGCCATATTGTGAAGTTCTAATTGCTGGCGTATGAATGCAGATGTAACCCTGCACTTGAAACGGTTCAATTGTCCAAGTTTCCTGGAGTAAAATTATATCTTGGGTTCTGAAATATTGAAAGAAATCAGGATCCGCAGTTTTACCTTTTAACTCATTTACGTTCCATGAGCAAAGACTGATGGTTTTGTTGCTCTTTCTAGTTGACCCTTGATCTTGCTTGATTTGTCATTGGGGACCCCCGGTCTGATAGACAGTTCTGGTGATTTGCTCTGGTACTTGATGCGTGGGTGATTGTCGAGGGAGCTGCTGGCCATGACTATAGCGATCATTTCTTACAGGATTCCTCATAGGAGATGTGGCCCGGGCCCCCTTGAGCATTGAGATTGTTTTCAATTTGGGGCCACTACAATGCCCTTTGTTGGTAAGGAGCAGAGATGGGTATCCTATGCTCTGGTAACCAGTTATGGTTATACCCCATGCCTCAAAGATGGCTTTTTCGTCAAGGACTTTGTTAGCCAAGGCCAGTGAGCCCCATGTAGTCTTGGTAGTCTCACGCTCAAGGGGCTGATCTTGCTTAATAAATTCTATTGAGAGCAGGTCTGTTGATCTTATTTCTCTTAGAGTTGGTATGGTTGATATTAGTTGCAAAATGTTGCTTCTGTTCAGGGAATCCCAAGGCCCTTTAGATTTGACTTTTGGCTTCAGAAGCATGCTGCAATTTTCCGTTGGAGAGCTGAGGAAATTTTCCCTTGGGCCCTCTGGTCCTCATAGCAGCTCTTCAGTGGGGTGGCGCTTTCTTCTCTCCACGCCAGAGTTTGTTTCAGTTGTCAGTTCCAAATGAGGGACACTGCAGTAAGGCCCGGCGTCCGCTAGCTGTGGATTGCTTAAAGGGCCTGGTTTTTCCGTTTTTGGCGCTTGCTTCATTGTGCAGTTTTGACAGGTGGTTACTAGTGCATAACTGCCCGTAGTGTCCACTTTTCCGCTCATCTGAAATACTTGCGTGATCATTGTGATCTCGCTGCCCCTGTTTTCAGTTATTGCACTTTCTCTCAATGCTTCTGAATTTCTTATATAGCCTTGTCGTATGGTGTGGGAATGGACATTTGACATTTGATGGGCAGCTGATGGAAGTGTGTGAAGTTGAGAGCGGTGTATCTTGCGCTCCAGTCTGGGGAGTTAAACTCTCATGATGAGTGGTGCCTGTGATTAGGCTAATTACTTCAGTATTGGCTTTACTTTGTGCTGTGGTCTTTATGAGTCCTTCTTTGTTGCAGCTGGCCTCTTGGCTTGGTCCACTGCTCGGTATGTGCGAGTTTGAGTTTGGACGGATTTCAGACAGTTGTTTTTTCCTTGGGCAGAATAGGGGATATAAAGTTAGCTGTTTTGCGTCAGTTCTTTTGCTGCGGCCTTTCCTCCTGAGTTTTCTCCTTTGTTTGGCCTTAGAGCCGGTTTCGCCAACTTGATTTTGTGTTTGGCCTTCAGCCGAGACCAATTCAGATAAACTTCTTGTATCCTCTATGTTTTGTTTTTTTTACTTCTTCTTTTGCAGGGTTTTGTATTTTGAGGACTTCAGGATCCCTAATCATTTCGTTGTTGCGAGATCTCATGTCTTTTTTCAGGTCCTCAACAAGGTCGGTCCTGCCGCTGGGAAGGAGGATAGCTTTTCGACAATAGGCCCCCAGCCGTAGGTCAGGCTAGCATCTCGTTGAGCTCGGGTTATTTGATTGTTAAGATCCCCGAGTTTTTCATTTATCTACCCACATATAGGGCTAATGTGTTTAAAAGTGACAGCTAAATGTCCATCTTTTCTTATTGGTGCAAGAGTGCTTCCACAGATCATTGCATGGTGCTTAGCAGGGAGATGAACACACTTTCCCTTTGCCGTGGGACTGTATTGCTCAGGGGGACTTCGTTGGTGGAAACCATTCCCATGTCGACTTTACTGTCTCTGCTGTCGCTGCCGGGATTGGCTGAGGATGATCTGCACAAGGACGTTTTTAGGGAATCCTGCGAGTAGGAGTCCACCATGTCCGCCCATTCCTGGGTGCCCAGATAAGAGAGGACTTCCTGGTTGTCCTCTTGCTTCTCTTTCCCTTGCTTCTCTTTCTCTTGCTTCTCATTCTCTCTGGGGCCGGCCTCTGCGCAGTGCTTGAGTTCAACTGGCAGTCTGGAGAATGAAGAGGCGATAACTGTTGGCCTGAGGCCTGGATGTGTGTCGCGTTTTCTAGAGCCAACCTTCCCCTCACTGGCTCCTCAGTTTAAGCATTGTTACCGGATGCGGATGCAACACCGGTGGTTTCTAAATTATAGGGGAAAAGAGCGAGTTTCTGAGAGGATTTAGGCGACTGCTCCTGCTCCTTCTCTATATATGCAGCTATGTGCTCGGGAGATGTTAGCTCTAGGGTGCGAGATCCAGGTTCTAATTTTTGGACAGATTTGAGCAGCTGGTCCGTTTCTTGTTGCACGGCTATATACTCGGGAGAAATCCAGTCTTGAGAGCGTCGATGCTTTTGAACTTGCGTTAGCCTTAGGGTCTTTCCGTTCCTAGAGTTTGCTGGGCTCTCCCTTGAGCTGTGAGTCCTGGAATCCCCGTAATGGGCCGTTGCGATTGTGGTGGTGGTGTGCTCCTTTGGCTCCTCTGAGGCTGCCAGTTCCACTGCTGTCTCATTTTGTTGAGAGTGCTTCCCTAAGGCTATTTGCCTTACTTGGGGGGTTTGAGAATCTGTGGGCATAGAAGGCAATGGATTAATGGGTTCCTGGAGACCTTGTATCCCATTGCTGGAGGAGAAAATAGCGGAGGCAGCATCTTTTAAAAAGAAGAATTTTGAGTAAATTTTGGGCTGTAAAAGAGGCCGGCGTGCCGTGTGCTCGGCCTCATGACTCAGTTTGAGTGTTCTGTATGGCTGGAGCGAGAGAAATTAGCAGAGCTTGGGGGTGTGCTGTCTTGCTTGGGTTCTCCAGTGCCTTCTTCTTGCCTTTTCTCTCTTTCTACTGTGGGGGAGGAGGCTCCCTTGATCTCCCTGACCTCATGTCCCGGTCGACTGGTTCTTTGGGTTCGTTTCCTTGAGCTGCCTCAGCGGCCTTGTGATCTTATGAAAAATGGCTGTGATCCTTTTGAGAGACTCTTTTCCCCCGGTGCCAAACTCCAGACCACCAGAGCCACTGGGCACTTTCTGGAGTCAGCTTTTGGCTTTCTGTCAGCGGGGGTAGGCTGAGTGCTGAGTGCTCTAGGATGAGGGAGAATGGGAGGGGGGTGGGTGGCAGCCCTCCCGACCAGGTGTGGAGCTCCCTCTCAATTGGCTCCAATCGCCACAACCCTGTTTGCTCCTGCTGCAACCTGGCCTGGCCCTGGCCCTGATCCTGCCCCAATCCCCAGCCTAAGCTTTGCCTGAAGGATGTGCACCCCAACCCTCAAGCAATCAGGATGAAAGGCTGGGGAGGGACGTGTTTATAGGTTGGTGGTCTTGGCCAGGGTGACCAATGACCCAAAGGAGTGACCGGCTTAAAAATTAAGGGCTAGCAGCCTGGGCTTTAGGCAGGGCGGGGTCTCCGCGGGAGAGCAAGCCACCCCAGCCTACCGCTGGTCGCTTCCGCCCCCCCCCGGTAACCTCCGCAGTTCTAAGCCTTACCTGCTCCAGCTGAATTTGCAATGACGGGCCTTTACCTTTGTCATTTCTACTTTGATCCCTTTCTTTCTGCCTTTTACCCTAGTATCCCATTATTTCAAAACAACCCTGTTGGTTATTTAGAGAGAGGGATATTCGAGACATCCACCAAAAGTAGATGTCCTCTCCGTCCTATTTAATGGGCATAGCTAATTATACACTCTAAATAAAGCAGGCAGGAGGATCTGCTAGTTGTTGAGAGATATCCCCATCCTCGGTCTTCTTTTTATGGCAGCTGAGCTTTTCCTAATATGTTCTTGGTTTTTAATAATGGATTGTATTGATATACATTTTATCAGGTATATTTAGGATTATTTAAGCATCAAAGGTCTGAGTCGTTGAGGCGAGTTTAAGAAATATGAAGCACGAGATTTCATACATTAGACATATGGAGGAATCCCTTCATTTAGAAAAGGAACAAGATTAAGGTTTCTCACACCAACCCTAGGAGAATAGCAAACCACATGCTAACTATGTTAATCTTAGCAGCAAAAACAAACCACCTTGATTATAAAGAGCATCGAGAGTCCATAAAAATATTACTTGGTTCATCAGTTCAAATCGTTTTATACTCTTCTCTGTGTTGAATCATTTTGCTTTTATTTGGTACCACGTTTTGGAATAATGTTCAGACATTCTCTCAGATTTTGTAATCATGAACACACTTTTGAGAGAGATATTTGTCTACCAAGATGTATGTTTGTTGAGGGATTCTTTTTAATGACATTCCAATTATTTCAGTACATGGATCTTAAGCCAGAAATACTGGCTTTTCTCCCAACACACCCCTTATAACTGTTGCAATCTTTTGCCTGACATCGAATCAGTAAGTCTAGTTTGAAAGTGAGATTTGGATCTTTTGAATGAGATTTGGATGTTTTAACCTAAACTAAACTAAACCTATACATATATATACATACACACACACACTGATATATATATATATATATATATATATATATATATATATATATATATATATATATATATATATATATATATGTGTGTGTGTGTGTGTGTGTGTGTATATGTAGCCAGGGCTACTGCAATTTTTTGGCACTGGAGGGCCATGCTATGTGCGAATGTTCAAGGCAAATCAAAATATGCAGAATAATTGGCCACACTCTGTGGCATTCTTATTTTTCAAGTTCGTCAGTTTAACCCCCAATAATACAGTCCTGGCAAATGTTTAACCCCATTATTATAAGTTTAAATCTTGAATACAAGCTATCTTCACCAGACATGTTATCAGTTAAGCTTTGACAGGCTCCTCTTTGTATGTGGCTAATTTTTCACATTTTTTAGTAACGTTTTGTCTGTTATGAGCCAGATTTTTGCTTTTTAAATCTGCAAATTACATGCCAGGAGGCATATTATGTATGCCACCTGGCGTATATAAAATGCATTGTACCACTCTGTGGCATGGTTCACCATTAACTGGGTGTGCCAGTTGCAGACAGGGGCAGTGCTCCCTATTACTGTTAATGCACTATTCACAGTGCTGGCGTGAACATGTGCCCACAGTGTAAGCAACTCATTAGTGAAATGTGGAGTGGCCGTTTCAAGCTGGGAGCACACATTTAGGAGAGTGCAGTGAGTGATTACACCTGTCTGCAAGGAGGTTGCCTGGGGGATTATTGGGGCCCCCATGACCCTTTCCTAATGGGAGAGTTCTTTCACTGACTGTGTGTTGGGATTCAAGGGTAATACCTGGAAGGTTCTGATGACAATCCATCCCAGTCCCCAGAATGTAGGACTGCCCAAAGGGGAATGGGGAATGGAATGTTGAGATAGAGAGAAAGAAATAACATGCCAAGGTCTTCTGACAGAGCACTCTTTCTTGTTTCCCCTCCGGTAACACTGCAAAGTTAACACTCAACACTCTCTGACAAAGGACTGTCTCTGCAAGAGAGAGCATATAGAACCTTAGTAACAATAGTTAGCATATGGAATTTCCTAATATCCTAGAGTGCTACAATCACATACTGGCTTTAAGATGGCAGGCCACAGTGCACCTGTAGCTAAACAGAAGGAAGCCAGGAAGACAGCAGTAAGCAAACAAATTCAATTTTGAAAGGGGAAAGGAATAGGGAAAAGAGAACACATCAATACAAACAAATCCAGATCGTAACTCAGGAGAAAAAATCAGATAACAAGTAAAATGGTAGGGATACTGTGGGAACCGTACAAAAGAAAAACAACAAAGGTGAGTGACGGGATGGTGCATGAACTCGAAAGCAAGCGGAAAGCCAATACAATATGGAAAGTTGCCAGGCAACATTCTTTTGCTAAGCTGGTGTTTAAATAATGCTGCTGCTAGTATCGACCAGAAAGGTCTGTCCTTGACCTCAGTCTGTCCTTGACCTCAGTCTGTCTGTTTGTGCTGTTACCCCAGCTTCCACAGGCTGGTCCACCACAGTCTTAAAGGAGAATAATCTTCATGGCCTTGGGACTCCAGGTCTTAGACTCCCAATCACCTGCGGATTCCTGACACTGTGCACCTCCTGAATGCTACTTACCTCTATGCCCCCAGAGCCCACGTCTGTGTTAAGGATTCAGGAGCAAAGGCATAGTGGTTCATCATTTACATGGGGCCACACCGCATGCAAATCATGGAACACCCCATTATGATTGCGCCAGGCTCAAAATGTGTTCAAGAAGTGGGGGCACATGCCTATTGTGACTCCAGGCCCCTTTCTGTAATACAGCCCCATTTGAGACCAGAAGCACTAAGGGGCATATTATCAAGGGCCGGCGATAAATATCGCAAAGCGCGCTTAGCGCTTGCATATTTATCGCCGGCTATCTCTGGAATTTATCGCCCGGTTAGCGCGTTATTAACAACGCGCATCGCCGAGGCGATAAAAATGTCAGAGATAGCGTGGATATCGCCGTTTTCCATGGGAAAACGGCGATATCGTAGATGATACGGCCTGTGGTCTTAGCCACAGAATCCACCCCCCATGTTAAGTATGCCTTAGTCAGGAATTTAACAGACGTTAAATTCCTGCGTTAAAGCATACTTAACGCGATTAAAATAATCGCTTCCTCGCATTGTAAATATCGCGAAGCTGCCTTCGCGATATTTACCCATGTTGTTTCCACAGACACGCCTACTTTGCATCTCATTATCGATGCGAAATCAGGCGTGCTGGAAACGGGAGCAAAATCAGCAAAACACGCGATAGCGTGTCTTTGCTGATAAGGCGATATAATTATCGCCGCTTTTCGGCCGAAAACGGCCGCAAAAGTGGCGATAATTGTTTATCGCCGCCTTGTTGATATGCCCCTAAGCATTTTAGTTGCAAATACACCAATTCAGAGTTTGTGACCGTTAAAATGCTGTTTCTTATTTACTAATCCCATTTTAGGAGTCAAAATCTTTTTCTGATTTTTAAAATTGAATTCCAAATTGATACTGATTCAGCACCTGGAAGGAGTGTATTGTAGGCGTCCCTTCCTAATACCAAATCTGTGCCCAATGTATCAATATTTAGTGACTGAAATCTGGTCACAAAACATTAATATTTTAGCCACATCTCAAAGGAGCTGGTAACCCATTCGCAAAGCAGAAGTGGACTCTTTGTGAATGTAAATTTATATATGATCCACCTGATCACTGCCGCCTAGTAAATAAAATAAATAAATAAACTTTTCTTTTAAATGTAGTCCTATTTCCTTTAAGGAGAACTGGCTGTATTATTATTTAAAATCCATCACAGCGATGGTGGTTGATGATCACCAGCAGACCACTGTCCTTGTGATGGCCTCCAATCGTAGTAAGCCGTAATTTGTGACCTATCTCATGAATGAGGTAGTTTAAGTTCCATCCGATTCAGAATTTTTAAAACTGACCTATTAGTAAATAGATTGGTGTTAAAATTCTTTACTGAGCGCAAAATTTATATATTTTGAGACCTGTAAACAGTACATTTGCTCTTGATGAATGAATTATGTTAAAATGATAGTAAATCCTAAATTATTCAGTAAAATTCCTGGCCGCAGAATCACATCATTACAGTAGCCCTGATCACAGTGGTGATCTCACTACAATTTCTACGTACAGAACCTGCTCCCACTCTAGAGGTTTGTGCCAACATCTCAATATAGAATGTACCTTCACTCTAACCTCCGCAGACAAGGCTTCGGTTCCAGAAATATACTGTCACTGATGGAACTGATACTGACTGGATTTAATTCCTCTTCAACACACAAATTAAGGGATGTACTAATTCTCTAAGGCATAACAAAGGAACGCTTCTATGTGAAAATCAAGTCCTGCTTCGCGGTTTCCCTCATGTGGAACTAGATCGGCATATCATGAAAATGTGATGTTGTGGAAGAAAGAAAACTGGTGTGTCCATCTGTTCTGCTGTATTAAGGGAACTAGTCGTTCTGCCTTACAAAGGCTGTGCTAATTAATGATGCCTTTTGAAGCATGCAGCTGTCTCTACTGTACTTCTCTGTGACAGATGATGGGTGTATTATTTCTCTTCTGTTTCATCTATGTGTTTCTGCATTAGAATCAAAAAGCCTTTGGGGCTTATTTACAAGCCCTTTGCGCTGCCGGTACGTCACTTTTTCCCATACTAAAAGTGATGCACCGCTGGCACAACAGCTAATCCTTATAATGGAAATGTGCTTTTATTTTTCTTAGGTCACATGTGGCCTTAAGTTTAAACCTATTTTATGGTCGCAAAGGCTCCGATTTGCATACTTGGAGCCTTTGGGTATGCTCAAAACCCAAATTGAGAGTCAGTCACAAATTGAAAAGGATGTGTTTATAGGGCACCCCTTCCAATTTGCAGTTTTTAATGGTATATACTAATGATGTGTGACCCCAATTGCGGTCTCAAATCATTGATATAGTTTTATAAACTTTTATGTTTTTTATTTTTAAAACTCATCCCGTTTTCCATTAAGGAAATTAGGCTGCATTTTAAAAAACACAATTTCTTCATTCAAAAGCAACTACATGCATGGTGGTCTGCTGTCCTAAGATGGCAGCAATTCGTAGTGGGTTCACAATTTACGACCTACCTCATGCATATGAATGAGCTAGGCCAAATAGTAACCAATTTCGAATCTGAGGGGCAGATTCACAAGGAGCTATCGCTGAATTAACGGCACTTTATCGCAGCCAAAGTCGTGATAAATTTACCTCCCCATTCACAAGCCCGTGTTAACAGCCCACAGCACCAGTTTACCCGCGATAGCAGCCGCAAAAAACATCGCCACAGAGGACCCTCGCAAATATCGGTAATGAGATGCAGAGTAGGCGTTCCCGTGACAAAAGCTGAGACAACAGCACACCTCAACATTCACAACGACCAGCCATATCTGCGATAAAAACACAAAACAGGCGATAAGGCGCGTTAGCACCAGGAAATCTACACCTGCTCTGACCTGGTGCAAAGTCAGACGGCAGCAAGTACGACAAAAGGGAGCACAGCCCAGGGCCACAACCGAAGGGCAACAGATGCCATGGAGCCACCCATCATGCGGCCCGACACCCAAGAGGGCCACAACACCCACCGACACCACACCCAGGCCCGCAACACCCCCCCCTCCCAGAACCCCCCCAACCCCGGACTAAGAAATTGCACACCAACACCACGAATCCCAAAACAAACATTTTGCCTGATGTCGCACAAGCAGGAAAATAAACATACATGCGTCGCTTGTGTTTCCGTGCTCATCCCAATCTTCACTTTTCCCCAGATTCGGTCATCGGATGTGACCCCTCCCGAGTCTCGATCGGCTGCCCAATTTCACACATTGTGTAATTATGCTTCAACATACAGCGTTGCTAGCAGAAGCGCTCTCCTTTTTTAATTGTTTTTAAACATAGCTTCAGCGCGCCGCATGATCACTAGTGCTAAACGCTCCCGCCAGGCGCGCCGCATGATCACGAATGCCTACTCTCTTGCTAGGCACTACCTATCGCGGATATTTTCCGCATAGTGCCCCACATGACCACCAATCACGGTGGCCCCTACCTGCTCACCAGTAATTAAAGGGTGATGACTTGCGACAAACCATGTTTTGTTCACCACCCTGAGCAAACTTAACCACTTGGATCTCACTGTAAGCTCCTCAGCTTCATAGCATCTATAAGACCGGGGCGATCATTATAGGCTGCTTGTCACTTTTCGCATGCAGCATGCCCCACCTCGTTTAGATAATGCGTACAATCACAGGGTCGGTCTTTATACTAGCCCATAGTACCGACGTAAGATTGCATTTTATGTTGCTTAACAATAATGTATATACATGTTTTGTGCTGTCTTCTTTTCTCCCACAGGTTTTTTTCAAGTTTCCGTAAGTACGTAGACACGCAGTCCACACACCTTAGCGCGTGTGTAGGTACTTTTTTATTTTTCTCACGTGGCACTACTCACTTTGCCACTCACTTTTTCACCACCCGGTCCTGAAGAAAGCCCCTCATAATCCCTATTGCGGGCTGAAACATGTAGACCATTCACATAGTCAACTAGGGATAATAACCTCCGATTCTAGTTGCACTACACTCATTTTTAACCATATCCTGAGCCGCCACTAATAAAGTCCATCATTCCCTTTGGTATCACTAATAAAGTTTACAGGCAAGGATTTTCAGAGATATTTTTAATTCACATCACATCACATATTTACACCAAACCAGCCCCGCTGTAACCAGGCGTCGTAGCACAACCGGGCGGCATTCGGCCACCCGGTTGGGACCCCAATTATGAAGCATGACACCAACTAGGTTGGTGTGTGAGGGGTCTTTTAAAGTAACCTAGTGGGTTCATGTACCAACCAGACTAGTGATTGTACCACATCCACACAGAGGGTTCGTCCTTCTTTGTTTAACATATCATTATACCGGGGATACGGACGCACCCCATATTTCCCTTGCTCTCCTATTGTTTTGTTATATATACGCAGCGTACAGCTGTGAGAGCTAATACATTTTTACTGTTCGTCTTGAATACAACATCTGCATAGCACGCATACACACTATGGCAGAAAACCAGGGCTTGGGGCTTACATTGGACGATGTCAACAATATTTTAGACAACCCTCCCTTGTTGGCAGACTTCAACATAGCAACTTCCATTGCACAAACTGCTGACTGGGAGAGCCTTAATGAGAAAAAGCGAAACCGCATAAGGACAATCCTTCACGGCGTCATCCTGACTGAGTATCTTAGAAATAATACAGCACCCAGAGGACTTATTGTCACGAATGCCCCGCGAATCTTCTTAGATGACGCCACCTTCCGAAAAGACTGGGCCCAAATAGCATGGCGATGCACACGTGACTGGATCATCTTAATCATTCAAACAGCCACACGTCTCTCTGAAGCCTTTCTCATCGAGATTCGAGCAACTGAGGCTCACTTCAAAACAACACTTACCGCGTTCAAGAAAAAACTTGATGAAACCAACAAAGAGGTCAATGAATACAAGGAGAGCCTCACGCAATCCAAGATAAATAAATTCCAGAAAGATCTCAAAAAATTCTCCTACACAAAGACCTATCCATATGCAGATGCGGACTATCAACCCCCTAAAAAACTAGATACATCGGGTGTATCCTCTGATGATGACTCATCGGGCAGTAGCAGCTCCAGCACGGGCAGCTATCGGAGACGACAACAAGGAAGAGGTGGCAACATAGGCTGGCAACATCCATGGGTCCAAGGATTACCAGGACCTAATATGCAATACCCCCCAATGTATCCTCAGATGCATCCTCATTTTGGATATGGCTGGAATCCGCCCTTTGGACCACCACCGCCATATATGAACCGAAACCAACGGCAACCTTTTTTAGACAGAGGCCAACGAGGACGCGGAAGGAGACGCAGAGGGAACCAGGTCCACTGGGAAGACGACCCACACAAGGAGCCCAGACGAGGAGCAAAACCCAAGGCCAGCAGCCAGGCCCGAGCACGCGATGAGCCTGTTCACCAATTTATCCACTCATGTTCTTACATCAGCAGAGCAGGCAGTCCTAGAGAAAGGACTTGGTTACGCACCCACAGCAAGACTTGATAAATTCAAGCTGCACTGCGAACTAGCCGAGTTTTTTCGTAAGCTTAAGCTAAAAGCTTTCTTCGAAAATTCTCTTCCATCTGGAACAGCATCACAGGGAGACACCTCCTTCAGAGTCAAGTCGAGCTTCATCCCTCCACCTAGCACTATACCACCAGAAATACTTGTCTATGAGCAAACTGTATTCAAAGAGATCGAAGCACTGAAGGACAATAACGTCTAACAGAACACGAGTAAGACAGAACGCCAAGCCCTTCAATCATTGAAGACAAATATTGATATTGTAATAAAACCAGCTGACAAGGGGGGCGGGACCGTCATTCTGAACAAAGATGATTATCAACGAGAATGTCACCGACTATTGAACGACATCAAGAACTATGAAAGACTCACACATGATCCCAGCGAAGACCTGAAAATACGCATCCTCACTCTTGTGGAAGATGCCGAGACTAGAGGCCATATCACTAAGAGCGAGGCTAAATTTCTAACCACCATGCCGGGTAAAATACCATATTTTTACATTGTGCCAAAAACGCACAAAAACAAAATACCTCCGCCTGGACGCCCTATCGTATCAGGCATAGGATCCCTGCTGGAACCCCTCTCACGCTATTGTGACCATTTCCTGCAACCATTGGTTCAATGCACTAGCACTTACCTCAAAGACACCAAATACTTACTTGGCCTCATTAACTCTTTATCTTACAATCCAGACACTTCTTTTCTGGTCAGTCTTGACGTGGAGAGCCTGTATACCAGTCTCCCGCAAGATGATACCCTACAGGTACTGCAATCCGCCATCAATGACACCAATTGGCAATACCGAACTTCCAAAACGTTTGTTCTTGATTGTGCCACACTTACACTCAAAGAGAATTTCTTTGAGTTTGAAGGCCGGCTCTTACTACAGAAGTACGGCACTTCCATGGGGAGCGTTTTTGCCCCCAGCGTGGCCGGCCTCTACGTCTATGACTTCGAGACCAAATATCTACTTAACAACAACCAGTCACGCTTTCCCCAAATCAGATTCTACAAACGTTACATCGATGATATCTTACTGATCTGGGAAGGTAACAACGTCTCACTCACTACATTCTGTGAATGGCTTAACACATGTGATCCTAACCTCCGTTTCACACACAGCTCTGACAGATACAAGACTACATTCCTCGACTTGGACATTGAAGCAGTAGGAGGAGGACTGAAGAGCAAAACCCATTTCAAAACCACTGCCCGCAATTCCCTTCTACACTTCACAAGCTTCCACCCCAGATCACTGCGGGAGAATCTCCCCTACGGCCAGTATCTCCGGCTTCGTAGAAACTGCAGTGAAATAGGAGACTACAAATCCCAAGCCAGAGATCTAAATGACAAACTACGTCAGCGGGGCTACCCCAAATGGATTACAGACAAAGCCAACAAAAGGGCCAGGAATCAGAACCGTGAGGGACTCATTGAAACACCAGCACGAGAATCGACACTGTCGCCACTCACATGTGTGACCACATACAACGCCGTCTCTCACAAAGTCTCACAAATCATTCGCAAAAACTGGAAAATACTGAAGACAGGCAATTTTGATTGGGAACTTCCTCTCCTCTCCAACAAGAGAGCCCGATCAATCAAAGACGCAATAGTCTCCACCCGACCTAAACCACAACAGAGGCCAGTTCACACTGTCCTCAATGCCTGGGGGCTCCCGGGCGTGGTGGGCCACTTTCCCTGTGGTAACTGCAGCGTGTGCCATATCACCGAAACCACCAAAAGCCTCAGTTTGGAACCAGGGAAAACCTGGCAACTGAGACAACATACAAACTGAAACACAGAACACGTGATTTACCGCATTACCTGCCCTTGCAATCTCATCTATATTGGCATGACCAATCGCAAGATTAAGACAAGGATCTGCGAACATCGCAGTACTATACGCTGTAAGAAAAACACAACCCGCATGACTAACCACTTCATTGAAGTGGGCCACACGACCAATGATATGCGCTGGGTCATCATAGAAGCACTGGACCCGAGTCTACCAAATATCCAGAGCCGTCTCCTCGTGAAGGAGCAAAGATGGATTTATCGCCTGTCCAGCGACAAAATTGGCCTCAATGACAACATTCCTTGGAACAGTCTCAGGAGAACCTAAACTCTATTCCATCATATCATTGCTCACCTTCCATTGAGCACCTCTCCTGCAACCGAGCTCTAACAGAGATGGCACCCCCACAGAGTAGCCTTTATCCACCTATGGCCTAATCTTAATGCCCTTATTCTGGGCCCCCTGCACATCTAGCCGTGCATCGCCATCCCTCCTTGTCTTCTTCAATTCTCTGCACTAACTCCAGTGTACGTTTCCTCACTTCGGGCCGATCCTTTACAGAGGCCCTTAGTTTAGGGAACCTTGGCCACTATGCTTCCAGTCCTAGCATCCCGGGTCGCTCCAATATGGCCGCCCCTTTTCCCATTCCCCGTCAGTACCATAGCGCATGCGCACCCTTCCGCCGCATTCAGGGCTCCTGGATGCAGCCGATTGACTGCGCACGGCAGCGCTCTTCCGTGTTTCCTCTACGAGCATACTGGCACGTACTCCAGAGATGACACAGGCTTAAATAGTACGATCTTCCCCGCGCTATACACCAGCCGGGACGATGGGATACCACACTAGGTTCTCAGACAGGTTCCACCCCGATACCAAGTAAGGTTGCGTAACTTCTACTTTTTCCACAGCAGGACCTGAGCACGCTTGTGTTTCCGTGCTCATCCCAATCTTCACTTTTCCCCAGATTCGGTCATCGGATGTGACCCCTCCCGAGTCTCGATCGGCTGCCCATTTTCACACATTGTATAATTATGCTTCTACATACAGCGTTGCTAGCAGAAGCGCTCTCCTTTTTTAATTGTTTTTAAACATAGCTTCAGCGCGCCGCATGATCACTAGTGCTAAACACTCCCGCCAGGCGCGCCGCATGATCACGAATGCCTACTCTCTTGCTAGGCACTACCTATCGCGGATATTTTCCGCATAGTGCCCCACATGACCACCAATCACGGTGGCCCCTACCTGCTCACTAGTAATTAAAGGGTGATGACTTGCGACAAACCATGTTTTGTTCACCATCCTGAGCAAACTTAACCACTTGGATCTCACTGTAAGCTCCTCAGCTTCATAGCATCTATAAGACCGGGGCGATCATTATAGGCTGCTTGTCACTTTTCGCATGCAGCATGCCCCACCTCGTTTAGATAATGCGTACAATCACAGGGTCGGTCTTTATACTAGCCCATAGTACCGACGTAAGATTGCATTTTATGTTGCTTAACAATAATGTATATACATGTTTTGTGCTGTCTTCTTTTTTCCCACAGGTTTTTTTCAAGTGTCCGTAAGTACGTAGACACGCAGTTCACACACCTTAACGCGTGTGTAGGTACTTTTTTATTTTTCTCACGTGGCACTACTCACTTTGCCACTCACTTTTTCACCACCCGGTCCTGAAGAAAGCCCCTCATAATCCCTATTGCGGGCTGAAACATGTAGACCATTCACATAGTCAACTAGGGATAATAACCCCCGATTCTAGTTGCACTACACTCATTTTTAACCATATCCTGAGCCGCCACTAATAAAGTTTACAGGCAAGGATTTTCAGAGATATTTTTAATTCACATCACATCACATATTTACACCAAACCAGCTCCGCTGTAACCAGGCGTCGTAGCACAACCGGGCGGCATTCGGCCACCCGGTTGGGACCCCAATGATGAAGCATGACACCAACTAGGTTGGTGTGTGAGGGGTCTTTTAAACTAACCTAGTGGGTTTATGTACCAACCAGACTAGTGATTGTACCACATCCACACAGAGGGTTCGTCCTTCTTTGTTTAACATATCATTATACCGGGGATACGGACGCACCCCATATTTCCCTTGCTCTCCTATTGTTTTGTTATATGATTGCTCACATATCCCACCACAACAGAGGACACGCCTGCCAACGTTCGGGCTCTGGATGCCTGTGCGTGGAATAACGCGTGTGTACACACACCTGTGCAAGGCGACGCAGGTCCATGGTCGGAGCAACACAGCGTCGTTGCCAATTCAGACACAATGCTGGGTGAGAGCACACACATGGCAATGTAGCACGACATGTGAACCTGTCGGACCCTCACACCTGATCACTGTCAGCAGAGCAGACAATGGGCGCACCCCGGAGGCAGAGCACCATGCAGACCCCACGTGCAGTGAGTCGTGCCACCTCACACGGGGCAATGTGCAGACGCCAAACAACACATGACTCGTCCAGCAAGGCAAGGTGGGCTGTGAGCATTGCCATCCGTGATGAATGTTGTCCATTTCAGCCCCACCATCATCTGAACCTCGACATGTACCCATGCTGCGTGTAAGTGTCTTAAGCATGTCCCTGCCTGTTGCTGCCGTTGCCTCGTCCGTACTGACACACACATGCCAATAAAGCCTATGCCACTCCACTGGTGTCTAACTGTGAGGTGTGTTGTTTAGATTGTCCACTCGTGTGCCACAATGAGCCTCGTCACAACACAGGGAGGAACTGACTGACGCATGTGCAATGGGGGTGTGTCCCTTTGGCAAGCTCCGCCTCTGTGAGCCAGACATTGTTTTTGGATAGGTGCTGGACGACATGTGCACTTACATGACTCCAGCTATGTGTGTATGGTGTCCAACCTCTGACCATGTGGAGCAATGTCATACATCACAACAGATTGTGTCCACACAGATGTGTGTAAGTCGGTATGCGACGTGAAGTTCTGCTGTCACACGTGGTGTGGGATACCACTCCTGGCCTGCCACCGTTTTGGTCACTCCTACACACGGCCCTATTCAACACATGGATGTGTGCCTACGTTGGGGTGTTGTGAGATTGCTGTTGATGTGCAATGGGGACACAGCTAGTACTCACATTCACAGTCATCCAATTGGCCATGTGTCTCAGGGATAGACATGCGCATAGATGTCAGTTACCAGGGTGTACCTTCATGTGCAATCATCGTCCCCACATCCAGCCATACTTCCATACGTGAGTGAACATAGTGATGACACATCTGTGTGATTTAGAATGTTTTATTCACATTCAGGTGATTGACGGAGCTGGAGCTGTACCTGGCCATCCAAGCCCACATCACATGGAAGCCCAGTGGTGGGCCAACCAGAGTCCTTTGGGGATTGCATAGTGATTGGGAAGAGGGAGAGTGCAGTCCACAGCAGGATTGCTGTGTGATTGGCCAGCGGGGAAGAAATGGCAGTCCGTGTCGGGGTCCGGGTGAATGTCGCAGGGTGTTCCGGAGGTCAGTAGGAGGTATTTCCCAGGGCATGATGCATAGGTCATGAGCAGGCAGGGACAGGCCATATGGCGGTGATGGATGCTACTGCCTCCTTCCTCACACAGTAGTTCCCATCCCCTTCTCACTCCCCTGATACAGGTTCTGTGTCCGGTGTGTCCGGTGTGTGTGGCGGGGTGATGGCTGCATCGCTGTGTGCCCCTGACACATCAGACTGCGTAGGTGATGGGGCAGCATCACAGTGTGCCACGGACACATCAGGGGTCGGAGCTGTGTGTGTCGATGTTCCCGCTGCAGTCATCTGGGAACGGCTCAGTGGCAGCAATGGCAAGTTGGAGTACTGCAGGGCGTTGCTGTTCCCAGCCACTGCTCGCTGGTGTCCAGCCTTGGCAGACATACTTCCAGCCTGCATCTGCTCCATGGTGTCCATTGCCCTCCGCATCTGTGCCAACTCTGTGCTGTCATGGCTGGTGCCTGTCTGACCAGACAGTGCTTGTATTAGACTCATGGCACCAGCGAGGTTAGCCAAGGTCTGTGTCGGTGCATGGTGCGTACAGGGGGTGTCCGATAGGGACTGTACGTGGTCCCTGATAGGATTCAGACACCCACGTATGTCATCGAGTTTGGCTGCCACGAGCTCGAAACCCACCCGCAGCTGATGAGCCAACTCCACCTGGCAACCCAACACACGCCGTTGGAATTCCATGTATTGGTTGGGGGGTCCTGGGAGACAGCCGTGGTGGTGTGTGTTTCCTGCTGTGTGGTCTGTGCAGGTGGTGGGGTCACCTTGAGGCAGCTGGCTTGGCCTGCTCCTGGGGGTGGGGTGCAGAGGCTGTCCAACATCCGTTGGAGGGTGTCTTGACATATGTTCAGGTTGTCCTCTTCATCATCAATGGTGGGATGTGTGGTGTGCTCTGCAGAGGATGTTGTTTGTCCCTCTGCAATGTAAAGGGGAGATGCAGGTTAACAGTGTTTCACATGTATGGTGATGATTTGCAGATGTATACATTCAGACTGCATGCCAATGTACATTGTGACTGTTTGGGGGGTGCTGGCTATTTGATGGCAGTCAGTGTGTTTTTCGACTACATGACGGATGTGTGGTAGTACCCGTACATTATCATCACACAGTGTCAGGCAATGCCAGATGTGGGTGGACAGTTACTACGCACGAGCGGAACCTGTTTTGAGCTCCGTCCTGTGGTGCTGGTGTTGCACTTTGTACCACATTGCCTTCATTGCTGATGTTCTGTGATTGCTATGTGTGTGTGCTGCATTGTGGGTGAGTTGCCCCTGCAGCTCTGATTTCATGTAGCCTTCTCCCTTTGAGGCCGGGTGCCTTTGAATTGTGTGCTTTTCGGGACCTGATTTGCTTTTGACTTGGGTCATGTGTGCTCGCGGACTGTTTTTGTGGCCTGGTGAATTGTTCGTCTGCTGCGTGTATTGTAAGGCATGGGTTGTGGGTGCACGTGGACACGTCGGAGTGTGACCTGCTTCTTTACAGATGTGATCCGCACTTGGCTACCTCCATGTTGCTTCGTGGGCCATGTCATTTTTTTGGGGCAGCTGCCATGCTATCGGACATGCAGTGTTACTTGCATAGTCAGTGTGGGTCACGGAGCAGCTGCTTTGCTGGATTCAGCACATGTGCACGGGTCGGTTGTGATATTGGTGATGGGGGGGCCCCTCTGTGCACATTGTGGATGGGGGCCTACTTGGCGTTTCTATGTGTGCTGCAGTGTGCCAAGGCATTCAGGGACATGTTCCACGGTCATTGTGAGTGTGCTGTGTGCTGCGCGTAATTGTGCATGTGTGCCATTGTGCCCATCTCCCCCCGTCACCCCCCTCCCTAGTGGTTACTCACCCTGTTGCTGTTGGGTCAGGTCGTATCGTGCTGTGTCCAGGCCCCCCAATCCTGCCACCGTCTCCTCACTGCTGACTATGGCCACCATTTGCTCCAGCTCCTCCTGTGTCGCAGGGCTCCCACCTCCAGTCGCCGTTGCTGCCTCCCTGTTGGCGGCGAGCTTATGTTTGGTCTGACTTTTCAGATCATGCCAGCACCTCTTGACCTCCTCCAGTGACCTCCTGGACACTCCGACTGCATTGACCTTGGTGACGATGGCCTGCCATATTTCGGTTTGGGTTGCCAGTGCCGCAGTGGAGGTGCCGAACAGTTGTTGATGGTGATCGGTCACCCCCGTGACGATGATCTGGTCTTCCTGCGGACTGTACCCGGTCTTCCTCTTCCTCTTGTCCTTGCCCTTCCCCGAAAGCGGGGTTCCTGGATGGTCCTCCGTAGGGCTTGTGGTGTTCGGCTTGTCCTCTGCACTCGGTCCGGGTGCATCCATGTTGCTACGCAGTTTGAATAGTTTTTGGGCTTTTTTTTTCTTTCTTTTATGGTGCTTTTTTCCGCCGGCCGCATGGGATTTACAGGCCTGTGGCTGGTGTTCGCTGATTTCTGTACCGCGATTGGCCTCATTGCATGATTTCTCGCGTTTCGCATTTTTTGGGCGTGGCGTTAATTTTCACGCTGACATTTGACTCGTTATCTGGTGGCTATCGCATGGTACCGCCTTGTTGTGAATTCCACGTTGACACAGTGTTATTTCCCCATGATAGGCTGCGTTATTGAAAGTTGCGTTACGCTACTCTTGCAGTAGTTATCACACGTTCTTGAGAATATACCCCTGAGTTGTGTGAACCAACATGTTTAAACATATGTCAGTTTAGCAAAAAACCTAATGCATTTGGTAAAAGTAGCTGCGCAAATTGCGGCCACTTTTACCGAATGCACTGTACGAACATAAGGCCCTAGAACTCTAATCTGTGGAAGATTTTAAAGATAAATATGCATTTGAAAATTTGGTCGGATCCTTGAATTTGTTTTTTTTCCCCCTCTACCATGAAAATAATATAGTTCAAGATTACTAGATCCTTCAAAGCGCTTAGCACACTGGCAAGGTGTTGGATAGCAATACTAGAAGCATGCAGTATCTTGAGAAAAGCATAGTAAAAAAAAAGGAAAGGCAAATGTTCATTCTCTTGGCCTAACTAGAGCACAGACTACCTCTGCAAAAGGAGTAGAGAGTAGGTTTCTTTTGAATGTATAAAAACTATTATTTCGAAGAAATAAACAAATATTTCAAGGACATAGGTCCAAGCAGACATGTAGAAAATGCACAGTGTTAGCTCACTTGATTTGAACTCTTACAGGCTAATATTTGTGGAAATCTTATGAAAGAGGGTCAATATTGGGCGAAGCATGTATTGAACAAGAAACATGTCTTGCTGACTATTTACTTATTTGTGGGAAGAACTTTTTCTTTCAACCTGAGCAGGTACTTCCACTCATGTGATTGCTTCACATCTATGTTATACTGTATGCATCTATATATTAAAAACATAAGTAGGACAATGCAGATAATATACTTGGAAAAAAATCAAATTAAATGAGCTTAAACTTGTGCAGTCCTATCTTTTTTCATAGTCACTAGTGCAGATTTATCTACTATGCATTATACCTTTAAACGTAAAACAATTATCACATTTCTTATACTATTGTCCAAATATAAGCTGGCATTTGCTGAAGTTTCGAAAGTTAATTATAGTGTGAAGCAAATGCCGAGTCACAAATACTAAGTGACTTATTTAGTATCTAGTGGATGACCTGCCAGCTAAGCAAAGGCTATGGTCTGTTTTCCTAGTGGAGGACAACCTGCAAAATGTAGAGATTCTACCAGGCTGGCAGGGATCTTTGTATCTTCAGTTTGCCTCCGCTTTGCACAGAGTGTGTCTTTTTTTATGTGGCCAGTCAGCAAAGCAGGAGTTTGTTTTCAGAAAACAAAACAGCAATAACCTTAAAGTGCAGAGACTGTTCTTCCTGTGCCTTAGAGCCATTTAGGGGCATATTTATGAAATTAGTGGAACAGGGCAGTGCAGCAAATCACCTTGCTGCACTGCCCTGCCCTGCATCACTGGGATAAGTCAGGAATGTGCTGTATTTATCCAATATGATGCATTCCTGTTCTTTCCTCGTGCGCTTGTGCCATTTCGGCAGCCTAGCGCCAATGCAGGCACCTTTATACCATGGTGCAAGGCTGCCTCCGTTACATGCAGGATTGTTTTTGTGCAGGAAGGGACACCTTCCTCCACAAAAACAATCCTGAGATGCTTTTTCCTCCTTCTATGTGTGCTGCGGATGCAGCACACAAACATAGAAAGAGGAAAGAACAAAGAGAAATAAAGATATTTCTCCTCGTAACGCCTCACATGTGGAGGAGTAAGATTTTGGCGCATTCCCAAATTTACAAGTCGATGTAAATCTGGGAATGCATCAAAAACCATAGGAGTTGTGAGGGAACACCCAATGCAACGCTGATGGAACGCCTCCCTTGCACAGAGTAAGGCAACCCAGCAATTTGCACTGCGTTGCCTCACTCCAGATTTTTGAAGCCATTCAAAGCAACACAAAGTGGCTTTGTGTTTCTTCATAAAACTAGCTTAGAGGCTTGTGTCATGCATGTAACACTTTGTGTGGTGCAAAAATGATACAAGCCTCTCATAAATATGCCTCCTAGTGTTTTGCCTACCTGGGAATGCCATGTAAGAGATGGGTGTTCTGGCTACGGAAAATATCTGGCAGTCACCCTACCCCCTTTAAACAGTGAATGAAAAGGGCTACCAGGTAAAGTGTTTGTGCTAGTGGAGCCACCCTGAAGCCATCCTGAGGCTCGCCCAGTGAAAACCCAAAGCCTCCCCCTTCTCTGAGTAGAGTAGGGAGAGAAACTGCATGTTTTGTGTGGATGGAGGGCTGTGATTTGCAGCAGTGCTCCCGCTCCACTAAACTCTTAATGACCTCAAAATAATGAACCTTCATCACCAACCAAATTAACTAGGAGTTGTGTACTGTTGCAAAACCATTCCCTATAATTATGTGTATAATTCACAAGAAATCCAACATGGATTTAGAAGCTATCTTTTGTGCATTTAACAGGTTTAATGTACATTTTTGTTGAAGACCAAATTGTGTTAACTTCTAGTATAAAATCACTGGAATCATATTTTTTTCACCCTAAAGGTAATTAAGCAAAATATAACATAGGACTCCTTCAATGTTTATTTCCCATAGTGCTAAATTGAGTTGTTAGAAATAGTCAATATACCTAACTAAACGTTTGATCAGGCCCGGGGCCAGATTTTCAAAAAAGGCACGCAACGCAGCTCAGCACCCAAAGAGGCTGTGCTCCATTGAGTGACAGGGAGGGCACAGGAGAGCACCATATCTACAGAGATATGGCTCTCTCCTCCTCTTTCCCTGGCATTGATTTCAGCTGCTGTGCACCAGGCACACACCTTAGCACCATAGCGATAGAGTGGGTGCCTGAGTCTAGCATAGGTTTTGTACAGGAAGATTAACCTTCCTGTACAAAATACTATGCCTAGATAAGTTTAAACACTTTTCCCACTTTGTGCAGCACTCATGAAAAATCAGATAAGAAAGGAGAAATCAAAACATTTCTCCCGTTAACGCTTCCTTTGAAGTGGCGTTAACTTTTGGTGCTAAACCCTGTCTACAATTGTTTGTATATGGGGTTTTTCATCTGAAGGCATGGGTGGTAGCATAGGAATGCCCATGTACCACCCATGAAATACCCCTTGGTGCTAAGTAATGCAAAGAAAAGCTTAATGCTACTTTGCGTTACTTTCAGTGTACTTTCCAGTGCAAAGCAAGTTTTGCACTGAAAAGTAATTTAAGAAAAAAATATTTTGTACTGGTTAGCTTCACTTTTGTGATGCTAACCCAGCACAAAATGTTATTAAATCTACCCCTTAGATGGTTGCTTCAGCTCCTACCTCTTGCTCAGCTTGTGTGGCTCCGAGGTAATTGCAGTTTTTCACACCTCATCAACCCTTGGCTAGGTGGTCAGCAGACAAAGCTCAAGGCATGTTTGCCTGTCACCACATTCCCTGATATGTCTTTACTATCAGTCAAGGGCCATTAAAGACTTAGAGGAGCACTTCTCCCCAAAGAGTAAGAGCAGATATCCCCAAGTAGGGTTCAAATTCTTGGTTTTGTTGTAAACAGCATTAGGTTGACCTCGGAGTGAATTGTGATACCCAGGGAGAAATCTAAGCATAAATGAGAGCAAATGTTTCAGGAACCCATAGCAGAATGCATTGCTGGATTCTTTTTACAGTAAGGCAATTGTGTGGGACAGGAACTGGGTCACACTGTAGTATAGCTTAGATTCAGAATGTGTGGGACCTCTAGCAGGATTCACTCAGGGACTGTTGCCAAGCACAGCTAGGGCTCACTTTAAAAACTGCTGTACTTTGTAAGAGGACCAATTACAACAGAGAAGAAGAGAAGACTGTCTGCTTGTTGGAAGAATGTGTATCTATCTGGTGAAAAACCATTGTAGAGGTAACTCTGAACCTCTGCACCTGGAGGCTGCTTTAATGACTAAGGACTTTAGCCTCTTGCTAACCCACAAGGACAAAAGGTTTTAGGTAATGAACAACGGTACCTGCCTGCTATTTAAATTGCTGCCCTGAGCTTGGAGAATTTGGATGGCCATGGTGACAGACTGACATGCAGCTGCCTGGAAGAAAATCAGTAAACCAGTTGCTTCCTGAAAAATGACCTTGGACTTGACCCAGAGTTGTGAGAAACCTTCCCATAACTTGAACTTGCTACCCGGTGTATGCTGATTTATTTAAAGCATCATTTTATAAGACACATCTCTGACTTTAAAAACACTCCTCCTCTATCCACGGATCATTGCTCGCATCTCATGAGACACAAATGCACACCAGGGCTTCCTAGATCAGCATTACAATTTTTTTTATACTGTACATAATGGATGTCTAATATTTAGACTCAACATTTAAAACAACGGGAAATCAAGTATTAGTATTTAGTTTGTTAAGTGCACCATTCAGGATGAAAAATGTTCCTCTAAATTTCTCCAAGGCTATGTTTTAAAGGTGTATGAGCAATAATGTCATTATTTTTCTACTGGTACCTTGGATTTCCCACTGGTATTCCTAATGGATTCCTTTATAATAGACCATAAAACCATTTATAAAACTCCCCTAAAGATTTTTTGTTTCCTGAAAGGGAAAGTTCCAAGTACTTTGTTTAGAGTACAGATTAAAACATCGCAGTAATTACTAATTTACTGCCGTAAATCCAAAATAGATAATAGAATGTTTATCTGTGCATAAAACATTTATTTGACATAAACAAGAGACAAATGCAAGCACATTAAGAGCACTCCAAAACACACATACACGTCTTTATTTCCCTGCTTGTGAGTATGAAATTCAAGATTAAGGAAACATTAATCATTTGGAAGTCATAAACTTGATAGTCTGTTTAAATTAAAAACTTCTTATGTTAGTAAAACACTATTGATGTTCACTGTTATGAAGCCTGACGTCTATTTCTCTCAATCTACTATAAACACATATTTTTAAAACAACTCAGTTCCATAGCCATCAAGGGAAAACTGACACGTTTTAATATAAAGCAGCTTCTGGCTTATTATATAATATTTTCTACCAATAAGCACAATGAGATTTGGACTATTGTAATCGAATGAAATCAACTATTCTAATAGCTTGCATGAATTCTGAAGTGCAGTAGTTTGTGAAGTACACAATATATAAACTATATAAGAAATGCCTGGTAAATATACAGTGTAGAGCCTATTTTATATTTTGTGATTGATCCGGAATGTTGTAAATGAAAAAAAGTTACAAAGTACATAAAGTATGCATTATATATTATGTTTTTTTAGATTTTTTACAGATCCATAATGTTTCAGAATAGAAACGAATATAATTTTTGGGGAGTGTATTATAGTACTGCAGCATCACAGGTCAAGTGGTATGGGAGAAGTACAGGTACCAGAATTCCAGATTGTCAGTGACCCCATCTCTAAATTTGAAAGGACTACAGTACCAAATGCAGCCCAAGACAACCTAGAGGGGGACAGGAGGACCACAGGCCGTAAATTCCAGCTGTATCTGCCCCAGAACTCTTGTGATGTGGTCATTTATTCTGTCCACGATCCTGCACCAAAAAGGGCTGGTAGGCGAGCAATGACAAGACACAATGGAGGCTGAGCAGCCTAGCGAACACCTAGGAATAATGAAGCGCCTAGCCACGGCCTAAAGAGCAAGGGTACAAATTTGCTTTCTGGGTTGGAGAGTACCTAGTACATAAAGGCTAGTCTCCTGGTCATTCACTAGATTATACTTGGCTATAATTGGGGATGTCAGTAAGCTGGATGCTTGTACTGCGTCTCATTTCATGTTGTGCTTTGTGGACAACATCAGTAATTGTCAGAGGGGTCTGTTTTTCCTCCTACTGAAGATATTCAGAAATCCTCCCTGCGACCAAGATCAGGAGTGCCTTAATTCCTTGTCTGGGACTGAATATGTAACCACTGTGTGAATTTATATATAACTCTTGGTATTGTCTTTTGTTACTTCTGTTTTAGCTCAAACAGACAGTAATGCAAGTGCTCTGATAAAGGTGAAAATGTGGCCTTTGGCCTCCCTCTCACTATTGTCACTTTTAGATCACTATGGCCACTTTCAAGTAAGAAACTTTTGTGGAACATAAGAGAGCAGTATACGTCCACCAAGTCTATACATATTCGCTTTTTGGTCATAGATAGATAGATAGATAGATAGATAGATAGATAGATAGATAGATAGATATACTTTCAGGACAGAAGCTGAAGTGAGTGGCAAACTCGTTTTGAAAATTTAGCGACGATTCATCAAATGACGCCAAAGTATATATATTATCTACTGGCGGTCGCCAGTAGATAGTTATAGTTAGGACCTATTTTCCATAGGAAATCCGCAACATTCTATTTGAAATAACTCTTGCGTCGGTTGACAAATCTTCGCGAAATTTTCAAACTTTATGGCCTGCTCCGGTCCGCTCCTATCCTGAAAGTTTCGGGGTGATTCGTCAAGCGGGGGCCGAGAAAAAAGGGGGGTCCCAAAACGTGTTTTCCCCATTCATTTTCCCATAGAAAACTTTAGCCACGGCTACAGCCCGAACTGCTGAACGGAATTACACCAAATTTGGCAAAGAGGTAGTTCTTGGTTCAGAAAGAACCCTTTTTGTTAAATGGTGTAAATCCGTTCAGTAGATCCTGAGAAAATCAAAAGGAAAATCACATATATATCTATGGCCGCGTCCGATTCGCGCACCCTGAGCGCACCCTGCGCGCACCGTCCCGATCACGAACTGCATGCTAATTGGCTGTCAACATTCCAAATCAGGAAGTGCTGGCAGCCATTTTATGCCTCGGTAGAACCGAGGCACAGAAACAAGTGCGCAAAACGCACAAAGGGAGCAGGGTAGAAACACCCTGACCCCCTAGGTCTGCTCAGGGGGTCCCACAAGGACCCCCTGGGCAGAAAAAAGCATTTTTTTTCTTTTTTAAACGGCGGGATGCGCTTAGGGTGCGCGGATCCCGCCGATTTAAAAAAAAAACCCACAAGAAACAAGTGTGCAAAACGCACAAAGGGGGCAGGGTAGAAAAACCCTGACCCCCTAGGTCTGCTCAGGGGGTCCCACAAGGACCCCCTGGGCAGAAAAAAGCATTAAAAAAAAAATAATAATAATTTAAAAAAACGATCGTACCGCAGGCTCCGCCCCCTTCCTTTACCACTCTGCAAACGCGCCCCCTGGCGCGTTTGCAGAGGGGGAACGAATTCCCCTTGAATACTGGGGTCCCTGGGGGCCAACTAGCCCACCAGGAACCTCCAGTATGCGCCAGGGGGCTGCGTTGCAGGGAGGTGTACAGAGGCCACGCCCCTTTTTACACCTCTCTGCAACGCAGCTCTGTGGCGCTTTTTGGAGGTACATGGTGGGCTAGTTGGACTCCAGGGACCCTCAGGATTCAAGGGGACTTAATTCCCCAACTTAAAAAGCGCCACGGGGCGCGTTTGCACAGTGGTGAAGGGAGGGCGGGGCTTCAGGTGACATGTGTGCAAACAGGCCCCATTGCGTGTTTTAAGATGGGGAATTAAATCCCCTTCAATCCTGAGGGTCCCTGGGGCCAACTAGCCCACCAGGTACGTCCAGAAAGCGCCACAGAGCTGCGTTGCAGAGAGGTGCAAAAGGGGCGTGGCCTCTGAACACCTCTCTGCAACGCAGCTCTCTGGCGCATACTGGAGGTATCTGGTGGGCTACTTGGCCCCTAGGGACCCTTGGGATTGAGGAGGATTTAATTCCCCATCTTAAAACGCGCCACGGGCCTGTTTGCAGACATGTCACCTGAAGCCCCGCCCCTCCCTTCACCACTGTGCAAATATTCCTCTAATATCAGCCGAACTACGAATTCCGATTTACTCACCTGTTATCAGGAGAGACCTCAGTGCTGCATCTTTGAGCCCAGTACTGATCCTGAAAAGTAATTTTAACCGTACTTACCAGTAACTTGAATTTCCTTCCATAGGATATCATTGCCTGCTTTTTGCTGAAAAAGTTTCTAAGTGTCGATTTTTGAAACATACTAATATTCCTCTAAAATCAGCAGAACTACGAATTCCGATTTACTCACCTGTTATCAGGAGAGACCTCAGTGCTGCATCTTTGAGCCCAGTACTGATCCTGAAAAGTAATTTTAACCGTACTTACCAGTAACTTGAATTTCCTTCCATAGGCTAACATTGACTGGTTTCACTTGGAAATTCTTCTAAGTGTGGAGTTATGGAACTTTATAATATTCCTCTAAAATCAGCCAAACTACGAATTCCGATTTACTCACCTGTTATCAGGAGAGAACCCAGTGCTGCATCTTTTAGCCCAGCACTGACCCTGAAAAGTAATTCTAACCGTATTTACCAGTAACTTGTATTTCCTTCCATAGGAATCCATTGTCTGGTTTTCAGAGTTTCAGTGTCGATTTTCACAAACTACAAATATTCCTTAAAAATCGCCTGTATGACTTAAACGCATTATTTCAACTGTTTACAGGAGATGCACCAGTGCTGGATCCAGGATCCACCACTGAGTAAGAAAAAGTAACGATAACACTACTTACCTGCTAAGTGAATTTCCTCCCATAGGATAACATTGGTGATTCTATGTGAAAAAGTTTCTAAGTGTCAACTTTTAAAATACAATAATATTCCTTAAAAATCACTACTGTAACCAAAACGCTTTTACTCAACTGTTTACAGGAGATGTCCCAGGACTGAATCTAGGATCCAGTCCTGTGGTTAGAAAAGTAATCCATAAAGTAACTAATTGCATTTAACTAGAAATTCACATTGAGCTCAATGTTGCATTGTGTTTGAAATTGTGTTGCCCATTGCAACAACTGTAACTACTGTACTTAAAAGTCTATTGCCTATTTGCAAAGTATTTAAACTAAAGTAATTCATTCTGAGAAAGTATATTTTGTAATGTAATGTATAATGTAATTATAATGTAATTTAAAAAATAAAATATCTAAAAATAAATAGTTTACAAAAATGTAGTAAATCAGTATCAAAAAAATAAATATAACAATTAATACATTTAAAAATTGTCATTTACAAAACCTTTGAAATTCACTGAAAAAACCATAGGTTTCAGACATGTTATAGTTAGGAATTAGCATTTAAAAAACCTTTGAAATTCACTGAAAAAACCATAGGTTTCAGTCACGTTATAGTTAGAAATTAGCATTTAAAAAACCTTACAAATTCACTGAAAAAACCATAGGTTTTAGGGACAGTTATAGTTAGTTGGACATTGCACTCGTACAAAACCCGTGAAATTCCCCGTTATAGTTAGTTCAGGTAAGTATAACTCGCGCCCCGCAATGCACTGCTGATGACGTCACATATTACATCACTCATGACATGGTCAGTGACATCACTGATGACATCACTGATGACATCTCAAATGACATCACTGATGACATCACTGATGACATCATCCATGTGATAATTTGATGCATCTTCTCACACCCTAGTATAACTTTTGATACACCCACTGTAAATTACAGACTGCCATTGTCAAAACCATAGACACTCCAACACCAATTACTATATACACACTCACTGATTCTTAGGTCTACACACACACATCTACTCACTCACCCGTACAGTCACTCATACTTATAGTCACTCAGTACAGGACTATTATATGCACTCATACACCTATATAAACACACACACCGCCACTCATCCATAGAGGTACTCACACACCTAGTCAGACATGCAAAAAATTAAGCACACACCCATTTACTCACCTATACAGTTATACACACACCAGCTCACTTACTCATACAAATACTAGCACATTCTTACGCTCTTATACAATCTCTGATACAAGCACACACTCATCCATACAGTCACTCTCACAATCACACACTCTCGCTTATAGCTATTTATATACTCCAACACACATATATACTGCCTTTCACATATGTAGTTACTCACACATGTACCACTGGGACATACATTCACTCACTAACACACTCTTACACACACTTACCCACCCATACAGTCTATCACAGATGCACTCTTGAAACCATCCACCCAGTGAATTACCCACTCCCACATCTATGCACAGAGTCGCACACACCCCACCCACACAAACACTCAGGCACCCATACAGATACTCAGACAACCAATCAATAACTCATATAGACACTCATGTAGCTATTCACAAACCCATGCAGCCACTTACACAGCAACAGACAGACGGATACAGACATTCACCCAGTTTAGTCTCTAACCCATGCATTCAGTAAGATACGTTTAATCACTCACTTATAGAGTTAGTCACGCACCTACTAAATCATCCATTCAGACACTTATACACCCACTCATTCTTCAATACGCCTTTCCCTATATATATTAAACATATTTAAACTTTACAGAAACACACAGTCACTGGATGATGTCATCAGTGATGTCATCAGTGATGTCACTGACCATGTCATGAGTGATGTAATATGTGACGTCATCAGCAGTGCATTGTGGGGGCGTGAGTTATAGTTACCTGAACTAACTATAACAGGGGAATTTCACGGGTTTTGTACGAGTGCAATGTCCAACTAACTATAACTGTCCCTAAAACCTATGGTTTTTTCAGTGAATATATATATATATATATGTGTCAATATATATATTGGGTTTCTTTCCACTGAAAAAACAAAGGTTACAGGGATGATGAGGATGTCATCAATTATGTCATTTGAGATGTCATCAGTGATGTAATATGTGAGGTCATAAGCAGTGAATTGCGGAGCCGTGAGTTATATTTACCTCAGGTAACTATAACTGCTGAATTTCTCTGGTTTTGTTAGAGTAAAATCTGAGCCTAACTATAACATTCTTGTAACCTTTGTTTTTTTCAATGAATTTCTAATATTTTTTTGATTCTATTTCCAAACTATAACGTCCCTGTAACCTTTGTTTTTTTAAGTGAATTTCTAAAGTTTTTCAAAATTTATTTCCTAACTATACCATCCCTGTAACCTTTGTTTTTTTAAAGTAAATTTCTATGTTTTTTTTACTAGTAGTCATGTTTGCAGAGAGGTGCAGAAAGGGGCAGGGCCTCTGATGATCTCTCAGCAATCTCACTGTGTAGAACTTACTTGAGGTAACAGGAGGGGTTCCAGTCTCCCATGTACCCTCATCATCCAAGGACTTCATCCCCAACCAGTAGTGCACCAGGAGGTGCGTTTGCAGAGTGGTGGAGAAAGGTGGTGGGCCTCTGTTGACCTCTCACAAATCATGCTATGTGGCACTTACTGGAGGTAACAGGAGGGGTAGTTGGCCCCCAGGACCCTCAGGAGTCATGGGGACTACATCCTCCAACTAGTAGTGCACCTACTATAACGTCTTTATAACCTTTGCTTTTTTCAGTGAATTTGTAAGTTTTTTAAATTCTATTTCCTAACTACAGCGTCTCGGTAACCTTTGGTTTTTTCATTGAATTTCTAAGGTTTTTTAATTCTATTTCCTAACTATAACGTCCCTCTAATCTTTGTTTTTTAGTGAATTTACGATTATTTCTCTGCAACCTTTGTTTTTTGTTCAGTGAAAAATATGACGGGGGTATCAGTGTCTCAATGGGTCTGTGATTGGTTGCATGAGTCTCTGAATCTATCTGTGAGTAGGTGCATGAGTTCCTTTGTGCATTTGAAAGTAAGTTTATGACTGTCTGTCTGGATCTGTGAGTGGTACATGAGTGTCTAAGTGGGTGTCTGAGTGGGTGACTAAGTGGGTGCATGACTGTATGAGTAGGTCTGTGAGTGAGAGCATGAGTCTCTCAGTGTGTCAATGACTGGGAGTGTGAGTATCTTTTTCATTCTGTAAGTGGGTGCATGGGTCTCTGAGTGGGACTGTGAGTGGGTGTGTGAGTCTCTATGTGTATGAGTGACTGGGTGCATAAGTCTCTGAGTGGGTCTCTGAGCGAAGTGTATGGGTGTTTGGGTGTCTGAGTGGGTCTGTGAATGGGTCTATGAGTGCCTGAGTGGAACTATGAGTGGGTGTATGAGTGTCCCAATGGGTCTGTGAGTGAGTGCATAAGTCTCTGAGTGGGTGAGTGAATGGGTGCATGTATGAGTGTCTGAGTGGGTCTGTGACTGGGAAGGCGAGTGTCTGGGTGGGTCTGTGAGTAGATGCGTGAGTCTTTGAGTGGATGAGTGAGTGGGTGCATGTATATCTGAGTGAGTCTGTGAGTGAGTGTGTGAGTCTATGAGTGAGTTATTGAGTGCATAAGTCTCTAAGAGGGTCTGTGACTGAGTGTGTGAGTGACTGTATGGGTGTGTGAGCAGGTGCATGAGTGTCTGAGTGGATCTATGTGTGGGTATATGAGTGTCTCACTGGGTCTGTCTGTGGGTATGTGAGTGTCTCAGTGGATCTGTGAGTACATACATGAGTGCGTCTGTACATTTGTGCATGACTCTCCAAGTGAGTCTGTAAGTGGGTGCAAAAGTAACTGAGTGGGTCTATGAGTGGCTGCATGAATGCCCAGGTGGGTCTGTGAATGGGTGTAAGAGTCTCTAAGTGGGTATGAGACTGTGTGCATAAATCTATGAGTGGATCTCTAAGTAGGTGCGTGAGTCTCTGAGTGGGCCTGTACATGGGTGTGTCACTCTCTGAGTGAGTCTGTAAGTGGATGCATGAGTACCTGAATGGGTATGTGAGTGGGTGCATGAGTGTCTGACTGGGTATGTGACTGGATGTATAAGTGTGTGAGTGGGTATGTGAGTGAGTGTGTAAGTGTCTTAGTGGTTTTGAGAGTGAGTTCATGAGTCTGTGAGGGTGATCAGCGAGGGTGTACATATATATATTTTTTTATTTCCATCAATATTCAAAAAGACATCGTGATAGCCGCGATGTCCCCTTCGATGGTACATGGGGGCCATGCTGGCGGTCACTGCGTAGTTGTGAATATCACACATGTTTAAAAAAGCTATTTTGGACACATAACTTGTGTCACTAACACCCCCATTTCTCAAACGTAGGGTCAGAGTACCTCAACCCTCACCCTTATGTTGGCTTTGACAGAAATTTTCAGCCCCAGAACCATTCCCAATCCATAAAATGGCGGCCCCAACTTTCTGTTCACATTGCCTCAAGCCAATCACCTCATTTCCGTTGGTGCGTGCATTCACGATCTACCGCGAAATCTTTGAGATTTAACCACGAACACCACCAAACGGCCACTATATCACTTTATTTATCTATAACTGTGTAGATTTAATTTCACAAAAACTACTGAACGGATTTGGAGCACATAACAAAAAGCACAATCTGCATAACAACATCTACTTTTCTAACAAATTTCGTGTAATTTCGTCCAGCGGCTCGGGCTGTAGGTTTGACAATGCGTTCCTATGAGAATTAACATTACAAACGCACCTTTATTTTGCACCCCTATTTCTCGGTCTCCATTGCACGGATCACCCCCAAACTTTTCCTGAAACACAGAACCTACTTCGATGCTTTTTTGGGAAGATTTCATGAAGATTGGTCAAATTACACCAAACTTAGAGGCACGTAAAAAAATGCAATTTCAATGAAAAAAACAAAGGTTACAGGAACGTTATAGTTAGGCACACAAAACCATAGAAATTCAGCAGTTATTGTTACATGTGCTAACTATAAACTATGCCCCTGCAATGCACTGCTTATGACCTCACATATTACATCACTCATGACATGGTCAGTGACAACACCCATGACATCACTGTTGACATCCCAAATGAAATCAAAATATATATATAGATGGCGAGGCTGTTTGAGCGGTAAATAAAACAAATTTGTACATACTCGGGTCCACTCTCGTTTGTTGGCGAAAAGAAGCAACGAAACAAAAGCGAGCAACTGCTATATATATATATATAACATCATTCTTCACTGAGATATTCACACACAACATCCATAAAAAAACAAAGTTTCTTTTAGTTGTTATTTATTTTTCTTAAGCAGTCAGAAAAAGCCAACACGTGTTTCGCGCTCCACTGCGCTTCTTCAGGGCTTATAATTTTCCTAAAATACTGTTATTCTTGTGTTCTTCTTAATTTCAATGGTAATTGTTTCTCTAAAATCTTTATATGACATATATTTTATCCTCTTCTTTATCCATTCTAATTCCTGTTCTTCTGAGAAGTGGTCTATATGGTTCCCGTTGATAAGGTCGCAAAGCCGGCTGGAAGCCTCCTGGTCTGTGTCTCTCCGTTTTTCAACGCGAGGATAAAATATATGTCATATATATATATACGTTGGGTACTCTTGGAGCTTTTTTATTAAACGCGGCTACCCTGCCGCGGAGGAGCACCACCCCGAGATTGAAGGGGGCCACTTGGGTTGGTATTTACCGAGCCATAAGAGTGGAACAGCAACTAAGGATTTAGCGCGCACTAGCATTGTGGAGCTAGTGGAGAGGTGTGGTGCAGCGGCCAGGGCAGCTGACTTCGGAGCACAGGGCTCACGGTTCGATCCCCAGCTCCGGCGGCAGCCCTGTTCCATGTGACTCTGGGCATTAGCTCACTTAATTTCCTTCGACGGCCCCCAGCGCCTTGAGACCCATAAGGGTGAGTAGTTCGCGCTTTACAAATACAGATTTTTTTTTTTTTTTTACATTTACATTCCGAGGCCCATTGAGGGCTTGCTACTTTTGCCAGCAGTAATCAATAGCGCTAACCATCTGTGGAATTATTATGGACACTACAAATCCCAGACTGCCCATCCAGGGCGTACTATTTAGTATTCTTATGACGGGGTGGTGTCCCGCGCTTTTTCGAACTGCCGAAGCCTCTGAGGAGGAGTTGAGATGCTAAAGAAACGCGTCAGGCATTAACGGCGGTCGAGCTGCTCATGGAATCGGGGTGCTGGATGTTCACATACCATTTAAGGCTTGATGCTTGTGGCTGCTGTTCGACTGCTCCTTGTACGTTGGGTACTCTTGGAGCTTTTTTATTAAACGCGGCTACCCTCCCGAGGAGGAGCACCACCCCGAGATTGAAGGGGGCCACGTGGGTTGGTATTTACTGAGCCATAAGAGTGTAACAGCAACTAAGGATTTAGCGTGCACTAGCATTCCGAGGCCCATTGAGGGCTTGCTACTTTTGCCAGCACTAATCAATAGCGCTAACCATCTGTGGAATTATTATGGACACTACAAATCCCAGACTGCCCATCCAGGGCGTACTATTTAGTATTCTTATGACGGGGTGGTGTCCTGCGCTTTTTCGAACTGCCGAAGCCTCTGAGGAGGTGTTGAGATACTCCAGAAACACGTCAGGCATTAACGGCAGTCGAGCTTCTCATGGAATCGGGGTGCTGGATGTGCGCGTACCATTAAAGGCTTGATGCTTGTGGCTGCTGTTCGAGTGCTCCTTGTATGTTGGGTACTCTTGGAGCTTTTTTATACATATATTTTTATATCTAGATATATATATTCACTGATAAAACCATAGGTTTCAGGGACGTTATAGTTAGTAATTAGCATTTAAAAAACCTTAGAAATTCACTGAAAAAACCATAGGTTTCAGGGAAGTTATAGTTAGTTGGACATTTCACTCGTACAAAACCAGAGAAATTCAGCCGTTATAGTTAGTTGAGCTAACTATAACTCGTGCCCCCGCAATGCACTGCTGATGACATCACATATTACATCACTCATGACATGGTCAAGGACATCATTGATGACATCTCAAATGGCATCACTGATGACATCATCCAGAGACTAGGTGATTTTTAAAAGTTTAAGAATGTTATATATAGATATGCCAAGGTGTATTGAAGAATGAGTGGGTGTATGAGTGTTTGAATGGATGATTTAGTGGGTGCATGACTGACTGTATAAGTGAGTGATTAAATGTGTCTTAGTGAATGCATGGGTGAATGACTAATCTGTGTGAATGTCTGTATCAGTCTGTCAGTTGGTGTGCAAGTGGCTGCATGGGTTGGTGAGTAGCTACATGAGTGTCTATATAGGTTAATGATTGGTTGTCTGAGTACCTGTATGGGTGCCTGAGTGTCTGTCTGGGTGGGTGGGGGGGTGTAACTCCCTGCAGGGATGTGTGAGTGGGTGATTTAGTGGGTGTATGGGTTCATGAGTACGTCTGCGAGGGGCTGTATGGGTGAGTGAGTTTGCGTATGGTTGTGTCGGTGAGTGAATGGATGTCTCAGTGGTATATGTGTGAGTAACTACATATGTGAAAGGCAGTATATGTGAGTGTTGGAGTATATATCTAACTATATGTGAGAGTGAGTGATTGTGAGAGTGGCTGTATGCATGAGTGTGTGCTTGTGTCAGTGATTGTAGAAGAGAGTAAGTATGTGTTAGTATCTGTATGAATAAGTGAGGTGGTGTGTGTATAACTGTATAAGTGAGTAAAGGCAGTGTTATTGATTCTTTGGGTGACTGACTAAGTGTGTGAGTAACTCTATGGGTTAGTGACAGTATTTGAGTGTCTGTATGGGTGTATGAGTGCATATATCAGAGGCTGTATTGATGAGTGACTGCGTGTATGAGTGACTGTATCAGTGAGTGAGTGGATGTGTGTAGACCTATGAATCAGTGAGTGGGTATGTACTAACTGATATTGGTGTGTCTGTGGTTTCGAGAATGGTGGTCTGCATTTTAGAGTGGGTGTATGAGAGGTTATTTTAGGGTGTGAGGAGGTACATCAGATAGAAATCTCTTTTCCATTTGTGCCACTTCTCTACTCTAGTCTCGCCCTGCTTGCCTCTTAAGGCCCCTCAGCCCCCCACCCCTCCTGTGCTTTTTCACCCTCCTGCCTCCCCCGCTTCTTACCTGTTTCCTGCATCTTCTTGCTCCTTTCCGCGTCTTTTTTTTTAGACCCCATTGAGCATGTGCCTAGGCCCAGCTCCCCTACCACTTACCTGGGACCGGTCCTGTGAACAGTTTAGGTGCTTTAGGACCTGGCCTTGAGCCTCAAGGACCCCACCTCACACCTCCTGTAGCATCTTCTCTCCTCTTTCATTAACTCCCTCTCCTCTCCCTCTCATGTCTGTTCTCCACTTTTCATGCCCTCTCTCTTTAGGGCCTCTTTCTAATTTTTGCCTCTTTGTGTGTTTTCAGCCCTCTGTCTCATGCTTTTTGATGCTCTCTGCTCTCATTTTATAGATGTTTCATACTTTTGTGCCTCTCCCCCTTTTTTCACAACTCTTAGTGCTATTTGATCTCTTTTTCAATTTAGTGCCTCTCTTCTTGCTTCCCATGTGCTTTTTAGCCTTCTACTCTTTTCTTTTCCTTTTCCCTCCCTCCACTCTTGTGCCTCTCATTGGGCCTTTTCCACCTGGTGCGCCTTTCTTTCATTTTCTGCTTTCAGCCTCCATTGTCTTTTGGGCCACTTCTCTCCTCAAATCTCACCTTGCTTGTCCATTCAGACATCCTGCCTCCCTCTGCTCCTTTCCTGCTTCCCATGTCTTCTTCCGTCTTCCTGCATCTATGTTGCACCTGTTCTACCCCACCCACCATTGCTCCGGGCTCCTCCTACCTCCCAGGACCTACTTAATGGCAGCTGCTGCATAACTGCGCCGTGAGCATGCGCAGCGGGCATGTCACTGGCATGATGAAGAAGCACCTACGGGCAATCCGATCTATGCCAGTCTGCGCCTAGACCAAGTTCAGTGCCACAACCCTTGGTCCGATCAGCCCCGGCCGCTACACAGCAGATACCATCCATTCGCTTGTCCTGATATGCCTAACCACCCACTGTTGCCACACCACACAGCACTGTAGGACTATTCTCTTGCTTCCACTCCTGCTTCACTTGCATTGACACACTGACTCACTCCCCACACACTTGTACACCAGCACCACCCACTCAGACTATCACACCAAAACACGGTGCACCAGAATCCCATCAAACACTCAACTGCATGCTCCTCAACACCTTCTCGCTCAGAAAGATCTCCTCAGTAACAGCGCACCACACTTCCTCTTCCTCACAGAAACCTGGCTAAACCCAACGTCAACTCCCAAAATAGACATGACCATCCCGGTAGGCTACAAAATCACATGCAAAGATCATCTTCGCAAACCAAGAGGAGGACTCACAATTCTTGACAAAGACACCATCAAATGCTTCACAACCACTGACTCAGGCACCTCCTTCATGGAACACATGCACTTCAGCCTACAAGCAAACAACAGATTCACCATGAAAAGAACCCTGGCATACAGTCCATCTGGACCACAAACCAACTTCAGCAGCCTCATCACTGACTTCATCGCTCCCCTCTCCATCAACAGCGACCTCAATTTGCACCTGGAGGACCCCACTGATCTCTGCTCCACATACTTCCTTGAGAGTTTGAGCAGCATCAGACTCTCCCAGCTCATAACAGACCAACACTTATTGCAGGACACACTCTGCATCCAATCTGCGCCATCGGCAAGATTATTTAGTACAACTCTGTTTCTCCGCTCACACGGACTGAATATTCCATCATACACCTCCAAATTTTCAAACCGCAAGCCAAAACACCCACCAGTTTCAGCCTGCCCAGCTGGAACATGAACAAAATAACAGAAGCTACCTGGTGCAATGTCCTTGAAATGGACCAACCCAACACCACCAACAACCTAGACAAGGATTTCATCAACTTTTACCAATGGATCAAGACCTGTGAAGACTCACTAGCACTCATTAAACTTCACAAACAGTACAGAACCAACAAACAGTCTAACTTGTACACAGACAACCTCTGGGGAGCCAAACAACATTGCAAACAGCAAGAAAGAAAATGGAGATGCAACCATGAAGCCGACACCAGAACCATCAACAAGGCTGCACTCAGGAACTAGCACCATCTCCTAAGAGACACAATGTAAAGAGCCCTAGCAAAATGTATTGAGCAAGATCCAACAGCTGTAAAGAGATATTCCCTAATGTTAAGGAGTTCACCATCCAGAGAGCTCAGGTAACTTTATTACAACATGACAGAAAGTCTATGACAACCTACTCAACTTCTTTCACAGCAAAATCAAAAGATCTACAACAACTTCATTCAACAACACAATTCTAAGGACCTCATCAGCAATCTCCCCACCACCAATCAAGACACTCACCTAACCAATTGGAAAACACTCACCAAGGAAGACACCACAGGAATCATTAAAAAGTCCACTCAGGGGCCCCCTTAGATCCTTGGCCCCATCACACCTACAACATTGGAGGATGACAGATCAGCAAATTCATCACCCTCATCAACAACTCCTCGGTCAAATTAACCTCCTTTCCCGAAGTCTGGAAACATGCAGCAGTCAAATCCCTCCTCAAAAAAACTGTGGACGACCCCAGTGAGCTGAGCAATTTCCGAACATCTCCCGGCTCCCGTACTCAGCCAAAGTAACAGAGAAGGCAATAAGCAAACAACTCACCAATCACCTCGAACTACACAACCTACTCGTTCTCACCAATCAGGTTTTCGCAGCATCCACAGCACAGAAACGGCACTCATCACAAGCGGACTAGCCCACAACAATGCATTCTATGCAGGAATCTCCAACAACCTCCCCCACAGACTCCAGACTATCCAGAACGGTGCAGCAAGACCCATGTTAGACCTCCCATGATGTACCCACATTACACCACATCTCAGCAGCATACCTCAATAGCCGCCTTCATTTCCAGCAACCCACCAGACAACTATGCTCAGCCTCACTCTTACTTGCACATACCCTCTGTATCCGCAAAAGCAGAGCGGGAGGTCAGTTATTCTCCCACTTTGCAACCAAAACCTGGAATAATCTCCCAGGAGGAAAAATTATTTACATCAAAGGGAGAGTAGGGTTGTTCATTGATATCCAGACAGGTGTGCCTTAAAGAGAATACAGGCTACTGCAAGTGAAAGAAGGCTAGGAACATCTTCAATGAGAGGCTCTGGAGAGACATACAGTAAAGGAAAATAATAAGTATAGCTTGTGTTGGGAGTTGTTCAATGGAATATTTGCCAAGAATGGGTGTAAGAAATTCTGGAACTACGGGCTAGTGTACAGGGTAAGAATAGCACCTCACCACCACCTCATTCTAACATTCCTGGCCCTGAAATAATTTCCAAAGAAAAATAAATTTCTCTCTGTCTGCTGGGAAAGAAGAAAAGATAGATGAACACAAAGAAAGAAGGGCTCCATGTGCTGAGCAAAATTCAGTAACCTAGCCGTGAATTCCTTGGCTGCAGAAGAGACCATGGGTTACTTGTCAGCATCAAGAAACTTTTTAGAATTAGTCATAAATATAACCCCCAGAATACCAGGACTAGGTCCTGAGGATACCCCAGAAAGGGGACATCTTTGGCGTGCAGGATTTCCATGTTTATCCCTCTATGGGGCATATTCACAAGGACTTATCTCCGAGTTATCGCCAACTTAACGCAACAAAAGTGGTGATAGATTTAACACCCTATTCACAAGCGGGTGAAAACTGCAGACATCGCCAGTATTCCCGCGATAACTGCCCCAAAACTTATCCCCACGGAGGACACCACCAACTAACCCTAATGAGATGCAGAGTTGGCGCTCCCGTGCAAAAACACACGAAAACACCACAACACCATTTTCCCAACGAACTGCCAGATCTGCGATGCGAGTCAAAACCACGCGATAAGCCGCGGTAGCAGCAGGTATTTAACACGTGCCTCCTGCTGGTGTAAAGCCGGACGACTACCTGCAGTAGGCAACAGAGCCCCGCACACAGCCACACCCGAAGAACAAACGACGCCATGGAGCTACTCATCATGCAGCTCGGAGCCCCAACAGGGCCACAACACCCACCGCCACCACCCCCAGGACCGGGACCGGCACCCCCCCGGACCACCATAGAGGCAGCACAGAGCAAGACAGCGGACCTACCAAAAATGCACCACTCTCACAGACCTAATGCCCGAGGAAGTCATTGCCCACTACAGGCTCAAAAGGATCTGCATCATGACCCTCATCGCCCACAGGTTGACGGTCCCAACCCAGCGGAGAACCAACATCCCTCCGCAGACAAAGCTGCTGGCTGTGCTGCACTTGTTGGCGTCTGGTACCTTCCAACCAACAACTGCCAGAGTCGGAGGAGTCTCACAGCCAGCCCTATCAAAGTTCATCACACCTGTCCTGGATGCCATCATCAGCTTCATACCCCAGTACCTTCACTTCCCCCACATTGCGCAGGAACAGCTGGAGACAAAGCAAGGCTTCTACGCCTTTGCTAGCTTCCCACACATGTTGGGGCCATTGACTGCACACATGTCCCACTTGTGCCCTCTGCGGATACTGCACACCACTACCGCAACAGAAAGCACACGCATTCCATCAATGTGCAGGCAATAGTGGACCACCGGGGAATGTTCACCAATGTCGTCGCAAACTACCCCGGCAGTGTGCACGATTCCTACATCTTCCGACAGTCCATCATCAACCAGCGCTTCCAGGATTGACATCTATGGAACTGGACTGCTCGTTGGTAAGTGCCAAATCAACACACCACACACCTCAAAGCCACCATCACACAACGCACAACTGTGGTAATGCACACGTGACCAACCCACATACAACATGTCAATCAACATGCCCACCTACCAGACACAACAACACAACTCCATGGTGATCATGGGCCTCCCCTGCACACAATACAGCCATATCATGGCACCACAGCCACACAACAGCTGAACGTGTGGAGATGAGGAATGCAGCCATGTGCGAAGGATGCAAGTGACCAGTGAATGGGAATGTACACAACGACAAGTGAGGCGTGGATGTGCTGTACAGACATGGGAATGCAAACTACAGATATGTCCATGCAGACATCAACTGCTGGTGACTGGAGAGTAGTGAACAGTGGACTCAACCATGTCACCCCAGGCCGTGGGTCAGATCGCGGAAATGTCGCTCGCTGCATCCCCCCCTCCGTGCGTGAGCGTAGTGGGTTGGCCCGCAGTACGCCAGGCCTGCGCAGGGGTGTGTACAAAAACCCTGTGGCGCAGAGCCTGGTTCTCTCCCGGAAAGGCCAACGTCACTGCCAGGGCGGCGCCTCGCAGTCCGCCACGAGGCCGACGCCGTGAGCAGCGGGGCCTGTGAGCCTGTGCGCCTGCTGCACCCCAGGATGCTGATACCCAGACCAGGCCTGCCCGCCCCAGCGCTCCAAGACCGCGCCGATCACCTGCCGACACCGTCGTTTGTCAAAGAGGGCCCACCACGTGCCGGTGCTAGCTACAAGACCCATGCCCACGACCTTGGCAGCCTCCTCAGGCCATAGCTGTCCTCCGTGACACAGGCCCCCAGGGGTCCCCATACGTTGACATACTCCACCGCTGCAGCCGGGCGACACTGCAGTCCAGCATGTCCCTCATCTAGTACTGAGTCCACATTCATCAATGGCCGGGTCCATGCCAGTGTACGCAGAGGGAGGACTGAGAGTGAGATGCGTCACAGTCCGGTGGAAACACGGATCACGGTTACGGAGGAGGTCAACCAGTAGCAAGGACTGACCTGGTGCCACTAACCCTGTGCGCCGTGAGTGACCATCAGCCTCCGGCGGGACATCGTTGGTGTCTGAGCCTGTGGCCTGGGGGTTGTCATCAGCAACGGCCATGTATGGACTTGGTGTCTGGCATGAGTCTGTGGCATTCATATCCGCCATGTTGCCGGACACAGCTGGCATGTGCCCTCTGCATTATGCCCTGGGGGTACACCTCCCATTCTCCCCCGAGACACTCCGCGGAAGGCACCTCAGAGACATACAAGACCCTGCTCTGCCCTCATGACCCTACCCCAGTCTCCCGCAGGTCAGCATCCCATGGCGGTAGGCCCGTGTCGGCCGCTGTGCATCCGGGGCCACTAACCCTGTGCGACTCAAGTCATGCTCCCTTGTTGTTCTGACATTGCATTTCTGAGTGCCTGATGACTGTTGGAGTTGTTCCCAGCACCAGCTACTCCCTGAGGGCTGGCTTACACTCACCCCACACACAGCCAGCACACGCGTCACTGGATCAGTGGGCCTGCCATCACATCATGCCGAACCAAGTATTGACTCTTTTCTCTCTGCACTGTCCCAGGTGATCAAGGATATGCACTCTGCCCTTGAATGATGACACCCCTCCGAGACCCGAACACACCCGCCCAGAGGCAGTACAATACGGCCCACATACGCACCAGGGGCATTGTTGAACGCACATTTGGCGTGTTGAAGTCACGTTTCAGGTGCCTGGACAGCACAGGTGGAAAGCTCCTGTACAGCCCGGACATCGTGTGCAAGATGATCGTTGCATGTTGTGTGTTGCACAACATCTGTGTATGCACCAATGCCCCATGGATCCCAGTTCCAGAATTACCGGACGATGATGGAGACGATGGGGCAGGTGGCCCACATCCCACTGCAGCTGCGGCAGGACTGGCCCGTAGGAACACCATCATTGCCAATTTCTTCTCATGAGGACGTCACATTGTGGCCGTCCCTGGCAATCATGGGACAGTACAAAATGTCCACAGGCCCAGCATGTGTGAATAAAACATATTTGCCGGTTACAGGTTGTACTTGTACATTGTCATGTCACAGTTCCCTGCTGTGCCAGATGTGATTTTCCATGTTGTGCACATTTGCGGCACCAGTTGTGTCCTGTGTTCTGTTGTGGAGGTGTTGCTGTTTGTACCGGGATGTTGTCAATGTCGAGGTGCACTTATGCTCATGTGCGTATGCTGCACGGTGGGTGATTCGCTCCAGCGGCTCGGATTTGTCTGCCACTGATCCCTTTCATGCGGTGTGCCTGTCAGTTCTGTGCTTCCAGGGTGCTGAGTTGTTGCAGACTTGGGTGACTTGTGCTCTTTGTCGAGTTGTGACTCTTGGGCATGGTTTGTCCGCATATGTGTTGTTGACGTCAGGGGTTGTTGGTGCAGGTAGTTGTGTCCGAGTATGACCTGCTCCTTTTCGGGTGTTGTCCGCACTCAGCCACCTCAGTGTCGGGCCGTGTCCATTGCCATGATGATAGGACTGCAGCCAAGCTACTCATCATGTGGTGTCTCTTGCATTGTCAGTGTGGCTGACGTATATGCATGTTTGCTGTGTTTCGCACGTGGGCATGTGTTGGATGTGTGTATGTTGATGTGTTGGGTGGGTGCCCCTTTGGGCACATGGTGTTTGTGGGACTACTTGGTGTTTGTGTGTGTGCTGAGGTGTTCCCGTGGGATCAGGGACATGATCCAGAATCATTGTGGGTGTGCAGTGTGCCCTGCTTGATTGTGCATGTGTGCCATTGTGCCCATCTCCCCCCGTCCCCCCACTCCCAGGTCGCTACGCACCATGTTGATGTGATGTTGGGTCATGTTGGGCAGTGTCCAGATCACCAACTCATGTCACCGTCTCCTGACTGGTGACTGTGGCCACCATCTTCTCCATGTCATTCAACTCCTGGTGTTCTGCTGGTCCCCCTCCTCTGGCGTGCGTTGCTGCTTTCGTGTTGGCTGCGGGTTTCTGCTTGGTTTTGACATTCACATCAGTCCAGCGCCTCTTGTGCTCTTCCATTGTCCTCCACTGCCATGCGAAGGCATTCACATGGTCCGAGGTGGTGTGCCATCTTTTCTTCTTTGTTGCCAATGACACGTTGGAGGTGACGAACAGTTGGTGGTGGGGTTCTGTCTCATCCGTGGCGATAATCGTGCTTTCCTGTAGACTGTACCCCGTCTTCCTCTTCCTCTTCTCATTGCCCTTCCACAAGCCCTGTATTCCTGGGTGTTCCTCCATGGGGAATGTGGGGTTCATGTTGTCCTCTGCAGTCGGTCAGGGTGCATCCGTGGTACTCCGCAGTTGGTTTAGTTTTTAGTGGCATTTTCCGTATGCTGTTCTTGTGCTTTTTCCCGCATTACGCGTGGGGATTGCTGGCCTCTCGCTGGTTGTCTCTGTTTTCTTATCGCGTTTGGGCCCATTGCGTCTTTTTACGCGTTGGGGTTTGTGTTTTTATCACCGTCGCGGTGGTTGTATCACGGACTTTGGCCGCGTTTTCGGGGGACTATTGCATGGTACCGCCATGTTGTGAATTCCACGTTAACACAGGGTAATTTTCCCGCAACAGGCTGCGATGTGGAAAGTTGCGCTAACATTTTTTGGAGGTGTTTAGCACACGTTCTTGTGAATATCCCCTATGAGTTTTATGTTGTGAAAAAATGGTTTCAACAAAATCTTACAGTGAAAATAATGGCTTTATAAAGCCTTTTCTGGCTACAATGTGTTGCCTTGCCCCTCTGGAGGATGCTGAGTACTTAAAAAGTAGAACCAAACTTAAAATATGGAATCGGGGTAAGGTGAAAAGTTAAATTGTGACAAATCTCCTTTGGTGAATACAAAATCTGACTGTATACTTCAAGGAACTTTTGGTGCCAAAATGTAACTCTTCAGCATTAATTTGACTACAAATATTCAACTTTAAGGGACCTTAAGCTTAAGCATTTCGCTGGAAGATTTTGGGAACTGGAAATGTAGTACAGTCCAAAAGTCAAAACTTTGACCAGTGTGACCCATTAGAGTTACCCAATCTATGCTCTATCACAGTTGGCACAAAATGGATGCTGGTCTATCATATATTTTAACATTGATTGATGTTGTGTCATTTCTTGGTGCTTTTGTTTTACAATCATAAGAATCCATATCTCAGGTTCTCTTATCTGGGAAGGACTAAAAACTAAATTGGCTTGTTGAATGCTCATCTGGATTGCCGGAAGAAAGCGCAATTCTGGTGCCAATCTGCATAGAATAGTATACATGAAAGGTTTCAAAGGTCTCAGAAGAACACAAATAGGAAAAAAACACAAACGTGAAAAACATTCTTGGCAAACCTATGAATCTTGGTTGAAGATGAACTTTAGAAATACATAGAAGAGCAAAGTGATAAACTCCTCCTGAATTAACAGAAATGTGAAAGAGTCAGGCCAAATTTCATAAGTAGAATCCTCCGGTAGATCCAGCAGCAAGGAACATCAATGAGGGACAAAAATTGAATCAAGGGGATGAAGAATGTGATGAATGCAACCTATTCTTCATTGAGAACTTCCAACCAATGCCAAACCAACTGACTTTTTAAGTCTGTGTTTGATAAGACGTTTTTTTATTTTATTAAAGTTATGTGTAGAACAAAGTTACCTATAGGGCGTTCCACCCAGACTGTGCTCATTATTCTGTGGTCTGTCATTCACATTTTTCGTCCAACCTCTCCAGAACGCATCTTGGGTCAATGTGTCAGCCCACTTCATGCATTGGCTGACTTCTCTCTGAGTTACAGCTTGCTGCCTTTTCACAAGAAGCACATCAACACGCAAAATAATTGCCTTCATTGTCACAGAGTACTATGGCAATGTGCGCTTTTTTAAGACCAAAACAAACATTTTGCCTTTATCCAATGTTTTTGTTTGGATTGATGAGGGCCAGGCAGCTTCCTGAACAATAAAATTGTGCAAAACCCAAGAAAAAAAAAAACAATAATTGCCAAAAGGCCGGTGGCCAAAGCCAGACCAATTGCTTTGCCAATGCTTGTTATATATGGTTCTAAGAGGAACTGATATCACAGGAAAGACCTTACTTTATCTTGGATTTGGATCCTTAAACAAGTTTGTATGGATACACCATCATCTTGCAAAGGGTGTGGTACAAGGTTTCTCCATGCCCTCATTCTTTAAATTATGGTGTCCACTTTCGAAAATGAAGAAGCCCAAGTTTAAGATCTTTCCCCCAGCACTGCCTTTTGTGCTCCTGTTGCCATAATTCTCCCTCTGCACTCCAAGAGTTCATGGAAGACCCTTCCAAGCAGCACCACCTAGCAGTCCAGGCAGTGAATTTTAAGCATGGCATCATGGAATGCGCTGCCTGACAATACAATCAATGCTACTTCTTCTTTGGCCTGCACATAGCCTTCAGTAAGTTTAGCCGGACAGAGAAGTTAAAGGATGAATTAGAGATGCTCTCTGTTAAGGATTATATCCAATTTAGGAAAATTTGCGCTACTATTGTTTATTTAGATCTCCCCTTAACTTGGTAGGGAAGGTCCCCTTTAGCTCGCTTTAGGGCTGTGACAGTTTGGCGTTTACTAAGCTGCTAGCCTGCAGCACACATAGTAAGAGGAAATATCAAGGAGAAATAAATGCATCTGTCCTCAATACACCTCATCTCAGGAGGTGTAAGGATTTGGCACTTCCCTAGGTGTACATGATCTTGTGAATTTGGGGCAGCATCAAAATCCATGGGTGTTGCGTGAGGGAAAACCCATTGCAACACCCATGGAACTCCACCAGAGCATAGAGTAAGGCAACACAGCCTTTTGCGCTAACTTGCTTTCTCCATATCTATCAGTCAATTCAAAGCCATGCATTGTGCCTTTGTGTGGCCTCATAGATATGATTCTGTAATCTGAACTGCCAGAGTGTCACGAAAAGTGATGCTCTGGCAGCTCTGCTTTGACTTATGGCGAAACATAATTTGATGTAAAAATATTGAATGAAAATAGCTCATTTTATGTGTGCCGTATTTATTGTCTCCCATCTCATCGTTAATATACAGTGATCCCCTTGCTCTTGAGAAACATTTTCCCATACCGAACACCAACACATACAAACAAAATCAAGATGAGGCTGTCAAAAATTGTGATACATTTATGTCAATGGAAACTGACTCCACTACAGGAAAAGCATTAGGAAAATTGCCTAATCACAGTGCTGCCAAGAAGGGGTAACACCGTTGAGGTAACTTCAGATTTTTAGAGCATTTCTATGAGCCAAGAGGTGGTCAAATGTGGATCAGCTGAAAAAGAAAAATGCGGTGAGTTTGCAGATGGGAGTTCTGTTTGTGGTAATGCCCATTGTGAAAACGGCTAACCTGACATGTGGTAGCCCAGATGAGTTTAGATGCTTCACTGGAGGTGGCAGAATGTTAGTGGATGCCCTGATCTCTGAGTACCTTGCTGATGGTTTTGATTTTTGCAGTTATAGCAGTCATGAATACAGATAAGCTGCAGTAAATGCATAATGGCTTTGATGGTCTAACATAGGCACTAACCTAGCATGTGTTCAAGACTAACAGTAAACCCTAAAGTAACAGAGTCCTTCCTTAACTCAACATCATTATAAGAAGAATAAGAGGAGTAATAACTCTGAGATTTAGTGGATGAATTGAGTGTGTGGGCTGAATTAAATTACATATACATAAGAAATTATAATGTATTGGGTGGTGAACTACGATGGCATACCCGATACATAATCTACTGAATAAAAACTCAATACACAAACTGAGGTATACATGGGGAGCAAACATGGAGAAAGATAATTTGCTTTTCACACTGCAAACCAACCCTTCAAATGAAGTGAACACTATTTTATGTTGAGCATAAGATCTGGTGCTCAAGTGGAAGGTGTTATAAAGCAATCAGGATAACCCCTAATTATAATACTTATGACAATGATGGTGTGCAACAAAAGTCATCTGCCATTTTTAATCCGAGAAAGGGATTCTGATGACACATCTACCACTAGTCTACTGTTGAATACCAAGCTGAGAGAAACAAAGATACAGAATGAATATGGTCATGCAAGGTTAGTCTTGAGTCTATTATACCTCCATTGACATAGAATTCGAAGTCTAAGTACACAATGTAGGAGGAACACATTTTGAGCGAGAGCAATATCAAAATGATGGAGGATCTGATATAGTGAGCAATATCACATTTTCAACATTACCTAATAATAAATGGAATTCTATCTGAAAATAGCCACATTATAATCAAGACTGTTCCGAAAAAAAGCAGCAGCAAACTCCATATATCATACAAAAAATTAGCCACGCACCACATCAGATGCAAAACTTCCCTGAAGATGATCCACTTAGACTCAAAAGAAATTGCAGTGATGATCATGGCTGCAAACAGCAAGCAGAAGAAGAAACTCGAGGTTTAGAAACAAAGGCTACACTTGTACAATACTCGAAATCTCAGAAAGTACAACAAACTGACAAGAGTTGATTATTACAACCAAAGTATAGAGAAGCAACAAAAAGCAAAGTAATACCACATTCATCACCACTTGCATAAAAACATATATACATAGAGGGGCAGATTTACAAGCCCCTTGCGACAACTTTACGCCACTGATGGAGCAAGGTTTCAAAAATGAAACTTGCTTGTACGCAATCCTCCTCATAGTATTAATTTATTAAATTTGTATTGTCAATACTAACCTTTGCATTCACAAACACAAGAGGGACAGAAGCTTGCCTATGTGTTTTACTAATGAATAACGCTTGTCTGTAATCCAAAATGTCCGCTAAAGCGCGGGAACCTCAATGCGCATGTCGCAACCTGATCACATGGTGTGACGTCTTTCTTTGCTTGGTGGCAAAACTTCTGCTTCTGCGCAGTGTGCGCTAAAATGGCCGCTAAATGTTTTCACATGCTTAAGCTTGCTCTCATGTCATTATTAAATTGTCGTTTTCTTAATGCTACTAATGCAGGATAGTATTATAATTAATTGGGAATAGAGTAGGAAAAGTGGGCATACAGTGAAACATTTTATTTGTGATTTTAATATTTTCTTCTTGCACTTTTAGTAATTCGTAAACTTGGGCCTGGGTTGGTGACATGTAACTCGAGAGACAGATGGTTCTGCGCATGTATCCTGTGTGCCTGCCAAGTGAAGTCAACTTGGACGTCTCCCAAGGCCATGACCCATTGGCCGAAGATGCTGTACTTTATGTTTCCTGTGGACAAATTGATACTTTTCCCCTGTAAAATGTATAACATTTGTCGTGAGACGGGTGGGAAATAAAGCGAATGTATTAATTTGAAGGGGAGGGAACGTAAAGACCTTAGGCTTTACAATTTAGGCCAAATCGATATGGTGCGAGAATCCACCCCCTGTCCCTGTCCAATCAGAAGTAGTGGCCCCATATTTTAGCAACATTAAGGGGAGGTACATGGGCGTAGAAGGGTATAATAGAATATAGCATTAGTTAATTAGTCAGAGCATGCTTTCACGAAGAACAGGCGTCCATGCTGCGAGAGAGCTCTTAGCTCCAGACTGCCATGCTGATCGGTTGCTGACTGAATCCCTGTCCAGAAGAGGTCCTGAGGAGGGGGCGGCGGAGTCCATTAGAACGGGAGAATCGAGGAGAAGTCGAGTATCAGAGAGGGAACGACGCAGGCGTCGTTGTAGAGAGGTCACCGGTCCTGTCCTGATCCTGGAAGAAGTCTTTGCTCTTCATCCTTCCTGGGTCCTATCTTTTCCAACTCCTTGGCCAAGGGGCTTGGTTCTCGCATTTAGGTAACTATACTGCAACCTTTAGTTGCGCTGCTGTCTCTATTCTCTTCTTTTCCTTAAACACCGTCATTGATTAGCAAAATCATTTCTATGCTTTTTCTTGGGTATTTCAATCAAGTACCGTGTTTTCTGTATTTTACTCTGCTAAAACTTTAGATAAACATTTTAAAACTTCCTGACTCAGTGGTTATTTCAGGATTATGAACTATATTGAATGTCACTCATTTTAAATTTCCCAATTGGCAAAGGATCCATTGGTAAGTTATTACTCTTCAATCAGAAGGTAATTGGTAGCAGGGACTTTGATAAAAGAGTACATCTGACACCCAGCGTAAGTATTAGTGTAGTATGAATGTATGGGCCCAAGTGAGTATATGGTGTATGAATGCTGTTGGCTAATATTGCGCTGGATCAGTTTTCTGGTAAGCAGAGGACGGTTATGGTTACTCTTTGTTAATTGGGTAATGAGAATTTTTATTTGTATTTTATGAACTAACATCCGCTTAAAATTTTGAGTTTGTTTTATGTTGTCCAGAATACCCAGGGGTAAAAAGAATAGTGGGTGGCAAGTGGAAGCCATACTGCAGTGAGGTTATCTGTCAGGCAGAATTAGTACTGAAAAGTTAAGCAGGACTTTCAGTACTCGTTAGGGACTCTATGCGTGTGAGTAATAGCAAAAAGGGTACGCTGATAAAAATTTGATGTTATATCACCTAGTAAGGGTAACATTGGAGAAGTAACAGGTACTTCTGGAGCTTGTGTGAAGAGTAGACGGAAGTGTTTTACTCGTAGTGTATGTTTTAGTAAACGGAAAGGTTTTACTAAAGTGTGGAAGAAACTATCCTTTTCAAAATTAGTGGAAACTGGCACGATAGCGAATGTTTTATGTTGTTACTGAAATTTAATTAAGATTTATAGAGAAAATAAGTTTGCGTAAATTTTTGTAAAGGGAGGGTCAGTTGCCGGAGAGGGAGCTGACGTCACAAAACGCCGCGCTGTGGTAGGTTGAAACAGCGGGTGTGGAGAGACACTTGTAAAGGAGGGGTCAGTAGTCAGGAGTAGTATTGACGTCACAGGTGCCGCGCTGGGATTGGTTAAACCAGCAAGGACAGAAAAGAGCAGATTGTAAAGGAGGGGTTGACAGAGAAACGTCACCAAAAGGCCGCGCAAGGATTGGCTCGGAAATAAAATATAGCAGACATTTGATTGGTCGAGATTTTAAAAGCAAAATTCTTAGTGGATAAGGATTGCATGTTAAAACGCGATCCGACTTTAACAGGAACTCGTCCGGATAGGAGATTCCTAGGTTTTGCAGAATATAATTTTGTACACAGAAGATTAGATAGAATGTACGGAGAAAAGAGAAAAATGTCATTCTTACAAAAGATTAAGAATTATTTTAAAAGGGACAAACCAATCAAAACTAGAGAAGGAATTATTATTCCACCAGCCAAAACGCCAGCATCATTTATGATGATGGAGAGAGGTTATCATACTTGTGTATGGATGAAGAATTGGATAGAATACACCAAAAATGATGGAGTATTAGCATTTCCCGAGAATGGTACCTTCAATGGAAGAATTCTTCAAAACTTGAGATTGAGGATGAATGATTTAGAACCCAGACCTAGATTAACCCAGTACGAAGCTCTAGAAGAATGGGAAACCGAGGCATTTGAGCGGGATAGATCTAGAAGTAATAGGAGTTACCCAGGATTTTTCCCCAGATATTTACGTGAGTCGAGAGAGGGTCAGATGAAACAATGGAGAAGGGCAATGATTACAGAAGGACTGTATCCATTATTCACAGAAGGAGAGAAATCAGGAGGCAAATGTACAGAAAAGACAAAACATTTAATGAGAAATGAGGAATCTGAAGACGAATTTATGGAGGAAATGTTAAGAAATCCCCCACCATATCAGGAAGGGATAAGTGGATGCACCCCAAGTGCACCACCAAAAACTCCATTAGTGCCACAGGTAATGCATCAATTCACCCCGAATAGAATACTACATGATAAAGAAAAAGAAGCCATAGAAAAAACCAGAGCAGAATTAATACAGAAAATAACTCAGATAAAAGTACATCCTGATTCGTTGACCATACCTGTAACAATTGGTCCAGTAGTTCCATTATATGGTACTCAGGGAAGTTGTCCTCTACCGATACTTACACCTACTCCTGTGAATAATCCCAAACCTGAAGCTCCAGTTATAATTGAGGATCAATTTAGTGACTGTGAATCCACAATATCACTTATGGACTTGCCTATTCGAGGTTCTGTAAATAGTACTCCAAGAAAAGATGTACCTGGAGGTTCAAAAGATGTAAGTTTAGTAACTTCATCGGGAGCAAAAAGTGCTACCATAGTAACACCTGAAGATCTAGAAAGATGGGTGCAAGGGTCAGTTAAACAGTGCACACCTCCGAAAATATTGGACATTCATAAATTGAAAGTTGAATTAGAAGAAATAATAGCAGGAAATGTAGGACTAGAACGCTTAAATACCTATGATGAAGAAGAATTATTATTCCTGTGTAGGAGTATCACCAGAAATGTAAGGATATTTCATGAAAAATTATCCAATTTAGCACTACAGATGGGAATAGAAATAGGGAGATCAAAGGTATTACAGAAACCCTATAGAGCAGAATTTTCAGACAAAGACTTAGAAAATATGAATGCCTCTGGAAGAAGATTACAAATAAGAGAATTAATGTTAGTTTTGCAAAAATGGGGAGACCTAGATAAATGGAAAACTAGGTGGGCCAAGAAAAAGGAAGAAGCACGAACAAGTAGAACAGCATCAGAATATGTGATGAAGGAAACAGGGAAAGCAGACCAGATGTATCCAATGCGAGAAGTTGCGGGAGGAGGATATGTACATGTCCCATGGAGCAGACAGGATATTTTGTCATTTACGAATGATTTTCCAAAATTGAGAGAAAAACCAATTGAATGGTACAAGCAGGTTGAAAGGTTTGTGAAGGTGTCAAAGGTATTGTTGAAGGATTTGGATGGTCTGTTTGACATAGTGGTACCTGCCGATTTATGGACAGATTGTAAGATCACAGTGGATTGGCCAAGTGATGTGTATCCCAGAGATCCGAAAACAGGTGCCCCGTCAAATGACGTGATGAAAACGTATCAGCAGGTGATAACATACCTGAAAGGGAAAATACCCCGAAAGAAACAGATTGGGTGAAAATAGATCGAACCACCCAAGAAGCCAGTGAAACAGTACATTCTTACTATGAGCGCCTATTGCAGGTGTTTAAACAGTATAGTGGATTTGAGGACATTGGAGACAAAAACATAAGTCAATTTGTGTATCGGTTTGTTTACGGTCTGAAGCCAGAGATTTGCCAGATGATTAAACAGCATATGCTGTGTTGGCAGGGAAAGCCCATAGATGAGATTCTGAAGTATGCAAAATATTGTGGAGACGATATTGAGGATAGACACAAGAAATTGCAGGAAAAAGTGATGTGGGCTCAGGTGAAAATGGCAGAGAAGCAGGGAATTAATTTGGAAAATCCGAGTGAAAATCCAGGAAAAGATTCTGGAACGAGTGGTGATACGGGAAATGGTGGAAAATTTAGAGGACAAATGAGTAGAGAAGAAGCTAAAAAGAAATTTCCTTGTCATGGATGCGGAAAATTGGGGCATTGGAAGGACGAATGTAAAAAGATTCGGAATAATAATGGCCCAAATCAAAACTTAAATCCACAGACGCAGAATGACTCACAGCAGGGTGTAAATCCCCAGAGTCAATTACCACCTCCACCTGTTCAGGGTAATGTAAGCAGAGCAAAGCATGGTACAGACATTGGATACCCAGGAGGGAGTGGTAAGAATGATTATATGACATCACAATTTCTTTTGCAGGACAATTACTGTGAATTCAACTCATGACGGTGCCTAGGAGAGGGGAAGAAGGAGTGCGTACTTGGCGCATCCTTACAGGTAGATCAGTCTGGTCCATATGTTGAAGGAAATGTGAAAGGTAATGATATTACTTTCCTTTTGGACACTGGTGCTACCAGGTCTACGGTGAGATCAGCAGATATCCCAGACCTTCCTCTCTCTGGTGAAGATATCCAAGTAGTAGGGGTAGCTAATCAAAGAATTGGAACGCCTCTTACAGAACCAATGGAAGTCAAAATAGGAAACTTCAGAGAAATGCACCAATTTGTAGTGTGCGATTCTAGCCCAGTGAATTTATTAGGTAGGGATTTATTGTGCAAAATGAACTGTACAATTTTCTGCACGCCAGATGGTGTGGCAGTTCAGACACCAGATGAGGACCATGTATATAAAATTATGGTTGCAAAACAAGGTACAGAAATAGACGAAATGTTTTCGTTAATAACAAGAGATGAGTTGCCAGAAGAAATAAAAGGTACAGTAAACCCCATAGTATGGGATTTCACGGGAAAAGAAGTAGGACTTATGGCAAAAATAGATCCAGTTAAAATTACTGTAAAAGAAGGTGCAATTTTCCCAAATACTAGACAGTATAAAATGAGTGCAGAAGTAAAAACAGGAGTTATTGAAGAAATCAATCGAATGGTAGAACAAAACATTCTAAAAGAAGTAATGAGTAGCCCATGTAATTCACCAATCATGGGATTAAAGAAACCTAGTGGAAAATATAGGATTGTTCAGGATCTGCGTAAAATAAATAAGAATGTGGAACCATGTTGTCCCATAGTACCAAATCCTGCAGTAATTCTATACCAGATCCTTGGAATGCAGGATGGTTCACAGTAATTGATTTGTGTCAAGCATTCTTTTCAATACCATTGCATCCAGACAGCCAGTATCTTTTCTCATTTAAATTTGAGAACAAGGTCTATGTGTGGAATCGTGTTCCTCAGGGGTACACAGAAAGTCCTTCCATCTTCAACCAGATACTGAAAAAGTGCCTGGAAAAACTAGTGATGCCAGGAAGCTCAGTCTTAGTCCAATATATCGACGACTTATTGGTGGCGTCGACCACCAGAGAAGACTGTGTTGTTGACTCCATAGCATTATTAAATCTTTTGGCTGAGGAAGGGCATAAAGTCTCACCTGAAAAGTTACAGTTTTGCAGGACAGCTGTTAAATATCTGGGACATCAAATTGAGAGGGGAAAAAGAAGAATAACCTCTGAAAGAGTAGAATTAATAAAGAGAATGCAAATGCCTGTAACCCAAAGACAAGTGCGAATGTTCCTAGGAATAGTAGGCTACTGTCGACAATGGATACCAAATTTTTCCATGTTAGCTAAGCCCTTAATTAACATGACGAAAAAGAAAGCAAAGGACCCTGTTGAGTGGGAGGATGAAAGTGTAGAAGCTTTTGTAAAATTGAGAAACGCACTTTGTTCAGCACCTGCCTTAGGCATGCCTGATTATAAAAGAGAATTCGCATTATTCTGTCAAGAGAGAGAAAATTGTGCACTTTCTGTCCTAACTCAGAGACATGGACTAGACAGACGTCCTATAGCGTACTTTTCTGCTACATTGGACCCAGTAGCAGCCGCGTTGCCAGGATGCTTAAAAGCAGTGGCAGCAACTTGTTTGAGCATTGAACAAAGCGAGTCAATTGTGATGGGACATTCTGTAAAAGTGTATGTTCCACATGCAGTTGTCATTCTGTTGACTAGAACCCAAACTCAGCATCTTACTCCTAGTCGGCTGACTAAATATGAGAGGATAATAATGGGTGCTGAAAATGTGACCATGGTAAGGTGTACAATAATAAATCCAGCAACTTTATTGCCGGACCCATATCATGAAACAAATAAAGATAACGAAGAAGATGAACATGATTGTGTACAAATTACAGAATTATGTACAAAACCACGCCCAGACATAGAGGAACAGCCTCTTAAAAAGCCAGACAGGGAGCTATTTGTCGATGGTTCATGTCAAAGACATGAAGATGGTAAACTAACTGCTGCCTATGCGGTATGTGAATTAACTGGAATAGTCGAAGCATCCTATTTACCAGGAGTAAAATCTGCACAAGTAGCTGAATTGATTGCTTTGATAAAAGCTTGCAAAATTGGGAGGAATCAGAGAGTGACCATATTTACAGATAGTCAATATGGTTACGGGGTTGTGCATGATTTTGGCCAACTGTGGATGCAGAGGGATTTCATGACTTCTTCAGGATCCCCCATTAAAAATGGACAATTTGTAAGGGAATTGCTAGAAGCAATACAATCACCAAAAGAATTGGCTGTGGTGAAATGTGCCGCACACCAGTCAGGAGATGATTGGGTGGTAGTCGGCAACAGATATGCGGATCTGGTGGCTCAACATTGTGCCAAAGCCAGAATGTCAGTCAATAAGAGGGTGGAAAGAATGGGAATCAGCTGCCAACTTATGCTGTATATGCCACCTGAAACTTGGAATGACGTCAAGAAATTGCAAGATGAGGTTGATGAAAGTGAGAAGAATTTGTGGATCAAAGTGGGTTGCTCCCAAAGAGGAGAGGATGAAGTATGGATCAGTGCTGATGGCAGACCAGTCACGCCAGACTGTTTACTCTCACAAATGGCTAGAATGCACCACGGAGACTCACACATAGGGAGAGATGCAATGATTAGGCTGTTCAGACAAAATTGGTACAATCCTAAATTTAGGGCTGTTGCAGAGAGTCTTTGCCAGAGATGTCTAACTTGCCAAATGCATAATCCAGGCAGGAAAACGATAATTGGTTTTGGAAAGATTGGAAAGGCAGAGGGCCCATTTATAAGACTCCAGTTCGACTTCATACAGTTACCACCATGCAGAGGACTAAAATATGTACTAGTCATAGTGTGTCTGTTTTCAAAGTGGGTGGAGGCTTACCCTACTAGGAGAAATGACAGTATTACAGTTGCAAAACTGTTGTTACGTGAGCTCATACCTAGATTTGGTTTCCCAGTATCTTTGGAATCAGATAGAGGAAAACACTTTAATAGCGAAGTGATCCAGATAATCTGTGAAGCATTTCAAATCAAGCAGAAATTGCACTGTGCATATCGCCCAGAGGCTTCTGGAGTGGTTGAACAATTAAATGGCACTATAAAGTCAAGATTGGGAAAAATGTGTGCATCAACATCATTAGAGTGGCCAGACGCATTGCCACTTGTTTTGATGGGACTCAGAAGCATACCTGACAGAACGACAGGATTAAGCCCTCATGAAATAATGATGGGAAGAGCAATGAGACAAACACATGTTCCCACAAACAAATTAGTGAATATATCTGATGATATGGTTCTGGATTATTGCAAAGGATTGGCTGACCTAGTGCGTTCTGTCTCTCATCAGGTTGGAGAAGACGCAGTTTCCAGGCAGCCTGAACTAGAACATGATCTGAATCCTGGTGATTGGGTGGTAGTGAAGAATCACACCAGAGAAACGTGTCTATCACCCAGGTGGAGCAGACCTTGTCAAGTTATATTGACCACCAATACAGCAGTGAAGTGTGCAAGATTTCCTAATTGGATACACGTAAGCCACACAAAGAGAGTACCAGACCCTGAAGAGGAGAATTCACAGACAACACCAATCACTAAAGAAGCTGAAGGTTGCCCAGCAGAGGAATCTCAGGATCGAGGTTCGAGAGAAGCTGACAGAGAACAACCGAGCACAAGTCAGGATTGGATACCAGTGGTAGAAGTTCCTGAAGTATACCACAGAACAAGAAGTCAAGCGAAATTGGAAGAAATAGAAGAAGATCAGATAGGTGAAGAAGAAGCAGTTCAGGAACAAGAAGAAAAGACATTAAGAAATCCTGAACAAGGTCAGATAGGGAAAGAAAATTGGACTCAAAACAGTGAAACCCTAATAGACTTTGAACAGGGACAGACAGATCTAGAAGAATCCGGTCAGGCTGCAGAAGTTCACAGTGCAATAAGCCCTGATCAGAACAAGTTAGATCAAGAAGAGTACAAGAAAGAAGAAAACCTTGAAAAACATGAACTTGAAGAAATAAATAAAGAACAAGGTCAGTTATTGGAAACTCACAGCGGAGCTGTTACAGAGAAACCAATTAGACCTGAAAAGGAGCAAACAAGAAACACAGTAATTGAAGAAAACGAAACAGTGCTAAGAAGTGAAATTAACGAGATCCCTGAAGACGAAAGCAAAGAAACAGTGCCAACAAAGAAAACAAGAAAAGGAGATCATTGGCCAAGTGTCATTAAAAGAGTAAAGTACCACATAACAACCAGAAGTGAAAATCCAGATCAAGTACCTGAAGTAACAAGTCAAACTGATCAAGAGAAAAAGTCAGGGAAAAGAAAAAGCAAAAGACTGAAACTTGTGAATAATAAATTCAAGGGTCCTGACTGGACTTATATCATTCTTGAAGATTTTGAAAGCTCAGAGTCAAGTGACAGTGGTGGCGAAGGAACAAGTGCAGAACTAACATACGAAGAAGAAACAAGACCACCCTGACTAAACAAAAGAATCCGCTAAAGAAAAGAAGAAGAGATAAGAAGAGCAATCTTCCTTGTCGAAAAATGCCTGACGATAGAGTTACTGGGAGACCAAAACGAAATTGTTGTAGGAGATGCTGTGCAATCTGCATATGTAGTCTAGTATTGGTGCTTATAGTATGGTTAATCCTGATTGTAGCAGTTCCTTACCTTATGATAATAGATAAGAAGATTAATAATGAAACTAAAGGGAGGACAGCAAACATGAAGGGCAATAGAGTAGAATTAATGACAGAAGATGAGGCAGAAATTCATCATGAAATAGCTGATAATGACACTAGTTTAAATGTTTTCACAAAATTATTGTTTCAATATGTAGACACAATGGAAGTTAGTAATTGCTATGTCTGTATGAAGTTACCTGAATCAGTAGCGGAAGGATTAACATACCATCATTTACCACTGACATATGGCATCTCATGTAGTGTATTAACAAGTTTATTTTATAGAACAGGTAGACTGCAATATTATTATTCAAACTTAGATGTGATATTTTCTGAGGTTCCGATTCGCAAGAGTATGAACCCAGTGCTTAGTAGTCAAGACGCACAGTTTATGGGAGAATTTTTCTTAACAATGAAATCGATAGACATAAAACATGCACATAGACACAATCTAACATGTTCTTTACTAGAAGAAGAAAAGATATTTTTGAATTTAGTAGAAGATAGAAGACAAGATTTTCAAAAGAAAGCTTCTGAGCATAAGGCTCGTTTACCACCTTGGGCTGAGAAAGAAGGTAGTTACACACCTGGCAAGGCTCAAGCTGCAATGGCTCTGGATTTCGTAAAGACAGGGAAAATTTGTCTTCATAGGTTAAAGACTGATTTAACAATGTTTTCATCGGTACCAGTGAATGTGAACACAATTTTTTTTAATTCTTGGAGGTTGGGGACTCAAAGGAGGAACAGATTCAGTTTTTCCTGGAATTTATTATGTATGCGGGAATAAGGCTACTTTAGGCTTCCTGCACGGTGGTATGGAAGTTGTTATTTTGGAATAGTTTTTCCAAAGATATACCACGTAAAAAGAAACACTGGAAGCAATGAAAACAATAATGAATTAATACGTAGTAAAAGAGCTAGTTTTTCAGAAATTGTAGGTGATATATTTGGTGCATTGATACCTTCAGTGGGAATAATTCTGAACTCAAGGAAAATATGTAAATTGTCTACAGTAGTTGATCGTTTATCAACGGATACTGCTGGAGGATTTCTAATGATTAATGCGGAAATGGTTGCGATTAGATCTATGGTTATGCAAAATCGACTTGCTCTTCACATTCTATTGGCAAAAGAGGGAGGAGTCTGTAAATTATTGAAGACGAAACATTGTTGCACTTATATTCCTGATAAGAGTGCAGAAATTGGAACGTATATTCAGAACATAACTAAACTGGAGAAGGAACTTAAACCACTGGAAGTTGATAGTGTATGGGAAAGATTGACAAATAGTATTTCGTCAATTGGAACCTGGTTTGCTAATATAGGGAAAGGACTTATAGGTCAAATATTAGTACCCCTAGCAGGGATAGCAATAATAATATTGGCAATAACAATATGGTGCAAATGCTGTAGAAAGAATGGAACATATAAAGTGACAGGAAAAGGAAAGGAGAGAAAACTAGATGAAATAGAACTTGAAGAATGGAGAAGTGAATTATACAAAAAGTTGAAAGGGGATGTGAAAAACAGAAAATGTAAAAATGAGAATGAAACGAATTGCTAGAAGTTGGCATCTGATTGAGGGTAGTATTTTTGATGGCTCAGAAACGCCACCAGAGAGGGGATTGATGGAGCAAGGTTTCAAAAATGAAACTTGCTTGTACGCAATCCTCCTCATAGTATTAATTTATTACATTTGTATTGTCAATACTAACCTTTGCATTCACAAACACAAGAGGGACAGAAGCTTGCCTATGTGTTTTACTAATGAATAACGCTTGTCTGTAATCCAAAATGTCCGCTAAAGCGCGGGAACCTCAATGCGCATGTCGCAACCTGATCACATGGTGTGACGTCTTTCTTTGCTTGGTGGGAAACTTCTGCTTCTGCGCAGTGTGCGCTAAAATGGCCGCTAAATGTTTTCACATGCTTAAGCTTGCTCTCATGTCATTATTAAATTGTCGTTTTCTTAATGCTACTAATGCAGGATAGTATTATAATTAATTGGGAATAGAGTAGGGAAAGTGGGCATACAGTGAAACATTTTATTTGTGATTTTATATTTTCTTCTTGCACTTTTAGTAATTCGTAAACTTGGGCCTGGGTTGGTGACTTGTAACTCGAGAGACGATGGTTCTGCGCATGTATCCTGTGTGCCTGCCAAGTGAAGTCAACTTGGACGTCTCCCAAGGCCATGACCCATTGGCCGAAGATGCTGTACTTTATGTTTCCTGTGCACAAATTGATACTTTTCCCCTGTAAAATGTATAACATTTGTCGTGAGACGGGTGGGAAATAAAGCGAATGTATTAATTTGAAGGGGAGGGAACGTAAAGACAATAGGCTTTACAATTTAGGCCAAATCGATATGGTGTGAGAATCCACCCCTGTCCCTGTCCAATCAGAAGTAGTGGCCCCATATTTTAGCAACATTAAGGGGAGGTACATGGGCGTAGAAGGGTATAATAGAATATAGCATTAGTTAATTAGTCAGAGCATGCTTTCACGAAGAACAGGCGTCCATGCTGCGAGAGAGCTCTTAGCTCCAGACTGCCATGCTGATCGGTTGCTGACTGAATCCCTGTCCAGAAGAGGTCCTGAGGAGGGGGCGGCGGAGTCCATTAGAACGGGAGAATCGAGGAGAAGTCGAGTATCAGAGAGGGGAACGATGCAGGCGTCGTTGTAGAGAGGTCACCGGTCCTGTCCTGATCCTGGAAGAAGTCTTTGCTCTTCATCCTTCCTGGGTCCTATCTTTTCCAACTCCTTGGCCAAGGGGCTTGGTTCTCGCATTTAGGTAACTATACTGCAACCTTTAGTTGCGCTGCTGTCTCTATTCTCTTCTTTTCCTTAAACACCGTCATTGATTAGCAAAATCATTTCTATGCTTTTTCTTGGGTATTTCAATCAAGTACCGTGTTTTCTGTATTTTACTCTGCTAAAACTTTAGATAAACATTTTAAAACTTCCTGACTCAGTGGTTATATCAGGATTATGAACTATATTGAATGTCACTCATTTTAAATTTCCCAATTGGCAAAGGATCCATTGGTAAGTTATTACTCTTCAATCAGAAGGTAATTGGTAGCAGGGACTTTGATAAAAGAGTACATCTGACACCCAGCGTAAGTATTAGTGTAGTATGAATGTATGGGCCCAAGTGAGTATATGGTGTATGAATGCTGTTGGCTTATATTGCGCTGGATCACCACTGTTGCTTCACTTCCGTGTCGCAGCGGTGTCGTAAACAATGCGCCACGTTGCGACATATTTACAACGTGATGCATCTAGGGAGATGCGTCACGTTGTAAAGCCCTGCGCTACATTATACCTGCGTCAGGTATAATGTATGCAGGGTGGGCGTTCCGACGCAAGAAAGCCTCGTAAAAGTGACTCCGTGAAATCTACAAGATTTCACTGAGTCACTTTTACGACGCCACTGCGTCAAAACCTTGCTCCTGCTTGAAGCAGGCGTAAGGAGTGACGCAGCATGATAGGAATAGGCATTCCTGACCATTGCTGGAGTTGCGCCGTGCTTGCGACACGACTCCAGCAATGCGCTGCCCTTACGCCAAAACATGCGTAATGCATCTGTCTATCCTTGCGCCACGGGTGCGCTGCATTGTAAATGCGACGCATCCATGGTGGCGCAAGGGTTATTTTACGTCCCGCAAATTAACTGGTGCATCTCTGCTAATATGCAGAGATGCGCCAGTTCTTGTAAATCTACCCCAGTGTTTTTTAAAATAAAATTGGCAATTTATCGCATTAGATCTGGCTTTGAACTCATGTCTAAATGGTACAACATATGTCAATTATAGAAGAATCAAGAATCTTAAATCACTCAACAGTCCATCAGAAGCATCACAACCATTGTTGAAACAAACCATCTCTCATTCCAGACATTAACTTTCAACAGTTATTTTTTTTTGCATTGTTTCCAATGTTCAGTTTGCAAGTATAGAAACAACAAAGCCACAACCTTTCAGGATGACAGAGGATGAAATTATAAAGTAAAAGAATTTAACTAGGATCTATATTATTTACGGTGCCCTCTGCATATTGTATGTCACTTGCAAAAAGACCCACAAATAATTGAAATACAGAGAGATTTGAGTGTTAAAAACAGTTTAGACTCAGGACACCCTTCAACTCAAAACTTCAATGAACACTAACCTGATATTAGAAACATCACTTTTTGAGAAATAGAACACTAAAAGCTTGTCACAATGTGGAGATGACAGGGGACTGTTTCTACGTGTCATAGACAGCAATGAATATTACTTCTTACAATCTTGATCTATTCTTCATGAGGTACATGTTGTTTCCCAGTACACAACGCAGGCTTTGACTGATGATCTATCAATTAATGACTAATAAGAGAACCTCCTGGGACATTTGTTTTCACCAATTTATTTACTTGATACTAATAATTCTTGATTCTCACCATAAGATTGTAGGTGCTATGTGTAGCATCCTCCCAGCCTGGGTACCCGCCAATGACCGTACCACACATGGAGCTTTGTACTGCACATCTTTATTTGGCTGCGTGTAACTGCAAACTCAACATTCTAAAACAAGCTTTCATGGCATTGCAGTCTGAAACCTATGTCACAGCTCTACGGAGTTCGTTAGGAGCCAAATGGTTCTGTCATAAAATATCACAAGACACAACATCTCTCCCTCTGTTAAATAGAAATAATTTTAAAAAATGTACATATATATATATATATATATATATATATATATATATATATACACACACACAATCACTTTTCTTCAATCATTGCATTAATTATTCAACCTGATCTGGTTACTGGATGCTGGGAGCTGGGAGCTGTCATCTTCACTGTCAGAGATCTTCGAAGACGGTGAAGAAATAACAGCAGACACTGGGGGGCAGATCTACAAGAAACTAACGCAGCGCAGTGCCGCAAGTCATTTTGCTGCGCCGCGCTGTGTTAGTTTCGAAGCACAGGGATGCGACATATTTACAACAATATGTCGCATCTCTGTGCTTCCCCCTGCGCTGGCGCACAAACTGCTGCCATGCGCCGGCGCAGGCACCCTTGCACCATGGTGCAAGGATGCTCATGCGTCGTGGGAGATTGTTTTTGTGCAAGTAGGGGCACCTTCCTGCACAAAAACAATCAATTGAGGTGATTTCTTCTTCTAATGTGTGCTGTAGAATGCAGCACGCATTGAAAGAGGAAAAAACCAGGAGAAATGAAAACATTTCTACTCGTTGCACCTCGCTACGCCACCCATTCTGACGCATTTCCAGATTTACGATTTCTCGTAAATTTGGAAATGCATCAGTGGACATAGTTGTTGCGTGGGAACACCCACAGCAACACCCATGTCACGCCCCTAACACGCAAAGTGTTGCGTGAACAGGGGCGATATTTACAAGCACAGGTTAAGTCACGCAGGGTGACTTTACCTGTGCTTGTAAATATCACTCAGCAGGCTGCGCCACCGGTGGGTCACGCAACGTGATGCACCGGCAGCGCAAGGGGCTTGTAAATCTGCCCCAATGTTCTTTGGATGACCCCTCTTGTTCGCATAGGCTTTTATCTTTTGCTTGTTAACCAAGTCTTTCATTCGAGTTGTATTCTCACCTCCTTTTCTTTTGTAGGTCCATTGAGGTAACTTGATTGTCATTGCTCTACCGAACATCAAGGTCGCAGGACTTTTGCCTGTGATCGTGTGAGGTGTTGAACGATATGCTCATAGGGTGGAAATCAACACATTTTGCAAATTGAGCCTATCAAGAGTTGCACACTGTACTGCTTTCTTTATGGTGCTCATAAAATGCTCAAAAGTCAGTTTGCTTGCGGCCACAAAGGTGTGTCGTTCTGATGCTTTACATTCAGATGCTCTAGAAATTTCTTGAATTCTTGACTGTTGAACAGCAGGCCATTATCAAACTTCAAAATGGCTGGAACGCCTAATGTTGCAAAAATGCTGTCAAGTCTCTCAATGACTCGCTCATGAGCTGTGGATGAGAGCTCGTCTATTAATGGAAATCGAGAGTACTCATCCACAATTACCATCAGATGATATCCATTGTTGAGTGGACCAAAGAAATTGCTGGCTATTGCATGTTTAGGGAGCTCTGACATGTTAAGAGTATGTTGAGTAATGGTTGTAGAGAGGCAATTATATAGAAGGCCTTGAATTCCTTTTCAACCCTCTCATGTAAATATGGAAACCAAACGCGATCTCGATGAGCTCTCTTGTTGGCCACCATGTCCTTCATGAGCCACTTCAGTAATTTTCTGTCTTAAACTCTCTGGAATTTGGATTCCCAAAGGGTTGGATGCTATAATTACCAAGGTGGTGGATGGCGAGGAGAGGGTGATTGCCTTCACTTCAAGGATGCTTAAAAAAGTGGAAGAGCACCAGAATACAGCTCTCTATGCATCACAGGCCAATGGTCTTGGGGAACACATGAAGAGGTTGGTTAAGGCCTGTGTGCAAAGGGTTATAGAGACCAGGGTTCCCCTCAAGGGGACACTTAGAGAAATGTGGTGGGCACATCTTGGACCATTGGGTTGAACAAGGAAGAAATGGAGAACAAATATAAGAGTTACCAACAAAAGTAAAAATTTAGATTCGACTATAAAAATTCACTCAAAAGGAAGAAGTGGAATGTGGAGGAACTAGTTTTAATGAGGAAACCATATTGAGAGAGAAAGGGTATAATTGAGTTCATGGGTCAATTCACCATTAAATCCATCAAGAAGAATGAGGTAACTGTTCATACAGGTTGTTCATGGAGCATGTCCAGGTTGGTGAAGTATACTGGTAATAAGAACAGTTTGCAAGTTGAAAATGGTACTCTCCTGCCAGAAGCACATTTAAGTAGTGATGATGTGCACTCACCTGATGGCTCTTCCAGGAGGGATGCCTCTGGGAATGGTCTTCAAGACAGGCCTACCACAAGATCTAGGATGATACCCACTAGGTTTGAAGATTATGTTAGGAGTTAATTGCTCACTTCACCAGACCTTCTCTGTTCAGTGGCAGAATATTATTCCCTTTTTGCTTCTTATATCGACTTCACTGTATGTTCTTGTATATACTATTAGATTTTGTAATTTAATTCTTGCATATTTTGTACAGGTTTCTTCATTGTTATGTATGGGGGATGTGTTGTAGCTTTAAATGTGTCAAAGATTCTTCCATTTGAATGTAAGCAGTGCATGCTTGGAATGCTCATGGTCTCCAAATCTTGGAGATCCATGGGGGAATCAGTTGGAGACAGAGAGTTGCTCTGAGAGGCTTAGAACATTGGTGGTGCTACATTTTCACACAATTAAAGGCTGTGAAAATACTACAGGTTCAGTGTCATAACACAATGCAAGGGCCTTAGTCAAATCTGAAACAATGCTCATCTGCTCTTGGAACATTGCAGGTATCGAAAGACATTTAAGACTCAGTGGGAGTGACTTACTTAATTTTCTAGACTCACTCCAAATAGCCTGGGTACAAGAAACTTGGCATACGGAACACTTTAACTTATCAAATTTTGTTTCATTTGAAATTCAACCAAAGCAGCGTCTGATGGGTTGGCCCACTGGAGGATTGTTAATCATAATACACAATAGTATAAATCTGGAAGGTACAACCATTAAAAGCAAATCTGATGTTATCTAAGCAACCAAACTGGGTACCAAATGGCAAAAATAGTTCTTGATATTGAATGTCTACTTACCTCCATCATTAGTAAAGAGTAAATCAAGTATTTGGGCAGCATTTGATAAACTGGATTCTATCATTGACAATAAATCCTCCAGTACAATTATAATCACCGAAGACTTTAACAATAATCTATTACACAATCATTGGAAGACTCGTGTAGTAGATGATTCAGCCGAAATATCATGGAATATTCCAGTCACTTCCACTTCCAGCTTGTGGGATAATGTAAAACCAAAAAGTCATGAAATGCGGAAACTGTTCTTAGATCTTGACTTTCTGTTTTCGAATGGGAGATTTTCTTTAGATCAACCGGCAGAACCCATTTTTGATTCATCAAATTCAAAAAGCATTATTGACTTTACGTTATTACATAGTGCCTTCTTCCCCATGTGTAAAGCTTATCAAATGTTAAAAGGAAAAGAAAGTGACCACAATCCTCAACAAATAACCTTATTGCTTAGTTAAACTACATGGCAGTCCATTGTATTACATTTGGATGAAAAGATATATTCGATAAATAATTGGAAAATCAAATTGAATGCTAATCTTAACCCTAAATTATTGCTCCTAGCTAAAAATGTTTTTATAGCTACTTATTTGGCATCTCGGTAACATCTAATTAAAAAGTTACACTCTTCTAAAGCATCAAGCCCAAACGACATACCAATAGATCCCATAGAAGCCTATGTTACTCTGTGGATTGAGATGCTGGATGCTCTATTTACTCAAGTTTAGGAATCTGGATTCACTATGCCCTCTTGGAAAGGAGCTGTCATTCACCCTATACACAAGAAAGGCTCAAAGAGGGATCCAAACAATTGCAGGCTCATTGCTCTTCTTGGCGCCGAGGGTTAACTCTTTGCAAAACGTATAGCGGAAATAATGAACATGTATGTGACAAACTCTAAATGTAATACCTTTTAATCAATCTGACTTTAGATCAGGATGCTTCAGTATATGATATCATTGCTCTTAAATTATTATTAAATAACACTCAAAGAAGGAATCTTTGCTTTCATGTTTTCTATGTGGATTATACTTCTGCATTTGGTAACATAAATCAGAGCAAACTATGGGAGAAGTTAAGAATGTGGGAAATCAACTGGACTTTATTACATTTTTTAATAACACTTCATGATAAAACATGCCTGTGGGTCAAGTTAACAAATCAATCTCTAACAGCAAAAATGCCAACTGCTAACAGGCTAAAATAGGGCTGCACCCAAACTCTGCTGCCCTTTTAATTATACATAGCTGATCTGTTCTCATACTTAAACCATAGCAAGGCTCTGTCCCCTAGGCTAGGAGGGAAGGCCATCAGCTACTTGGCCTCTGCAGATAATATAACTATATTCTCTTTGACAGCAGCAGACTTAAAAACACAGCTGACGAGATTACTTAAATTCAATTCAGCAAATGATCTAAAAGTCAACTTAGGAAAAACAAAACTAATGGTATTCAGCAAATCGAGGTATCAACTAAGCTTAAAAATTGATGGCCATGTTCCTGAGGAAGTCACTACATGTAATTATCTTGGTGTACGGGTGAACAATAGGTTAAATTGGATGACTCGCATCCTCCTAGGGTAACCGCAAGCCAAACATTAGCAGTTGCTGGCAAGGAATGCGACCAGACCCCACAGGGCATTTTAGGGCGCTCTCCTCCGGGAGCGTGCAGATCTTAGCATTGGCTCCCCCGCTGATCTGGGGAGAGCTGCTGTGCCCTTCCTTTTGCTGGCGCTTTCCTTGGTGCACAGCCTCGCACTGCGGCTTCTTCTCCTAGGGTGCCTAGCCCCACCCGGCACCCTGCGTGCACTTTGTCTACTGGAGAGCAGCTCGGGGAACCCACCCCTGGCTGCTCTTACCGGCTCTTAGCCAGTCAGCCCCCTCACAGACTGCTGCAAGAGCCGGCCCTTCTCTTCTTGTCTGCCCTCATGCGGATAGATGCATGGGGGGCTGACGGGCCAGCAGCCACATGGGGGAGCTCCGCAGCGTTTCCCCCTCCACTTTTCCGGGCCCAGGGATGGGGGCCTGGGCCCTGTGTACTTTCAGAGGCAGCGTGACGGTGCTCCCTGGCTTTGCTTTGGTGTCAGGCCCAGGGATGGGATCTTGGGCCTCCGGGCTGCTTCACGGGAGCGCAATGGCGCTCCCCAACTTTGCTTTGGTGTTGAGGCCCAGGGATGGGGTCCTGGGCCTCTGGGCTGCTTCACGGGGAGCACGTTGGCACTCCCCTACTTTGTCCTCTTCTCAGGGACAGCCCCAAGGACTTGACCCTCCACAAAGCATATAAGCAACTGGCAGCGGAGCCCCACGTGCTTTGTTGTTGGTTCTGCAGAGGTCAAAAGGTTACCCAACTTCAGACTGGGAAATCTTCAACCCCGTTTGGCCGGTTTTGATGATCCTTCTGCCTCTAGAGGCGAGTCCTAGCCACCTGGTGCAGTTTTGTCAGGCCTCCTGGCTTAAAAGAGTGATGAAGGTTGTAGGGAGCTGGCTTTCTGCACTTTCTGCGGCAACCGTTCACCTTGCTCTTTCCTTGGACCTCTCTCCTCTCTGCGCAGAAGCCTGTCTCTTTCCCCACTGGTATTGGCATCACTCGGAGACAGAGGCCTTGGTCCAGCAGCTAGTCAAGGGCTCCTCCTTCCAACTGCCCATGACTTCAGCCTCCAGTCCCAGTGTTTCTAAGCAAAAGCACATCCCAGCGAGAGCTCTCTCCACTGTGCAAGACCTTTTAAGGGGGGCAGGAGGTGCCAGCAGGAATGCACCTCTGGCCCATCCTGTGGTACTAGATCACCTCTTTGCCCCTTTTTCAACCTTCCTGCACAGGCTTCTGGGATACTTCAATATGGCATCACCCAGAACTCACTTGCCACATGTGCTCTGAGGGTCTCAGCTTCCCCCCTCGCTGAGAACACAACCAGGACCTCCCCCTAGCAATTCTTCAAAGGAGCCCCCATCCGGATTGAGGGCCCGGGGTAGGCCTGGTATCTGGCACAGGCCAACAGCTGGCTGACTGATGTAGAGCAACTTCACCCGGCCTGTTCCTCTGGGAGAGTTGACCTAAGCACTGTTGAATGCTTGGTTTGAAGGGCGAAGCCCTGGATCCTGCAGCTGGAGAGAAAAGTAATTAAGCCTGCCCGGTAGGGTCACACCAGGCTGTGCTCAGGTTTGGAACTGAGTCAGAGGAATATGACAGCTCTGGATCACCCATAAGCGATAAAGATATGCTTTTGGACATGGCAGAATTGTTTTTCTCACACAGTTTACAGAGTACATTGGTGTGTCTATGGAGTCTGTAGGCCCCATATAACTTGAAGCTGCACCTTAAGACAGCCTTTCCAATGGGAATAAAATGCAGTGTCACTACATTTCATGCAGTAAAACATACTGACTTCCCTACATGTGTACCACCCATTATAAAGCCTGCTCTGGGTCACCACTCAACTCTGCCTAGTCCCTTCTGAGCAAGGGTACCTGTGCACAGCTCTTGGGATGTGTACGTCAGGAGTCTCCCACGTGCAGTCCTCACACATGTGTACATGCCTGCGCACGTGTCCATATATAACCAGCCCAATGCCCCTTACTCTGGCTGTAACGCAGCGGTCTTATTTCACAAGGCGGACATGGGTGGTAAACATGTGCAATCCATTTTACCATGTATTTACCACGGGTGAGTACCAGGTTATGATGCTCTCCCACAGTAAAAAGTCAAAAATCAGGTGATCAAAAAGTGAAAAATCTGGGTGGCTCAGATGGTTAGAACCACCTTCTCACACTTAACATTTCCAAAACTAAGATCCTAACTTGTGGTGAATGGGAGAACTATCAACCTAAAGCCATTGTGACCCAAGTACTTGATCAACCACTAGCAAAATCAATAGAAGTAAGGAATAGAAGACGTATCATGGACTACAGCAAATCCTTTGTCAACCAAGTGACCCATGTCTATCAAGTGTTCCATGTCACAGGAAGATCATTCTGCACCATGCAAACACATCTAAGCATCTTTACTCATCTTGGTCCCCCACTGACCTTACCATGTTTCTTTCACACTGTGAATTCTCAAAAAAGCCCCGTCAATGGATCTAATATGCACCTTCACCAACGTCTTCATAAATTTGCACATATCACACCTCTATTACAGTCATTTTACTGTCTGCCTGCAGATAGACAATCAGTTATAAACACAATTGTCCCTGACAGGGAGAATACATAGGAACGGAGTGAATATAGACTCGGAATCAGTACTATATTAAAGCTGTCAAGCCGGACAGGGTTATTTTAATGATGCTTTCAGTTCAAAACACAAAATAAAGTGGGACACAGTCCTGCGTCCAATGCAAAACATACAACATGTAACATAAACAAAAACTTTGGCAGTGGAACAAGCTTGTGAACTATACAGAAGATACGACAAGCCAAAATGAACAGTGACACCGTTACACTCAAATAGCAAATTGAATAGTGTTTGCGGTGTACTATCAGTCGACGACGTTTCGATCCCGTAAGGAAAATACTGGGATCATCATCAGGACATTGTATTACATGCCTGAGGAAGATTTGCCTTGTGCAAGGCACCTAAATAAGCTGTTAATTTGGGAGAATGTCCCAGATGCGGCGGGTTCGCAGAATGGCGAGATCGGCCGTTATGGAGAGAAGGCAATCCGTGCGTGGCAACGCGAAGGTAATGGATTATTTAAAACGAAACCTCAGTTGCGGGTTCTGGTGTGGAAGCCAGCCGCGCTGGATCGCAGTGGCGTGTCTATCCAGGAAGACGGCTGCGCTAGCTGGGAGACGGTTCAATGTTCGTCTAGAATTGAGAAAGGATCTGGCCGGCAGATGCGGGTCCAGAGTGTGGATGGCTGGTGCAATGACCTTAGTGATCCGAGTTGTGCGTTTCCCCTGCCTGAGTTTTTGTTTATGCTATATGTTGTATGTTTTGCGTTGGACGCAGGACTGTCTTTCACTTTATTTTGCGTTTCGAACTGAAAGCATCATTAAAATAACCCTGTCCGGCTGGACAGCTTTAATATAGTACTGATTCTGAGTCTATATTCACTCCATTCCTATGTATTCTCCCTGTCAGGGACAATTGTGTTTATAACTTACTGTTACCCAGTTGGTTTGGCCAATCCCTGGGATTCTAACTTCTGGCCACCGCTGTTAGGGAGCCCTCCTCTCCCTGCTAACTCGGTAAAAAGCTTAGGAATTATCATCAGTAACGATCTTACCATGAAGGCTCAGATCAGTTCAGTGGTCTCTGCATGCTTTTTCCAACTCCGAAGAATTCGGAAAATCAGCAGATTTCTTTCCACTGCAGCCCTGACCCAAGTGGTACTCGCTCTGGTCATATCGCGGATCGATTACGCAAACTCCCTTTATACGGGTATACCAGCCTACCAGTTACATCGGCCGCAACTCGTCCAGAACCAGGCAGCCAGGCTCATCTTTGGTCAGCCCAAACATCAACGAGTAAGTCCTATGCTGAAAAGCCTCCACTGGCTTCCTCTACTTCAACGCTGCCTATTTAAGTTGGGCTGCATCATCTACAGAGCCCTCTCAGGTCATGGACCCGTTTTCATCGCTTCTAACACACAACGGTACATCCCTTCCCGTGATCTACGCTCCTCCAGCAAAAATCTGTTGATCCTCTATACCTTCAAACGGAAAAAACATGGAGGACTGAGATATACGATTCTGGCCCCCCAGTTTTGGAACACCATGCCCCCACATCTGCGTACTGCTGACTCTTTCATCAAGTTTAGGAAATCACTTAAGACCTGGCTCTTTACCCAAGCATATAACTAAACTCATACTATCTGCAACCACGGACGCCCCTCCTTAGCGCCAAGAAACCGCCTGGTGAACGAGCGCTCTATAAATCACTTTTAACATAACATAACATAACCCAAGGTCCCTGACCATTTCAATTGGGTCCCCTTGTCCTTATTAACATGCAGATAGACAATCAACCTTTAAGGTACACTTAATTGCCCACATGGCATTTCACATCAAGGGGTTGTGTTTGATCCAAGCAAAATTCAACAATGCTCAAGGAAATGGAACACCTCAATCTAGACTGGCACCTCAGTTGAGCATCTCCTCCACTTCAAGAAAAAATACATTGAAGGAAGCTCATTCTTGGTGCAAGCAGTAAAATTATGAAATTGTCTCCTAGCAAGACAAATAATATCCAGAATCACTTGGATTTCAAGGAAGAGGTAAAGACTTGGCTCTTCCAAACAGATGGCTCAGGATTCCACCAACCCGTAAACAGACCCAATTTCCCTAGAGTATGGACATCAGGAAGCTCATAGAAGAGCAAACCCCAACTGTCAATCACAACACCAATACACTTCCCACAAAGGCCTCATTCACAACCCCCTCACTCAAACCAGATGCAACAGTAATTATATAAACCTCATGCTTTCTAGCCTTCACTTCTCTTTGCTCTACTGAACACTTAAGATGGTCTCAATCTAGTCACCACACACAAAACCAAAAACACCTGCAGGTAGGCCTCACTACTAACCAGTTTTCTAAATCTATATCATATATGTACCTGGAATTTACAATGGTACACTCATGGGTAGCTACTGGAAATAGCTCATTTACCAGGCTTAAAGTGCCATAAAACCTTTTCAAACAGCTGATGATAAAATACGTCCCTTCATTTTAGGAGAGGCCTCTCAGGACAAAGGTTATTGATTAATTCAACTACACATTTATTTTGTAATTTTAATGGAAATACGAATCACTTTACCTGAATTTAGAACATTTCCCTTTCCACTACTCCTTTCTCATGTAATTTCAGTTTGCTTGCATTGAAATAACCAAACCTGTTAGTTTCTGGCAGGTGTTCAGGAATATTAATATGACTTTTATTTTGCCTTCTATTTGAAGAGATTTGCCAAGGTTTCAGATACCGCAGGGGTGTGAAAATCTAAATGAACGAGAGCCCGGTGCGTTTCTCCGATGCGGGAATGGGGAAGAATGTAGGGGCATATCATCAACAACCGGCGATAATCATCGCTAAGCGCACTTAGCGCTAGAATAATTATCGCCGGCTATAGCTTGTTTTTATCGCGGAGATAGCACGCTATCAGCGACGCTTATCTCCAGAGCGATAAAAATAACCGAGTTAGCTGCCAAATGTGCAATTATCGCTGGGATTCCAGCGATAATCGCACAACGTTTGGCGCTACGTTGTTGATAGGGCAGGGCATACTTAACCATGATATCCACCTTCCATTGGATATCATGGCTAAGTCAAACTAAAAGCAGGTGTAAGGAAAGTAGCGATAACCGCGGTTAGCGCTACTTTTCTTATCACTATGCTTGTTAGCGTGCCCATTGATAATTGGAGAAATGTCGGTTAGCGACATTTCTCCAGTTATTTTGGGAAGGAACGCCCGCTTTGCATCTCATTAGAGATGCAAAGGGAGGCGTAGGGAAAAAGGGTGCTAACATGCGATTATGCACGTTAGCACCCTCTTGTTAATAGGGCGAAAACATTATCTCCGCTTTTCTGGCTTTTAAAGCCAAAAAAGCGGAGATAAGGCCCTTGATGATATGCCCCGTAATACTTCAGGACAGCAGATAAACCCGCAGACATTGATACACTATTATGCGCTGAGCATCTCAGGGCCGTTTTAAGCAGAGCGGCCTTTTGTTATTAGGCTGTAGCTGAGGCAAAGAATCAATACTCTGGAGTTGTTGTGAGACAGAATTTACCTTTGAAAATACAATCATTAAAACAACTTCAAACCAAGCAGGAGCAGCCAAGGACTTCAAGATATAAAGAAGGTTTTTGAAGAGGAGAAACTTGAAAATCCCTCTTGGACGGGTTAGTCCCTGCTCCTGTTGGTAGAGCCAATGACGATTCAAGGTTATGAGGTGAGTGGATGCAGAATGCTGAGCAAGGGCAGAGCAGCGAATGTGATTAAAGGGTAAGGAGATGGGAAAACTGTGAATAAGGAGTTTTTAACACAAGGAAAACAGAATATCAAAAGCTCTCTTAAGAGGCTACATTGTAACTCTGACAGAAATGGAAACAAGTGTTTTCGCCTGCTTCGGAATTACAGATTTGTACATTTAAAGCTCAGTGAATTTTTGCCATTCTCACTGACATTTCAGCAGATATGCCTAAATGTATTTGGAAAAAAGGCACAGAAATGAGGGAAAACATGCTGGAATCATTGCAGGATCACCATTTCTCGTAAATCGTTTGTAATTCTGCTGTAATCCTACCCCTCAGATTAACAAAGTAGTTCCCTTGCACCTTTTATAGCCTGTTTCTCAAGCTTTTCCTCCCTAAGCATGGAATTAGCGGTAAATGTGTAATATCCCTGGTTGGCATGAAATAGTCCCAGAAAGGGTGGAAGTGGATTCTAAGGATGTTGGATATAAAGGTGAATCACCCTTCTCCATAATACTTTGACTAGCCCTCTGTTTAATGCTTGCTTTACAGTTAAGCAAAACGTTGAACAAGTACAATCCAATTTGAAGCAAAAGATTTATACAAATAGTTTGATCTTTGAAGCGTCCTCGTCAGAACCAGGAGCAAGCAAATGAAAAAATGTTGCACATGGAGCGCTGCAGCATACGTCTTTATTCTTCAACATACAACCACACACTGCATGCATTGCATCATAACTTTTATAACCACACCTTCACACCTCCCAGCAGATTATGTAATTCCTTTTTAGAGTCCGCCCACAATTGCAGGGGTCCTAGCAAGCATAATCACAAGACACTACATCTCCCCCTTTGTTAAATAATGAGTGCAGACAGCATTAGCATCATAGTTCCTCAATGAGTCATCGAGGCGGTCGCACTGGTCAGTCAGAAGGGGTGGTATGAGGTAGTTGAGGGGCACCTTGACCAGGCACCAGTGGCATTAGTTCAGCTGCTTGATCTGGACAGGTAGGTGGAGTCACCTAACTCGTGATCAGGAGTTGATAAACATTGAGGTATATGTTTAAAGCGTGACAAGTCATGTGTGATGGATTTTCCAGCATGATGCGCTGTTATCATGTGTCCTTTGCATGTTACAACCCTCAAAGGGTCAAATTTAAACAGTGTGTCTTTTTTTGCTTCCTTTTCTTTTTGACCAGTACCCAGTCCCCATTTCCGAAGACTATTTCCTGGGTGTGTTGGCGCTGATCAGCATTTTTTTGCATTTTGCACTTTCGAGAAGTACCTCTGACACGGACCTCAGTGGCATTCATCAATAGGTCCAATGTCCATTGTGGTAGTTTGTTTGTGATCGCTCTCCCAAATAGCAAGGTGACAGGGCTCTCACCAGTTGTGGAGTAAGGAGTTGATCGATAGGAACAAAGGTCTTGAAACATGGCTTGGTTGAAACCGATTACCTCTATCGATGCTGACTGAATTGCTTTCTTGAGGGTGCCCATAAATCCTTCAACAAACACCATTGGCTTGAGGCCAGAGAAGTGTACTCTTTGGATGCTTGACATTGAGTAGAACAACTGCCTCCTTGAATTCTTTGCTATTGAAAGGTGTGCCATTGTCAGGTATGAGAATAGCAGGGATGCCCCACACTGTAAAGATGTTATCAAGCCGCTCGATGATTTTGTCATGTGTTGTCGAAGACAAGTCTTCCACCAAAGGAAAACACAAATATTCATCAATGACTCCATTTTCTAGAGGACCAAAGAAATCAAATGGCATGTGCAGGAAGGTCAGACATTGTCAATGTATGCAGTGTCACCTTGGGGGATAAACAGTTACAAAGGTGGCATGCTTTCAGCACATTCTCAACTCGTTCATCTAAGTGAGGGAACCTTTCGGTCTCTTAGGACTCTTTTTATGGCTACAATGCCGCAATGTCCTTCATGAGCCAGTTCAATGAGTTGCTATCTCAAGCTCACAGCTATGATGATTCTCGAGGCTCTCAGTATGATATCTTCTTGTGTGATGAATAGCTCATCTTGGACATTTTTGAATCTATGAAATTCAACATCATCAGCAAAGGGTCGAAAGTTTTTTCCCCAATATTGTATTGTAATGATGTCTTTAAGGATGAGCATGTTCTTATCTGCGTTCGATGGATTAAACCCAGATCTGTGACTGGGGGTGAATGTTTGAATTGTTCAGCATTCCGTCCAGCTGCTGGTGAGCTGGACCTCACAATGAAGTTAAAACACTCTTCAGCCGCTTTGGACCCTGAACTGTGGTGATGTAGTGGTACTCATGAAAAGTAGTGGGTGGGGTTTGGGTTTTTCCCCGGCTTGTGTACAATCACATAGTCGTACTCTTGAAGTCGCAAACCTTGCCTCTCAAAACAAGGGGGTTTCTGAAGATAGTGAGCAATGCCTGGTGATCTGTGATGATAGTGAAACGTTTCCCATATAAAAACACATACAAATGTTTGCAGGCCCACACTACAGCCAGACTCTCTTTCTGCAGCTGAGAGTAGGAACATTCTGTTTCAGACAGGCTACTACTGGCATAGGTTACAATGTGTCCACATGTATACTTTTGTGTTCAGGAAATAAGCTGTTAAATATCTCTACTGGCATGATATTAATCAAAGTACCACTGTCTACAATGAATGTCACATGGCAACCATTTTTCTGCCCTCACAGCCATTAGTATTTTCTCTACACTTAGTGTCTCACTCAACATGCATCTTCTGAATTAGTCTGAGAGACAATCATCAGTGACTCTGAGGTAAATGTCTTCTTCTTTATTAAAATCACAGAACTTACAGTGTTTGATATGTGCGTCAAATCTCTCAACAAACTCATGCATCGTTTCACTAGCCTGTTGTTGTGCTTGGTTGTAGATGCACCGTTCATAATCAACATTCGGTGTCGGATTAAACTTGGCTTCCAACACTACTTTTATCTTATGGTACAACATTGCATCAGTTTGTGAGACTTTCTTTATCACTTCTTTCCCTCCATCACTTAGAAATGGGGTTTCTGGTTGGCAAGGGTATGCACCTAAGCCAGGCAGAACCCACCACTCTAGTCAGGGTAAGGGAGTTACACACCCAAGATAACCCTTGCTCACCCCTGTGGTAGCTTGGCAGAGCAGTCAGGCTTATCAAGAGGCAATGTGTAAAACTATTGCGCAACACACACACACACACCAGTGACACACTAGCACACCACAAAAAGAGACTCAACACAAGGTTATATAAAAATATACTTTGTATTTTACATAGAACACATTAGACCACAATCACATAAATCACTGTGCCAGTAGGCACTTTCTCATAAAAATGCATATAAAACTCATAGATCATAAATCACTTTGCCAACTAGGCAATCATCATTACATTCCAGGTAGTGCACTGAAGTAAATACTTATAAATTGCACATGTCAACCATCATGAACACCACTTTACACTCTGTCTATACATAATATGCAGTCTCTGAACACACTGCTTATTAGAGTGTTACTGCCAGGCATAAACCTTGCTCATAAATTGCTGTGTAAACATAAGCATGGTCAATCAGGCAAACATAACATCACCTCCGATGTACGGAACCAGTACCCGTACCTTGAACATAAATCACTTTGTACATATTAGATCACTCCTGACATAAGCCATATGCAGGGTTTGAAAATAGAGATCGAACACATGGATCTCTCAGTCTAGGCCAGGTCCAAAACGTAGGCCGTAGGAGCACATGCGTGCCTACTACAAGCAGGGTGGTAGCTTCCCAAAGCCACGTTCCCTTAATCCGTGCCCTGCAATGGCCACAACCATATGGGATAGTGCCCCACTTAGGTATGTGCAAACGCGTAGGGGGGAAGTACTCATGACCTTCCTCCACGGGGCCACCTCGCTGGGTCCCCCGCATGTGTTAGACTATGGTAGCTGCCCAAAAGCATGTGGGGCAGCTCCTTTCCTTGAGACTGCAATTTCCTCCCAGCTCACTCCAGGTCATTGGCCCACATGTGGTATGTACAAGTGGTGAGGCCAGCCCGAGGCCCAAATATCTACTGCGGAACTTCACCCCACAGCACCATCTCCTCACATGGAGGAGGGGGTAGTACTCACGTTGGAGACCTCTATTGGTCTCAGACGTGATCGCCTCCAGGTAGCGAAGATTTCCAGTCCGCAGCTGGTGCGAGAGCTCTCTCTCTCCGTCTCTCCTCTCTGCGCCCCGTCCTGTACTTGGGTTGCTCCGGCAACCCTCAGGCAGGGCTAGTCTCTTCTGCAGCTCCCTCGCTGCAATGGCAACCTGCTAGGGCCGCTGTCAGGCTCCTTCGGGCAATGCAGATTTTTCCTCCAGGCGGACTTCACTCCTCTGTGCCCACCACATTGGTAGAGTGTGCTGACGCCTCAGGCTCGAACACCAGGGCTCAAAGCGCTCACCACGCACTTTTACTTTTACTTCCTCAGGAGCTTCCAGGAGCGCAGACACATACACCAGCTGCCAGGTGGGAAGGGGAGAGCACTTCCGCAATAGTAAGCTCTCCCCTCCCACTGCTCCAAACACAAGGGCCCCTTCAACAGCTCTCTCCATGCGCTGGACTGCAAAATCATGCACTCAACTCACGTTAGGCTCCTTTGCCCAGAGCGCTTACACTGTCCTCAAGCACACACTCCAATGTGGATTCAAGCAGGAATAAAATCACTCCCCACATGCTGGACTTTCAACAAAAATTGCTCCTCGCGCGCCTTCACTTTACAAAAGGGGAAGAAGAGCCCAGTTCTCCCCCCTGCAGGAGCAGCAACTGCAGGCCAACCCACCCCTCACACAGCAGGGGCAGCGCTCCTCACACAGCTCTTCAGCCCTCCTTTGAGATGTAGCAGGTTTACTTTTCTGAAGTCTTTTATCTCCCTGAGACAAGCACACACAAGCCCTTGGATATTCTTCACCACAGCAGGGCAATAAGAGTTAGTCCTTTTCCTCCACCATAGACAGAAGCAGCAACTGCAGGCCAACCCACCCCTAACTCAGAAAAGGCAGTGCTCCTCAAACAGTCCTTCCACTCTTCTTCTTGGCAGGGTCCTCTAGTTCCTTGAAGTAATCTCAAGTTCTGGAGTTTTAGGTGTAATACTTATACCCCATTTTGTCATTGTTCTCTTTGCTGTAGTCCAAACCAGTCCTGTCCTCCCTGGTGAAGCATGACCACAAGGGGCAGAGACAGCATTGTGAAAAAGGAGACACAGCCTATTTAGGTGCAAGTGAAACTCCTCCCACCACTCGAAATGTAGACCAGGTCTATTCAGCCCTGCGATGAGTCACCAAAGCAAGGCAGAACACACCTCAACCCCCCTAGTGACTGTTTAGAGTGAATGCACATACCATCTCCTATCACTCAAACACCAGAAGCTGAATACACAAACAGCCAGAGGCACACAGAATGGTAAAGTAAGAAAATGCCAATTTTTCTAAAAGTGGCATTTTCAAACACAGAATTTAAAAAACACCTCTACCAAAAGGTGTGTTAATAAATTCTGAGTTCAGAGAGCCTAAATTTCATTTTTCTAACTTGTCCCTATTGAAAGTTACACATGCAAAAATGTTACAGTGTAACCGCAGTAATAAGCTAATGGGACAGATAGCCTTTCATCAGTGAAAAATAAAATTCAAAGTATTTCACTATCAGGACATGTCACACACAAGGTACATGTCCTACCTTTCACAAACACTGCACCCTTCCCATGGGGGTAGCCTGGGCCTACCATAGGAGTGCCTTATATGTAAGGAAAGGAAATGTTTGGGCCTGACAAATGGGTGCACTTGCCAGACCAGTATGGCAGTTTACAACTGCGCTCACAGACGCTGCAGTGGTAGGTCTGAGATACATTTACAGGGCTACTCATGTGGGTGGCACAACCAGTGCTGCAAGCCCACTGGTAGCATTTGATTTACAGGCCCTGGCACACACTATGCACTTTACTAGGGACTTACCAGTAAATTAAATATGCCTATCATGGATAACCAATCATATCACAATTTATACAGAGAGCATAGGCACTTTAGCACTGATCAGCAGTGGTAAAGTGCCCAGAATCCTATAGCCAACAAAACCTGGGTCAGGAAAATAGGAGGCAAAAGGTAAAACGTTTGGGGGTAAACCTGTCAAAAAACCAGGTCTAACAATCACCTACAAGTTTTTTTTAGCTGATTAATAATTTACTTATCATCTTTTTCTTCTAGAGCCTCTATGAAGTAATTAAATGTTCAATCCATGCAGCCCACATGGCACCTATTTCTGTTTCTTCGCTGTGCCAAGCAGTGGTGGTGGCTTCAAGAATGTGGCTGCATTATATTTCGCACTCCCTTCTGCTACCATTCGGAGTATATGCTATTCAGGGAGCGTTCATTGCACAGGATGCTACCTGCAACTGCTGCACACATCGGCCTCTCACTTGAGCCTGGGTCGTCATGTCCTATTAAATGTCATGTGGCATTTTATTTGCCTGTGTCAGTAAATACGTTTCTGTTTTTCATACCTGGTCGTCACTGCTTTCAGAGTTTGCTTAGTATGGATGATGGCTCTGTCTTATAGCCTGGTGCAGCCTTACCAGCAAGTTTCTGGTGGGCTTCTTGAATGTGCTCCTCTGCAGGGCCTTCAACTTCATCGATGGCCATGTATGGGTTTAAGCAGGGCTTTGACTCCACATAGACCAATCACAGACTGCTTTGCATATATTTGGGGCACACTTGGCATGACGAGCAGTTTGTTGTGCTGTTGCAAACTCTCAGGGAGAGCAGCCTTGTTTCTTTAGGGCACGTATCCCCTACTCGTCGCCAGAGTTTTTTTTTTGTGGAGTTTTATATAGCGCAGACTAGACCCGAAGGTATCAGAGCGCTTTACATGAGCACCAGTTACATTACAGACAGACACATTCATTTTTGTTAGGCATGAGGAGATTAAGTGATTTGCCCAGAATCACAGAATGTTGAGCATCCCTGCCGAGACTCGAACCCAGTTCCCCAGCTCCGAGGTCGACCGCCCTAGCGTTAGGTCACATTCTCTCCCCAGTTGTAGTGTCCTCGTCAACAGGGGAGCATGCAAATGAAATGCGCAGCACACAGAGCTCTGCAACATACCTCTTTATTCTACAACATACAACCACACACTGCATGCACTGCATCATAACTTTTATGATCACACCTTAACACCTCCCAACAGATTACATTATTCCTATTTAGAGTCCGCCCAGAACCGTAAGGGTCCTAGCACGTATAATCTCAAGACACTACAATGTTCAATGAACAGTGAATCACAAGTCATTCGATAATTTATTTTGTTGTTCTAGGGATCCACTTTTACCTGTTGTAGATATAATACAGAATTATAGATGAGTTACAGTGAACAACAGGGATGTTTTTCCCACAATGAGTTCTGAGTGACATCAAATAGACAACAAGAGCAAAGTTCAAGTTGTCTATGATGTCAATCAGAACCCTGAGGTAAAAACACCCGTTCTATTCACTTTTTACCCATCTACAATTTTATGTTATACATGGCCCTCAAAATCATCTGCCACTGTTTTCAACTGCATTGCAGGAACAGAAGAATAATGAAGGGGCAATATATATTATGGCCTCTCCTCAAAGTCCCAAACATAAAAAGAAAAATTGTCATCTTGCCACCCACACCTCCCACCCTCTGTGCCTTCTCTCCTCCTCCCTTCTCAAAGCTGTGCTCTCTGTCCTCTCAGAGCTGCCTTGGCTTGAATTTCTTTATGACGTAGCAACAGTGTTCACACTAGTGGCACTCAACAAAACGATACATAACATATTTATCGATGGGTAACAATGTATAACTGGGATGTTTTTCACCAAGGGGGTCCTGAGTGATATCAAATAGACAGCAAGAGAAAAACGTTATTCATTATTCTTAAGTCTGTGCTATGTGGCCCCCCCTATTAATCAGCACCTGTTTTTAAATGCTACGCAGGGGCAGAGGTGTAATGGGGAGCCATGCATATTATGGCTTCGCCTTCCTGCCCCAAATGAAATAAATAAATAAATAACTGGCCTGCAGCCACTAAACCCACCATTCTCTGTGACATTTCACCCCCTTCCCTCCTGTAGCATTGTCCTTTGCTTTCCATCAGAGCACAAAACCAGCATTGCACTGACAGTTTCATAGAGAGCCCTGTAAAGCAGCTGGGGATTTCTTTATGTTGTAGCAACAGTGGATAACTACTTTTTTTTACCCACTATTGCTATGCTGTAGCAGGTGAGGACCAGATTTAGAATCTGTCTAAATCAACAACGGTGAACCACTTTGCAGAAATGCCCATTTGGTTAGTGACTGTTGTGCCTGACTATACAAAGTGATCCAAAGTAGGAGAGAGTCGAAGGGGAGAGGCATTTCAGAAACATCCAACAACAGTTAATATTCTACGAATTGCCATCATATGTCATTTTTTGACCCAGAACATTTGCTTTCATTGGCCCATGTCCGACCTTATCAAGGCCAGTGGCACATTGGGACCACAGCTAGAGTGTTCACTGTCATGTTAATAAATAGTATTTTGCCCAGCAAATCAAAAGAAAGATAAGGATCGTGAAACTTAACTACACTGCAAACCACGTGCGGCTATAGGTCAGCTTAAATGCAACAGGCCACATTTAAAATACATTAATTCTGATGATTAAAAGGGAAAGATACCTCGATCAGTGCACCAATTTACTCATGATAAAACATTAAGGCCCAGATTTTCAAAAAAGGCACAGAACGCAGCACAGCAGCCTTTCCCTAGCACCGGTGCAGATTTCAGCTGCTGTGCGCCAGGCACAGATCTTTGTGCCATAGCGCAAGGGTGTGTGCCTGAGTCAAGCATAGGTTTTGTACGGGAAGGGTAACCTTCCAGTACAAAATACTATGCTTAGAAACTCTTTAAAACTTTTCCCACTTTGTATGTGTGCTGCACAGTGCAGCACGCATGCAAAGTCGGAAAAGGAAAGAGAAATGAAAGCATTTCTCCTCTTAACACCTCCTTTCAAATGGCATTAACTTTTGCCACTAAACCCTGTCTACTTTTGTTTCTAGATAGGGTTTTGCATCAAAAGGCATGGGTAGTAGCATGGGAATGCCCATGTACCATCAATGTAACACCCCATTGACGCCAAGTAATGCAAAGCAGTGCGGCTTTGTGTTACTATCAGGGTACTTTCCAGTGAGGAAGAAACATTTTGAGCTTGTTAGCGTCCAGCGCAAAATGTTTGTAAATCCACCCCTAAATCTATTTAGATTTTTTATTAAACAACATCTAACCTGAAAAATAGCACTTCGCATGTATTACCGTTTGGCTGGAGGTTTATAGTATATCAGACTTCTCCTGCAGTAATACATCGATAGAATTTGTAATTGTTCAACAAAAAAGACAGGACATCTTTGAGTAGCTTACATTTCAGAAAGGTGCTGCATACGACCCGAGTGTACGACTACTGGTGGGTATCCCAGCTCCTCTAGTCACGGTTATGAATAAACTAGCCAGTCCACATTATAAGACTTGGGGAAAAGACGTTTAGTACGGATCCTTGAACTGTAAGGTCTGTTCTTTCAACCGCTGGGATTTCATCTGCTTTCACTCTGCCGACTTGGATCTCTACGCGAATCTCAGTCTGGGACCACACTTCACTGAGTATTATCACTGATGAGGCATAACCAGCCACTACATTTGAACCAAAATGGCGCACGACATCATCTTGCAGCAGAAAACTAGGACTAACTGAAAAATTCAAAGGTCACTAAAAATGATAGGCCTCATTTTGACGAATGGGTGCACTAAAACACTTATTTGGACACTATTTGTAAGAAATTAAAGTGTCTACCCTTGCAAAAAGCTAAACAAACTTTGAAACATTTCAAATTTCAAAGAATTTCAAACAAAGAAGCCGTCAGTGAGCCGACGTTTGAAAAAGAAGCCCCATATTTGCTGATTTGCAATTGTTTTTTCAGATCATACAATGAACATTCGAGGAGTTGTGATGAACTTAAGAAGACCTCCAAGTTTTCCGAAAGCGCTGCTGCGAGCTGCGCTCCCTCTTACGAAAAAATATAAATTATCACAGCATGGTGAGGAAGGAGCAGGGGGAAGCTCGGGGCTCTGCTACAGAGATAGCTTCACATTATGAGAAACATCATATAATTGGTCATATAAAAATCTTAATGCTCCAAACAAGTACCAGTGAAGGGATTTTACAGCAGTTTGTCAGACAGCAGCCGCTTTGCAGACAGAGGCATCACGCATTTGTGCCTTTGACGATCTCCATGTTATCAAATATTTAATTTGAAATGATTTTGTAACACAATTTTTCATCATATTATAAAAAAAGAGAATTAATGTTGAGCTGCATCAGAGGTGGTCTTTGAGCAAGGAGAAACATTAGTATGTGCAATGCTGCGCCGCACATATTCAGAGGGATTAGCTATTCGGGGTGGGCTTGGGGGGGGGGGTCACGTGACTCCCAACGTGACTCAACGTTGCACCAATTGCAGGTTGGTATCAGTCCGCTTCCCACCACACCTGTGGCTTATTTTCAACATCCATGCTGATGGCGCTAAATTGCATTTGAAGGGTCCATCTGCGCTTTATAGTCTTTTATGGAAGGGCAGAACATTTTCTTTGAAAATGAAATAGCTCTCTTCTTATGATCCATGGGCGTTGACACTAACTCAGTGATGCTTGGGGTTTAGTGAGCAATTAATGGCAGAGATAAATAAAAGGGCCTCGACTGCTTCTCCGTTTTGGAGCTCGTGTTAACCTGTCGTTTAGACTTGGAAATATGTGAATTCTATTTGTCTTCAAAAAGCATCTTCGCCTACTCGAGCTGTTATAAAGACCCCAGGGAATACGCTGTGTGTGAAGGTAATTGTTGCTTTGAAATGCCAGCGTGATCATGCCATGAATATCTCAGCCGCTACCTGTAATTTATTAAAATATGAAAATAGAAGTGGGTTCCCCCCTAGCAGCTATATGACAAGCATTTGCAATGCAATAGGTCTCGCATTAACGAGAGTTTAAGCTATTGCCAGTGTAATAGCTTAAACTCTCGCAAATGCGAGACCTATTGCATTGCAAATATTTGTTTGTTTACCAGCGCCCATGAGTGCTTTCACATTCATGAAGGCCGCGCCCCTTTATTTAGACAAGCCGCTTCTAAAGATACAGGCGTGTTCAACATTAAAGTGAATCCGCGGCATGGGGGCTTTCACAAAAAGAAGCATCTGTTTGTCAAGTTGAAAAACAGATGTTTTTTTGGGTAAAAGCACCCATGCCGCGCTTTCACTTTAATGTCGGCCGCGTACCTTTATTTAGACGCGGTTTGTGTAAAGAAAGGGGCGCAGCCTCTATGAATGTGAAAGAGCCGCATGGGCGCTAGTAAAACAAAATAAATAAATAAATAAGCAGGGCCTTTAAATGCGGACCGTGCTGCTAAAATAAATAAATAAAAAGCACGCCCGCTATAGTTAAAGCAGAGCACCATTAGTAAAAATTAAAATAAAAGCGGGCGTCGTGCAGCGAGGTAGTAGTTGGAATAGGGGAAGAGCATTAAATAAAATAGTGCTCACCGACTTATAAAGTAGACCATGTGAGATCACCAGTAAAATGTCCAGTCGTTATGGGAGGTAACAAATGCAGACAAGGCGGTACCAAGGAGGGACAAACAAGCCAAATAATGAATCAGAAACCAGCGTTTACGAAGGACAATGACACAAGCCTATTAAAAATATGGGCGGAGATTCAAAGCCATACTCCACTACTGCATGCCTCGTAGCAGCGCATGTACTGCCCAGGCTCGACCTAAAAAAGGGCAAGCCAGCATCACTCACAATGCTGGAAGCTTGGTTAAATCACACATCTGCTTCTAGAGGGAAATAGAATGATTTAGGTGCGGACCAAAGGTATATTCGAGACAGCCTGTACCCTAGTTCTCAAGATAGTTAGAGGTAAATAAATGCACTTGTTGCACGACAACACATTGAACCTTTGTGGCTAAATGCATCAGTTTTTGGACAGAACACAATATGCTTTATTATTCTAATAATGGGGTTCTTTTGATTTGTAATATCATGTAAATATCTATTTCAAAATGGCATTTTGCATTACTCACGTACCTCTTCAGACCATCGCTATTTCTAAATCCCCAGTAGATCATTAAGAAACCTCGGAATTCTGGATGAGTCTGGTAATAGAGTTACCGGCCCCAACATGAATTACAGGGTCTGCTGGAAAACCATGGACCTGCCATGTTTCACCTAGAGACTTTGGGGTAGATTTTCGAGCATTTTGCGCTGGGTTAGCATCACAAAAGTGACGCTAACCAGCACAAAATGTTTTTTACCAATTTGCTCACCAGCGCAAAACTTATTTTACGTTGGAATGTACTCTACAAGTAACGCGAAGCATTGCTTTGCGTTATTTAGCACCAACTCTAAAAAACCTCTACTAAAACTCTAAAAAATAATAAATAAAATAAGGAGGCATTACATGGGTGGTACATGAGTGTTCCCATGCAACCACCCATGTCTTTTGATGCAAAGCCCTATCTACAAACAATTGTAGACAGGGATTAGTGGTAAAAGTTAACGCCATCTGAAAGGATGCGTTAAGAGGAGAAATTATTTCATTTCTCCTTTCATTTCCTACTTTACATGTGTTTTGCACTGTGCAGCACACATACAAAGTGGGAAAAGTGTTCGAACTTGTCTAGGCGTAGTATTTTCCTTCCTGTACAAAACCTATGCTAGATTCAAAACATGCACCTAAGAGCTATGGCACTAAGGTGTGTGCCTGGTGCACGGCAGCTGAAATCAGTGTTGGCGCTAGGGAAAGGCATGTAGATATGGCACTCTCCTGCTGCCTCCCTGTCATGCAACGCAGCGGAGCCTCTTTGAGGGCTGCGCTTCGCTGCGTTGTGTGCCTTTTTTGAAAATCTGGCCCTTTGAGTGCCGAAAGCAGCTGAAATCACTGGTTGAAACACCGGAGAAAATAAAGAATTGCCAGAGAAACCCAACCTTATTCTTCCAATAATTCCACATATGTGCAAGAATTCTAAGGGTCAATCCAAATCCCCATTTATTCCAAGCCCTTGGAGTTAATGAGGACCCCAATATTATTAAGTCTGAGGGAAGTGGAATTAACACCCTCACACCTGGGCATTCGTAGTGAGGCCCCAAATGGCAAAGTAAACTGGGGTTTATGATGGAATGGCAGAACTGGCCCTAAAGTAATGTGGTACATCAATTACTCCAAGGGGGGTGAAGCCAGAGACTTCACAAGGCACATGCAGAATTCAGGAGATTAGACTATTCAAGCGATGAGGAACTAAACAACAGACCAAGGCATCAAAGTGGGTGATTGGCCAAGTCCCTCTGCCCCATCTTAGTGTGATGGCATATCAGATTCCAGGACATAGAATTTCTGCAGTGCTCCTTATGATTTGTCTGGCATGACCTTTATGCTCCTTGGTGTGCTAGTTTCTTCAATACGGGAACTGTTGAGTGTTCTGCAAAGCAAGCAGCGAAGAGGGTTGTCATGAATTCTAGGTGCAGAGGGTGGGACCTCCAGATATCAGATTGGACACGTCTCTTATTGCAACACAAAATCTTGGTAGCATTTTCTATGTCTGACCAGCTTTCTCCAATGGTGATTTCCTGGTCTAATTTCAGAGTCGTCCCGTGTGAAAGTCTCCACACTTCTGAAAAAATGTCTAAATCCCATTCTGAGTTGGACCTTAGAACATTTTCTGTGAGAAATCTAGGCCTGGGCGGTAAATTCCGCTCCGCTCGCGGAATTTTCAGAATTTTGGCAATTTTGCGTTCCGCGGAGAATGCAGAATTGGCAAAAATTCAGCGATCCGTGGTGTAGCGGAATTTTTTCCTTGTTCGCGCTTTCAAAATGCGTGTTCGCGCGCGCGGGAGCGACTTACCGGGATCCCTGCGTTTGCCGACGAGTTTTCCTATCCGTTCGCGTGCGGCACAAGATTTTGGTAGCCGGCCGCGCGATCCCGCGAGAGTGTGTGATCGCGAACGCGTCATTCGGATGTGCCATCGGGCATCCGCGTTCGCGAACAGGAAACACGCATCGCGAGTGGGCGGGACAAGTGAAACAAGATGGCCGCGCCAATTGGCGACCGCATGGGCAAGTTCGCGAGATATTTCCCCCGAGCACGCAAACAGCGTCCCCGAACAGGAAAAACGCATCGCGAACGGGCGGAACAAGCAATTCCACGTGCTCGCGGAATTCTGCGTAGCTCACGGAGATTTTTTACCGTTTTGCGGAACTTTGCGTAACGCGACTACGCAAATTCCGCCCACCCCTAGAGAAATCTCAAAAGCACCAGAGTGCTTGTGGGAGCAAGGTGTTTCAGGTATCCGGCATACAGTTCCATAGTGGCCACTACAGTTCCAGCAGTGTTCTAGGCGAAGAAGATTTTTCTTTTCAAAAAGTGACAAAGCCCATTCTGCATTGGGACTTAGAAGAAATTTTAACATTTTTGTCAAAGAAAAGGTCAAAGTACCTTTCTGAAATGGGACTTAGAAACATTTTCAATCTTTTTAACTTCCAGACTTTCACTGGGACCAATACACTTGGTGTATCCAACCATAGATCCTTTGCGGTTGTCCTTAAATTGCACTTTGGTCCTGATCAACTGTGACCATATACTTACATTGGGCACTTCATTTTTAAAGGAGCTCTTTTACTTTAATTCTTAAAAAATACATTTCTGGAGTTTCCTTTATGTGACTTTTATTAGACTTACTTTACTAATAACATTTTTCTCTTCCTTTAAAAGTTGATTATAATCTGTTATTTCGTTTTGTGTGACTTTTTCTGCTGTTTAAGCACTGCTTAAATATTTCATACATTGCCTTTTATTTAAGCCTGACTGCTTTGTGTTATGTAACCAGGGACTGCGATTAGGTTTATTTTATTTAATTTGTATGACATTCATCAGGTGATGGCTTTATCCTTTAAGGTGACCACTTGCCCACCCCAAATAATAAACCACTTTCCTACATATTGCTAACTAGTGGAGTAGTTTGGGTAGGTTTATGCTGTCATCATTAAGAGTTAATTTCTATTTAGTAATGGTTCAACAAAAATATTTTATCCCCTGGGGCATACTACATGCCAAATTCCAAAGTGGCCATTGCCCCTGAGTTCCTGAATAATGATTTTATCCAGTGGGCATCTGCACCTGGTAAAAACACCAACTGGTTCAGGCCATAGGCATTGAGCAGAGTCTCAAGTCAGCTCTCACCATACTACCGCCTGCAGCAAGGCCACAGCCCCTGAACCTATCCATTTCCGATAAACACCCCATCCCCAAACCATGACTGACAGACCGCTCCTTACTTGCTGCCATCTGAGATTTATAGGGATAATGAATAAGGCTCTGTCAAGAGTACAATAAGAAATCAAGTTGTGCCCTCATATGTAAATTCCTTGATCTAACTAATGGCTGTTATTTTTACCAGTACTTAAAGTTCCAAAGTATGAAACATACATTGTATCAGATGCATAGTCATCTGATATTGCGCTGCAGGGCATTTCTTGTGTATTAATATTCAGTGTCCTACACATTGACTGCAGGAAAACAAATGTTAGCAGCCCTCTCTCCTGCAGATGCATTAAAAACCTTTAAATTGAACTTCTGATGTCAAAGTATATAGTGAGCCTGCAAGCAGGAGGAAGGAGCCAAAGAATGTTATTTTTCTGTTGATTGGCGCTGTAAGCACCATTAATGTTCTGGCTCTTTTCTACCTAATAACTGAGGAAACGATGCCAAAGAAATAACCACTATTCTACTGCTGTCACATTGTACCATAGCCTAGCTAAACCCCCACCTCATGCACAGCCTACATAGCATGGATTTAAAGTGATACTTAACCATATGTCCATTGAGGAGAACCATATGCCCATTGAGGAGAACCATAGACAACAGGATATATTGAACTACTTAAGTGCATAAGATAGTACAAGCCCTCAGTCCATACAGAGAACAAAGCTTATTACTTAGACCTAGGGGTGGATGGAATTTTTAATTCCACCAGTGGAGTCGAAGGAATTTGGTAATTTCTGTTTTACTCTTGTGATGCAGAATTACCAATAAATTCTAACACTCCACTGACGAATATAATCTGCAGTGTTTGGCTTTTAAACAGAGCTGGAAGAGGGAACAGTCCCTCTATGTTTAAAAACCACTGCAGATTCAACTTTAATCTGCAGTAATTTTCAACATAGAGGGACAGCTTCCTCTACTGGTCCTGCTTAAAAACTACTGACTGCACTGCTGTGCATACCCCTCGGCACCCTTACATACTCAGAGTGTATAAGGCTCATGCATATGTAAGGGCACCGAGGGGTATGCACAGCAGTGCATACCTCTCGTCGCCATTACATACTATGCAGTAATCACTGCATAGTATGTAAGTGAGCCAAGGGGTATGTACTACAGTGATTACTGCAAAGTATGTAATGTAAGGGAGCCAAAGGCTATGCACAGCAGTGCCAAATACCAAATGCACTTACAGTGCATACCCTTCGGTGCCCTCACATACTCTGGAGTGATTACTGCAGAGTATGTTTGGCTGCAGAGGGGTAGGCACAGCAGTACATGCCCCTCATGCCCTTAGAAACTCTGCAGTAATGACTGTATTTAAGGGCGCCTAGGGGTATGCACTGCAGTGCATTTGGTATTTGGCAGCATTATTTCTTAGAGCAAAATGCACCCTTGCACCCTTTTTTTACGCTAAAAAAATACACCAAATGCCCACACCGCCCGTCGCGAAATTTTTAGGAATCTCGCAGAATTTTTATTACATTCAGCAAAATTCAGCCGAATAAAATTCCACCAATTCTGCCCACTCCTACTTAGACCATACCTTGAATGACACTTACACATAAGAAATAACTCTTTAAACTAGTGCATGAAATAGGTAGCCCACAAGCTGCTCAAATTCATTATTTATTCTAAAGCACGTGAAACGCCGATGAAAACTATTTTTTAAACAAAATAAAGATTTGAAATGAAACTTTGGCAGTCAACCCAACACCACACACAGCCGAATGCCATGAATAGCAGGGGTTGGGTGCCCAAACCCTCACCTTGCTTTGCAAAAGGCTGAAGATCATGCATGGCAAGTGTGTGGGTGCCCAACCCCTGCTGCATGTGGTGAAAAGCCATGCCCTGTGGGGGGTTGGGATAGTTAGGTATAGCAATAAAATCTTACTTCATGTTAAAAAAATCCTAGAAATTCACTAAAAATAACAACGTTTAAAGTGAGGTTATAGTTATGCCTAGTATTACCTTACTTTACATTTTTAAAAAAAGCTTTATAATCCACTGAAATAAATGAAGGTTAATGTGACATTATGGTTAGGGGAAAATATGTGTGACCCTGCCCTTTTGCAGGGTTATCCCCAAACATTTTGCCTTCTTCCTCCTATTTATTCTGACCTGTTTTTGTTGGAATTAGGACCCTGTGCACTTTACCACTGCTGATCAGTGCTAAAGTGCATATGCTCTGTGACTAAATTGTGATTGTGATTGGTTATCCATGATTGGCATATTTGATTTACTGGTAAATCCATGGTAAAGTGCACTGTGTGTGCCCAGGGCCTTTAAATCAAATGCTACTAGTGGGCCTGCAACACTGGCTGTACCACACACATGAGCAGCCCTGTAAGCCTGTCTCAGGCCTGCCATTGCAATGTCTGTGAGTGCAGATTTAAACTGCCATGTCATACTGGCAAGTGCACCTACTTGCCAGGCCCAAACCTTCCCTTTTACTACATGTGAGGCACCCCTAATGTAGGTTCAAGGTAGCCCAATGGGCAGGGCACAGTGTATGTGAAAGGTAGGACATATACTTGTGTGTTTTACATGTCTTGATAGTGAATTACTGCCAATTTCGTTTTCACTATTGCAAGGACTAGCTCTCCCATAGGTTATCATTGGAGCTGCCTTTTAACATATTACAAGTGTAACTTTAAATCTGGTAGAGCTAGGGATTTGCAGTTTGGGCTCTCTTTAAAAAGGTGGTTTTTAAATTAAGTGTTTGAAAATGCCACTTTTAGAAAGTGATACAAAAAATGAGTGGGAGACCCAATACACCCTTGGAGGCTTGGGCAATCAGTGAATTAGCAGGTAAGTGTGCCTACAAGGGATTCTCTTACTTTCGCACAATTCAATCACTAATAGTCAAGCAATGGAAATAAGCTCTAATCAGAAGCTTACATTGAGTTATTTTAAAATTGAATCTTAATTAATTCTTAATCCGACTTCAAAGGGGAGCTATACAATAGCTATCAAGGTTGCAACAAGGTCCCTTAATGGCTCAAGCGGCTATGGTACGTACTCCTGCAACTGTCCACGTGGACCAACCAGTCCCCGACTGCAGTATGAGCAGTCCGTAGTACAGAGCAGTGCCCGTTTTTCGTTTTAGATTTGACCTGAAGTAAAAATTGGTTGGTCCACGTGGACCGTTGCAGGAGTACGTACCATAGCCGCTTGAGTCATTTTAGGGACATCGTTGCAACCTTGATAGCTATTTTATAGCTCCCCTTTGAAGTTGGATTAAGAATTAATGGAGCTTCACAGCATTCAGAAATCTTTCATGCAGTCCCTTAAGGGTCATTCAACACTCGAATCTATCGTCCTGAAGATGGTCTAACTGATGTCTTCACTCCCTAGACCGAAACGTCGACAACTACACCTAATTTCTTCTTTTTGAATTGGTCACGTTAGGATTTGTTTTCTGTTTTGATCAGTTACTTTTTCCTGTTGTACAACTTCTTTGAAATAGGTGTCCACATGGGCGTCAATGAGATGTGTATAATAAACTATGTATAAATCTGAGTCGCCACGTGTTGTGATATATATTTATATGTATTCGTTTTTTGTACCCTTCAACAATTTTTTCATCATAAATTTGTATTTTGAAAAAAAGTATACCTGTGTGTAATTAGTCTGTGATAGATTCGTTCAAATTGAAATAAGCCAATTCAATTTTAAAATAACTGAATGTAAGCTACTGATTAGAGCTTATTCCATTGCTTGACTATTAGTGATTGAATTGTGCGAAAGTAAGAGAATCACTTGTAGGCACACTTACCTGCTAATTCACTTTTAGAAAGTGGGCATTTTCTTGCTTTACTATTGTGCGCCTCAGCCTGCCAGTGGAATCAATGTCTGGTTTAGACTGACAGCTGGGTTGCTTGTGCATTCACTCTAGACAGTCACACAAAGAGAGCTGAAGTGTGCCCTACATATCCTGATGGCCCATCACCAGGCTGATGGGCCTTCCTGAGCTAGAGTGGTGGAGGAGTTGTAATTGACACCTGAATAGAGCTGTGCCTGGACTCTCACACTGCTGTCTCTGCTCCCTGTAGTGTGCCTGGAACCAAAGGCAGGTGAAGGCAGAATCTTGTGGACACACAAAGCCATTCCTTTGAAGTATGTCTACTTCAAAGGCCAAAAGGGGTATAAGTATTGTACCTGTAAACCCACATTTTTACAACACTTCTGAATTGATAACTTTGCCAAGGAGAAGAGCTGCTGAAGAGCTGTCAGGAGGAGTACTGCCCCTTTGCTGTGTGTTGCTTTGCTGGGTTGCCCTGCAGTTGCTGCTTCTGTCTGTGGGCAGTGAAAGAACTGAACTTTGCTTTTGAATCCTGTTTTTCCAAGGTTCTCCAAGGGCTTAAGTGTGCCTGCCTCCTGTTGGAAGTCTCAGGGCAATCAAGGACTTCAACTGCAGCATCCCTGAACTCCACTGCTTGGAGTTCTGACCTGCCAAGTGGTGCCAATTCTAGGTCTGTGCCCTTGGAGATTGTTTCTGCTGCAAAAGACTAAAAAATCAACGCATCGCCCTTCCAGCGCCTGTTTTTTCAACGCAGCACCACCGGGCGGGAAATGTTTACAAACACCGTTGCCATGCGCCTGAGGAGAAAGAGCCTCCACAGCCAGAGTCTAGCGCACCGTGTCTCCGACGTCCGAGACCACCGAACTGACTCTGACGCTGGCCCTGCTGTGTGGCTTAATGAATCGATGCATCACCGGTCTGTGGTTGAAAGAATTGACTCAGCACCTGTTTAACTCCACTGCCTCAGCCTCTGGATTTACACGCATCGCACCTGTGTGTAAAGTTTTCCACCACTTTACCCGCAGACCAGAACCATCTTTGAATTTCGACACATAACTTCCCCTTACAGTCTAGAACTAACGCAACATTTCTGTGTGCAGCAGAACTGACGCATCGCTTCCCCAGTGCATCACTGTGTTTTCCGGCAAGCCCCTCCACTGTGGCTGTTTTTGCTTGTTGATTTTGATGTATCAAAGGTACTTTGTGTAAAATCACTGCATCAATAGAGTTCTATGGACAGAATTTCTGAAACATTTAAAAAGTGATATTTTAATTTCTGTATGTTGGATTTTTGTCGTTTTGGTCTTGTTTGGTTTATATAAAGATTGTTTATATTTCTAAATTGGTGTGGTTTCCATTTGTAGTGTTTTCACTGTGATAATGTGTATTATGTACAAATACTTTACACATTGCCTCTGAGATAGGCCTGACTGCTCGTGACAAGCTACCGAGGGGGTGAGCAGGGGTTATCTTGGGTGTGCAACTCTCTAGCCATGACTAGAAGGAAGGGTCCCTAACTGGACAGGGGGCAAGCCACTGTCAACTAGAGACCCCCATTTCTAACAAAATATCTATTATATACCATTTTAAACAACAACAAAAACAATGAGTTGAAGTAACTATAATTTGCTTATTTGCCATCACTGCTTATGACTACACATTTTACATCACTAATGACATATTCTATGACATCATTGATAACATCACTGATGACATCTGAAATTACATCATTAATGATATTATTGTGCATGGCAAGTAAGTATGAAAAAATGTATGTTTTCTTTTTTGTGGGAAATCAACATGAACTGTTGTGTCTTCAATTATGTAAGAAAAGCTTGACAAGAGATGTACTGGAACTTCTGCACATCTGAGAAGTGAGGCATGATAGACGAACTTGTCAATTACTGCTGCTGCAGGCTGTTTCCCAGAGATCTAAGCTCGGGATACAAAATGTCATCTGAAACCTCCTTGTACGAAAACTTGCAAACTTGCTTTTGATAGACTCTAGAGGGAACGTAAGCTGCAAATCTTTCATGAATCGTGTTTAGTCATTGCTTCTCAATGGAATTCTTACTTTTTTCATACCTCTGTTAGCCGATTGTGATCTTTCTGCAATGTATTACACTGCTTGGGACTAGATAGTGCTTTATTCTTTTGCAGATAAAGGAAGGCGCCGAAAAATGCAATCTTCTGATTACATAAATGTCACAAACTAATTCCAAACACTTCTGCTTTGTAATGCAGGGCTTAAATACCACCAGAGAATGGGAGATGCAATACTTTCGATCTCTGCAAATCAGGATAGCACTTAGAAAACGTCTTCACTCTCTCCACCAAACAGTACGGTATAATTTAACCCCTTCATGCTTCCGGCCAGAATTCTACAACTGCCTGATATGGAACTGCCAGACGTCAATAATGAGCAATCAGCGCCAGCCAATGTTCCAGGCATTGTTAATTGTCCTATTAGGTGTAGTTGCTTGGCCTACTCTCCTTTTTTCTAACAGTAACACCACATTTTAATTCACACATATTATCAACCCTTTTATCTTTGAAGTTGCAATTGGAAAAATAGCTGACTCACCATCAGCATTTTACTTTAAGATATAAGAATCCTAACACATTAGTCAATTCAGCGGCATAAGTTTGCCAATCGGCAATTTCATAAACTCAGTTTTAGAGCAAGTGCGTGCCCTGTTGAGTTTCGAAGCACTGAATTGCCTTACAAAGACCATTGCTGGGACATCACTCAACGTCATTTCCTCTTAACATTGCTGCCATGGTCACCGAAGAGCGCCGAGTGGAGTGGAGGTGGTGGACTTCATAACGGTCAAATGACTGCGGCATCAGAAAGTACCCAGGCCCTTGTCATTCAAGCACCCTTATCAGGAGAATGTTGTATTTAGAACAGAGGTAAACCTTTTGCAATCGGACCGAGATTCATTCAAACCATACAGACCATCGCTATATCCTTTTATGTTACCAAGGGAAGGTGTATCTCACATCAGACGTGCTAGGATTGGTCATCGACCATTGAAAGCCTCACGCTTCCTGTTCAAAGCTTTTTACATTAGATATCTGCAATTTATTGAGCACTCCTGCTAAGAGTATTCATGGTTCTGAAGTCCATGCTAAATAAGGCCTTCAGATTCGTTTCGCTGAGTTATTTTTTGCTCCAAACCTGCCCGCTTCAGTTCAACTAGGTGAATAAGAAAGATGGCATCACTTGTTGAGCAGGTCCTAGTCAGACCTCTATAAATATTTAGTCATTACTTCACTATTTTTTTATTTTAATATTAAGAATTCCACACTGATATTACTATTTTCCTAGTATTATACATTCAGAATCTCTAGTCTGTTTTTCTTAATTTAAGCGACGTTTTCCTATTACAGCGCTTTCATTTTAATCACATTTTATTTTAGCCCATTACGTTTTTTCCTTTATTTTGGAAATGGCCCTTTTGCAGGGTTATCCCCAAACTTTTTGCGTCTTCCTCCAATTTTTTCCTGACCTGTGTTTGTTGGCTATAGGACTCTGGGCACTTTACCACTGCTGATCAGTGCTAAAGTGCATATGCTCTCTGTGTAAATTGTTATTGTGAATGGTTATCCATGATTGGCATATTTGATTTATGAGTAGGTCCCTAGTAAAGTGCACTGAGTGTGCCAGGGCTGGTAAATCAAATGCTACTAGTGGGCTTGGAGCACTGATTGTGCCACCCACATGAGTAGCCCTGAAAAGATGTCTCAGGCCTGCCACCGTGGTGCCTGTGCGCAGTTTGTTAACTGCCATGTCGACTTGGCAAGTGCACCCACTTGCCAGGCCCTAACCTTCCCTTTTCTTACATATAGGGCACCCCTATGGTAGGCCCAAGGTACCCCCTGGGCAGGGTGCAGTGTATGTGAAAGGTAGGACATGTACTGGTGTGTGTAACATGTCCTGATAGCGAAATACTGCCAATTTCGTTTTTCACTATTGAAAGGCTATCTTGCCCCAAAGGACAGAATGGGGAACGCTTTGTAACATTTTACAGACATATCTTCCCATAGGGATAAGATGGAAAAACGGAGATTGGTATCCCTGAACAAAGAATTTGATAACACATCTTTTAGTAAAGATGGTTTTTAAATTGTGTGTTTGAAAATACCACTTTTAGAAAGTGGCTATTTTCTTGTTCAACCATCCTGTGTGCCTCTGCCTGTTTTTGGATTGACTGTCTGGCTTTGGAGTGACAGGGGCTGGGGAGGTGCAGTGGCTCCATGAGTATGAATGAGTCAGCACTAGGTTGTATAGGCCTGATCTGCATTTGGAGTGGTGGGAGGACTAGCACCTGTACCTGAATAGGGCTGTGCCTGCCTTCCACAATGCTGGCTCCACCCCCCCTGTGGTGTGTCTGGAGCCAAGGCTCACACTGACAATGGATGTTGTTGTGCACTTGCAGAGTGCCCCCCAGAACTGGTTTGAACTGGGCTCAGAGCCCCCTGTACAAAGAGAACAAAGACATTTTGGGGTATAAGTATCAGACCCAAAACCCCAGACTTTAGATCATTCCTGGAATTCAAGAGGAACCTTTGCCAAGGAGAAGAGCTGAAGAGACTGAGGAGAAGTACTGCCCTTGCTGTGTGTCTGGGGTTGGCCTGCAGTTGCTGTTTCTGCCAAGGAAAGGAGAAGGACTTTGCTGGGTGCTGTGTCCCCTGCTTGAAGGAGATCTCCAAGGGCGTGAAGTGAGCTGGCCTCCTGTTCTGAAGTCTCAGGGACACAAAGACTTCACCCCCAGCTCCCCTGATCTCTGCTGCTGTGAGTTCTGACCAGCCAAGAGGTGCCTGTGCCAGTTTTGGGCCTCTGGAGGTTGTTGCTGCTGTTTGGGAGCTGGAAGAAAGAAGAAACGTGAAGAACTGCTAAAATTGAGCATCGCTCTTCTTGCGGCTGTTTTCCCGACGCATTTCCATGGCACGAGAAGAATTTCCACGCAGTGCCGCAGCGCCTGTCGCAGCTGCAAGAATCGACGCATCGAGGGATCGCGGCTCAAGAGGACCGACGCAGTGCCGCTTGATGCCGCCGCATCGATCGCTGACGCATCCCGGATTTCAGCGCATCGTACCTGTCCGGCAAGTCCTTTCCACGCATCACCCGCGGACCAGAACCGTCATGAAGAATCAACGCATCACTCCCCGTACAGACCGGCTTCGACGCAACCCTTCCTCTGCGTGCAGCGGGACTGTCGCATTGCCTCCCCAAGGGGAAACAGCATTCACAACGCTGCCATTACATCGCGCTACTATTACAACGCGGTTGTTACAATGACTGCATTGTTAGTACGCAATGCATTTACATCGCAAGTCATTAAAACGACTTGCACTAGGGGGCGCTGAGGTATTGGAAATTAATTCCAACACCTTCCCTACTGTTGCTCAAATTGGAGTAGCAATAGTAATTAATACTATTCCTAAGTCCAGCGCACCCCCTAGTGCAAGTCATTGTAATGACTTGCGATGTGAATGCATCGCGTACTAACAATGCGGTCGTTGCAACAACCGCGTTGTAAAAGCACGCGATGTAATACATTGCGATGTAATGAGCCATATTCCTCCCCAAGGTCTCAGGAGTGTCGCATCTCTTTGTTTTCCGATGCTGCGGTTATTTGGCTTGGGAACTTTGACGCATCTACAGGTACTTTGGTGAAAAGTCACGCATCCATAGTTTTCTATGGTACAAGTTCTTGAAACCTTTTGAATGTCATATTTTTAACTGTGTATGGTGGATTTTTGTCGTTTTGGTCTTGTTTAGTTTAGATAAAGATACTTTATTTTTCTAAACTGGTGTGGTGTCCATTTGTAGTGTTTTCACTGTGTTACTGTGAATGTTGGTACAAATACTTTACAGATTGCCTTTGGGATAAGCCTGTCTGCTTGTGCCAAGCTACCAAGGGGGTGAGCAGGGGTTATCTAGAGTGTGTATCCCCCTTACCCTGACTAGATGCAAGGGTCCCTATTTGGACAAAGGTACCTACCTCTGCTAACTAGAGACCCCCATTTCTAACACTTTAGTTTCATTATTTTTTGTTTACCTGATTGTACATATCACACATTTTCACAGCGTTGTTGCTCAGTCCAAGTTACCAAAGGTGATCCAATGTTACCCTTAGCTAAACTGCATTGTCTTTGTGAACCCTCTATAGGCAGAGCTAGCACTGACCTCAGTAGTGTGCCTCCTTCGAGCCTATAGCTTGGCAGTCAGATTCTAGCAAATATGCAGGATCTAGACTCAGTTGCCTCAGCACCTCTCAAGTTATCCATTTATTGATTGGTGTGACCTTTAATTTGTTTCCCAGTTGAAACGTTAATCAATGTAGGCATCAAAGTGGTTGAATTCCTATACACAGACAAGCAACAACGTGTCATCCCTATACACAGGCATGCAACAACATGTCAACAGTAAAGCCAACAACCTCGCATTTCGAACCTACTACATTTGTTTTGTATTGAATAGTGCCGCATAAGAGAGTAACTATGTCATCATTGTCAAAGTGGTGGGAGCAGGTGCGCTTGTTTGGCAGCCATCTAAGTTTAATTTTTTTAATGGGTGGGCCATTCTCAATTGCTTGTGGATATGAGCATTCGCACATATATGTTGTACTTCTTGCAAACCTTCATTTTGAGAGCTTAGTGTATACACTGTGAGGCTCAGTTCAAACTGCCTTTATAAACACTTATCCCAACTCCTGGGTCCTCTCCTCACATGTTTTGATAATCTGAGTATGTTCCACAGTTGTTTTAGTATTGCCTTGGCATTGGTATCCCACTATAAATCGTGTTTGGCTCCTTCTCTGCACCATTTTGACCATATGGCCTTGTATGTGTGCATTATATTTACTTGGGCATTTCTCAGCAGCATCTCCTACTGATAATTATGATCGATCACTCTGCCAGTGGTGTTCAATTTATTTGAATGCATGTGTCTGACTGAGAAAGAATGAAGAAGGCGAGAAGCAAATGCCACTGTGTGTGTGTGGGAAGAGCGAGTTCTAACAGGAGGAGACAATTATGGGCAGTTGTTGCAGCAGGGAGCTTTGGGAGAAATTCACATTAAATGGGGGAAATCAGAGGCGCAACTAATAGACAGATAGTGCAGATCAATTGCTTTAGTTCACCGCAAAAGCATAAAACAAGCGGCATTTTAGTGTTTGTTGTTTTCATCAATATTTTTCCACTGACATTAATTAGGCTGCTACTGAAAGAACTGGAGAATTTTGCTTGTAGAAAGATGAATTGCTTGCCAAAATTGCCACTGTTTCTTTTTTACAGTTCTGCTCTAATTGGACAACTATGTGCCATATATGCCCGTTTTGAAGGGCAATACTAGTCATTTCTGAACCCGTATATAGTTTTTACATTAGCACAGAAAACAAAGATAACATGCTTATTTAATTAGTTTTGCTTCTTATAAAAGAAAAAGTTAACACCAAAACACGCCATTCTTGCTGACTTTATCACTATTGCTTAATTCTGAGTCTTTTTCTGTATGGAAAGATCGACTAAGGCCATCGATCAATTTCAAAGAAAGATTTATCAAACATAGTAATACCTGAATCCCAATACATTTAGAGTGTGTGTTGGCTCAGTGTCCATCAGTTTAATGCATTTGAAATCTGTTAAGACTACTAGCATCAACAAAAGAAACATTGAGAGAGTTTATTAAAGAAAATGTCAATCTTGTGTGTGACTAACGTTCGCACCAGGCACCAGCCTCATGCTTTATGAGGTCAGGTAAGGAGGAGACAGATGCCAGTCAATCGGTATCACAGCATCAGGCGCAATATGAGAACAGTGCATTTCTTAAAATTAGAGATCAGGGATTGTAAGGGTTCTCCATGCCTCTGTTTGAAAATCTAAACCTTGTGGGCCCTATTCAGGAAAGTATTGCCTTCAATAAACGTAAAGCGTGCATTCACAAACTTTGTTCCAATTACATATCACCTTGAAAATAGAGCGGAAAGCTACGCTGGCCAAGGGCTGGTGTCACTGCTCTTCCACGTTTGGAAAGGGGAATGGATCACCACAGACTTTGGTTTGGATGTAAGGGAGGGTCCTTCTTGACCGGAAAAACAAAGAAGTAAAGAAAGTGCATTTTCACAAGGGGCTCCCATTACCCTGTGCGGAAATCGATGCTTTGTAGAATTCCACACAAGAGGAACAACAGCTTGCAAGAGATGCCACATGACATTTCAAAATAGTACTCCTGGAAACCTGTGGCTGGCACAGCTCTTACGACTTACTCCTGGTAATGTTGGTGGTTAGAAATAACCATCTTTTGAGTGGTATTCCCCCAGCTTTTTGCCTTCTTTAGCTGAACCTGTGTTTGTAGGCTTTAGGACTCTGTACACTTTACTCCTGCTAACCAGTGGTAAAATGCTGTGCTTTCCCTTTCAAAAATGGTAAAATTGGCGCACACCAAATTGTCATATTTATTTACTTATGAGGCCCTAGTAAATGGTACAACATGTACCTAGGATCTATACATTAAATGCTACAAGTGAACTGGAGCACTTCTTGTGCCACCCACTTGAGTAGCAGTGTAAAACGCATCTCCAGGCCTGCACTTGCAGCCTCTGTGTACAGTTTCAAACAGCTATTTTGACCTGGCAAAAAAAAAAAAACTTTTGCCAGTCCTAAACCTTCCTTTTTAATGTATGTCCCCCCTAAGTTGGGCTCTAAAGGCCCATAGCCCAGGGTGCATAAATAGTAGGACATTTATATCTAAAGCTGTACAAGTTCTGGTAGTGAAAAACCTCCAGGGTCGTTTTTCACTCTGGCAAGTCTGCATCTCCCATAGAAAAACACTGGGCTACATTTTAATACATTACAGTGCTTAACTTCAGTTTGGGACCAGCTATACACATGATTCAAGGACTCATATCAATAGTAATTTTAAATCTAACTTAATGGTAAAGTTGGATTTTATATTGCTATTTTGGAAATTGCACTTTTCAGAACTGGCTTAGGGGGTGGACAATACTTGCTCTGCACCCACAATATAGCACTGGGCATAAAAGAGGACCACACAGACTTCCTCTCAGAATACTCCTGGACCTGTGTGGATCAGAAGAAGGACTGCCCTCCTGCAGAAGAACCAGATGGAAGGCTAAATCTGCTTGTTTTAAACCCAGGATCCCAGAAGTGACTCCAATGGCCAGTTTGGTGACTTCCTGTTAGACCTACAGGGACACAACAAACTTCCAGGCTTCTGGAAAGCCTCGCTCCCTGCAACAGCCCAGCTGACTGGTTCCAACTAGACCTGCCCTGAACTCTGCTGCTCGCCTCTGCTGTAGTGAGCCCTAACCCCCAAGTGGTGTCCCTCAGCTCCTGGACCCTTGGCTGGTGTTAAAGTGTCCTCCTTATGCCCAGACCTCAAACATTAGAGCATAGACATTTTTGCACATTTTTCCACCAGAGAACCGGTCGGAGACTGGAACTGCCAACAAGCCAAAACTGTTGATGTTGAATCACTGGTTGGATTCAACATGCTGGTGTGCCCCACTGAAGGAGATCTGAATTCCAGAAAAGTTTCTAAGTCTGAACATAAAGGGCTTAATTGGGACTGACGCCAAGCACCAACCCATCTACATCAAGGCTTACCTGGGCACAGACTTCATACTTCATACTCTCAGAGCTTTCCCTCTTTTGCCAATGACCACACTGGGACCCTAATCTATAGCAACCCAGTGTTGTTTAGCTCTGCTTTGGATCCAGCTGGAAACTTGCCCTGCCAATCACTCGTTGATGACCATCTTTGCTCCAGAAACATTTCTAAGTCAGAAAAAAAACGTTCCTCCGGGATGAACCGGGTCCCTTTATCTGACCCACGCTCCATCGTGATTGTCCTGAATTTTTGACTCTGATGTGGTTTAGCACGATCAGATAACCGCGGTTGGTGCTTTGTGCTTCTTGGCACAGTTTTGAACTCAAATTAAAAAAATGCACCTCTCCGGTTCTACTTACTGGAATCTTGTCATTTTTGTGTCATTTTATTTATTTTAATATACTCTATGTTTCTAAATTGGTTGGGAGTTTTCTTGCATTAGTTTCTCACTTTATTACTGTTAGAACTGGGGGTCTCTAGTTGGCTGAGGTAGGTGCCTTAGTCCAAATAGGGGCCCTTGCTTCTAAGTCAGGTAAAGGAAGGACACCTTCTCAGATAGCCCCTGCTCACCCCCTCGGTAGCTTGGCACGAGCAGCCAGGCTTATCTCCAAGGCAAATGTGTAAAATATTTGCAGCCACGCTCTCAGTGACACAGTGATAACACCACAAATGAACTCCACACGCGTTTCATAAAAAAACAATTATATGTTTATAAAAAAAAGATATACGATGAGACCACACGATAAAAATTCCAACATATGCGTATTTGTAATATTTCACCTTGCCGGTTATTAGGCCATCACGCACTGGTAGGTTCTTGCAGTATTAATGAGCAATTCTCGATGATCCAATGCAGTCCTAATGTAATGCTATGCAGTTCGTAATGCAAGAATCAGGCACTTCGTAATGTAAAAATAATGCAATTCGTAATGCAACAATCAGGCAGTTCGTAATGCAAAAATAATGCAAGTCGTAATGCAACAATCAGGCAGTTCGTAATGCAAAAATAATACAAATCGTAATGCAACAATCAGGCAGTTCATAATGCAAAAATAATGCAAGTCGTAATGCAACAATCAGGCAGTTCGTAATGCAAAAATAATGCAATTCGTAATGCAACAATCAGGCAGTTCGTAATGCAAAAATAATGTACTTTGGCACCGATCGCGGTGCTCTGGATGGTCTCTATGCCACTCTTACTGACTCGCGGTCAGCTACTGCCAAAATATGACCCCAACACTGTTATGATGGAAAACAAAGTGCAGCTCCCCACTCCGGCCCCGGTACTGCCACTCCTCGGCAAGTACGGGCCGCGATACGGACTTGAGCGGGGGCTCGCGCTGCGAAGATGGGAAAGGCCGAGAGCGTTTCTCTCGTAGCCCGCACCCCGCCCCAGGCGGCGACACATGCACGCTCCCTGAGCGTTACCTGGGGGGTGCGCTCTCACTCTCCTCTTCTCTCCTCGCGGCTTGGGCCTCCGGTGCGACTTCGTTGATCTTGGGCAGTGGAACTCGGACCCCCGACAGTGATGGTTTGAGGTCTCTCCTTGGCAAAGGCAGGTTCGGGCCGGGAGCGGTGAATTCTCACAGCTCCTCTGGGGATGCCGGTCCAGGCCAATGGCAATGACGATCGCAGCAGTTCTGGCCACGCTGTCGATCGAAGCAGAGAACAAGACTGCTCCGGGACACACAGTCACGGGGCAATTTCTCATGAAGGTCTCAGGCTGTAACAGGGCACACGCACACAGTGTCACTGAGACTTACTTGAGCTCTGGGTGCACACGATCACAGGGCAATCCTCACGAAGGTCTCAGGCTGCACGAAGCACACGCACACAGCGTCGCTGAGACTCACTTGGACTCCGGGTGCACACGATCACAGGGCAATCCTCACAAAGGTCTCAGGCTGCACGAAGCACACGCACACAGCATTGCTGAGACTCATTTGGACTCCAGGTGCACACGATCACGGGGCAGTTCTTACGAAGGACTCAGGCTGCAAAAAGCACACGCACACAGCGTGTGACACACTTGGAAACTTTTATGTTCCTGAGTTTCCACAACAGGGAGCCAGCTCTCCTCGGGCCCTTGGAGACACGCTACTTCAGGACACAGCACACAGCAAAGTCCTCACAAGCAGGGGGACACAGCACACAGCAAAGTCCCTTGTCCTCTCCTTAGTCAAACCAGCAAACTGCAGGCCAGCCCCAGAACACACAGCAAGGGCAGTCCTTCTCTTCAGTCTCTTCAGCTGTTCTTCTTTGGCAGAGGTTCCTCTTGATCACCAAGTAGGTTCAATCCTTTTTCAGTATGGATTTCAGTCTAAAGTCCAGGGGTTTCAGCTCTCATAGTTATACCCCTAAATGTCTTTTAAGTCTTTGTGTTCAGGGGGCCCTGACCCCTGTCCAAACCAGTTCTGGGTGTCTCCCTGCCAGTGACACCTTCTTCCTTTGATAGTGGGGGTCTGGACCTTCAATCACTCAGCAGGAGATGGAGCCTTTGTTTTATGGCAGCAGCCCAGGCCTCTTCACCTCCAGGGGCTACTCCTCCCCCCTACACTCCAGATGCAGGTCAACCGTGGCTGTCTTACCTACTCCTCCCTTGGGTCAAGACATTTCCCAGATCCTATCACATTCAAATCCAGACAGTCAATCCACAACCAGGCAGAGACACACAGAATTGTTAGAACAAAAAAACCAGCCACTTCTAAAAGCGTGGTTTCTAGACACACAATTCAAAAACCACCTTCACAAAAAGATGTGTTATTAAATTGTGAGCTCGGGCACACTAAACTTCACCTATCCATCTTAAACCTATGGGAAGATAGGCTGGAAACATATTACACAGCCTTCCCCATTCTGTCCTATGGGCAAGATGGCTTTGCAACAGTGAAAAACGAAATGGAGAGTATTTCACTGTTAGGACATGGTACACACCTCAGTACATGTCCTACCTTTCACAGACACTGCACCCTGCCCAGGGGGGTACCTTGGGCCTACTATAGGGGTGTCTGATGTGCATGGAAGGGGAAGGGTAAGGCCTGGCAAGTGGGTGCACTTGTCAAGACAACAAGGCAGTTAGCAAACTGCACGCAGGCACTGCAGTGGCAGGCCTGAGTTCTCTCTTTGGGGGCTACTTATGTGGGTGGCACAATTAGTGCTGCAGGCCCACGAGTAGCATTTGTATTACTAGCCCTGGCACACATAGTGCACTGTACTAGGGACTTTACTAGTAAGACAAACATGCCAATTATGGACAACCAATTACCCTTACACTTTACACAGGGAGCACTTGCACTTTGACACTGATCAGCAGTGGCAAAGTGCCCAAAGCATCTAAGTTGGCAACACCATGTCAGGAAAAAGGTCTAGGGGGAAGGCAAAAAGTTTAGGGAACTTTAGCCAAAAAGGGCTAAGTCCAACAATTACTATAAGAGAACTGCATAAATACTTAACATGTTTCCTCCAAGTTAAGCCTGACTGCTTGTGTGCTAAAGTACCAGGGGGTTAAGCACAAATTTATTTAGTGACTTATGTGGTTCACCGTGAAAAGTATTGTGATTATTATTTGAGGTGGGTTCTCACTTACCTCAACTAATACTCCAATATCCTACACTGGTGATTTGAAAAAATAAATGAATGCATGTTCTGCACAGATGTACATCTCCTCTCTTACCTTTGGGTGTTTTTTTCATGAATTGGGCCCAATGTATTTTCACCAACTGGTTTTTCAAATCTGCCGAAGGTTAAGGCTTGCATTTTGGTGTCAGTCCCCCTGGACCAATGCTTCTCTGTTTTAAAAGTCACATTAGTAACATGAGTGTAGCCCATAGTCCTGTTACTATGTCTGTTATATCAATCACAATTTTCTAAAAAGTCCTTTTAGAAAAGGACTTTGTTGCAAGTTGGCCATTGCCCCTGCACAACAAAGTAGACTTCAGAGAAATATTTAATATCCATGTGAAGTTTGCCAAAGTCCTTTTATATTTAATTCAAGTAAGAATTAAACATTCTAGTCCTATGGCAACATTGTTCACTGGACTAAACCTCCCTGTCTGACTGTGTACACATGTGAGGGAACCTAACTTTGGTCAAGTACACCTGAATAGTCCACTATTGACACTGACCAAGATGTATGTATTTTAACTATTTCCAAGTAGAGCAGCAGCGTCTACAGCTCTCCATGTTACCTCCAGTATGTGATGATGCATTTTATCACATTTCCCTTTATTGCTCGTCTTTGAATATTTTATGTCAGTTTTCCAATTAATTTTTAATTGGGAAAAATTTGCTTTCACCACTATATTCTTCATATTTCATTTACTATTTTGAGTGTTTGATCCTTGCACTCAGTATCCCACCCACATAACAGTGAGACTAGTATTCTTGGCTTGTCTCCATTGAGTTGAAGTGAAAAAATTATATTAGTGGCTTATCTATTCCATGTATTTCTCCTTGTGATGGTTTATCACAGATAAAGTACATATTGTAATGGAAGTTTGTCAAGAATAAATAGACCATTCATTATAGGGGGGAGGATGTAGCCTTACGGCTAGAGAGGTCGACTGCAGACCTGGGGAACCAGGTTTGAGTCTTGGCAACGACGCTCAACATCCTGTGATTCTGGCAAATCACTTAATCTCCCCGTACCTAACAAAAAAAAAAGTGAATGTGTCCTCATGTAATGAAACTGGTGCTATGTAAAGCGCTCTGATACCCGATGTCTCGGGTCTAGTTCGCGCTATGTAAAACTCTAAAAAAAAAAATTACAACAAAGAAAATGTGGTTGGGAGGTCCTGTTGTCAAACTATACATAAGCCCAGTTTGTATTAAACATAAGCACCAACTACGATACCAGTAATGCTGTTTTTTGCATTTGTACATGAGAAAGTGATCCTTATAGCACTTAGAATATGAGATTAAAAATGTATTTGTATATTGTTTACAAAGGGATTGAAAAAATAATTTCAAAGTTACTGGTCACTAAAATAAGGTTACAAAGCTTTCAGATCCCTAAACCCGAGGCCAATATATAATGGACCAACAAGGAGAAATGGAACCTCCTTTTCATTTAAATAAACATTGAAACCTAGTTCACAAGATATACATTAATCATTTGTGTGACACTTCATTAGTCAGACAACTTACACATTATATCAAAAATAGAAAAACATATTAAAAGTACTAACAGACTGTTCAACTTGAATCCCAGGGATTATGTGCTAAACACATCCCAATTCTATTACTTCATTTTCACATAGAAACAATACTGTAGACCTGAACAGTCTAGTAAGTTATTTATCTGCGTACTACATCCATTCTTTAAGTACATGTTTTACAAGATGCATACTCTTTAAGGGCCTGTTGGGCTTAGCCCTTTTTGCAGGGTCCTCCCAGAACTTTTTGCCTTCCTCCTGTATTTCTTATGACCTGTTGTTGGTGGTTTTGTGACTCTGGGCACTTCACCACTGCTGATCAGTGCTAAAGTGCATATGCTCTCCCTGTAAATTGTTGTTATGGATTAGTGATTCCATGATTGGCTTATTTGATTTACTAGTCAGACCCTAGTACAGTGCACTGTGTGTGCCCAGGGCCTGTAAATCAAATGCTGCTAGTGGGTTGCAGCACTGATTGTGCCACCCACAGAAGCAGCCTGTAAAATGTAACTCTGGCCTGCCATTGCAGGGTGTGTGTGCAGTCTGAGACTGCCATGATGACTTGGCAAGTTCACACACTTGCCAGGCCCTAACCTTCCCTTTTCTTACATATCAGTCACCCCTAAGGTAGGCCCACGTTACCCCTGTGGGCAGGGTGCAGTGTATGTGAAAGGTAGGACATGCCCTGGTGTGTGTGGCATGTCCTCATAGTGAATTACTGCCAATTCCGTTTTTCACTATTGCAAGGTTACCTGTTCCCATAGGACAGAATGGAGAGTTTGTTTATAACATCTTATAAACATAACTACCCCTGGGAACAAGGTAGGAATATAAAGTTCAGTATGCCTGAACTCAGAATGTTAAAATGCATCTTTTAGTGAGGGTGATTTTTACATTCTGTGTTTGAAAATACCTCTTTTACAAAGTGGGAATTTTCTTGCTTAGCCATCCAGTATGCCTCTGCTAGGTTTTTGTATTGCATGTCTGGCTTTGGATGACAGGGGCTGGGGAGGAGCAGTGGTTCCAGAGAACCTGATGAGTCAGGGCTGGGCTGAATAGGCCTGGTCTGCTTTTGGAATGGTGGGAGGAGTAGCACCTGCACCTGAATAGGGCTGTGCCTGCCTTCCACAATGATGGCTCCGACTCCCTGTGGTGTGTCTGGAGCCAGGGCTCACACTGACAATGGAGATTGTTGTGCACTTGCAAAGTGCCCTGCAGAACTGGTTTTGGCTGGGTACAGACACTCTCTGCCTTCAGAGAATAAAGGATTTTTGGGTATAAAAAGAGGGGCCCAGACCCCAGACTTTTAGATCACTTCTGGGAAATCAAGAGGAACCTTTGCCAAGGAGAAGAGCCGGAGAAGCTGAGGAGGAATACTGCCCCTGCGCTGTTTGCTGTCTGGGGTTGGCCTGCAGTGGCTACTTGCTGCCAAGGAAAGGAGAAAAGGACTTTGCTGTTTGCTGTGTCCCCTGCTTGAGGAAGATCTCCAAGGGCTTGAAACTGAGCTTGCCTCCTGTTGGAAGTCTCAGGGACATAAAGACTTCATCACCAGCTCCCCTGAATTTCCTTGCTGGGAATTCTAATCTGAAAAGAGGTGCCTGCTGCTGCTCTGGACCTCTAGAGGTTGTTTTCCGCTGGGAGCTGGAAAATCGACGCAACTTCAAAGAAGCGAGACGCATCCGCACCTGTTTCCGACACATCGCCGAAGAAACCGTCGCAGCGCCTGCAGCGGCACGAGAGGTCGCTGCACAACGCATCGGGTGCAACGATCTCTGAAGTCCGAGATCACTGCACCGATCCCGGCGAAAGCCTGCTGTGCGGCTGCACGAAACCACGCATTGTACCGGATCGACGCATCGCATCGAGGCGCCAAGACTGTCGCATCGTTGGGGGATGCAGTGAGAAACCGACGCATCACCTCCCCACGCACTAAGAAACCAACGCATCACCTCCTCACCGGTAAGGAACTGACACATCACCGCTTCTGCGCTGCAGTAAGGAACCAACGCATCATCTCCCCCGAAGCAAGGAACCGACGCATCACCTTCCCTGCGTGTAAGGGACCAACGCATCACCTTCCCTGCGGCCATTTTGTTTGTTTTGCGTGACGCATCCAAGGTACTTTGTGAGAAGAGTGTTGCATTTACAGCTTGCATTGAACTGAACTATTTCTACCATTCGAAAGCCTTATTTTTAATACCGTATTGTGGATTTTTGTTGTTTGGTCTTGTTTTAGTTTAGATACAGATTACTTCTTTTTATTAAACTGGTGTGGTGTCCATTTGTAGTGTTTTCACTGTATTACTGTATGTGTTCACAAATGCTTTACACACTGCCTCTTAGATAAGCCTGTCTGCTCATGCCAAGCTACCAAGGGGGTGAGCAGGGGTTATTTTAGAAGCGTATCCCCCTTACCCTGACTAGAAGCAAGGGTCCCTATTTGGACAAAGGTACCTACCTCTGCCAACTAGAGACCCCCATTTCTAACAGGGCCAATGTGTTTAAACATGGTGGTAGTGATTTAAAGGTTGGGACTCTGCTATTACAACATTGTATGTTCTATATTTACAATAAAACAGTTAAATGTTTAACCATGTGATTTTGGTGCACAGTAGAGATGCAATAACTGTGTGGAGATCAAACGTAAGAAATATACACAACTTTGTGAACAAACATCTATAAAATAGTTAATGTCATTTGTTTGCCACAAAATGGTTGGGTATATGTAAGAAACTGGGTTATTAGTTGAGAGGGATGGGAGCTTCACTTGTATAATAAGCACAATCCTTTTCAGGGTGAACCACAAAAAGTCATTAAATTAACCTGTGTCTAACCCTCTGGTAGCTAGGCACAAAAGCAGGCAGTCGTAATTAGAGGGAATGTGTAAAGTATTTATGTAGCACACAAACAGTAAAAAGTGAAAATATAACACATAAAAAATCTGACATTAATTTAGAACAATAGAGGAAATGTTAATAAATAAAATGACACAAAATGAAATAGATCTAATCAGTAGATTTGTAGTTACAAATTTTAAATCCAATTGCAATGGAGCCTGGATTGGATACAAGGGATGAATTGGGGCTGGTCTCGACTTACCTTCGGGCGTAGAAACATTCTTGAGAAAAGTTCTTGAAAAGGTAGAGTCTCAGCTGGGCAAGGCAGCAGCTGCATGCGAGGACGTGTCATTGATGATGGGGAGCCACTGGACGAGGTCTCGGTGAAGCTGTCGAAGGCAGAAAAAATCTCAGAGAAGGAAAAGCGGGATTTCCAGGCCGAGGAGATCGTTTCCATCGATGGGGTGCTGGTGACTGTTGAGCCCAGTGAAGATTTCTACCTTTGAACGTAAACATTTGTTTGGAGCTTGGATTCACCCAGGTCAGATATGTCTGCCAAGAGGTCCCAATGAGGAGGATTTTCTGCTTTGGCATAGAACATGGCAGGACCTACCACAAAGTCAGGACGACCGGTGATGGACCTTGGGCAGATCAACTGGCAGGTAGGTCCTGGTCTTCTGTCAGTTCTCCAGGCAGTTTGCTTGAAAAATGTTCTAAGTCCCAGTTTTTAGGTTTAGGTAGGAGCAGTATCACAAACATCACCTCCAAGGTTACAGGACCCGGGGAGCACCACTCTGGGGGTTAGGGCTCCAGCAGAGACCCCCAGCAGGGTTCAAGGCCTTCTGAGCTTGTTGCGTCCATGTAGCTCACACAGGAGGTCAGCCAGCTTGTTCTTGGAGTCAGTTGGATGGTCCTAAGTTCAAGGAGCAGGTCCAGTCTTCCTTCTTTAGGCAGTAGGGCAATCCTTCCAGCAGCAAGGTAGTCCATCCAGCAAGAGGGCAGTACAACAGTCCTCCTTCTGAGTCTTCCATAGGTCCAGTAGTGTGAAGAGTGTTTGGGGGGCCAATATTGATGACCGGTGCCAGCTTTTCTGGGTGGGGTATACCCTCTCCTACCCCGACATCTGATTCTGGAAAGTTCTTCCCTTCTCCTGTCAATGGTGACAAAAGGCTGGTATCAGGTTCCTTTGAGTGTGTGGTAGGCAAGTGCAAGTGGGGCAGGGCACAGCTCCACCCCACCTTCCTGGCAGGATGGCCCATCCTACCCACAGCTAGTCCCCTTTGTGTCACTTTCTGGGAGGAATACACAAACCCCAAAACCAGAGCCATTCACTGACATGTGACCCAGGATACCCCCAGAAGGCACAAATGTTCAGGACAAGTAAATTCCAACTTTCTAAAAGTCGCATTTACAGAATTGTGAAACTTTACCATTAAAGAGGATTTTACATTACAATTAATTTGAGTCTAAACAGCATATCTCTATCTGCTCCTGATACAAAGTTATCACTTAATAAATGTAATAAGGTACCCCAATATATGTCAATGGGAGAAATAGACTCCCATTATTAAGCAAATTGGACCAGGCAAAGCTAGAAATCACAGGTAGGTCTAATCTGACTCTGTAATTAGGTATTTTGCATTACTCTTGTATCTAAGTAAATAGCAAAGTAGGATGTAGGAGGGTAGGAGATGAACTATAGGGGTATAGATGGTCTTGAACAAAGCCTAGGACTGAGAGGGCATTAAAAGCATAGGCTCATACAGGTTGACCATGAAGGAAAAAGCGGAGAAAGACCTAAAAGCCCAACCAAGCCTTTCGTTTTTAATCTTTTATTAGGAAGATAACAATTATTAAAATATTTATCCAATCTATATACACACAATGTTAACAGTTGCAAAGGCTCAGGGAGGGATTCAAACTTCCAATATTTTGTACAAATCACAAGCTACTCAAGCAAACAGTATGCACAAAGAGCCCACTAAGCATCAGTGTATCCTGGTGAAGGTCAACCCCCAAAAATGAAGCATGCCACACAGTGTAGGTGAGGGATCCTCATCCCTTATAATGAAGACCAATACAGAAGCTGTCCTAAAATCAGGATCTCAAAAGACCAAGGAGAATGAGGAAGTACCTAACATCCCTCCTTACCTTAGTACTCTTTTGTTAAGTGACAACAATCATGGCACTGGCTAAGAAAAGTTCAGTGCCTTCAGTTGCTCTGCTGCAGCAGTGGCTCAATAGAAGGTACAGAGATCCCCACCTGTCTAGCCAAGATTTCCTAATTTGGAGAGTGGTCTAGTTCCAAGACAGTGGACTTTGTAGCCTCTGCTATCCTAACAAGCTGCTGGGTTGCCATCAGGTTCTATATGACCTTGCATGTCTTTTCAATCAGGTTTAATATCACATCTGGGGCTGAATTAAACAAAGTGCCCTTGGGGCACAATGGGCGTATGCTCCTGCTTTGTGCATCCCAGGGCACTTTGCTATTACAGAAGGGGCCGCAGATGCTGTGGCACCCCTTTTATAATACTGATAGCACTGGTGCACATGCGTGCCTGCACTATAGTGAGAGGGTGTTCTCTCATTTGTATGGGGGCGTGACCGGATGCAAATTAGGACATTCTCATTGCCTATGTGCCTGTGCCATATTATTGACACAGGTGCAAAGGCAAAGAAGCCATCAGGAGGAGAACTGACAGTGTGCCATAAAAACTGTCAGTGTGCCCCTAGAGGACAGCATTTGGGAGGCGGGAAAGGGGGTTTCTGAAGGCGGGTGCAGTCATTCACTTCACCTGCCTGCAAGAGGTTTGCTTTCTCCTCTTGAATATTCAGGCGGATTGCCACCTGCACAGTGAAACATGGATCCACTCTTTATTTCAGTTGAATGCGCTGCCCCCAAGGCTTCTCGAGTTTGCGGCTGCCCTGAGGGCAGTCCATTCCTCATAATAGGATGCACTTTCCCTGATTTCACCCAGTGCACCTTTTGAAAGGTGCGCCATGGGGCAAATAGGGAAAGTGCACCCTGTGGGTAATACGGCCCCTGAACTTCCCACCAATTAGTCGCAGCTGGTCCATTTATTGAAAAATGTTCACTCTTCTCAAGGACATTTGTTGTGAAGTATAATTTGATATATGTCGTGTCTATTTCCATAGTTTAGAAATGTTGTTATCTCCTGAGTGTTTCCTTATAATTTATGCATTGGCCAGGAATATACATAAGGGTGGGTGGAACTTGCAGAATTTCACTCTACGGAATTCTGTGGAGTTACGTAACAATTCCGCGAGATTCCAAAGAGTTCCGCCAATGGCCAGAAACATGCACGTCATGCTGCTCAGGCTGCGATTTAGTGCCAGTAAATTGTTCCGTGCTGAAAAATCAGCAGGAACGGCACCATGCGGTGCACACAGCAATTCGAGTTGATTTTGAGCAGAAAATCTACTCCAGAAGCAGCCCTCTGACCGCGACTGCTTGCGACTGCCAGCATTTGAAAATCTCTCCGGAAGTCTTTCTAGCAACTGGAAATCACACTAGGTAGTCACATTTCATGCTTGCCATCTCACATTTCTGGAGCCTCGCAGGAAAAACTTCCGCATGTGGCAATTTGTGGAATTTCTCTGGGACTCCACCGGAACTCTGTGTTACACGAGTAAGGCTGAGTCATCAAATTCCACCAATTTCGCAACTGGAATGAATATTTTTTTTATTTGGGCCTAATTATATATGTAAATGCAAAAGAGAGGGGCCCCGCTACTCCAAGAGACAGGGTTCCATATAAGACTTAACCATCACAAATAAATTATCTTGGAGACCTGAATTCAATCACCTCAGTTGTTCATAAACTATTCCAGTTTCACAAACTCATACACACCGGTCTTCAAAGGAACCAAAAAGACAATCCTCAGCTATCAAATTTAATATCAAATTATTTTTTATAAATAGTCAATAAGTTAATCAAGAAAAATCAATCTAAAACCAGGTAATAAAAATCACTGAAAGATATATCAGAGATACACAATAAAAGGAGAGACAACACATAAGACATACACATTTGTCATAAAAATATGTTAATTTGTAGGACTCAATTGGAGTAACACGTTGTCTACATTTTTTCTCAACACGTGAAACTTTGTTCCTCAAATTTAACAAAACTAGGCGTTGACGCGTTTCGGTGAGTATAACATGATGAAACCACCTTCTTCAGTTCAATAGGAATATATCCCTCCTAATGATTTATACAGTTTATTTATTTGCCTGCATAAAAACATAAAACATGTATAAGATAAAACCACATTTAATCATTTATTAAACACAATCAATCTAAGTGGAATGAGAATATAACTCATAATTTATCTTAAAATAGTAGTCCAGTGAACAATCTAATTATTATTCCTTTTCGTTTTATTCCAGACAATACATTTATTTATAGAGAGATTTTTTATAAAAAAATATTTTTAATTAGAGAAAATTCTTTTTAAAAGACTAATTATCGTAATGGTCCTCTCAAGACTGGGGTACAAAACCAACGCCAAACATCACATCACTCCTACTCATTCATTCTGTGACTCAAGTATAATCAACTCACCTATATTCATTCTAAGGTAAGGTAAGCTTAACTATTTTCAGACCGTTTCTAAAAACTTGAAGATGAACCTACATCCTAAATAAGACAGAGATAGGCATAAAGTTAACTATGCCAATCTGAGCTATAGTCAATATTCTGAATAGACAAATCCTCTGTTTTCTTTCTTAACATACCTTTTTTTCGATAAAAACAGCTCATGTAATATATGTTCAAGGCATGTAGCGGTAGACACAGCCACTAATGAGGTGTTCTTTACGTTTCATTAAGTCTCTTCAATTAAGGAAATTTCTATATTTAATAAAAAAGAGGATCTAAGAATAAGAAATGTAGTAATTCAAAAATTACCCATTTGTCCAAAACGGATAGTGTAATCTGAAACATAACCCACCTCCTGTATGGGCATAACGCTAATTTGCGTGTGTCATAGCAGATAAGTGCATCAAGTTAAAACACCTTACAACACCTATGTGTTAAGGATGCCTGTATTAGATAAAAAGGAAAAACTGTGAGTGGGACTTGGGAATAACCCACTTAACCAATTATATGATAAAACATAATATAAAAAATGTATATAACCCACCTCTACTGTGAGTTTTAATTGATTCATTCAAGTTGCGGGAGATAACAACGGAAGCTAAACAGCCTTCAAAACATATCCATCCTTTACCAACATCACCTCCAAAATGTCTGTCACAATTTCTATGTGAATTGACCATATTGACATAAGCATTAGCTATCCAATAGCACAAATTGCTCGCTAACTTGTATTTAGTCTTAGAGGCAAGCCCATTGAGCTAAATTGGCCAAAATTATCATAAAGGTTTGTCACAGAATGGTTCAAGAGTTATATCCATTCTCTTGTGCTAAATCTATACTCCTACCTTAAGATACGCTGCACTCTACTTCCAAGCCCCTTATCTCTCAAATCTGCGAACCCCCGGTTCGGTAAATACTCCGTAACTCTCCGTCCTACGTCCTTGTTCCGAATCACACTGCCATATAGTTAATTCTTGTGACTCGTTTTCGCCCTAGATAAGGACGGCACCTACGTATGGCGCACTCACGTGACTGCGGTCAGCAGCATAACTTTCATCTACACCTGTGAATTACAAAACCAGTGTGGCGAACGATCCGCCATATTGGAAAGTGGTAGAATCAACCACTATCCATCAGTATATATCATTACAATACAATTACAATAGAAATGTATTCTACAATTTCTGTTCGCAGGCATCACAACAAACTCGATTTTTAAAATCCAAGTGATAGAGCCAACTTTTTATTTAGACAAACTTTTTTTTTATATGGTTTTGTGATTCTCTATTAGAAATCACAAAACTCTGCTTATTAATGGGGCACATATTCTAAAAGTTAATTATCGTTACTGTATGGCGCCCTCATCAGTATACCTGCTCCTAGATCCGTTATAATTGGGATCATCGCAGCTGCTTATCTACTCCATCAGGCATTTACTAACATTTCCATATACATCACATCTAAGTGAGTGTAATCATCAATTTCATATGGTTGTGGTTATAGTAACAGCATTGTATGCCCATCGGTATAGTGTGGTACAATTAACTAATTATATATGGCCTTCCCAAGGACAAGTGAAAGAGGTCCATGGATGATTTTAAATAATATACAAGATCTACTACATATGTTTCAGGTAGTCTGCTAAAGTAATTAATGTGCAGCCACTTCAAAAAGTAGTTTGCAGTCCTCCATAATCCAGAATTTAAAAGCAACCTTTGTCAAAGATTTAATACAATTATTGTGCCATCATCATATGCAACTCCTATCAATAGCTGTTGTGCAAACCCAGTGCCATGTATTCTATGTGCATCTGCCTTATAGTGCTTTTCAAATACTCCATTAAACCACCTACATTAGAAGCCCACCCATCACTGAATCATGACACCGGGCACCACAGGACGGCAACACTTATTTCTTTTAGGAACCCCACACCATCTCATTGATTAATAAAACTCACCTTGATGGAATTCCACACCATGGATCCCCTACTTATCACTAATATTATTATTATTATTATTATTATTATTATTATTATTATTATTAGTAGTAGTAGTAGTAGTAGTAGTAGTAGTAATAGTAGCAGTAGCAGTATTGGTAGTTGTAGTAGTAGTAATGGTGGTATTTATATTAGGACATTTATTAAACTCCTGTAAGAGCCTGTCGTCAAGACTTTGCCAAAGGCAAGTGCCTGGTTTCAGTGTGGTTTAGAAGATTTATTCTCCGTGGAATGGTGTGTTCTACTTGAAATATATGGCGCACATCTTAAGTAGATGAGAGCATTGCCTTCTTTGCATTTAAACAACAAGCAAAGGCCTTTTAATTTTACCAATGCTTCTGACTGAAGTCAATGAAGTGTCCCTCTGATTCCAGCCTCGGTAATGTGCTCTCTAAGGGTGGGCGTAGTACTACTACGCGGAAATCCACGAAGTTGAACAAAAGCTCTGTGAATTCCACAACTACACTCCGCTTCCCACTTAATTAACAGAGACCTCATATACTTTAGGTAAAATAACAAGTACCTCTGTCTTTACATGCTAAAATGCATGTAGTCATTTCACAAAAGTGAAAATGAAAACTTAGCAAGCAGTGAGAGAGATGATGATTTTGAGATCCTCCCTAACCAAGGGGGAAAACCAAGCAGATGCCTTGAAAACAAAGAGCACATCTTGCTGAACGATTCGGTGGTGGTACCATCTTCTTAGGACGACCCCAAGCACAGTTATTGGCAAAAATACAATCCCAACCAAAGGCCCTGCAAAGCATTATGGGACGAGATTAGCAGTGGGCAGTGAATATTATAGTATCCAATATCAAAATAATTCTACAAAGAGCTGCAGTTCAACTCGTCGTTACTAGGTGTCCCTCACTAGTCAAATGCAAAAGCATTGAAATTATTACATCAAGCTGCAGTTCCACTAGTCGTTACTAGATGTCCCTCACGAGTCAAATGCAAAAGCATTGAAACCCTTTCATGAAGCTGCAGTTCAGCTCTTTGTAGAATTTATAGTATTAGCTCTCAGCTCAGGGTTTCAGCACTGCTTTCAATGTCTCAGGGCCAGGTCTAGCATCCGAATCCTCGATCGCTGCAACTATCGGCATGGCTCCTGAGCACCGAGAATTTCTTGGGTTGACACTCTCGAAGGAGGTTACGGAGGTGCTTTCTCAGGCTAGAGCCCCAAGTGCAAACAAGACGTACCGATTGAAATGGAAGCGCTTCTGTATTTGGTGCCATCAGGAAGGGGTAGACCCATTCTTATCTCAACCTCATCAGGTTCTACCTTACCTCCTATCATTGGCAAAAGCGGGACTGGCTCACTCCTCCGTCAAAGTCCATCTGGCCGCCATCTCTTGCTACAGACGCACTTCCTCTGGGCCTTCTCTCTGGTCGGCAAGGATAATCAAGCAGTTTCTCAAAGGCCTCTTCAGGCTCTTTCCTCCAGTGAGGCCTCCGCCTCCTCTTTGGCACTTGAATTTGGTTCTCGCACAGCTCATGAAGTCCCCCTTTGAGCCGATTCACCGGGCGGACTTAAAATTCCTCTCCTGGAAGGTGGCGCTTCTCCTGGCTCTCACTTCCGTAAGGAGAATGAGTGAATTACAGGCCCTAACAATTCATGAACCTTTCCTTCAATTCAAGAAAGGCACAGTGATACTCAGGACTAACCCAAAATTCATACCAAAAGTGCCTTCCGACTTTCATTTGAACGAGCCAGTGATACTCAAGGCCTTCTTTCCTCAGCCTTCTACTCCGGCTGAAAGAGCACTTCACTCACTGGACGTTCAGAGGTGTTTAAAGTTCTACCTTGTCCGTACTGAGGACTTCAGGAAATCCTCTCAACTGTTTGTCTCTTTTAGCGCTCCCCGTAAAGGTTTTCCCCTTTCTAAACAGGGGATTGCTCGTTGGGTTGTCAGCGCTATCCGATATTGCCACACAGCAGCGGGCAAGCCCCTGGAGGGTCGAGTCCGAGCACATTCTACTAGGGCCATGGCTTCTCCAACGGCCCTCTTCGCAGGAGTCCAGATCAGAGACATCTGCAGGGCTGCGACTTGGAGCAGTACTCATACGTTTACAAGACATTACTGCCTGGATGCTTCAACGCAGAATGACGCAGCTGTGGGCCAGGCAGTCCTGAGGAACCTCTTTCAGTGAGCGGTGAGCTTTCCCTTTCTTCCCTCCTACCATTGTTTCGTATTATTTGCACATTTTGACAGTGTGTTTAGGTATTAAAATTGTGCTTGTAGTTAAAGGTACTGCAATGTTATGATTTTCCTCTCGCTTGTTTTAATGTTTATAAAAAAAAAGAAAAAAAAAATGACTATAAGAGAGAAAAGTAAGAGAGCAAAATGTGCTTATAACTGCTAGCTACTTTGATTCAGGCATGGGAATCTATGAAAGCTCCAATACTGGAGTAAGAAAACAAGTTACTTACCTGTAACTTTGGTTCTCCAGTATTGGAAGCTTTCATAGATTCCCATGCAACCCACCCTCCTCCCCTGGGAAAGCTCAGCCTTCAGTGTCTTTGGTTGTATTTTACACAACGTTTACGAAAATCTGAGGGTCTGAGATTCTCTCAGCAAGGTTCTAGAGGGTGAGGCTAATCTGATTGGCTGTTCGTTTTATTTGGTCTCTTTTACAAAAAGAGGTGGATATGTTACAAAACTAGAATGGGCCTAGGCCTAGTTTCTTCTTTAGTAATGGTTTCTATTGCTATTTTATGTATACCGGGGACTCCCATCTCGACGACGGGGAATGATTTGCCGAGTTGGCGATGCAGCGAGCGCAAGGTAAATAGTTTTATTTATTTATTTACTTACCTTACTCCTGCCCGTAGTATGTCCGAAACCACTACCCCCCCACCCAGCCCCTCCCCCGCCCCACCGCCCGCTGCACTCCCTCTGTGAGCCGCCACTGGGCGTCTCACCATTTGATCAGCAGAATGATGAAAAGCTAACGATTGGTCCTTATTTCATCTGTCTGCAGCTAATGAAAGAATAAAAGTTGGCTCCTCATTTTATCATTGAATGGGCAGAAGGTTTCCCAATTAGCCAATGTTATTTCACTCAGAAAGACAAACGGATAAAACTAGGTCGTTACTGGATTTCTAGAAGGAAGACAAATTCAATCAAGGGGACCGGGAGGACTTAAAGTACATTAAGTACATCTCTTAATATAGAAAGTCGTCTGATATCATGCGATTCCAAAACCTTTTTGCAACCGACACTCATTTATTGTTATCAAGAACAACGCATACAAGAAAAAAATTATCATGTCCAAAAATCCAAGTTCAGGGCAACATGGAAATCTAATGCAAATACACTCAAGGTGCTTTTACATTTCTCTCAAATCTATTCAAACCAAAAACCCGAAAATAGCATAACCCAGGTCCCCCCTTTCTCATCGAGGGCATCATTACTGCAGAGACCCACTATACTTACAATAAATCAAAAGAAAAACGACTCAATCTGCACTTGTCAGAAACATTATGGCTTTGACGTATCATCTATAATGTACAGTCCTCGGAGTGAAGGATACATGTGATTTATATTTCATGTGAGCTTCGTGTCTGCTTTCTTGGGGATAATTACAGCTGTTAGCATGATCGGTTTGCAACAAAAATGAAATACCCTACAGTAACAAAAAAAAAAGAAAATGTTTTGTTCTTGCAGCGGTGCTCATTAACTGATCATTATTGCATCGTTTATTTTTTTTCATACAAAATAATATGTGTAGCTGAATGACATTAAATGACCAAAAAGGCATTAGAAGCCTGAGGTGAATGTTCTATCAATCAAAACAAAACAATCACAAAGCAAGTCTGGTCCAGCACTAGTTTCTAAATAGAGGAGATGAAAAATAAAATGTTAATGGGTGTCTTTCCTTTCTTGTATAACAGCGAAATGGCTGGAAATATCCTAGTGCATAGACATCCGAGAAACCATGAACTTACATTCAATTCAGTTACGTGCTAACGTCTATACGAATTTTTACGTGAAAATTAACAGAATCATAAGTAGCCTATGTTCTACGTTTGCAAGGAAAAATTAAGTTAATTTCCATCGTTTTTCTGAACATTGCTTACCACAGTATGACAGTTTGCAGACTTTGTTTGCATTCCATTCAAAGTTAATTTGTATTGAGCACGAAAACAACAAACTGCTGTAGACAAAACCTCCAAAATCAAGGGTTAAGAATATACGAATTGATTAAACAAACATGATTTACGAATTGCATCAGTGAGTGACCAAATATGTAGTGATAACCCTGACATTTTGCACCAACATTTACATGAGTGCACCATATAATCATGGATGTCAATTAGGGGTAGTGAGGTGTCGCAACTGGACTCCTAAGCAACCCGTTGCGAGCCCTGCCACCTTGCTTGTGACCCCTTGCTGTTCGTCAGCCTTGGAAAGTGCTCTGATGCCATAAAATCACCTGCAGTGTAACAGCACTTGATTGCACTGCTGTGCTGAAGCTCTTCCTGCAGAGACATCAGGATGGCCTGCAAGCTGGGCCTGGGTGGGGAAGAACGTGTTTCCCTCATGCAATACTTAATTTGATATATTGTAAGTATTTCCTGCATGCCAGGGCCAGAAAGCTGAGAGAATGAGTACGAAGTGCGTGCAGCATAGCTTTGCATGATTGGATAGTGTTAGATTTGGGGGTCTCTAGTTGGCATAGGTAGGTACCTTTGACCAAATAGGGACCCTTGCGTCTAGTCAGGGTAAGGGGGTACACTCCTAAAATAACCCCTGCTCACCCCCTTGGTAGCTTGGCACGAGCAGACAGGCTTATCTCAGAGGCAGTGTGTAAAGCATTTGTGAACACATACAGTAATCAAGTGACAATACTACAGATGGACACCACACCAGATGTATATTAAAAATAAGTATCTTTTATATAGATTTAACACAAGACCACAAACGACAAAAATCCAGAATACTGTACTTCAAAAATGGTAGAATTAGCTTAGTTCTCTTAGATGGTAAATGCGACACTTTGAGTTCAATGTACCTTTGGATGCGTAACGCTATACAACGAAAGTGTTGCAGGGAAGGTGATGCGTCCGTTCCTTACACGCAAGAACGGTGATGCGTCGGGTCCCTACTGATGCGTAGGGGATGCGTCGGTTCTTCTCTGCGAGGGGAGGTGATGCGTCAGTTTCTTACTTCGCTTTCGTGGCGATGCGACCAGCAACGCCGTGATGCGATGAACATCCGGTGCAATGAACAAAGATGGCGTCTTCTTCTTGATGCGACACGATGCGTGCACGCCCAACAGCCGTGCGGCGACTCAACGATTCTTTTGAGCCGCGACAGGCCCTGCGACACGCTTCCCGGTGATGCGGCGGCGTCTGATGCGACGTCGATCCTCTTCTCCGGCGATGCGACGCGCTTTGGCGATGCGACAGCTGCAGCGGCGACACCCTTCTTCAGCGATTCGACGACAGCGGCTGCGGCGGCGACACGCTTCTCCGATGATGCGGCGGCATCTGATGCGACGTCGATCCTCTTCTCCGGCGATGCGAGGAGCTTCTGTGTTGCGAAGCGATAGCGGCGACACCCTTCTTCAGCGATCCAACGACAGCGGCTGCGGCGGCGACACGCTTCTTCTCCGTGAGTCGCGCTTCCAGTTCCTTGCGATACGCAGTCCCTCAGAAGGCCCAACACAACAGCAGGCACTTCAAAAGAACTCTTGGGGAGCTGGTGGGTGAAGTCTGTTGTCCCTGAGACTTCAGCAGGAGGCAAGCTCTCTCTCAAGCCCTTGGAGATCCTTTACAAGTTGAATGAAAAGTAGCACAAAGTCTTTTCTCCTTTCTTTGGCAGTCAGGCAACCACTGCAGGCCAATCCCCCAAACAGCACTCAGCATAGGGATAGTCTCCTCCTGCAGTCTCTCTCTCTGGTTCCTCTCCTCAGCAAAGGTTCTTCTTGTTTCCCAAAGTGATCTAAAGTTCTGGGGTTTGGGTCCCCTCTTTTATACTCATTTTCCCTTTGTTCTCTGAAGGCAGAGAGGCCTTTGCCTAGTCCAAACCAGTTCTGGTCAGTCCTGGAGCACTTTGTTGACAAGACTCCTTCTTTCCTTTCACAGTGTAAGCCAGGGACATCAGACGCACCACAGGAGGTGGAGCCCAGGTGCAACTTCTCCCACCCATCTACATGCAGATCTCTCTATTCAGCCCTGTGCTGACTCACCCTGTCTCCTGGAATCCCCCAGCCCCTGTCACTCACAAACCAGACATGGAATACACAACCTAGCAGAGGCAGGCTTGGATAGTTAGGCAAGAAAATACCTACTTTCTAAAAGTGGTATTTTCAAACACAGAATGTTAAAACCAACTTCACAAAAAGATGTATTTTATCATTCTGAGTTCAGGCATACTAAATTTGTTCTTCTACCATGTTCCCTGGGTCAGTTAGGATTATAAGATGTTATAATCAAACTGCCCATTCTGGCCTATGGGGAACAGGTAGCCTTGCAATAGTGAAAAACGAAAATGGCTGTAATTCACTATTAGGACATGCCACACCTTATACTTACAATGCACCCTGCCCTTGGGCCTACCATAGGGGTGACTAATATGCAGAAAAGGGAAGGTTTAGGGACTGGCAAGTGGGTGCACTTGCCCAGTCAACATGGCAGTACCAGACTGCACAAAGGCTCTGCAATGGCAGACCTGAGACACACTTTTACTGGCTGCTTCTGTGGGTGGCACAACCAGTGCTGCAAGCCCACCAGCAGCATTTGATTTACAAGCCCTGGGCACACACAGTGCACTGTACTAGGATCTGACAAGTAAACCAAACCAGCCAATCATGGAGTCACTAATCCATACATCAATTTATAACAGAGAGCATATGCACTTTAGCACTGATCAGCAGTGGTAAAGTGCCCAGAGTCATAAAACCAACAAAAACAGGTCAGAAAAAGTACAGGAGGAAGGCAAAAAGTTCAGGGATGACCCTGCAAAAGGGCCAAGTCCAACACAACCCCTTCCAGCCAAAACGCAGGGTAGACCAATCACTACCTTGATGGGCTTCCTGCTTTGGGCGATAGAACCTGGACCCTGGCCCGCAACAGCAGGGGCATATTCCAGTTCTATGCCAATCTGAACCTATTTGGATCCCTCTGTCCATACTCTCAGGGCCCACCAAGCTAATCCATGGGGAACCCTTCTCCTCACCTGTGGACACCATCTGTGCAGCACCTAACCTTAACTTGCTCACAGGTGTGTCCCAACAGACAGACAGTAAGCCACAGTGGCCACTGACCGTAGTCAGTGATGAGACCCAGGCCTTATGCCTCTTAGGGCTCTCAAACCTCTGTGGCATCAGAGAGCGGGGGGCAGTAGCCCCAGGTGCTTGGCACCCTTTGTCCACTCTCCCTCCTGTCAGGTCAGGTATGACATCCTGACACTGACCCACCAGCCCTGGGCCTGTACCCGTCGGCTGGACCGGAGACTGGGGTGGGCTTTCCCACACCCGGTCCTCCTCCTTGGGGCTCTGCACCCTCCCACCTGGAGTGGTACCCCCTTCCAGAATTGCCAGGGCACCTGTGGCAGGTGTCCTGCACAATTCGCCCACCAGTTCAGGGGTTCTATCCTGCAACTGGGCATCCAGGTCAGGGGGGACACCCTGAACCTGGATCTCCAATCTAGGGTCTAAACCCTCCAGTTGAACCGGGGTCAGAGGTGAGGACTCCCTCCCTCTGCACCCCCTTCCAGAGTACTGCCCCCTCCCATCAGGAGTGGTACCCCCAGAAGACAAACCGGTCAGGACACTGTTTACAGTGGTCCCACCCTCCAGGTCAGGCAACACCTGAACCTGGCTTCCCAACCCAGGGACTAAACCCTGCAGCTGAGCACCCGCCTGGCGCACCAGGACTTCCTTGGGAGCGCGCATGCACCCCTGCGGGTGACACATAACTCATGTGTCGTGTGACAGTCTGCCTGGCGCAGATCTCCCGACCCCTGTCCATCTGACAGCGCGTGAAGATCCCCCAGGACAGAAGTGGTGTCACCATGGTCATTCACCGGTGACTCAGCCCTTCTGGATGGCCCCTGACCCACTGGTTCTTCCACTGGGGACTCTTTCCCCCTCTCACCCCTCACTCTGGACTTCTGCACCCTCCACTTAGGAGTGGCACTGCCAGACACCAGAACTGATGGAGGCCTGCTTACAGATACTCCCAGTTCCTCAGACACTAGGGTATCCTCCTCAACGGGCGGCCCATCAGGACAGCCTAGGCTCCCTACCTGGTGTTCCCTTAAAGAACCATCCAGGCCCTGAGACTGGGTTTCGGGCACCTTGGGACACGCAGCCCCACACTCACTCCTTCTCCACTGAGACAGGACGTGAGTCCCTACACCCCTCCCACTACCACGGGACCTACCTGGGCTACACTGAACCTCTCCCACCACTCTGGGTTGGAAGACACCTGAGCCACTCCTCTTAGGGTCACTCCCCAATGCCTCTTCAGACCCTCTGGAATCCACCAAAAGGTCTGCCTCCATTGTGAGCTCCCTGGGGTCAGAGAACTCACACTCCACCAGGTGTTGGCATAGCTCTGGAAAACAGGGACTTACAATATGCTCTCCCACAATTGGATCATACAGCCCCCTACAAGGGTTAACCAAAGTATCCTTCACCTCACCATCCAGTGCCTTGCACACGTACCCCATACCACTCTCCTGAGACTGGCAAGACAGTATCTGACTGTCTCTATCACTCAACACACACTCTTCTGGGCGGTCTTCACACTCACACACCAGGACTTCAACCATGGGGGAACCCCTCTCCCTGCACCTCTCATCTAGAGTCAGTAGAGTGTCCCTCCCACCACTAGGACTATGACCCCCTGTGCCAGTTCCCCAATCCCCCTTAGGGACACTGCGCACCACTGGAGATACCTCATATCCTTGAACCTCTTGGTGTATATTAACCCCCTCCTAGTCAGGCGCCACATCTCTGGGCGTGTGTACTACTCCCTCAGCACTAGATAACATAATTTTGCTGCCATCATCTGAGCTGGACTCCCCCTCCAACTCAGCAAAGCTCACTCTCTGAGCTACACACATTTCTTGTTGCTGGGCTGAGACACTCATGGCCTCAAGCCTCTCGAGCTCTAAATCAAGCTCCCTCATTCTCAACTCATGCTCCATTTGCATCCTCTTTTCCTCTAGGGCCAATTTCCTATTCTCTAACTCCAGTTGCCCACCCAACTTGAGCTTGGCAAGCTCCAATTCGTGCATCCTGTTTTCCTTCCTGTCCGCCAACTCCTCTGGGGACAGGCCTTTGGCAGAAACACTGCTACCTACTGGGCAAGTTGCTCTCCTCCCCTCCGGACCCAATGGCCCCTCCAGCTGCTCATCTGCATTCTCAACCCCTTCCTCATTCTCAGGAGTATTCCTTGCTTCGACCCGGCCCTCAGCGCCTTTTGGAACTCATCCTTCTTGGTGAGACCGGTCATTGCAACTTTAAATTTTCTGCAGAAGTGCTTCAGCTGCTTCACATTGTAGCATTCTAGTTTCTCCTCTTCCCACTCATAATCAACAGATGCTATGGATGCTGCTTTATCCGTGGTGGTTAAACTTGGCAGTTCTTTGCAAAAATAGAAAATCCCAGAAAAAACAATCTACCAAAAGTATGTGGTCGCATTTTGGTCTGCACTCACTAGTAGTGTTCACCAATCACTGTACATGAGTCACAAATGCAAGTCCAGAATCCTCACCGCTGACCACCAATGTTAGATTTGGGGGTCTCTAGTTGGCAGAGGTAGGTACCTTTGACCAAATAGGGACCCTTGCATCTAGTCAGGGTAAGGGGGTACACTCCTAAAATAACCCCTGCTCACCCCCTTGCTAGCTTGGCACGAGCAGACAGGCTTATCTCAGAGGCAGTGTGTAAAGCATTTGTGAACACATACAGTAATCAAGTGACAACACTACAGATGGACACCACACCAGATGTATATTAAAAATAAGTATCTTTTATATAGATTTAACAAAAGACCACAAACGACAAAAATCCACAATACTGTACTTCAAAAATGGTAGAATTAGCTTAGTTCTCTTAGATGGTAAATGCGACACTTTGATTTCAATGTACCTTTGGATGCGTAACGCTATACAACGAAAGTGTTGCAGGGAAGGTGATGCATCGGTTCCTTACACGCAAGAACGGTGATGCGTTGGGTCCCTACTGATGCGTAGGGGATGCGTCGGTTCTTCTCTGCGAGGGGAGGTGATGCGTCGGTTTCTTACTGCGCTTTCGTGGCGATGTGACCAGCAACGCAGTGATGCGATGAAGATCCGGTGCAATGAACAAAGATGGCGTCTTCTTCTTGATGCGACACGATGCGTGCATGCCCGACGGCCGTGCGGCGACTCAACGATTCTTCTGAGCTGCGACAGGCCCTGCGACACGCTTCCCGGTGATGCGGCGGCGTCTGATGCGACGTCGATCCTCTTCTCCGGCGATGCGAGGCGCTTCGGCAATGCGATGCGACAGCTGCAGCAGCGAGACCCTTCTTCAGCAATGCGATGACAGCGGCTGTGGCGGCGACACGCTTCTACGATGATGCGGCGGCGTCTGATGCGACGTCGATCCTCTTTTCCGGCGATGCGAGGCGCTTCTGTGTTGCGAAGCGACAACGGCAGCGGCGACACCCTTCTTCAGCGATGCAACGACAGCGGCTGCGGTGGCAACACGCTTCTTCATGAGTCGCGCTTCCAGCTCCTTGCGACACGCAATCCCTCAGAAGGCCCAACACAACAGCAGGCACTTCAAAAGAACTCTTGGGGAGCTGGTGGGTGAAGTCTGTTGTCCCTGAGACTTCAGCAGGAGGCAAGCTCTCTCTCAAGCCCTTGGAGATCCTTTACAAGGTGAATGAAATGTAGCACAAAGTCCTTTCTCCTTTCTTTGGCAGTCAGGCAACCACTGCAGGACAATCCCCCAAACAGCACTCAGCATAGGGATAGTCTCCTCCTGCAGTCTCTCTCTCTGGTTCCTCTCCTCAGCAAAGGTTCTTCTTGTTTCCCAAAGTGATCTAAAGTTCTGGGGTTTGGGTCCCCTCTTTTATACTCATTTTTCCTTTGTTCTCTGAAGGCAGAGAGGCCTTTGCCTAGTCCAAACCAGTTCTGGTCAGTCCTGGAGCACTTTGTTGACAAGACTCCTTCTTTCCTTTCACAGTGTAGGCCAGGGACATCAGACGCACCACAGGAGGTGGAGCCAGCATTGTGGAGGGAAGGCACAGCCCTATTCAGGTCCCAGGTGCAACTTCTCCCACCCATCTACGTGCAGATCTCTCTATTCAGCCCTGTGCTGACGGGAAACAACCTTTAGAACGCATGCATTACATCGCATTGCCATTAGATCGCGGTTTTTACAACGAAAGTCGTTACAACGACTTGCACTGGAGGGCGCTATAGGACAAGGAGTAGTTTAAATTACTATTCAACACCTTCCCTACTGTACGTAGGCTGGAGTTGGAATAGTAAATTAAACTACTCCTAAGTCCAGCGCCCTCCAACGCAAGTCGTTGTAACGACTTGCGTTGTTAAAACCGCGATCTAATGGCATGCGATGTAATGCATGCGTGGTATCGTCATACATCCGTGCTGACTCACCCTGTCTCCTGGAATCCCCAGCCCCTGTCACTCACAAACCAGTCATGGAATACACAACCTAGCAGAGGCAGGCTTGGATAGTTAGGCAAGAAAATACCTACTTTCTAAAAGTGGTATTTTCAAACACAGAATGTTAAAACCAACTTCACAAAAAGTGAAGTCACTAATCGATACATCACTTTATAACAGAGAGCATATGCACTTTAGCACTGATCAGCAGTGGTAAAGTGCCCAGAGTCATAAAACCAACAAAAAAGGTCAGAAAAAGTACAGGAGGAAGGCAAAAAGTTCAGGGATGACCCTGCAAAAAGGGCCAAGCCCAACAGATAGTGACTGACTGCACATGCTGCAGCTGGAAGCACGTGTGTATAAGTGCAAGTGCACACCTGCTGCACCCTACCCTAGCTGAGGACGTGGTGCCTGGTGCAGTATGTGTACCACCGTGTTTGGGACCGCCGACCAGTTGAAATGGCTGTCAATGTGGTAATGAGCAAAAGCACTACCAATGATGACAGCCCAGGCAAAAATTATTGGGCAGCCCTAGCATGGCAGTGTTAGAAATGGGGGTCTCTAGTTGGCAGAGGTAGGTACTTTTGTCCAAATAGGGACCCTTGCTTCTAGTCAGGGTAAGGGGGATACACACTTTAGATAACCTCTGCTCACCCCCTTGGTAGCTTGGCACAAGCAGACAGGCTTATCCCAAAGGCAATGTGTAAAGTAATTGTACCAACACTCACAGTAACACCGTGAAAACCCCACAAAAGGACACCACACCAGTTTAGAAAAATAAGGTATCTTTATCAAAACTAAACAAGACCAAAATGACAGAAATCCAACATACACAGTTAAAAATATGACTTTCAAAAGGTTTCAAGAACTTGTACCATAGAAAACTATGGATGCTTGACTTTTCACCAAAGTACCTGTAGATGCGTCAAAGTTCCAAAAGCCAAACAGCCGCAGAGTCGGAAAACAAAGAGATGCCACACTCCTGAGACCTTGGGGAGGCGATGCAACAGTTCTGCGACGCGCAGAGGATGAGTTGCGTCGAATCCAGTCTGTATGGGGAGTGATGCGTCGATTCTTCGTGACAGTTCCGGTTCGCAGGTGATGCGTCGGGAAAGCGTGCCGCACAGGTACGATGTGTGGAAATCCGGGATGCGCTGGCACTCGATGCGTTGGTGTCGAGCGGCGCTGCGTCGGTCCTCTTCAGCCGCGATCCCTTGATGCGTCGATTTCTGTCGTTCTTTGAGTTACTTCTTTCTTCCAGCTCCCAAACAGCAGCAACAACCTCCAGAGGCCCAAAACTGGCACAGGCACCTCTTGGCAGGCTAGAACTCACAGCAGCAGAGTTCAGGGGAGCAAGGGGTGAAGTCTTTGTGTCCCTGAGACTTCGAACAGGAGGCCAGCACACTTCAGGCCCTTGGAGATCTCCTTCAAGCAGGGGACACAGCACACAGCAAAGTCCTTCTCCTTTCCTTGGCAGAAACAGCAACTGCAGGCCAACCCCAGACACACAGCAAGGGCAGTACTTCTCTTCAGTCTCTCCAGCTCTTCTCCTTGGCAAAGGTTCCTCTTAAATTACAGGAATGATCTAAAAGTCTGGGGTTTTGGGTGTGATACTTATACCCCAAGATGTCTTTGTTCTCTTTGTGCAAGGGGCTCTGAGCCCAGTTCAAACCAGTTCTGGGGGGCACTCTGCAAGTGCACAACAACATCCATTGCCAGTGTGAGCCTTGGCTCCAGACACACAACACAGGGGGGCGGAGCCAGAATTGTGGAAGGCAGGCACAGCCCAATTCAGGCACAGGTGCTACTCCTTCCACCACTCCAAATGCAGATCATGCTTATTCAACCTAGTGCTGACTCATCCAGACTCATTGAGCGAATGCACCTCCCCAGCCCCTGTCACTCCAAAGCCAGACAGTCAGGATGGTTGAATAAGAAAATAGCCACTTTCTAAAAGTGGTATTTTCAAACACACAATTTTAAAAAAAACTTTACTATAAGATGTGTTATTGAATCCTGAGTTCAGGGATATAAAATTCCATTTTTTCATCTTATCCCTATGGGAAGATATGCTTGTAAATGTTACAAAGCATTCCCCATTCTGTCCTATGGGGCAAGATAGCCTTTCAATAGTGAAAAACGAAATTGGCAGTATTTCACTATCAGGACATGTTACACACACCAGTACATGTCTTACCTTTCACATACACTGCACCCTGCCCAGGGGGTACCTTGGGCCTACAATAGGGGTGCCCTATATGTACGAAAAGGGAAGGTTAGGGCCTGGCAAGTGGGTGCACTTGCCATGTCGACATGACAGTTAACAAACTGCGCACAGGGACTGCGGTGGCAGGCCTGAGACATCTTTTCAGGGCTACTCATGTGGGTGGCACAATCAGTGCTGCAAGCCCACTAGTAGCATTTGATTGACCAGCCCTGGCACACTCAGTGCACTTTTTCTAGGGACCTACTGGTAAATCAAATATGCCAATCATGGATAACCAATCACCGTAACAATTTACACAGAGAGCATATGCACTTTAGCACTGGTCAGCAGTGGTAAAGTGCCCAGAGTCCTACAGCCAACAAACACAGGTCAGGAAAAAATAGGAGGAAGAAGCAAAAAGTTTGGGGGTAACCCTGCAAAAAGGGCCATTTCCAACAGGCAGTAAAAGCTGTGTGATGCGGTGCTGCCTCAGAGTTGACTCAGACTCGTGTCTGCTGGCTGGGTGTCAAGTCTCTAGAGTGACTGACTAGAATCAATGCAAGTTCAGGACCAGGCCATGAGTGACATGCTTCACTTAATTGGCACTTTCTGACTGAGTCGGACGGTCAGACCTCGGGCGGGCCACGAGGGCCGGTCGTGTGAGAGTGAGACTGCCTGTGTCGTCACATTGGTGCAACTAGAGTCTGGACTTTACGACTCCCCTTGTAGTGGTGCCAGTGGTTGTGACTCCTGTGAGCTGCGGGCCCTGGGAAGACCTCTAACAGAAGCAATAAGTAAAGTAACATAAAATTATCTGTTTTTGGAGTTGACACAAGATTTTCAAATGCCCTGCAAAACTTCAGAAATGATTGTTAAAGAGCAAACATTTCAGGTTCAACCCTTAAAGCGGTCTAGCCATCATTTAGGTAATATGAGTAACACATTAATTGCCATTGTTTTATCTTGAATGTTGCATCCATGTAGCCAGAGCATGCACACGCCCATCAGTGCTGGTTGACTGGACAACAAGACATTGTCTGTTTTGAACACCACCAAGGCTGGAATGGCTGTACCGAGCATCAGTCGACGGGAGGGTGTTTCTCCGGGAGGCTGGAAGGGAGGGGTGCAGGTTATGTTAGTGAGGGCCGGTTGTGTAGTAATGCAGCAGTTTCAAAAGCACTGCAAAGTTCCTTGTATATTCAGCAGTTTTCGGGCATCAATAAAAGTGTCAAGTTAACTCTGGTGATTTATTAATGTACCTGCTGGAGAGACAAGAGTTTCGACTAGTGTCAGTTTTCATTTATCTAAGGTAGTGCAGAGGGTTAATATTCCTGCTGCAAATTATGTGCACCATGCACAATATTTTATGTGGTTAGCTCAGTGCGTTAATGCTTTTGTCACAGGGATTCTGTTGTTACTGTGCAGTTCATAAGTTACATTCATAATCTAGCACAGTGAGCTATAAACTGCCATCAAAGAGCTGAATGCATGCTGCATGGTACAGGTTAGAAAGTTAAGTTTTTCCCTAAACTTTCTATCCTGATGTTGCTAAGAACGGTTTGTTTGGGTAGAAATAAATTCTTATAATTAAAGTCAACCATAACCACTGTGCTATGTTCTGACTCCTGAGTTTGTGCTTCTCCATACAAAGCACTCTTAAAAAGTGCCTACCAGTATGGACAACATGTGATTCCTACACCTTGTAGTCTCCTTTGCCTTATGTAACATTTTCTATACACTGATTTACATACGTATGATTCATTGTCTCTGTATGTGTGTGTGATGGATTTTGAAAATGTGGAAGGTTTTGCTTTAGGAGCACTGATTAATGGAGTCATTTTTAAATGTGAACTGTAACATCTTCATTTGTAAAGCAAGCATTTATGCCTTTGGACATTCTTGCTGTTAGATAAGATGTTTGTTGCTGGTAAGGTACACTAATGCAGATCAAGCATATTTATCAACACAAGTACTGTATCAGTGATGTGCAAGTTTTCTGTAGAAGAAATTAATGATAGTAAACCTGGAATGATTCGATGGCTCCACAGGTTTAGAAGTCTGTATACCATGTCATCGAAAGGAAGGTTGCTGGAGAACTTGGCCTGCATTAATTAGCACTGTTTTCTACGTTCCAAGACTAAGATTTAATTATGTGGTACTCTTGATTTCTAAAACAAATGATAAAGTGCACTTGTTTCGAACATTGTAGGCCCATCACCGTCCCATTTTATAAATTATTTGATAGTGATAATGGCTGATTTCAACTTGACTAGCGCACTTCCAATTGTTGTGCACTATTTCATAGGTTCTTAATCAATGCTACATGATCTTAATTGTATATCTGAAGATACTACCTGAAACAATGTATGTAGCTGCATTTTCAACAGGATTTAAAGTATGTCTGTTTATAGGGTATTTCTTTTGTATCTGTAGAGATTTTCCAGCCTCTATGTGTGATATAAGTAACCAAAAGTTAGATGCATCACATCCTGTGATAGCACCAAGTCAAATTTCATTCAATGTCACTTCCTTTGATCTCAAGGGGTCCAAAGATCATGTGATGTCACTTCTTGTGATGTCATCAGGTCAAATGTCTTGCGATGTTACTTCTTGTGACATCATTGTGGTGGGTTAAAGGGCAGGTGATGTCACTTCCTGTGATTTCACCAGTTCAAAGTTTGTATGATGTCACTTTGTGTGATATCCGGCGGGAGACACATGGCATGTGATGTCGCTTCCTCTACCCCAAGCATTTTGCTGAATCCATGTCCATGTCATATACGTTTGGTTGATACACATGTTGTCATTCCCACAATTGGTCAGCACAAATGCAATTTTTCACTCTTCAGTGAGTGCAAGTACTGATGCAAAATCACACACTCGCCATTTCTGTTTCCAGTGAATGCGTCAAATCTACCCTCAAAGTGAACTGTGCATGTGTGGCCAGTTCTTAGACAATCTCAAAAGAGCTATTTTAAAAGAAGCATAAAGGTGCGAACATGCAGTGAGAATACTGCAAAACAAAGAGAGCCCCTGCACTAAAAAATAATAAGCGAAGTCTGTTACACACATGTACACTGGGTTTCAGTGTGTCGATGTTGCAACGGAAGAGCTAGTAATTGTTACTACATACTTGCTTCTTGCATAATAGGCTATGGAAAAGAAGGTGCAAATTAGGACAACATTCTGCATGAGGACAGCATAATAATTCAAACTTTACAAATAAGTATATACCTGAGAAAAATAAATGTTTTGTTCGCCTCTTCATCTTACTTTGCCTTCCCAGTCTGTAATTACTAATACAGTGCATCTGCACCATCAGCGAGGCAACACATAAACATTCCCTTTCTTCTAAACAACTTTATTAAAGAGGTCTAAATTCTGTTTGTTGCAAAGATAGGCTCCAATTATTCTGTCTGCATTATCATCAAGAACTGTATTATCTCAGATAGGTCTTATGGAGAGGTTCTTCGACTAGGTGACTGATCTCTTCTGACGATTAGGGTGGCTTCCTGGTGCACACAGGGCTTGTCCTGGGTGTTTCCCTTACATAATTCTTCCAGAATTCTGGTGGGTCCCGCACCCTACCTGTAAGGTTGCCTTCTGACTCGAGTATACCGACTGTGTGAGAGTCACTGCTTCTTAACCTGGTCTGATGAAATGGGCTCTAGCACCCTACAACGGATGCTGAAGGATCTCATGTGAGATGATAACATTGGATGAACAGAGGCCTTGAAAATTTGCCTCTCCAAAGGGGTGTACTGTTGATCAAACTAACAACCTAGGGGAGTGCCATTGGACTTGTATATGCTATTAGGCATACCAATTGAATGAGTTAAAAATCCACACTATTCTTTGGTTATTGGCTTTTCGTTTGCCAAATGAGAAAGTACACCTTGAAACTTGCCAACAGAGAACTGTTTCTTTCTGGTTCTCATCCAGACATCATAAGCGATCTTTGGCTTCAATGTCCTCAACTGTGTTACCTAAGCATTTTATGAAGGCCTGTTCAGTGGATTGGGAGGCAGTACAAAAGATTCTGGATATCTATTCCAAGCACCCTTTTACAAGTTTAGGGGTCTATTTAACAAAAAGTGATGCAGCCGAGCAAGTCACCTTGCTGCGCTGCGTGACAGGGAAAGGGCAGGACTGAGCCATATTTAACATAATACAGTGCATTCCTGCCTTTTCCCTGTGCTGGTGCACAATGTGCTGCTTAACACCAATGCAGGCACTTTTGCACCATAGTGCCAGGGTGCCTGAGTTGTGAGCAGGATTGTTTTTGTGCAGGAAGGTGCACCTTCCTGCACTAAAACAATACCTTGAGGCTTTATGAATGCAGCACACATAGAAAGAGGAAAAAACGAGGAGAACTAAACATATTTCTCCTCGTTATGCCTCACCTGGGGAGGCATAGCAGTTTTGGTGCATTCCCAGGTCTACCACTTATGATAAATCTGATAATGCGTCAAAATCCATGAGTGTTCCATGGGAACAACCATGCACCACCCATGGAATGCCTCCCTGGGCAGAGTAACGCAAAGCAACGCAGCGGTTTGTGCTGCGTTGCATTACTCTGGATACATCAAGCCACTCTGGGCCACACAAGGTGGCTTTTCGTGTCTTGATAACCCTCATTTAGTAGTTCCATCACACTTGTACCAGTTGCATGGTGCAAAAGCAACACACCTACATGATTAATATGGCCCTTGGTGTTGAAGTTTTTTACTTCTCTAATACGGGCACAACTTCCTCTGAGCTGTCTCTGGATTTTGGGGATCATTCCTAGCATTTGATGGCAAAACCCTTTTAAAGGAGGCTACAGGGTACTGTTCTCTTAAATTAGTTTGAACTTTGTATTTCCATTCCCAAGAAACTGGATTATTATTTGGAGTGGAGTGTACTCCACCTCAGTGAATAATAATACAATCCCATCAGGGTGTACACCAAAAGTCATTATATTACGATAAGCTCAAGCCCCTGATAGCTATGGCACAATGCATACAGGCCTAACTTAGGACCAATGTGTAAAGTATTTATGCAGTACCAAAACAGTAATAAAAGCCAAAACACCAATTCATAAGAATTCTAACCTGAATTAGAGAAATAGACTTCCTTTTAATAGACATATATACACTAAAACGGCAGAAATCAAATAAGAAAAGTGAAGATATGAGTTTTAAAGTTTTAAGTGAAAATATTACTAAGCCAATGGCATTCTATAGCCGCAGTTAACTCGGACCTAGTTGAATTTTGAGTCTTCCCGCAATAGATGTGGAAGTCAGTTTCAGTTGCACCAAGTGGGATGGGCCAGTCAAGGATTTTACCTTCAGACATGGGGCCTGATGTATGTGTTGGTGTAGAGGGAACTCCATCACAATGACAAAGGTGTTCCCTCTCCGCCAACATAGTGGTCCGATTTTAATGCAGGCGAACTACAGGTTTAATCATGGTGGAGACTACTCTGTCTCCAATGTAATAAAGCTCTTCTGATGGCCCTATGGAGTAAAGGCTGTCTGAGGCAGATCTCTAATTCCGTCCACCTAATTTAGATGCTCAGAATTGGAGGTCAGATTTCACTGCCAGGAAAACCCTGGTGGTAAGGGACAGTGAAAACTGCTAAATGCTCCCCTCGCCCTAGAAGAAGACTCTCCTGATGAGGGGATCATTTTATTTTTTGTTTCCTAAAGAAAATCCCACTTTGGGATTTTCTTTTTGAAAATAAAAAAAGAAAACAGTTTGCTGCAGGGCTTCCTTGTGTTGAAGGAGCCCTGCAGCAAACTGCAAAATGTATTGACAGGAGCCGTCGTGATGGCGTTTTGTGCTAATTCATTATAAATTACCCCCACCTTGGTGGTTATTTATAAATTAGGTGGGTGGCATCTCCATCAGGTTGATGGAGTAATTTACTCCGGAGCTCTGGTGGAGAACAGGCTGTCAATCAGGATCAAAATTAGGCCCTTAGTCTACAAAATGTAAGATAAAATCTCACAGTGGCGCAAGACATCAGGCTGTATCCAGGAAGGTCTCACTGAAATTGCATAGGTGTTTGGCGGGGTTCTGCTGAAGCTATCGATTTTGACAGGAAAAGCTGATTGCGGAAAAAGTCACATTTTCATGCATAGCTATCATTGCGTCAATCAAATACTTTCAGTGCCTTTCCTTGATCAAGATTTCTTCCTTGCACCATGAAAAATGGCGCTCAGATTTCTACAGTGGCAGAATGCGGCAGGCTGCATCCAAAGAGGGCTCCATGGGGTGGGATACTTCTTTCTGAGGGTCTACTGAAATGGATTTGTTCCTGTGGAGAAGCTCCAGGCAGTACAAGCTTGTTTCCTCAGCCCAGTGGAGTGGTGCCTTCACCATATCAGCTCTGGTGGTTGGTTCTAGTCCTCTGGGAATTGGAAGTCAGAATTTTTCTAAGTCCCAAAACATTGAAATTTCAAGCCATTTTTCCTCAGCTCTTCACCTAAGTCCAATAGGGCTCCTCTCAGGTTGCAGTAATCATGGTCCAGCCCCCTTTTGATCTCCCACAAGTCCAGAAATCGCTTTGAGGAGGGTTCCTTGTGGTGCCATATTTATGGTTTGCACTCACCTCTGGATTGGATTGGAGTGACTCCTGGCTCCAGCCTAAACAATGATGTAAGAGGTCATAGTGGTTACCTTTCCCACTTTTGCAGTAGTTCTTGTATGCTCTACTGCAAATAATACTACAGTGCACTTTACTCCTAAAAATCCAATGCAGGGAAAACCTTCCTCGCTTGTGCCATCCCTTTTTGTCCAACTAGAGGTGCAGCCAAGGAAACGAGCTGCCCCCTTCTTTGTGGTCACTCAAAACTGATTCTGGGGACAGCTTTCCTCCGACTGGCTTTGGTGCCAACTTGGCTGGAGGGGCAAAGTGTTGCCTTCTCCAGGTCTCACCATATATTTACTTAGAAAAAGGACATACCCCTTAACAAATTGATGAAGTTTTTCGGTCCAATCTACTGTGTTTTGCTGCAATGGGTAAAAAAAACACCACCCAATACTGAGGCCATTATGTTGTTCTGGCAGCAGTTTTCACACCTCATTAAGGAAATGTACTTGCATACCAGCTGCCAGTAGACAAGTGCTGATTAGCTGACTACAGGTTAAGGCAGGTAAAAGGTAACTTTCTAAAAGTTAGTTTTCCTGAATATTTATTTAAAAGCTACTTTTATCAATCAATTGGATTTTTGCCTAATATCGAAAATAGTCTTTAAAAGACTTTTATAGCTGTTGCCTATCAAAATTCACAGCTTACATTTTTCTAGGATTCAGCTACAGTCCTGTTAGTGAAAATAGCTTTTTGGACTTAGTCACTGCCTATTTGTATTTCACACATGTCCCACTTTTAGATATCAGACACCCCAGTTTGTGGGCTGAAAGGTGTACTTTGGGGTGAATTACTGACATTAAAAAGCAGGATTTGCCGTCTGTCAAAAAGAGTTATTTTGACAGGTTTGTACAGTAGTTTTTGTGCTGCTTCATGTTTCTCTGTCCATGACCAAGGCATGCATTCTCTGTCACTGTAGTGAATGGCACAATCAGTGTTGCAAATTACATTTAACTTTCCATGTGATTTGTGTATTTCTGCACCAATAACATTATAGGAAAAATAGAAATGCCAATTAGGTTTAAACCAATTTTGACAGGTTTAAAGGGGGATCACAGGGTACTTTACTAGTGTTCAGCAGGGATAAGGTGCACAGAGTTCTAAGGCCACCAAAAAATGGATCCAGAAAAAGGCAGAAATTCAATTCTGAGATGGCTATGCATGAAAGGCAGATTTATTACAATCTCCGTCCCCATCTTTTTTTATGCCATTGACTCTGTACTCCTGGTATGTAAACCAATTGCTGTAAAACAATTATTTCATCACTGGAAAACTATTGCAGAGAAAAATGTATCCCAATCGAGTGTCTGTGCCACAAGAATTCATTTGAAAACATCGTTAATATCCTCCTTGAATATGAATGGTACTCAAAGTGCAGAAAAACCTTTCTAGAGAAATTGACAAGGAAAACCCAATTGGAAGACAATAAAAGTATAGTACCAGTGCTGCTGGGAGATTACTGCCCTGAACTCACCTAGACATTGCAGCATTCCACAGGGAGGTGGGACAATCAGAACTGTGAGAAACTGACTGTTTGTTGCAGAATCCCCCACCTCCACTTTATGCCTTGCTTTTGATTCAACTTTGACTGAGGTGTACTGGGTCCCTGCTAACCAGGTTCTCAATACCAGTGTTCTTTCCCTAAACTATACCACAACTGGCACAACTTCAGTTAGAACTATATGTCCCTAGTAAATGGTAACCCTGGTACCTAGGGCAGTGGTACTGAAGAAGGCCCTCTGGGGCTGCAGCTTTGGTTGCGCAACCCCAGGGCCCTCTCACCAAGGCTATGCACTCTGCCATTGCGGCTGCATGTCTTGGTGCAGGAAAATCCAAAGAGTCGACATGGCACACAGCCCTTTGTGCCATGCCTCCCATGCACTGCATAAGATATAGGTAAGTCAACCCTACTGCAGGCCTTTAGCCCTAAGGCAGGGTGCACTATATCCTATCTGTGGTACATTGGCTGGATACTTGTTAACATGAATTTCCTAGCTCCATGATGGCTTCACTGATTTTGGTACCATACAACTTGACTTAATAAATCCTCACTGATGCCAGTTTTAATAAATTTACACAGAAGACCTTTTTAGAGGGTCCCCTAAAACTTAACCAAACACTAGTGGCGTCTCTGGCCGGTTTTCGTCAGCCTGCTCCCTCCAGACATGTTTGTGACCTCAAGGTTGTGAGAGCCAGCACTCTCAGAGGACAGAAATAGTACATGCTCTGGGCGGGTGTGTTTCACACCTCCTCTAGGACATGATGGCCTTCCCGGGTGGGAAGCTTCAAAGGCAATGCCACCTTTGAAATCCAGCCCAGGAACCCCCCAGGTAGTGGGGGAAGCTAAGCCCTCTTTCCTGCTCCACGTTTGGTGGAAGGAAAGGTGGGAAAATTAGTTAGATGAGGAGGAGGGTCCCCCCTTAGCTTGCACCGCCTCTAGGGTGGGGCAGGCAGGGTGAACCCTTCTCCTGAAATTCCACCATCTTGAGATGGTGAGAAAACCTCCACTTAGGGCTAGGGTAGAGCCCCTTCCCACAGTAAGTGGTCACTAAAGTGTGCAGACACCCTAAAGGTAGATAGCCCATTGGCTATCACCTGTCTCCCCTTGTAACACTCCTAAATTCAGTAATTAGGTGGCTCGCTGAGACCTGAACCTCAGAGTCATCGGACCAGGACAAAGAAGACCCGCTGCACGAGAACTGAAGCCCTGCTGCAGAAGAAAAAGGAGCCAAATACTGCCAGCTGCTCCAAGGACTCGACAATCACTGCCTGCTGTGTCATCCTGAACCTGCAAGGACTCCAAGAACCCCAGAGAACCTAAAACCTTTGAGATATCACCAAGACATTCCCTTGGAGTGAAGGTATCAGTACCCTGCACACCGCAGGCACCGATCCTGGGAAGTCCGGTTTGTCAATTTCCTGCTCCCCGACGACCTAGCCCAGCTGGACCACAGTACCAAAGCAAGAAGAGGTGCAACAGCTCTGAATGGTCAGATCTGCCTCCCCACCAAGTCTGGAGGCACCAGGACCTACTGGAATGATTGGTGTACACTACTAGTATAGTGCAGACCATTACGCGACCACATACATTTGGTAGAGTTTTTTTCCCTTGGAATTTATTTTGCTTCTTGAGAACTGCCAATTTTCACCATAAGTAAACCAGCATCACTTGCATCTGTGGATATTGAATTTGAAGAGGAAAGGGTTGATACCTACACTGTGCCACAACTTAAAGCTGTCTGCAGAAAATTTAAAATCTCTGTGAGAGGCCTCACCAGAAAGGAGGAATACCAAAATTCGCTGAGGGCCTGGTTGGAAGCAAGGAATGCCAGTGAGCATACCGATGAACCTATGGTGGAGGGAGTAAATTTAGATGGGCAGCAGGAGGGGCTATTGGGCCTGACTGGAGGGAAGTTGCCCTCCGGGGGGAGGCAGCAGTGTGTCTCCAAAGGGTCTGTCTCCAGAGGAGTTGGAGGACAGGGAGAGAAGCAGAGTGCAAGAGATGGAGCTCGTAAAGCTCAGGCTGGGAAAGGAGTGTGACATGGAGAGTAAGAAATTGGAGTTGGAGAGTAAGAAATTGGCCATGGAAGAGACAAAGATGCTCTTAGAGCATGAAAGAGGGTTGAGGGAGTTGGATCTGAAAGCCAAAAGTCTAGAGATCAATCCCAATGGTTACAGCGCACCATCAGTGCCTGGAGAAGGAAAGGTATACATCCCCAAGGATGTTATTAAGGATTTCATTAAGCATGAGGACATTGGTCACTGGTTCAAGGCTTATGAAGTGGCGATAAGGTCCCACAGGGTCCCTGAGAGAGATTAGGGAGGGGGGTTGTGGGGCCGCTTTATCAGTGAAGGAAGAGAGATATTGCTAGCATTGCCCACTGAGGATCAGATGTCCTATGCCCCCACGAAGGAGGCCTTAATAGCAAGGTATGGTTTGACCGCAGAGCTGTACAGGCAGAAATTTAGAAACTGCAAGAAGCTGGAGTCAAGTACTTGGGTGGAGTATGTATCATATTTTTGCAGAGCACTAGATGGTTGGGTGAAGGGTAGCAAGGTGAATGATTTGCAGGGGCTCTATGATTTGGTTGCATGGGAGCACTTGTCAGATCATTGTTTTCCAGAGCTACGCCAGCACTTTATTGACAGTAAGCTGACTTACCCCAGGAAGCTTGCTGTGGAGGCGGACTGCTGGGTCAGTACCAGGGTCTAAAAAGGTCATGTAGGAGACTCCGCCCAAGGTGGGCAAGGTCCCCAGCAGAAGAGTGGGGGAACAAGGGTAAACAGAAGGAGTTCTAAAAAGGGCCCTAAAGTAATCCCCAAGGGAACCAAGGTAAGGGTTCCCAGCCTCCTACTGAAAAAAAGCCATGGGTCCCGACAGGTAAGCCTGTTCATAGGGGTTCCAAGGCATGTTTTGGTTGTGGTCAGGTGCGCCACTTCCAAGGGGATCCTAGGTGTCCCCATGGTTTACCACCACACCCACTGGTGAACTGTCCCGGCAAATGTCTAGTGTAGCCTTGGGGGAGGAGTCGGGTGCCCAAGAGGGGTGGGGTCCCTCAGAAATGTCCCTGGTCTCTTTAGGAGACAGTGAGATGGTCCCAAGAGCTCAACTGCCTGATAACACTAAGAAGTACAGGCAGTGGGTGACCAACAATGGCCATAGTGTGGAGGCATCAGAGCCAGTGTGACAGCTGTCAGTTGTCAGCTGGTGTCTGAGGAGCAGGTGGTCCCCAACACATTCTACCCAGTAGTTGCCGCTGAAAATTCAGACAGCCTCTGCAAAGTGGCACAGGTTCCCTTTGAGTGGGAGGGGGTCTCAGGTACCTTGAAATTAGCTGTGAGGCCAGCCATGCCTGTTGACTGTCTGCTAGGCAATGATTTGGAGAGATCCCCTTTGGCGAAGGTGGAGCGGAAGTCTCATTTAGAGATGTTGGGTCTGCCTGAGTGGGCGTGTGTGACCGATCGGTCAATGGCAGCCGGAAAGGGCATTCAAGAGGACCTGAAGCCTGAAAGAGTGGCCCAGGTGCCTGCCAGAAAGAGAAGAGGCAGGGGGTGCAGGAAACCGGCCCCCGAAGTTCCCACGGTCCAGGAGGAGGCAAAACTTGAGGGGGATGCCCTGGAGCCTACAGGGGAACAAGTGGCTGAACTGTGGGACCTGCCTGAGCTGACCCAGTGGCAGCAGGAAGTGCCCTTCTCTCGTTGGTTTGCAGCATTAGGCTGCAAACCAGGCAGCAGGTGATCAGTCTGGATCACATTGGATTTACTGGGAGAATGGTCTCCTGCATAGCAAGCCTAAGGTTGCTGAGCCTGGGTCAGCCTGTGTGCTGGTGGTACCCCAGCGCTTCAGAGCCTTCCTACTGGGTCTGGCTCATGATGTGCCTTTGGCAGGACATTTGAGGCAAGACAAGACCTTTGAAAGGCTTGTCACCCACGTTTACTAGCCCGAAATGCGTAAGAGTTCTGATACTCATTGTAGGTCTTGCCAGACTTGGCAGGCAAGTGGTAAGAGTGGGAGGAAGTGTAAGGCTCCTCTCCAACCTTTCCCTGTGGTCAGCACCCCCTTTGAGAGGGTGGGTATTGACATTGTGGGGCCTCTGGATCCCAAGACATGGGCAACAGGTTTATCCAGGTCTTGGTGGACCATGCCACCCGGTACCCGTAAGCCTTCCCTCTCTGGACTGTGACGGCCCCCGTGGTGGGTCGAACGTTGATGGGGAATTTCTCCCATGTGGGGTTCCCCAGAGAGGTGCTGTCCGACTGTGGTACCAACTTCATATCTAAGTATATGGAGTCCCTGTGGCAGGAGTGCGTTGTTACCTACAAGTTCACCACTACTTACCACCCCCAAGGTAATGGACTGGTTGAGAGATTCAACTGGACCCTGAAGGGCATGATTATGGGTCTTGGTGAGCCCATGAGGCGTAAGTGGGACATCCTCTTACCATGCCTTTTGTTTGCTTACAGAGAGGTACCGCAGAAGTCCTAGGGTTCAGTACCTTTGAGCTCCTGTACGGGCATACTGTAAGAGGACCTCTAAGTCTGGTCAAAGAAGGCTGGGAGAAAGCTCCCAGTAAACCTCCCCAGGATGCATATAGCTAAATGCTGGCCTTCAGGAACCAGACTAAGCGCTTCAGGCAACTCGCTCAGGCGAATCTGGAAGCCAGCCAGGAGGAGATGAAACGTTGGTATGATCAGAATGCCACTCTGATCGAGTTTCAGCCTGGACAGAAAGTATGGGTCATGGCCCCAGTGTAGCCTTGTGTGCTCCAGGATAAGTGGACCGGACCATTTGAGGTGGTGGAGCGCAAGAGTAAAGTGACCTACTTGGTGGACTTGCAATCTCCTAGGAACCCTTTGCGGGTCCTGCATGTGAACCGCCTTAAGCCTCACTTGGAGAGGTCCAAAGTGGGCATGCTCCTAGCAACAGATGCTGGAATGGAGGAGGAGACTGAGCCTCTTTATGACCTCCTGTCTGCGAAAAAACATGATGGTTCAGTGGACGGTGTGACACTCTCCCCCGCCCTGACTCCTGAACAGCAGAGCGACTGCCGCCAACTGTTGGGACAGTTTGCTGCTCTGTTCTCCCTGACCCCTGGTGTCACTCAGTGGTGTGTCCATGATCTTGACACTGGGAACAGTCCTCCTGTAAAGCACAAAATTTACAGAGTGACTGACAGGGTCAAGGCTTGCATCAAGGAGGAGGTCTCCAAGATGTTAGCGCTAGGGGTGATTGAGCCCTCAAACAGCCCTTGGGCCAGCCCAGTGGTCTTGGTCCCAAAGGCTGCCGCTCCCAGTGCCACGCCAGAACTCCGGTTCTGTGTGGACTACCGAGAGCTCAATTTGGTCACCAGGACTGACGCGCACCCCATCCCCAGAGCTGATGAGCTCATAGATCGGTTGGGAGCTGCCCGGTACCTCAGCACGTTTGAATTAACCTCTGGGTACTGACAGATTGTCTTAACCGATGGGGCAAAGGAGAGGTCAGCATTCTCAACGCCAGAGGGGCACTACCAATTCTGGGTGATGCCCTTTGGGTTGAAGAATGCCCCTGCCACCTTTCATAGGTTGGTCAACCAAGTGTTGGCTAGACTGGAGGATTTCAGTGCTGCCTACCTGGATGACATAGCCGTGTTCAGCGCCACTTGGGAGGAACATCTGCACCACCTCTGGGAAGTGTTGAAGGCTCTGCAGAGGGCAGGCCTCACGATCAAGGCAAGCAAGTGCCAGATAGGGCAGGGTTCTGTGGTGTACTTGGGACACCAGGCAGGGAGCGGCCTGGTGGCGCCTCTACAGCCCAAGATTGATACCATTCTAGCTTGGTAACCCCCCAAGACCCAGATAGAGGTGAGAACCTTCTTAGGACTCACCGGGTATTACAGGAGATTTGTCGAGGGGTATGGCACCGTTGCTGCCCCCTTGACAGAGCTGAATTCCAGGAAGCAGCCCAGGAAGGTGAACTGGACTGACGCCTGCCAGAAGGCTTTTGATGCCCTGAAATCTGCCATGTGCCCGGCACCCGTGCTTCAGGCGCCCAACTTCTCAAGGGAATTCATTGTGCAGACAGATGCTTCAGAGCATTGTGTGGGGGCTGTGCTCTCACAGCTAAATGAGTAGGGCCTAGACCAACCTGTAGCCTTCATTAGTAGGAGGTTACTTCCACGGAACAGAGGTGGAGTGCGATTGAGCGGGAGGCATTTGCTGTGGTGTGGGCGATGAAGAAGCTGAGGCCCTACTTGTTTGGGACTCACATCCAGGTTCAGACCAATCACAGGCCCCTCAGATGGTTGGTGCAAATGAGGGGTGAGAATCCAAAGCTGTTGAGGTGGTCCATTTCCCTACAGGGGATGGACTTCATGGTGGAACACCGCCCGGGTACAGAAAACTCCAATGCTGTTGGTCTGTCCAGATTTTTCCGCCTTAGTGAAGAGAACTCCCAAGAGGGTGGGTAGTTCTCCCCCCCATTTCAGCTGGAGGGGACACGTGTTAGACCTGGCACCATTGGCGTGGGTCTCCCATGCATTTAGTGCATTTTACTCTTGTGTTTTTGCTGTGTGTTGGACTCCGTTTTGCTGGTCTAGATGCTTTGGGCACTTTGCCTCTGCTGTTCAGTGCCAAAGTGCAAGTGCTCCCTCTGTAAATTGTTGTTCTGGATTGGTGTTTCCATAATTGACTATTTGTTTCACTAGTAAGTCCCTAGTATAGTGCACCGTGTGTGCCCGGGGCCCGTAAATCAAATGCTGCTAGTGGGCTGCAGCACTGGTTTTGTCTCCCACATAAGCAGCCTGTAAATGTAACTCTGATCTGCCATTGCAGAGCCTGTGTGCAGTCTGGTACTGCCAAGTCGACCTGGCAAGTGCACCCACTTGCCAGGCCCTAACCTTCTCTTTTCTTACATGTTAGTCACCCCTAAGGTAGGCTCAAGGTACCCCTGTGGGCAGGGTGTAATGTATGTAAAAGGTAGGACATGCCCTGATGTGTGTGGCATATTCTGATAGTGAATTACTGCCAATTTCGTGTCTCACTTTTGCAAGGCTACCTGTTCCAATAGGACAGAATGGGGAGTTTGCTTATAACATCTTATAAACATAGCTACCCCTGGGAACATGGTAGGAAAATAAAGTTTAGTATGCCTGAACTCAGAATGTTAGAATACATCTTTTAGTGAGGGTGATTTTTTGGTCTCGCCTAGTGTTGCAGCGCGCATGCGCTGCTCGCTTTGCGAGGCATGCAGTATACACTATAGCGTGGAACCTTCGTAGAAGCTCCGCCCACTCTCCGCCCATGTTTTTGATTGGCTTAGGTGCTAAATGCTGCCTTCCCATTGGTTTTAGCCTTGTTAGTCCCTCCTCCTGACGGCCATGTCGTCATTTGTATACTTCCATGGCTACTGGCCCCATTACTTTTAAAACTATTTTGTTCCACTCCCCTCCCGCAAGCCGTGACTTCTCAGCCCACCCCCACCCCCCCCACTCCCGTTCGTGCCTTTTTGCCCGCCCGCACTCTTGTTTTAAATGCAATAGGACTCGCGTAAATGCGAGTTCTATTGCATTGCAAGTGCTTGTTTTTAAAGTAATGCGCAGTGATTTACAGTTGGCATGCGCGCGATGCCTGACATCACAGCCACCGCCCCTTCCCCTTCCTTCCGCACCACCTCTCTCTCTGCCTCCACTGCCACGCCCGGACCCCTCGCCTCCTCTAGCTCCCGGCACCGCACAGCTCACCATGGCGAGCGCTCAGAAGCGGCCTCTGGCCGCAGCTAGCGCTACACAAAAACAATAATCTAGAAAATGTTACATAACGGCTAGAGGCATTTCTGGGTACCTGCAGCCAGCTCGCTTCCTTTGAACAGTGGGGAGCAAAGCGTGCACACTTTTTCGTGCCTACACTTTGGAAGCACAACAGCGGGGCATTCATGGGGAGTGCTTGGATACGTGTATCCCCCTGTGTGTGGGGGGACTGAGGGCAGGCGGGCAGTGTCAATGCTGCTGCTGCACGGAGCAGCTCGGAGGTCCCGGGCAGTGCATGGGAGCTTCAGTGAACAGAAAGGAGGCTATGTGTCCCTGCTTCCTTCCCTGCGAGCAGCGGGGTCCGTGGCTGCGTCACTGCCTTCCCTCCCTCGCAAATAAATACATCTCCTCAGATGTCCGGCCGCGCCAAGAGCTCTCGAGGTGAGCCCAGCGCTCGTTATGCCTGCGTAAAATGTTCTCGGCATTAGGGGCCAAGGGGAGAATCTGCTCAATGGGGCAGTTTTCCAGTGTTCCCTGCAGCTCGTCCACCGAGTCACTGGCAAGAAGTTTCCTCCAGGAGCCAGAAGCCTCCGCCTGCCTGTCTCTGCGCCACCTCCCCTGAACGACGACAAGGTAAGGGGGAAAACGTGCTCGTATGCTTTTTAATTTAATATTCTAAAGGAAATGGAAGGCGGCGTGTGGATTGCTGTATCTGTGAAAAGATGTCTAGACCGCCCCCAAACTCTAACCCTCTTGTCTCCTCCAAATAAACGTTTCTACTTGATACAGCTGTGCATTCTCTATTTTTGGTCATTTATGCCCACTGAAAAGAAAAACAAGTTAAATTCTACTGGGTATACACAAATACCAGTCAGCTGAACACAGTCACCGACAACCAGTTCTACTCAATCAACTGGAATTGATTACACAGGATTTCTGCACATGTCCAAAAAATAATATGTCAATAATATGATTCAGGAGAAGCCATTAATTACATAATTGGGAAGCTGGATTTCCACCGGGTTTGTCGCCCCCCATGCCTCGTTGAATATGAGGCCAGATGATTTCTGTCATTTTGTATGTGTGAACTGTTCTTTTCGACTCATTTCATCCGCAACGAATTTAATGCATACATACATATCCCTCCAGGGCCATTTAAGCGTGATATGGATGGAAGTGAGGAATTACACCCTTAACCACAAACACGTGGGGAGTTCTGGTCCGGAAACACTGAAATGAAGTCAAAGTGCAGGGCGGTATTCATATTTACATATCTTCACCCTGCTTCTCAATTTCATAGTCGTGTGGCTGTTCTAACACTTTACTATCTCTCCATAAGGAGTGTTGTTAATTGTGGGATCAACAATACTTAGAGCCTACAAAAACAATGTGGTGCGAAATAAAAGTAAAACACGGTTCTCCTATCTGTCGCTATTAAAAAATGCCGTGAAAGCAAAGGAAAGTCAATATTGTGGCTGTCACCATGGCCGGGAAATGTACTGAGTGTGAGAGTTGAAGAAGGGAGGCAAGGGATCGCTGTGTCACTGTCAGTACATTTCATGTTTGGAATACTTCTCAATCATAATCACTAAGGCCGTTATCTGTATATTTGCATTGTTTATAAAAGTCCCCCAGCGCCAAAGCGCCGGATGCTCCCCTGAATCTGGGGGGTAGGTCTCCAGTATGGAATATGTTGTGGTGATTACCGTTATCTGGGAATGTCATTGTGCTACAAATACATGTGCAGTAATGTGCGATAAATGTGTTGCATAGCCAAATACTTAAAAGACCCCAAAGGCAAGACCGATTGCATTGCAAATGCTTGTTACATTCTGTGTTTGAAAATACCACTTTAAGAAAGTAGGTATTTTCTTGCTTAGCCATCCAGTATGCCTCTACTAGGTTTGTGTATTGCATGTCTGGCGTTTGGATGACGGGGCCGGGGAGGAGCAGTGGCCCCAGAGAGCCTGATGAGTCAGGGCTGGACTGAATAGACCTGGGCTGCATTTAGAGTAGGGGAAGGAGATTTCCTATCACCTGAATGGGCCTAGTCTGCCAAGGACAATGCTGTCTCCACCTCCTGCCAGGAAGCTGCACCTGAGAGGGCAGAACCGGTTTTGACAAAGCACAGGGCTTCTCTGCCACAGAGATTAAATGATTTTGTAGTATAAATATTGGGGCCCAGACCCCAGAACTTTAGATCATTTCTGGGAATCAAGAGGAACCTTTGCCAAGGAGAAGAGCTGGAGAAGCTGAGGAGGAATACTGCCCCTGTGCTGTTTGCTGTCTGGGGTTGGCCTGCAGTGGCTACTTGCTGCCAAAGAAAGGAGAAAAGGATTTTGCTGTTTGCTTTGTCCCCTGCTTGAAAGAAGATCTCCAAGGGCTTGAATTGAGCTTGACTCCTGTTCTGAAGTCTCAGGGACACAAAGACTTCACCACCAGCTCCCCTGAACGTCTTTGCTGGGAGTTCTGACCTGCAAAGAGGTGCCTGCTGTTGTTTTGAACCTCTAGAGACTGTTTTCCGCTGGGAGCTGGAAAAGTAATGCAACTTCAAAAAGCGAGACGCATACGCACCTGTTTCCGACGCATTGCAAGAAAATCATTGCAGCGCCTGCCCGCGGCTCTAGAAATCACCGCACACCGCATCGAGTGCACCGGTCTCCGAAGTCCGAGATCACTGCACCAATTTTGACGCAAGGCCTGCTGTGTGGCTGCAAGAGTTCACGCATCATTCTAGATCGTCGCATCGCGGCGCCAAGTTTGTCGCATCGTTGGGAGACGCAGTAAGAAACCGACGCATCACCTCCCCAAGCAGTAGGAAACCGACGCATCACCTCCTCTCCGGTAAGGAACCGACACATCACCTCCCCTGCGCTGCATTAAGGAACCGCCGCATCACCTCCCCCAGAGCAAGGAACCGATGCATCACCTTCCCTGAGTGAAAGGAACTGACGCAGCACCTTCCCTGCGGCCCGTTTTGTTTGCTTGCGTGACGCATCCAAGGTACTTTGTGAGAAAAGTGTTGCATCTGCAATTTGCTTTGAACTGAACTATTTCTACCATCTGAAAGCCATATTTTTATTACTGTATTGTGGATTTTTGTCTTTTGGTCTTGTTTTGGTTTAGATAAAGATTACTTATTTTTCTAAACTGGTGTGGTGTCCATTTGTGGTGTTTTCACTGTATTACTGTATGTGTTCACAAATGCTTTACCCACTGCCTCTTAGATAAGCCTGTCTGCTCGTGCCAAGCTACCAAGGGGGTGAGCAGGGGTTATTTTAGGAGTGTATCCCCCTTACCCTGACTAGAAGCAAGGGTCCCTATTTGGACAAAGATACCTACCTCTGCCAACTAGAGACCCCCGCTTTATCCGGGACATTCCTGAACTTCTCCTGCTGAAACTGTGTGCCTGGCCCTGACATCAAATTAAAGCAAGAAGGTGAACTTCGTGAAAGCATGGCCTGATTTTATATGCATTTTTCCTCTTTTTCCCCATTGTTTCCTATGGTGTATAATTGCGCACAAAAGTGATATATTTTCCGAACTTTGAAAAATTGTAACTCCGAAAGTACTTACCTTAGAACTGTAATCTTGGTCTTAAAATATACATGATAATTGGCTTTATTTTTATAAATTGGTCTCGGGTTTATTCTTGAGTGTGTCTCATTTATTGCCTCTTTGAGTACAACAAATGTATAGCACTACCCTCTGATAAGCCTAACTGCTCGCCCACACTACCACAAAAGGAGAATTACAATTATCTGCTTTCACCTCTGTGTACCATTTGGGGATTCTCTGTACTCTCTGCACAGTGTACTTCTTTTTAATACACTATATAGAGAGCCAGATTCCTAAAAGAACATAAAACATCTCGTTGATGTCCTTATCCACAAAGACATATCTTGGTAAATAAAAAGTCTACCTTTCTCACAAGAGCAGTCCATGATGGCCTGCATAAGCAGGAATCTCCTCCAGGAAAGCATAGACAAGGAATTAAGGGTCATATTTAGAGTTCGGGGGATGCATTAATGTCCTTCAGTAAGACGGAGTACTTTACTCACAGACACCCACAGATATCTCTCTAAATTGACAGGACCAGCTGTTATTAAAACTCCCAAAGTGGCAGTTTGTTTGTGGAAATACAAAGTTAATGACCCCTCAAACCTTGGGTGTTTTCTTGTTGGGTATGGTGGTAATTACTGATTTTCTTCGGTCCCTCACAGCCAGGACGTTCCTGGTGGTGATAGACAGGAAAAAAGGTATTACACCCTTTGTAAGAACTTGGGTTAGTGGGTGAGGTGGTGAATCCTTCTCAAGCAGCAGCCACAATTCTTCTCAGTGTGAAGTCACGAGCAAACCCTAAATAAGCCTCTGCTCAGCCCTTGGGTACCTTTGCACAGAGCAGTCAGGCTTAACTCAGAGGGAATGTGTAAAGTATTTGTGCAACACTTTAAACAGTAACATAGTGAAAACATAACACAAAAGGAACCCGCACCAGGTAGAACAATGGAGTAATTTGTAATAATTAAAACACACCAAAATGACAAGAATCCAATCAGTAGAACTGGAGATACTCATTTCTAAATATTTCAGTAAAAATAGCAGCAAAAAGCGCCAACTGTAGATATCTGGTCGCGCTGGACCGGCACAAAGTCACAAGTTCAGGCCGACCGCGATGATGTGCGGACCAGCTACAGGGACCCAGTTAGGCCAGCTGAACAACGTATCTTAAATCCTGGTTTGCAGAACGTGTTAAAGGTCTGGGTTGAAGATGCCTCTTCTCAGCCGAAGTGATGCATAGGATCTGAGATGCGACAAAGCTGCGGTAAAAGGTCCTGCATCGTCATCGGCATCCTGTTGACGAGGGCTTACGATACAAAGTCTGGCACAGAGGATGCGTAGCACAGTCAGGGCAATCCATCAGTTCCAAAGAGCTGCAAGACTGCGATGCGGTGTCTGGTGTAGTCATCGAGGCTACCGTTGAGGGGGAATGTGAGGACCTGCACTGAGGATGAAGGTCTTTGCGACAGAACCAATCCACACACCAGCCGCAATGAGTCGGTTGTGCTCAGGGGTATGCCGCAGAGCAGAAGGGTGCATCAGATCCACTGGATCCACTGAAGCTGGCAGAGCACCTTAGGCCCACTTCCAAGGGTCCAGGACTGGGGTGGCACACCTTGGAAGGGTAGACTCAAAAATGGGAGGGTCCAGGTGCTGGGGTCAAGGTTGTTGGAGCCTTTTATCCATGAGACTCGAGTCAGGAGGCAGCCAACTAGCTCTTGGAGTCACTCTGGTGGTCCTAGATTCAAGAGCAGATCCAGTCCTTTTACTCAGGCAGGGGCAGCAGAGCAGCAGAGTAGTAGTCCTTCTTGCAGAGCAGCACAGCAGTCCTTCTGAGTCTTCAACAGGTCCAGAGGTGTACTGAAGAGTTGGGTCTGAAGGTCCAATATTTATACCCACTTTGAGGTAGGCAATTGTTGGAAAACGGGGCAGTATCTGTGAGGCCTGCACAAAAAACATGTCACATTTGTCCTTCACTGGGAACCAAACACCCTAGTGCAGCGCCTGACTCTCAGAGGGTAGCGTTGCAGAGCAGTCTAAGGCTTACTCAAGGGAGGTGGTGTGGGCTAGTAATCGCCATTACAGGTGCGCAGAAATAACACTCAATAATTGATTGTCCAGTCTGTACTTTGCTTTATAAAAGTAAGAGTACATTTATTAAACATACACACTACTTAATACTATGCAACAGTTTACAAATATATATAAGCTGTTGGAATTACTTTGTGACATTGCCCTGGTGACAGATAACCCTGACTGAACATGTCATACTGACCATATAGTATACACCTCTACATCTTAGGGGCTAACAGTCTGGGTTGTTCTTCACCTAACACAGCAGCAAGAATACATGTTTGGGCATCACTTTAAATGAGGTACTTATCATAGAGGATAACAATTATACTGCATCGCAATCACAGCCTCTAAAAGGCATCACAGGTAAAATCACAGGATTACGCAAATACAGCCAGACACCCTAGCAGTAATGTCCAGCAACATAACACCATTTTGCTTATGACTCCACCTTACACAGGTACTTCACATTACACATGTGACTTACAGTCCCTTTAAAAGAAATAACATTGGTAAGTGCACTTCTCGTGCAGTTGCACCTCTTCCCCTCCAGGAGATGCCCTTCCAGACATCCCCAACTCAGACCTTCATACCTTAGTGCAGTCCGTAACGCACCCCCAGCTGCAGAACAAAAGTTCCAGCCTCAGAGTGCTAGGATTGCTGGCTGAGCCCTTGAGGGGTTATTCTTTATAAGTCCCCAGAGACTAAGGGTGGGACATATTCTCTTGATGCTGGGGGAGTCTGCCTTGCTCCTGCAGCTCCCCCTGCACCTCTTTCCGCACATTGTGGGGACCCCCTCCTCCGGGGGCCACCAGGCACCAAAACCAAGATCTGTCCCCCTGCCTTGCACAGCATTATGGGGTGCTTCACGCTCAGCCTGTGCATTTTTGAACAGCGGCTCTCCCGCTGCTCCGGGGAGAGCTGCGCTGTCTTGGCTGGCGGCCTCTCACCGCATCTACTCCTCGTTGGGGCCCGGTCCCACCCGGGCCCCGTGCCTCCTAAGGTGAGTTGCTTGCTGCAGCTCGGGGAGCCCACCCCCGGCTGCTCCTGCCAGCTCCCTGCCCGGCCCGCTCCCTCGTGTGCAGCCGGCGTGTGCATTCTGGTCTGCCCGCTCCGGTGCAACGGCACTCCCCGCACCTTCCCACTACCGCGGGGAAGTGCGATGGCACTTCCCCTGCCTCCAACTTCCATTTGGGGCCTGGAGATGGGGTCCCCGGCCCCCTTGCACTTCTTCATGGGGCTCCCCGACTTCGGCTTCTGGCTTCGGGGCCCAGGGATGGGGTCCCGGGCCCCCCCCCCCCCATGGGGCATATTCACGGGGAGCGCAACGGCACTCCCTGGCTTTACTTCTGGGCAATGGGGCCCAGAGTTGGGATCCTGGGCCCCTTGGACTTCCTTGCAGGGGGGGTGCGTCAGTGCTCCCTGCACGTCATTGTCGCCGGGGGCCAGGGTGGGCTCCTGGAACCCTGCCTGCCCAGCTCCACGGGGAGCACGACGGCGCTCCCCGACTTAGCTTCTCCTCGTGGGGCCCAGAGTTGGGGTCCCGGGCCCCAAAGGCATCTTCGCGGGGGTGCCTCCTCTTGCTCCTGGTGGCGCTCCCCAGCCACCGGGAGCACTCTCTTTCGCCCTCTGGGTCTCACAGAGGGTGGATTCAGCAGGAAGCTGTCTTCACTGGCTCCCTGCGCCAGCCTCTCACCTGGCTCTTCTCCTGGGCCTCTCTTCTCCTTGCGCAGAGGCCCAGGCTTCTGTTCCCTGGTCCTGGTCTCCCCTTGTGGCGCATATCAGGGTCCTGGGCCAGTCTGGAGGTTCTTCCTTCCAGCTGCCCATGGTGCCAGGCTCCAGCACCAGTCGTCCTCAGCAGACCACACCCCAGAGAGAGCTCCTCTTCCTGTGCAAACTCTTTTTAAGAATTGGGGCGGGGGCTGGCAGGAAGTCTCTGTTTGCCCTATCACACAGCGACACATCACTTCTCTGCCCCTGCTCCCTCCTTCCTGCCCAGGCCTCTGGGTTTGTTCAAAATGGCGTCGTCCAGGGGTCTCATGTCACATGGTCTCTGAGAGCCCCTTCCCCCCTCGCTGCCTTCTCTCCAGAGCAGCTTGGTGCCTGGCACCAGGTGACAGCTGCTGATGGATGAACCCGTAGCTCCACCCATCTTCTCTTCTTGGAGTGGAGGCCTTCGCCCTTGGAATGCTTGTTGTGCAGGGCTGGCTGGGAGAGGAAGGTCATTAATTCAGCCTGGCCGGGTCAGCCCCAGCCAGGCCCTGGTTATGAGCTGACTCAGAGAAATATAACATTTCTGGATGACCCAAAAGCAGTACAAATATGACTTTGGACTCTGCAGAATACTTCTTCTCACATAAGTTACAGTGGACTTTGGTGCGTGTCTGGAATTTGTAGGCCCTAGGAAAGTAAAACTAGCCCTTGTGCTCCCCATCCTCATAAGAGAATAATGGAATAAAAACAGTAAAGCACACTGACTTTCCCTCAAATGTTTCTTCTCATTGTAGAAAGCACATTCCATGTCACCACCCAGTTCTGCATAAGTCCTGCCACATCATTTACTTTTGTAGCTGCTCCTGGGATGCGTACGCCAGGAATCTCCCCTGCGCAGCCCTTACACTTGTGCACACGCATATACACACGTGTTTGCATGTAACCAGCCCAGTGCCCCTTACTCGGGCGGCAGCGCAGCGGCCTACTCGTGCCAGGCGGACACCTGTAAAATACACATGCAGTCCCTTTTATCATGAGTTCACTGTGGGTGAGTCCCAACTTATGAGGCTCTCCCACAGTAAAAACTCAACAAATAGGTGTTCAAAAAGTGAAAAATCCGGGTGGCTCAGATGGTCAGAACCACCTTCTAACAGCAATGGTTCTGGAGATTTCCACCATTAGAGGTATTTAGAATTTCCTGTCTCCCTACCCTGTCCCCAGCTTGTCTGGGGTCACACCAGAATAGTGTCAAACCGTTTGTGAGTTTGCTCACGCAGAGCATTTACGATGTGCAAGTGTGGTAAGTGACAGCTCCTCCCCCTCATCATGTGAGAGATGGCCCATCTTGCCAATACCTACACCTATTCAACTTTGTCTCACTGTGTGGGAGCAACATGCAAAGACCAACTGCCAGCTACACCTAGTCATGTAACCCAGTATACAGGCTGCAGGCACCAAATTGTTGGAACAAGAAAATGCCAACTTTTTCAAAGTTGCATTTCTAGAATTGTAACTTAAAATCCGACTTTACAATTACAGAGGGTTTTAAATTCCATTCTTTAGCCACCAAACTCAATATTCCTACTTGCTCCTAATTGAAAGTTATCAATTATTAAATGTAATGTTAACCCACTGTTATCCTATGGGAGAGGCAGGCTTTTCAGTAGTAAAACAAGAATTTAGGAGTTTTTCACTACCAGGACATGTAAAAGTTAAAAGTATATGTTCAGCTTTTTAAGTTCACTGCACCTTGCCCTATGGGCTGTTTAGGGCTATCCTAGAGGTGACTTTTATGCACTAAAAAGGAAGGTTTAGGCCTGGCAAAAGGTTTATTTTTCCAGGTCGAAATGGCAGTTTAAAACTGCACACACAGGCTGCAATGGCAGGCCTGAGACATGTTTACAAAGCTACTTAAGTGGGTGGAACAATAAGTGCTGCAGGCCCACTGGTAGCATTTAATATGCAGTCCCTGGGTACATGCAGTACCGATTTACTAGGCACTTAAATGTGCCAATTGGGTGTAAGCCAATGTTACCATGTTTAAAGGCAAGAGCACAAGTACTTTTGTCTTGATTAACAGTGGTAATGTGTGCAGAGTCTTAAAAACCAACAGAAATGGTTCAGAAAACAGGAGGGTGAAGGCAAAAAGTTTGAGGATGACCCTGCAGAAAAGGTCAAGTCCAACAACATGTAATACTGTTCCTTTCAATAAAAATGTCAATGCTCAATCCTGCACAAGCTATGTATATTTCTTCTACTTTTATACTTGCTCCAAAACAGCTGAAGAACCTAGAAACATAGGACACTGCACGTCAAAGCCATAGTACTAAAGGTCCCATCTCCAGGAGTTTGTGATACCAGAGTAAAACTGTCCTGAGGCCATGAATTCCCTGACCCAGGAGATGTAGGTTGTTAGACTTGAAAGAGGACACAAGCTTATGAGAGGGCTGCCCCTGGGCCATTTTAAATTAATAGTGGTGCTCCTACTCCCCCCCTGGGTCACCAATTTTTCTAAATGTCAAAATGTTTTAGACCTGCATTCGGGCTTATGGGGCAGTTGATAGATCCAGCGGATTCTTTGCTCACAGTGCTCTCTTTGTGACAGCATCAGGCTTTTCCCTTTTTTTGTTGATCTATTTTACTTAAGACACTCCTCTGCGCAAGTCCTTTTGTTTCTTTGGGTGCCGTAGCCCAATGTGATGCATCCACAAAGCTCTTGGTGCTAACCACAAGTGAACCTCCACAGCCCCTGTGGTCTCTGTCAGCGCTATGTAGCCCGACACAGCTCTTGTGTACTAGCACAGAAGCTAGCTCTGTTCCCTCTCCCACCCACATCTGTTTGTGGGGGAAATATGGTTTGGTCTGCTCCCCACTCCCCCCAAGTATGGGGAGTGAAGGAGGCAGATCACAATGCTCCTGCTGCTTTGACCCTATCCAGCAGACTAGTTGTTGATAGGGCAGGGGCAGATTACACTCCTTGGGCACAGGCTGTCCCCGTGGAAGATCGGTGCTCCAGACAGCGGAGCAATGCACTCTTAAGTCACTTCCTCCCCCAGGAACTTGGTCCTCCCCAAGGATTTTAAAAATAGAGAATTAGGGCATAACACCCCTAAATGGCCCCCATTGACTGTACCCAAACCATCATGGGCTGTCTGGGGGACCAGAAACAAACTGTTCAACACATGAGATGCTTCCTCAGCCCAGCAGCACTGGGGGCCCAACAGACAGATCTAAAATGAGGAAACCACAGACAGCTTTCTCCAGCCCGTGGTTTTGATCTGGTATGGCTTGATTTTCTACTAGTGGCACACCACAGCCACTAGGAGTTTTTTTCAGACCTCCATGATGCCTCTAAATGATTGTTGTTGCAGGAAATGACCATCTTTTGTGTCAATATACAAAATGCCTCTCCTACCATGAATCAAATACAAACCAATTCAACTCAGAGATTACATTTATTAACTCTGGAATTAATTATTTGTTTTTTTCTTTTGAAAATTTTTCAAAGTTTTTTCCTTTCTTTTAGAGGTGGTTTAAAACATACATCTGTCGTTTATAGTATTAGCAATGACAATATAAACAGACACTAAAATGTGTTTATAATACACAGCACAGTACCATAGTGTTCACACAAAGTTAGAACAAAAATACACAAACATAATACAGTAATAGAAACTGCAGTGATTACTAAACTAATAAATCATACAAAAATAGCAAATCAATCAGCAGAGCTTATCCGTCCTACTGTCATTTTAGGAACACTAGGACCTATGTCTTCAAGTCCTCAGTGATGTTTTTCTCTAGGGTCCTAGGGGGTCAGAGTAAGAATGGACAGTTCTTAGGCTGTGCCGGTTTAGTCAGGTACAGTCAATACTCCGTTTATTGTATTATTTCAGACTATATACTCTTGGCCTCCCGATGAAAATGCCAACGTGTTTCGACCTTCCTTAGCGGACCCACAGTTGCTTTGGGCGAAGGTCTTCATCAGGGCAATGCAACTGAAATGCAGGACATTACAGGTGACCTAGTACAAAGAAATGAAGGTACTGTTCAGCAAAGATTTTTTTGCTTACAAATGCTCTATGTTGGGCTCTTTTAATGCTAATATTTATTACATACCAGGTTGAGGGTGTTTTACTTGGCCAACCGATGTTAATGGTGTCGGACTTCACATTCTTCAGTATTATATTTTTCTTTGCGCTTGCGGCGTCTTTGTGCCTCTATTTAACGTGGGGAGGAATAGAGGGATATTATTACTCAGTATAGCTATTGGGTTGACCATTTTACGCAGTCTTGAAGGTCATATCTTACTTGTGGCATGGTCGTGAGATAGTGGTAAAGACTACCTATTTGGTGTCTGTGTCAGCTATCGTTTCAAGAGTCTCTTGTGAAAGCCTCCGGTGTACCATGCTACTTTCACTTTAGTGGTTCGTGATACACCCATGTCGGCAGGCATGCTATGGATACTCAGAATATTTTGCACACCCGGTGCGTGACATGCTCGTGGTTAATAGCAAGACACGGGAATGCATGGGCTTGGTTAGTATGCGTGCTAGAGTGGCTGGGTACACATAGGGAAGCCAACTTGTACCTTGGCGCTGAACTCGTGATGCGTTCAGGCAGCGTCTATCTTTCTGGCATCTGCTTGTGAGCATGTCATGCACCGGGTGTGCAAAATATTCTGAGTATCCATAGCATGCCTGCCGACATGGGTGTATCACGAACCACTAAAGTGAAAGTAGCATGGTACACCGGATGCTTTCACAAGAGACTCTTGAAACGATAGCTGAAACAGACACCAAATAGGTAGTCTTTACCACCATCTCACGACCATGCCACAAGTAAGATATGACCTTCAAGACTGCGTAAAATGGTCAACCCAATAGCTATACTGAGTAATAATATCCCTCTATTCCTCCCCACGTTAAATAGAGGCACTAAGACGCCACAAGCGCAAACAAAAATATAATACTGAAGAATGTGAAGTCCGACACCATTAACATCGGATGGCCAAGTAAAACACCCTCAACCTGGTATGTAATAAGTATTAGCATTAAATGAGCCCAACATAGAGCATTTGTAAGCAAAAAAATCTTTGCTGAACAGTACCTTCATTTCTTTATACTAGGTCACCTGTAATGTCCTACATTTCAGTTGCATTGCCCTGATGAAGATCTTCGACCAAAGCAACTGTGGGTCCACTAAGGAAGGTTGAAACGAGTTGGCATTTTCATCGGGAGGCCAAGAGTATATAGTCTGAAATAATACAATAAACGGAGTATTGACTGTACCTGACTAAACCGGCACAGCCTAAGAACTGTCCATTCTTACTCTGACCCCCCTAGAGAAAAACATCACTGAGGACTTGAAGACATAGGTCCTAGTGTTCCTAAAATGACAGTAGGACGGATAAGCTCTGCTGATTGATTTGCTGTTTTTGTATGATTTATTAGTTTAGTAATCACTGCAGTTTCTATTACTGTATTATGTTTGTGTATTTTTGTTCTAACTTTGTGTGAACACTATGGTACTGTGCTGTGTATTATGTACACATTTTAGTGTCTGTTTATATTGTCATTGCTAATACTATAAACGACAGATGTATGTTTTAAACCACCTCTAAAAGAAAGGAAAAAACTTTGAAAAATTTTCAAAAAAGAAAAAAACAAATAATTAATTCCAGAGTTAATAAATGTAATCTCTGAGTTGAATTGGTTTGTATTTGATTCATGGTAGGAGAGGCATTTTGTATATTGACATTTAACCTGATTCCAGCGTCTCCATTCCTTAACTGAATCACTCCCCTTTGATGTAACTTCTTTTGTGTGGCATTCACCCCGTTTTCTGCCTTCTTTTGCTGAAATTGGTTTTGCTGGACATAGGACTCTGCCCACTTTACTCCTTCTAACCAGTGGTAAAGTGCTTGTGTCTCATCTCTCAACATGTTGGAATTTGCAAACCCCTTTTCGGCACATTTAATTTACTTGTAAGTCCTCAGTAAATTGTACCACATGTACCCAAGGCCTATAAATTAGATGCTACTAGTGGAATGCAGCACTCATTGTGGCACCCCCTGAAGAATTACTGAAAAACATGTCTCCAGCCCTGCAACTGCTGCATGGGTGTGCACATTTAAACTGTCTTTTCGAGTGTTCAACCTGACAAAATAAAAATAAACCTCTAAAAAGGCCTAATCCTACTTTTTTGATACTTATAAACCCTAAGGTATGCCTTCAAATCCCATAGGGCATGGTGCATGGTATTTAAAATGTAGAACATGTACATTTAATGTTTACATGTCCTGTCAGTGAAAAACCTCCAAAGTCATTTTTCACTGTGGAAAGCCTGGCTCTCCCATAGGTTAACAGGGGTTTTCACTATTACATATAATAATTACTAAATTCAGTATAGAAAAAGCTAGAAAAATGGTTAAAGACCGCATTGTACTAGTAATTTAAAATCCAATTTAATGATTAAGTCGGATTTTATATTACTATTTTGGAAAGACACTTTTAAAAGTTGTCCTTTTCCTGCCTAAAACCAAAAGGCTTTCCTGCCAGCGTCCAGCTATTAGCTAACCTCTGCTGGTTCCGCTTGGTGAGATGCATATTGTTCCCAAAGAGTTGACAAAGGGCTCTGGGTGTGGGAAGATGGACTCCTCTCTTGACAGGATGGACTGGTGAGCTGTGCCCAGCCCCTTCCTGAGCATGAGCCTAAATTGGCACTGGTAGATGAAGCTCATATCTAGGCCCGCCTCCACTTTGTTTGTCTAGTCAGGATGGCACCATACCGAGCAGGAATAGGGAACGGGACCTTAACTGGTTTAGGGGGTGGACAGAGGCTTGCCCTCCACTCAAAAGCTGTCACATAGCATCAAGGTGGACCCCACAGACCTCTCCTCAGACCAATCCTGGAACAGTGAAGTCAGTTAGCTGACCTCCTTTTCGAACTACAGGGACACAACAAGTTCCAGAGGCCTCTCTTTCTGCAGCTGCCCAGCTTGACCTGCCCTGGACTCTGCTGTTGGCCTCTGTTGGAGCAAGTCATAACCCCCATGTGGTCACCCAGGTCCTGGAACCTTGGCTGGTGTTATAGTGTGCTCCTCCTGTCTCCCAATTTGCATGAATTGGGACATGGAAACTTTTCCCCAATCAGGACCGGGATCGCAGACAAAGCTGAAGCTGTGAACATTAAATTGGTCTTCAACTCCACTGAAGGAGATTCGACTCCAAGAGAAGTCCGAACAATGAAGGCTTCATCAGGATCGATGCAGAGCAGCATTCAATTGGTGTTGATGTTGAGGTTAGGCATGGAATTTGGACTCAGTCCACTCAGAGCTTTCTCACCACCCCAGGACACCGCTCTTCAGCAGCGCACTATTCTTGAGCCCGCTTCAGATCCAGCTTGCTGCTTTCCCCCACCGATGACTTGTCGAAGTTTCTAAATCAAAAGGTAAACTTTCCATCGGGACAGACTTGGTCGTTGTATCAGACCTGTGCTGCATCGCAGTTAGCATTAGCTTTTGATTTTGCCCGGGTCTAGCACAGCCAGATAAACGTGGTTGGCCCTTTCTGCTTTTTGGTACTATTTTTAATGCAAATTTTCAAAAATCATATCTGCAATTCTAGTTACTGAATTGTTGCTTTTTAGGTGTCATTTTATTTAGTGAAATATTTTCTATGTTTTTAAAATGGTTTGGGATTTTCTTGTTTGTTTTTTCACTTTATTGCTGTTTGAGTACTACATAAATACTTTACACAGTGCCTCTAAGTTAAGCCTAAATGCTTTGTGCAAAGCAACCTGAGGGTTAAGCACAGGTTAATTTAGTGACTTCAGGTTATCAACCCCTCAACTAATACTCCTATTTCTTACAGTTGTTAAATAGGACCTTTTGTTTTTAACTGCTCTCTAATGAGATTAAACTCATGGACTGCCCTCGTAGTCCTCAGCTCCTGACAGACTGCTGATCCAGGCTCCTTGGCAGCACCCAGGACCTCCTCCTGTGTCTGGGCTGATTGTAATGTCCTTGGGTTCTTCCTCAGAAGTACCCTCTGGCCCTCAAGGCAGATTACATTTCTTGGCTACACTCAAAAGGCTGCAAGCAAGTGAGTTCCCTCCTGGGGATAGCTGCCACTGGACCTGTCCACAGAATTTCGACGGGATCCTTTCCATCACTGTCTCTATTATGTCCACTGTCTACTAAACCCCAGAGAAAGTGGGGAGGCCAGTGCTACTGGCCCAGGAGAGACTTGTCCACATCAATGCAAATCCAGAGCATGCTACTACTCCTGCATGGGTTCATCTACGAGGAGTACATTCGCCCCTAGCTTCTGCCGATTCCAGTGCTCCTCAAAGTTTTTCCCAAATGCTGGGGTTTTTAAGTGGGGGTGATAAGTTCCAGAAAGTATGCACCACTGCCTAATTCAAAGTTGAGACATCATCAATCCACCGTACCGCAGGGTGGTCCTAAACCCAAGAAATATAGTGGAGGATAAACTGGGTGAGAAGCCATTTGATTCCAGTCTGTAAGAAATCCTTCTGTGAATTTCTGTTAGGTGTGGACATGTTATATTTTCTCAAATCTGAGCTCAATATATTTAGGCTACCCTTAGATTTAGAAATTAACTCCATCCTCTTATAACATTGATCTTTCATAAAAAATATTAACACCATTCTTTGGCAGATTTCAGAAGAAACACAGTTTCAATCAGATTATTTAACTTCAATTACCAGCTCCTTACCAGAGCAGAAAACGGAATGGGATTGATTCCAACCATGGAGATTATTCTATCAACCAGGCTTCAGAGATGACCGTAGGGCAGAGGGGCAGCTATGTTTTCAATAAACAGTGTGATTCTGGTGGTTATTCATAAGTGGATGAGACTTAGCTTCATAATTTGTAGGCAGCCAGCTCTATATAATACTCAACACTCAGTATTCCAGAGAATTTACTTATTAATCTACCATACAAAGATGTCGTTTTTCAGGAATGTAATGAGTTATGTAAAAAACACACTGCAAAATATAATCACAAATATTTTCTCAAGAAAGCAGGACAATAGGCATGAGTCTGCCCTCATGAAAGGCTCTTGCCACCAAATAACGAGGACAGTCTAATATGTGTGAATACTGTGGTAAGAGGCAGGCACGCAGACAACCCTAGGGTACAACATCTGAAGATTAGTAAGTAAGTAGCATACAAAAAGGAAGGAGGTAAGTTGCCAGCATCCCCTGAGCTCCAGGTCCATTGCCTTCTCTCCCCACGCTCTAGACCCCCTCCCACATTCCACATTCCACTCTAGAACCCCCGCAAACTCACGAGCTCACTTGACGGCATTGATATACCAAATACCATTAGGTTTGTAAGCAACAGTCTGAGAAGAATACAACAAGAACATCAGGAACTATGCGGTGAGAGTACATAAGGATCAGAATAATAATACACCATCACAGAACACTGAGATTTAATAGCTGCAACACAACATTTTAAATGTGGAAAATGTCAGGCCAGCACATTGACAAAGATCACCACATTCTCCCATGGTACTTGAACCACACAATGAATGTTTTTTTCCAGCTGTAACACAGCATGTGGATATTTCAGCACCGGACAGGGTCTGATGCACAACTTCCATTGAACATCTATGTGAACTTTTCCAGGCATACACTCTCACTACAGATAGTAAACAATGGCAAGCAATTGAGGTAATCAGGCCTGTTGTGAAGGACAGCAACATCTCTGATCTTCAGTCCCTTATTAAGTGAAAATGGATTGATCTTCTGCAAACTGTTGATTCGGTCTGAATGAGTCTGCAAACATGGCCAATGTGGTCTTTTTATGTCTTTTGACCAAAAACAGTGTTACATTTAGGTTAAGTCCTAAAAAGCAGCATGTTTGCCTTGTATTACATATTGGACTTTTATGATGCATTATGCCATTTTTGCTGAAACACTATTTTCTGGTAAACCTGATTATTAAAAACTTGAGTACATTATTATTCTGATGTATGTTCATTGTATTTTGACAATGGAGATTCCACTAACTACCAAAGAATGGTTTTATGTGATGATGCACATTCAGATATACTCCTTGCTTACCAAAAGGCAAATGAATTACACCTGTTTGTTATTTTATAATGAATCTGTATATTGTTGTTCACTTTCATTGCAATGGACTATGGCAATCACGTCAAATGCATTCAGCGATTAGTCCTTTAGCGGACATCTCAGTTGCTTTGGCCGGCTCTTAATTTGATCCTTTGCACTACAACGTGGTCAGGTTCTCGCCAATGGCAACGGGAGTCTCTTTTTTGTTTAACTTTCTGAGATAAATTTTTGGTCTGTTTCTAGTTTAACGTAGCTCATGATGAATGATTTTGTGTTTACTGCCATTAAACTACACGTAGAGAATACACATTATGGAACAAACTTGTCTGGATCCACAAACCTAACATTATTTTTAAACTAAGAAATGTTTAACAGTGCTTTTGTACTTCCCTTTAGCATGCGTACTGATGATTGCTTCAACTAATCTCTCCTGTTGGTATCTACTTGATAAGACTTGTCCCTAGGGATCTTCTGTTGACTTTTCTTGCCATTTCCTGACTAGGTACTAGTTTTTTTTTATCTCCTGGCTATTTATGAGGGTGTGTGCAGCCACCCTCCTTTTGTTTTGGTCACTATCACAGTTTGTGTCCAAACAAGGACAATGACTAATTGGTGCATGCTCCCATTTTAGGTTATGCCTGCACAGCGTTTGCCCTGTGCTTGCGAAATCTCTTTCTTTTAATAAAAAAATCTTAAAAGGGACTTACAGCCCACCCATTACTTACCTTTACTTACCATTGGTTGGCTCCCACGTCGCTCTTGTTTCCTTGCTTCTTATTGGACAGTGTCTTCTCCTCCTCAGGTCTGGCTTCCTCCACGGGCTCTGCGTGTGTCCATGCTGTGGAGCTTAGACCAAGTACTCATTCCTGTCCCGACAGTGGTACTTTTTTTTCAACTGTAGCATACCATCAGAGAGTATTGTTTTCCTGGCTGTTCCTATCCATCCCTCCTACCCTGCCCGCATTTGTTGTTGCTTGCCCCGTTCCCCTTACCACTTCATTCCTGTCACTTCTTGCCACCTGTGACCTTCACTTGCTGTCCACAGATCCCCACCTTCCCAAATGAATTGGGTTGAAGCATCCAAAATCTAAACATTTTGCATCAAAAGCTCCTGTAAGTGAGATAATATTGAAGTCATCTCGGAACTTAAGGATGCGTTGTGACGTTCTTCAGAAGCATCCCCAGAAACCATCTTAATTAATGCAACAAACTGTGCACATTCTCAACATTGTAAGTCATGCAGCGATCCAAAGTACCTAAATAGTAACAATTCAAAGTGACCAAGATAGTTTTTTTACTTTTATGAATAAGAAAATTATTTATTGATTAATTGATTAATTAAAATCTTTTCAATATACATTAGTAAACATAAACAGGCAGTTAAAAAGGGTGAAACCTATTTGAGGCATAAAACTGGAGCCAGTCCAGAACAGCTGTTTCCATCAGATAAATAATTTACATAAAATAGACAATTAGTATTAAAATAGAGCCTCATTGAAGGGAGAAATGCTGGAGCTTGTGAAAAACAGTCCAGGTATAAAGTGCTTAATACTTTGTGCATTAATATAAGAGCGCCAGACCAGTGCCGAGATAAAGTGCTTGATGTGTTATTGTGATATACAGTGCTTTATGTATTACTATGACAGCACGAGGTGAGGTTAAAACTGGGCTCTATTTCTGCTACAAATGATGTTAAAGTTCAGCTAAGAGAGTACCTCAGAATGACAAGTGGCAAATCAGTTTTATGTAAAACAGCACACAGCAAGTCACTTATGTATAACACAGTAGTTTAGTTGCTGTGCCCTTGCAGCATCTTGGAAACGAAATTGAGAAACCACACATCCTTTCATGATGATTGCACCGGATTCCCTCTTAGCAGGGCTATTACTGCTGGGCGACATGATCTAACTTGTAATGATCTTAAGGTGGGACGTAAGAGATTTTGCATGTGTTGTAGAATGGCCAGACACACACATAGTAGGTGAAGCAGGGTTTAGTTGGTATACCCGCAAAGGTAGCACTTGTTGTTGGACCAAGACTGCTTCCAGCAAGGGACTAGGTCCTTGGATGGAAAGAGGCCAAGGCCGATAAGCATCAAATCATGGGGCATATGTACAAGGACTTAACGCCGCCATAGCGTCAATTTTTTGACGTTACTGCAGCTTTTTTTTATCGCCATATTTACAAGTTACTGCTAATTGCAGGTAGTGGCATTTTTCCTGCGAAAAAAGTGAATTTTTAAGACCGCCACTTCTGTTAGTGGGACTTAATGAACATGAGATGCAAGGTAGGCGTTCCTGTGCAAAAACTGCCGCTAACCCCACTTCGCGATATTTACAAAGAATTCCTTGTATGGTGCAAAACCCAAAAAACTGCCTCCAACTCCAGTTAGAGTCCATTTTTAAAGACCAGAAAATAGTCTTTAAAATTGGTGCAAACACTTGGGCCTCATTTCAGAAGGTTTTGGTGCTGGACAGCGTTGCAAGGAATGTTGCTGCGCTGCCCTGTGACAAAACTACAGGGCAGGAATGTGCACCATCAATAAGATAGGGCTCATTCCTGGGCCTCATTCATGAAAAGTGTTGCATCGCTGCGACAAAACAGTGTTGCAACACTTTTCACTACGCCCTTCTTGCGACACCAAGGATGCGCTGTATTCACTGTACGGCACTCCATGTCACAATTAATGACAGATACGTCTGGAATGCTGATGTATCTGTCAGTGCTAAAGTCACGCATTGCTGCAGTTGTGTCACAGGCATGACGCAACTCCAGCAATGCATGGGGCCAGCCTATCACTGTGGCACTGCGTCACCCTTACGCCTGCCATGAGGCAGGCGTAAGGTACTGACACAGTGGCATCCTACAATTGTTGCAGTGAAATCTGATGGATTTCACTGTGCCACTCCAATGAAGCTTTGTTGCATGGGAACGCCCACCCTGCATACATCATACCTGATGCAGGTATAATATGGCACAGGGCTTCACAAGGTCACGCATATGCCTAGATGTGTCACTTTGCAAATATGGCGCAACGTGGTGCAAGAATCACGCTGCAAGTATGTCAAGAAAATGACGCACCGGCAGGGTGAAACTGTCAGAAGGGGCTCATGAATAAGCCCCCCGTCTTTTTCCCCTACGTTGGCGCACAATGGCTACCATGCGCCAATGCAGGCACCCTTGCCCCATGGAGCAAGGGTGACTGTGTTGCGTAATTCATTGATGTTGTGGCTCCATCTCTTCTCAAGACGTCTGCAGGTGGGGCTGGACTAATGGAGGGCAGGAGTGAACAAGTTGGCTTTCTTGGAGTGTTGTTTGCCTGATCTTTTTTTGAGGGGTGCCAGGGTGTTGGTGCAGATGGAGATCCATCGGTGGAGGTTGTGTGCTGTGGTGTTGGCGTCTGTAAACATTGGCGCAGTGGTGGTGCTGAGGGAGTTGACGGGAAGTACTTCGGTGGCCTTGATCCAGCTGCGACGAGGCTGGGGGGGCAATGATGGCAATGGTGTACAGTGGGCGTGGTGACGGCGTGATGTAAACAATGATGGTCGGTACAGGAGAGTCCTGTGGTGTGGCTGTAGTTGAAGTTCCCGGTGGTGGAGAAGATAGGCTCGAGCGTGTGTCAGGCTATATGGATTGATGCGGTAACTAGCTGCTTGAGTCCGATGTTGGTGGGGTTCCCAAGGAGAGGTATGGTGTTCTGGTCACTGGGTTGTCCAAGTGGAACTTGAGGTCTCCGAGTAGGATGTAGTTGGTGGATGGGAGAGCCTGGGTGTGATGAGGTCCACAATGGCATTGGTGAATGGGGGTTCATGGGCCTGGGTACCTATAGATGAGGGTGCCGTGGAGGGTGGTGTTGGGGTTGGTCCGGATCTGGAAGTTGATGTGTTCCATGGTCACCGTCGTAGTCAGTCGGAGTGTGCCTTTTGTAGACAATGGCAATGCCTCCTCCTGGCCGCTCGCGGTGGTCCGTGTGGATGAATTTGTAGCTGTCGTGGATGGTGCTGGCGATGTCTGGTCCGGAGCAGAGGTTGGTCCAGGTTTCCGTGAAGAAGGCAATGTCTGAAGAGGTGGCATTGAGGAGGTCACAGATTTCTGTTGTGTGTTTGTGGAGGGACAGCACGTTGAGGAGGATGCAGTTGAGCCAGTCGGCTGCGCTGTCGGTTGGCTGGGTGGCAGGAGGTACTGGTGTGCTGATGTGGCAGAAGGTGTGTTTGCAGTTTTGAAAGGTGCAAGAGAATTCTACAGTGTTGCTAGATGGCAGGTGGTGTGGCGTCCATGGTTGATGGGGAGGAGGGTGCTGGCGTCGCAGTGTTGGAGTGTTTGTTAGGAAGGGCCCTTGGTGCTGGGTGAGGTCCAGGGGCGGACGGATGCAGACAGGCTAGGCTTTGGCACACCAGTGGTATGTCCGCTGTGCATGGCCACACATCGGCCACCATTATGTAGTGCTGCGGGGGGGGACTGGACAGCTGGGAGGTGGGAAACGCGTAAAGGAGACTGGAGGGGGTGGGGACGCGGAGGGACCGGGCGTTGTAAATATCTTTTTTATAAAATTCTTACCTCAAGGCCAGGTCCCTAGTCTTCTGTGCTCCTGCTCTCCTGAGTCTGCTTCCAGGAACAGGAAGCAGGCAGCCAGGCTCCCTCCCCTATACCAATCACAACACTGCAATGCGGCGGTGTGATTGTTCTTGAGTGCCATGACAAGGTGTTCAGCTAGGGGCTGGAGGGGTGGGCATGTTCTCCATGCAGGCTGTAATGCCTGCATGTGAGCATGACTGCTTTGGGCGGCCTGAGAAGGCCGGCCAAACAGTCATTGCGCTCTTGAGTGGGCATACCACTCCGCCCCTGCCCTGCTCTGTGAGTAGAGCAGCCCCACCCACCCTCCCGCCCGCAAAGGAAACATAGCATGATATTGCAAGGAGTGCGCAACGATAAGTGATGCATCAGTGGTTTTGCCCAGCGATGTGCCTCTTTTCATGATTGTAGTCCTGAATTTCCTCTTTCACTGGGACTCTGGCTGGTCATCCTGGCTGTTGGGGGGCTTGGGAGGGTTTTTGATCTGTGCTGCACTTGGCCCTGCCTGCTCCATTCTGCATTCCATTGGTTTTGTTGTCTATTTTTCATTGGAGGTGGACTTATAGGCTATTTTTGCCTCTAGAGGCAAAATAAGTCCTGTTGGGCTAACTAACATGAGTTTTTTTGCCACTAATTGGCCTTTCGTCAGATTTAGCCCACTAACGCCAGAATTTGTATCGCCTTCATGCTAGTGTTAGCGGCAGTTTTCACTGCGGCTACCTGAAACTATCGCCATGTAGCGACGTATTGTAAATACATCGCTAACAGGGAGATGGTTCTTGGTGATAGGCCGCATTAAGAAAACTGCCACTAACTAACGCTAACGCTAGTTAGTGGCAGTTCTTGTACTTATACCCCCCTGTTTCCTGGCCGCAGAGAGGTGGGAGGACAAGTAGTGCTCTGGGCCCCAGGCCGTGTACAATGGCATGACTGCCCATGCATGCCATTTGCACGCAAATGCAGTCTTGTCTGAGATACGTATGAGAGCTTGGCTGCTCTGTTGGTGATTTGTTTGAAGGCAGGGTATTCCATAGTGGTATACCAAGCGTCCTCTATCTGCAGCACTTTGACTTAATGCTGGATAACAGAGAACCACAAGTTCATTTTGTGGGTCTATTTTTCTAATTCCACTGGTGTGATAGTGACTCCACTTTAGCCATTCTCAGCCTCCAGCACAGTTTGACCAAGGCCCCATTGCTCACTGGGCCCTGATGGAACAGGCCAAACTCAAGTCTGATTTGGGCATGCGCATCATCATGTGGAATTACAAATATTTTTTTGATGAGGCTTGTTAGTAGTGTATTTGGAGATGCTACATCCTTCCCTTTTAGCAGTTGTGAACCGTAGGAAAATTAAGGCATGAATTTAGTGCCCACAACCTGAAGAAGATGGTGTGTCAAGATGTTTTGCGCCTTTTGTTGTAGGGTTTTGAATGCAAACAGGAGTTTGTTTGCCGTGGCTCGTCTGGATGCTAGATATGTTTTGATTGTTAGGAGAGAATCTAAGTGGACACAGAGATACTTATAGGTTTTCGGCAATTCTAGGGCATTGCCCTTGACCCACCAAGTGAATTTGGGCTGTGTTTTGTTGTGAGGACTCGAAAAGCAAAGCACCTTGGTTTTACTGAAGTTAAGATCCAACCACAGGTTATCAGTGTATCCCAATAATTGGTCTATCAAACGCTGCACGCCAACTGGTCTTTTGCTGAGCAAAATGATATCATCTGCGTCATGCAGACATGTAAGTTGTTCCTGGCCCAGTGTGGGGGATCACTCAACACTTTGGCCAAGTGGCTATCTAAGTTGGCCATGTAGTTGTTGAATAAACAGGGGGCCAGGACCCCCTCCTGTTTTAGGGCAATGTTGGTTGGAATTTTATGCGTGGTTCGTTTGGCCATCCCAGTACTGATTTGGACCCAAGTTTTGCTGTAAAGGTCGATGATTGCATCCAAGAGTTTCACTGCCACCACCCAGCTAGACATTTCTTTCTACAATTGTGCCCTTGGGAACTTGGTGAAGGCCTCCTTAAGGTCGACAAAGTAGGTGTAGAGCTTGCTGGATTTAGCTTTTACTTGTTCACCAAGTAGAGTTACAGCCAGCAGATTGGTAATTGTACTCATTCCTGCTCTGAAGCCAGTCTGAGTTTTCGGCACAATGTTTGAGCAGTCGACCCAGTCCTCTAGATCAGTGAGCAGGTTAGAGGCATAAATCTTGGCTTCTATACCGAATAAGGTGATTAATCTGTAATCTGGGATTTTGAGTGTTTGTCAGATTTGTAAATTGGGTGTCATATGCTGCCTGGGATGGAGTTTATTAGCAGCGCTTGATTGAAAAATGGTGTTAGGTGTGTAGCCCAGAAAATGGGATCCTTCTTGAATAGCACGCTTAGAAGGCCATTGGGCCCTGGGACCCCTCGGAACTAAGCTGTTTCAGAGCCTGTGTAACCTGTGCGCTTCAGCATAAGGCGAGAGGCCTTTGTTGGTTGGGGCCTTTGGTGAAGATGCGTGTCTGCCTGCGTTTTCGGAGGCTGGCCCAAGTTGGCCTGATTGTAGGCTGCATCTATGTGTGTTGACCAGACGGCCTCCGTGTTGCCAGCATTGTGATGCAGGTGGCGGCCATTGGCTATTTTGTTAATTTTGCACAGAAGGATTTTGAATTTTTCCGCTTACTTGCATGGAGCAATTTTATCCAGAGGCCACTCATAAAGTTAGATTTGGCTGACCAGATGGCTTTTTTTGTAATCTCGTTTGATTTTGACAATTTTGAGTTTAGTTTCCTTGCCCAGTGGTAAAGTGCATCTAATCTCCTTCTAAGTTGCCTTTTCATAATAAGCAGTTGTGGCATAAACCATTCAACCCCAGTTCGATAGTGAGCATTTTTTCTGGGAGGTTTGATTCGGAATTTTGTTGTGAGGACCTTCGTGAAATCCTCCCAAGCCTGAACAGGAGAGTTGCTGGAGGTTACGCACAGCGGCTCCGATTCAAAATAGAGAGTGATGAAATCCATAATGCTGGCTAGCATTGAATTTTGCCAAATGAGGCGCCTCATATTGAACAGCTGTGGAGATGAAGACCGACCTTTCGCTCATGGAGCCAGTGGAACAAATCAAATGCATTTGTATACATGAACAAATCATATGTACTTCTGGCAAAAGGCTCGCTTTGCGAATAGAGCGAGTAAAAGCATATTTTCGCATAAGGACTTTCATTTCAAAATGCTGGCGCAGCATTCAATGTAACCGCGTGCATCGTCCAATATTGTTTATGTTTTGGCGGTGGCCCACATCTCCATACGTCACAGAAGACATTGCAGGGAACCGATGGGTAGCTGCAGGAGAGGCTTGCGCCTTCTTGAAACGAGCGCTTCATGCAGTTTCCTACGTCGGTCAGCGCCTGCTCTTAGGTTGTTGGATTTCATTGCTGCGTGCCTCCCTTGCAGTAAAAAATCAAGCAGTAGAACATATGAAATGTGTATCCTTAGGGATTTTTTTATCTTGCTTTCCGCCGGAAAATACATATATATTGGCATATTGTATACCACATATGAGTTATTTGCATACTTTTTTGTAGATGTGCTACATTTTGGTTCGGTTCATGCAACATTATTTATTCAGCAACTCATTCTGCTTCATTTATGATTTTAGAAACTCGAAATGAGGAATTACCAGGGAAATTGGTAATCCTGCGTCTTGTTTAAATTAATAATTTTTCATTTTTATTTTCACTCATAATGAGAACCAAATGTATTGGATCAAATTACAGAACTATCACCCCATCAAATAAAATGCCCCATTTTTGCTCCTGGGGGGCTATTTTAAGCTACCCTTTGACCATTTGTAGGACATATAATTTAAAATGAAATCACAATCACTCTATGGGGCATATTCTCAAGGCGATATCGCCGCGTTAGCAACACTTTTCTGCCGCTAAAGCGGCGATATTTTTATCGCCGTATTTAAAAGCTGTCGCTAACAGCCGTTAGCGACAGCTTTCTGGCGATAGCGGCCGCTAATAACATCGCCAACGATGTTAGCGACAACTAACGCTAATCATATGCAATGTAGGCGTTGCCGTGTTAAAACGCATGCTAACCCCACTTCGTGATATTCTCAACGATCGCCCGGACCGGCGATGCGATAAAAATCACACGCAAAGGACCGTTAGCTGCTGGAACTTAAGACCAGAAAAAAGGAGGTCTTAAAAATGGCGATAAATAGCAGTATATAAGGGAGACTTGGCCAGAGCCTCATCTGAAGACCCACTGATGCCATGGAGGTACTAATCATGCAGCTTGGAGCACCAAGAAGGCCACAACAACCACCGCCACTGCCACCTCTCCCAGGACCACCACCGAGGCTGCGCCGAATAAGACAGCGGTTCCATCGCCGATGCCTCAGCCTCACAGACCTAACGCCAGAGGATGTCATTGCCCACTACAGGCTCAAAAGGACATCCATCCTCCGCATCCTGACCCAGATAGCCCACAGGCTGACGGCACCAACACAGCGGATAACCAACATCCCTCCGCAAATAAAGCTGCTGGCTGTGCTGCACATGTTGGCCTCTGGTACCTTCCAACCAACAACTGCCAGAGTCGGAAGTCTCACAGCCAGCCCTATCAAAGTTCCTCACAACTGTCTTGGATGGCATCATCAGCCTGATACCCCAGCACCTTCACTTCCCCAACACTGCACAGGAACAGCTGGAGACCAAGCAAGGGTTCTACGCCATAGCTGGCTTCCCGCATGTGTTGGGGGCAATTGACTGCACACATGTCCTACTTGTGCCTCCTGCCGACACTGCACACATATACCGCAACAGAAAGCACACACATTCCATCAATGTGCAGGCAATAGTTGACCACCGGGTCCTGTTCACCAATGTCGTAGCCAAGTTCCCAGGCAGTGTGCATGATTCCTACATCTTCCGCCAGTCCATCATCAACCAGCGCTTTCAGGATGGCACATATGGAAATGCACCGCTCGTTGGTAAGTACTAACTCAACACACCACACACCTCAACTCCACAGTCATGGAACTCACAACTGTGAGAATGCACACGTTCCAAACTCACATACAACATGCCAATCAACATGCCCACCTTCCAGACACGACAACACAAGTAACTGTGGTAACTGGGGCCAGCCATGTAGACAAACCATCCCCAAAGGCATAGCCCCTCTGCCACACAATTGCAAATGTGGTGAGAGGTGGTAACCAAGTATGTGCGATGGAGGTTCTCGGCCTATGAAGAAAGAATGTACACAAGGCTGAGTGTGGCAGTGGTGTGTTGGACAGTCCTGAGTGTGCTGAGCACAGACGTGTCCATGTGGGCATATAGTGTGTTACAGTTGTACAGCCTGATGGCAATGACAGCGTTGGTGACTGTCCTACCTGACGGGGGGAACCATGTGAAGGTAGCATGGAGGATGCAGAGGCTGTCGAAGCAGCTGCAGGCCACTGCGTAGACCTGTTTGTACATGGAGAGGGAGGAGTTGAGTATGATGCCTAGGTACATATTTTTATTTTTTTATTTTTTTATTTATTTAATGCGATTTTATATAGCGCGAACATTACCCAAAGGTGTCAGAGCGCTTTACAAAAGAACCAGTTGCGTTACATAAGGACTTTGAATTACATGAGTTACAAAAGAAATGCGAACATAGCGAACATTACCCAAAGGTGTCAGATCGCTTTACAAAAGAACCAGTAGCGTTACATAAGGACTTTGGATTACATGCGTTACAAAAGAAATACAAGCAGAAAAAATTGCAAATGTACAAGTTGCAAAGTCACTCAAGGAAGAGATACAAACGGATAAACGCTAAACTCCTAGGAATGGTAGTAAGTACAAAGGTCTACTACATATACTAGTGGTTAGAGTTATATCTAAGCATATATACACAAAAAGTGACTTTACTCATGATTACATTTTACCAGCGATTAGGCTTGGGTAACTCAAAATTACATATTTACAGAGTGAACGGCGAAATGAAACATCAAAGGGGGTAGAGAGCGGTGGGGGTGGGAGGGGGAGAAGAGTCGGAGGCCGAGATTGGCGAGAGGGGACCTGAGGGGGAGAAAGAGATAAGGCAGTCCAGCAAAGAGAAATGTCTGAAGTTCGGCACCCTCCCCCTGCGTCAGAGGGCTTTACAAAAGAACCAGTAGCGTTACATAAGGACTTTGAATTACATGCGTTACGAAAGAAATACAAGCAGGAAAAAAAAGAAATTGCAAATGTACGAATTGTAGAATCACACAAGGAAGAGATGCACACAGAAAAAAAAAAAAAAATTGCAAATGTACAAGTTGCAAAGTCACTCAAGGAAGAGATACAAACGGATAAACGCTAAACTCCTAGGAATGGTAGTAAGTACAAAGGTCTACTACATATACTAGTGGTTAGAGTTATATCTAAGAGTTCTAGAGTTGTCATGGGGGGGGGCTGCCGAAGGCGGTGGCCCAACCAGTGTTGCCACATGCTGATGGGGTGGTCACGAGGATGAGGACTAATGTCTCCTCTTTGTAGAGCACCCCCTAGCTGTTGAACATCCATTTTTCAACTTGCTGCAATCCTCCCTGGAACCCCAGTCTGGTGTGTGTGGGCGCCATGTTGAGGGAGAGTATGAGCTAGGTGTCCTTGTAGGTGGTGATGCCCAATGGTTCCCTTCATGTAGCTCCAGTTCTACTCCAGGCGTCTGCAGATGCAACTGTCATCTTGGATGTTGTTGGTGACCGAGGTGGCATTCATTGCACGCTGTATGTTGGAGTTGCATATTGGGGCAAGTGTGTATGCGCAGTTGGAGACACATGTGTAGAAATTCCGGCCAGGGCTGTTGGCGTTGCCTGCAGCGGTGTGGGTGTTGCTGTTGATGGTGGAGTGTACCAGATCCTCGGTGACTATGCTCCAGTAACTCTGTGTGGCGCCAGCTGTGGGTTTGGGTGTCATGGGGTATAACGACGAGGAAGTGTACGCTGTGCTGGTCACACCATGGGCGTTGAGTGGTGTTGATGAAGTGGACGCAGTTTCCACATGTGAAGATGGGGTCAAAGGTGTGCCCTGCCTTGTGGCTCAGTGTTGAGAAGAGTTGGCTCAATTCGATGTTAGCAAGCATCTGCCAGAGGGTAATGGATTTGGAGTTCTTGTGGTATGTGAGGTGGAGGCTCCGCTCATGGATGTGTACGTAGTCCATGGAGTAGATGACGTGGCGTGTGATGATGTTGATGGTGATTGCGAAGCCTTCCCGCCCTCTGTGGGCCCTGCAGGTGAGGGTGCCGCTGACTGTTGCTTTGTGGCAGGTCTGGATCAGAAACTGCAGGTGTTGGGCGGTGAGGAAGGTCTAGTGGCAGCGGCAGCAGCTGAACAGAACGTGAGACATGTCTGGTGTGGCCCATTGGCATCTAAACGTTCTCCTGGTGTTGACTGCGAGGAGTGCGGACGAGTGGTATCGCTAGACGTTAGAAGAGCCAGGGACCCTGATGGTGTAGGTGTCAGGCTTGCGGACATGTGCAGACAGGCCTGACATTGGTGCGCTGTTGGAGTGCTAGTGATGCAACCGCGCAGCGCACACAAGTGAATAGGCTCGGGGAGGGACGAGCAGCTGTGAGGCAATGTAATTTGCATTGATGCTGGTCACTTTGTCAGAAGCTACACATGGCAAACATTAATCCCAAAGTAGCACCAATCACACACCAAAAAACTATTAACACTGCCCACACAGCATGCATAACTACTAATGGACACATCTTTCCATTACATGTTACAGGTGACCAAGGATATGCACTCACCCCATGGATGATGACACCCCTCCGAGCCACCAACACCCACGCCCAGAGGCAGTATAATTTGGCCCTTGGACGCACCAGGGGCATTGTGGAGAGCACATTTGGTGTGATAAAGTCACGTTTCCGGTGCCTTGACATCACAGGTGGAAGACTGTTGTACAGCCCAGAAATAGTGTGCAAGATTATCATAGCATGTTGTGTATTGCACAATATATGTGTACGCACCAATGCCCCATGCACCGGACGATGCTCAGGATGATGAGGAAGATGAGGCAGGTGGAGCACACCCCACAGCTTCTGCAGCAGGAACAGCCCGAAGGAACAGAACCATAAACAATTTCTTCACCTGAGCACGTCACATCGTGACTGTCCTTAGCAATCAGATATCAGTTCAAAAGGACCCCAAGCACAGTATATGTAAACAAAAAACACTACACACATACCCTGTGTGCATGTTTCTCCTCCGCATGAGTACATCACTCAGACAAATGTAAGTGTAACATTAAGTGGTAACAATATCACAATTTTTAACTGATGGTGGATATGTCACCTCTGAACAGAGATGCTGTTTAGGGTGACATTTGTCCTAAACTAGACATGTTAGGGTGTCAAATGTGGTACGAAATTCTACTGTTCAGCGTGTCATATGTGGATAAAAATTACATATAGGGTGTCAATAGTGGTAAACTATGAATATCAGGGTGTCATTTGGGGACAAATATGAAATTTGGGGTGTAATTTGGGGTCAATTATGAAATTTAGGGTGTCATTTGGAGTCACATATGAAATTTAGGGTGTCATTTGGGGACAAATATGACATTTAGGGTGTCATTTGGGCTCAATTATGACATTTAGGGTGTCATTTGGGGACAAATATGAAATTTAGGGTGTCATTTGGGGACAAATATAATATGAAATTAAGGGTGTCATCTGGGGTCACATATGAAATTTAGGGTGTCATTTGGGGTCAAATATAGCTTTTCATGTTGTTCTTTGGGACAAGAAATGAAATTTCATCTAAGACTGTTTATCTGTGTAAGAACTTGCACTTAGCGTGCAAAACTGCCCGCATTTCCGAAAATGTGACATATTTTTCATACGAGCGATGAAAAATACATCGCTAAACACATTGAACTATACGAAATGTTACCCCAAAGCCTTTTTGCATGCAGAATTTCATCGCTATGTCAAAAAACGGGCCGCAAACACACAGGAAGTGATGTCTGCATGCTTCCTGTTTACTGAAGGAGTGCTGTGCACTTTCACTTTCTCCTTTGAGCACATTGCTGGTGATTGTGGAGAGTGCTGGAGGTGTTTGGTGGTGTGTGCTGCAGATTGTTGAATTGGAGAGTGTTGCTGTGTCCTGTGTCCCATCGATAGTGTCCCTGTGAAGTGTGGTGTACTTTTTTTTACGTGTTTTATTGTCTCTTGTCCTCAATCTTCTCAGGTGTTTGTCTTGAATTGAATTGAATTGAATTAAAAACTTATATAGCGTAAAACTGCCATCCTACGGGTATCCTGGCGCTTAGATTGAAAATAGCCACTGTAACAGCAGAACCAATTGTCAGTGGGGGGATCTAGTGTTCACCCCTTGGAAATAGCCAAGTTTTCAGACTCTTCCTAAAACAGGTCAGAGAACTGGCCTGTCTAAGGTTCTGAGGCAGCTCTTCCATAGGCGCGCAGCGGCCACACCAAAAGCTCTGCCCCCCATCCTGGATCTCTTAAATCTGGTGGTTGTTATCAGATTTGCACTCGAAGAGCAAAGCTGCCTCCTGGGATTATACCAGGTCTTGGGGTAGTTAACTTACTTTGTGGTTGTTGGGTCTGTTATATTGGATTTTGATTTGTGGCAGTGGGTTTAGGTGTGTGCAGGGAGATGGTGGGTGTGGGTAGGGAGGGCAGGATGTCCGGGGGGGACTGGGGGGCTTCTTTTTGTTGATTAATTTTTACCTGCCCCGGAAGGTGGAGATGGGAGGCCATATCCTCTCTGGATATGACGTCAAGGTGCGGAAGGTCAGGTGGGAGCGTGTGCGGGTGCAGATGCAGCGTGTCTTTGGGGTGGAACGGACTGTGCACCAATGGAAGCACCGCTGGCAGGATTGCCTGGCCTGTGAGGGTGACCTGCTGGACCACCTGGGAGTCATCGTTGGCCTACAGTGTGGTAAGTTTAAACTCCAAATTTAATTATGAACACTGTAATGTAGCCAGAATTTACATGTGTGACACACTGGTGTCCAAGTGCAAAAATGTGGCAGAGTGAGGCGGGAGACATCATGCGTTCACGCCTAACGTTGGCACATCAGAAACACAACGCTGCATCATATTGACAAGCATAGGGTGCAGGTTGGTGTTATCCACTGTGCTGGCGCAACACTTAGCACTGTAGTGCCAAGGCTGGCACCATTGTGCAATACTGCGTGCATGACAGCGATTGTTTGTGCACAGGAAGGGTGACTGTACATGAACAAACCAAGGCATTGTTTCTGGGACCTGTGTGCTGCACAAAAAGAAGTGTACAAATGCTGTGCACATGAATATTGGTACGTTTGCTACGCTTCCGTTGTACATAGACTCTGTGTGACAATGTTTGAAACATGTACAATAGCTCAAAGGTAATAGGACATCTCCGGAGTGTCATACACCACCAACATCTGTGAAACAGCCTTGTGCGATCGGCAGCGATGCAATCGTACACAGAGCATGTATAACATCAGGTTGCATGTAGAAATGGGGCCTTGTGAATGTGTCACACAACTAGAATGCGCAAGTCTGCTAGCATTGTCGTCTTGTTTGGCCCGACTCAGCAGTCACAAGTCTTGTGTGAATGGCAGGCAAAGTAGACCCAATCATTTTGCAAATATGTTACGCAACAGTACAGTTACAGTGCATTGTCTTTAATGGTGATGATATGTATGATGAATATGACACGTGTAATTTCACGATACAAAAGGGGATGATGGACGGAACGCTTGAGCCAATCAAACACTCACCCCCAGTCAACTGATCTGGGTTTAATCCATCATCATTCTTTAGCTCACTCCACCACCCCAGTTCAGACATGGCCATATGCAAATCAGTCTGACCCTGTGCCTCATGGGAACAGTCCAGCCCGAACTGCCAAGCCATGTCTTCCCTGGACCGGAAACAAGCATCCTAGGACCGGTTTCTGGCATTCCAGCCGTCATCAGCCAGGCTTGCTTGAATCCAGTGGCAAAGTGAGCAAGGGACCCACGTCTGGGCATACCCCGCCAACTTAGGGCGAACAAAGCGATACAAAAGGGGATGATGGACGGAACGTTTGAGCCAATCAAACACTCACCCCCAGTCAACTGATCTGGGTTTAATCCATCATCATTCTTTAGCTCACTCCACCACTCCCAGTTCAGACATGGCCATATGCAAATCAGTCTGACCCTGTGCCTCATGGGAACAGTCCAGCCCGAACTGCCAAGCCATGTCTTCCCTGGACCGGAAACAAGCATCCTAGGACCGGTTTCTGGCATTCCAGCCGTCATCAGCCAGGCTTGCTTGAATCCAGTGGCAAAGTGAGCAAGGGACCCACGTCTGGGCATACCCCCGCCAACTTAGGGCGAACAAAGCGATACAAAGGGGATGATGGACGGAACGTTTGAGCCAATCAAACACTCACCCCCAGTCAACTGATCTGGGTTTAATCCATCATCATTCTTTAGCTCACTCCACCACCCCAGTTCAGACATGGCCATATGCAAATCAGTCTGACCCTGTGCCTCATGGGAACAGTCCAGCCCGAACTGCCAAGCCATGTCTTCCCTGGACCGGAAACAAGCATCCTAGGACCGGTTTCTGGCATTCCAGCCGTCATCAGCCAGGCTTGCTTGAATCCAGTGGCAAAGTGAGCAAGGGACCCACGTCTGGGCATACCCCCGCCAACTTAGAGGCGAACAAAGCGATACAAAAGGGGATGATGGACGGAACGTTTGAGCCAATCAAACACTCACCCCCAGTCAACTGATCTGGGTTTAATCCATCATCATTCTTTAGCTCACTCCACCACCCCAGTTCAGACATGGCCATATGCAAATCAGTCTGACCCTGTGCCTCATGGGAACAGTCCAGCCCGAACTGCCAAGCCATGTCTTCCCTGGACCGGAAACAAGCATCCTAGGACCGGTTTCTGGCATTCCAGCCGTCATCAGCCAGGCTTGCTTGAATCCAGTGGCAAAGTGAGCAAGGGACCCACGTCTGGGCATACCCCCGCCAACTTAGGGCGAACAAAGCGATACAAAGGGGATGATGGACGGAACGTTTGAGCCAATCAAACACTCACCCCCAGTCAACTGATCTGGGTTTAATCCATCATCATTCTTTAGCTCACTCCACCACCCCAGTTCAGACATGGCCATATGCAAATCAGTCTGACCCTGTGCCTCATGGGAACAGTCCAGCCCGAACTGCCAAGCCATGTCTTCCTGGACCGGAAACAAGCATCCTAGGACCGGTTTCTGGCATTCCAGCCGTCATCAGCCAGGCTTGCTTGAATCCAGTGGCAAAGTGAGCAAGGGACCCACGTCTGGGCATACCCCCGCCAACTTAGGGCGAACAAAGCGATACAAAAGGGGATGATGGACGGAGCGTTTGAGCCAATCAAACACTCACCCCCAGTCAACTGATCTGGGTTTAATCCATCATCATTCTTTAGCTCACTCCACCACCCCAGTTCAGACATGGCCATATGCAAATCAGTCTGACCCTGTGCCTCATGGGAACAGTCCAGCCCGAACTGTCTTCCGGTCCAGGGAAGACATGGCTTGGCAGTTCGGGCTGGACTGTTCCCATGAGGCACAGGGTCAGACTGATTTGCATATGGCCATGTCTGAACTGGGGTGGTGGAGTGAGCTAAAGAATGATGATGGATTAAACCCAGATCAGTTGACTGGGGGTGAGTGTTTGATTGGCTCAAACGTTCCGTCCATCATCCCCTTTGTATCGCTTGTTCGCCCTAAGTTGGCGGGGTATGCCCAGACGTGGGTCCCTTGCTCACTTTGCCACTGGATTCAAGCAAGCCTGGCTGATGACGGCTGGAATGCCAGAAACCGGTCCTAGGATGCTTGTTTCCGGTCCAGGGAAGACATGGCTTGGCAGTCCGGGCTGGACTGTTCCCATGAGGCACAGGGTCAGACTGATTTGCATATGGCCATGTCTGAACTGGGGTGGTGGAGTGAGCTAAAGAATGATGATGGATTAAACCCAGATCAGTTGACTGGGGGTGAGTGTTTGATTGGCTCAAACGTTCCGTCCATCATCCCCTTTTGTATCGCGTGTAATTTCACGTCTGATACCAACACATATTGGGTTTTATGTCTCACAGCTGGACGACCTCTCATCACGCAGGGGGACATCGACAAGTTCAAGGACCCACACGCCACTGGTGAGTTTGGACATCATATATTTGCATAGTGCGGTGTCATGAATGGCTGGCTAAAACAAGTGACGGCGTAGTATGCAGTATGGGTGTGTATCACATGTACCTTGCCTACAGTGTGATGATGTTTTGTTGAAGTCATAAGTGTGTATGAATCAGTAGGTTAAGGTGGAGCTGTGCATTTGTCTTCCAGATGTAACTTTGCACATCCCCAGTCAGTGATACACATGTAAATTAGGTCTATGGGCTCTGTCACTACAGCACATGCATGTGGATGACAGAGCGCACTGATAGGATAGGAGACATGTAAGAGGTATAGCTGATGAGTATCAGCAGACATGGAATGCATGTTCATCCTTGACTGAGATGACTGTGCAAGTGTGCCCGATCATGCACAGGGAGGCTGTGGTTTTCAGGCCGTGCGTGCTCAGACACAGGTCGGCAAAGTAATTTCGCAGGTATGCTGCATACCAGCTTCACAGAAGTAGCAGTGCGTAGTTCTGAGCCAAGCATATCAATGGCACGTTCCACAAACACCTAGTAAAGATGGCCCAAAGAATCACCACCGGATGAATTAGGACGGTCATTTTCTCCTCGAGCTCGTTTTGAAGCCTCAACTCATTAAATTGCCTTTGTTCAAACAAAAACTAGCCCAGTGCCACAAGACCAGTCCTCTCATTTCGTTTCCTGTTCCTGTACAGAGTCGGACCAATAAATGTACCCCCTTTTTCTTTCCTCTTCCTTCTCTATTTCTGACGCAGATCACAATTAAGTTTCTTTCCAACTTGGAACAACCATGAGATTCACTGTTGGATTAGAGATTGGATAATCTCTATTGAGCTTTGTTTTGGTTCCCGGTCCTGAAGAGAACCCCCTACAATGAATACAGGGGTTCGAAACGCGTAGATCTCGTTATTGACCAAACAAGTGTATATGCAATTCATATCAGTTTAACCATTTTTGTACACTAAGGGCTTAATATTAAATTACCACTAACTGATTGAATCCTTTGGGTAAAACTGAATACTACACTGCTTGGTCCTCACCTATTTGTGGGTTGTAAAAATAAGAAGTTCTCCAAAATAATTTTTGAAATATTTTTCAACCCCATTGGTATTGTCTGTTTATGTTTTTTGTTTGATTATATATATATATATATTTTTTAATTTATTTATTAAGTTTCAGCAATAACAGCAAGTATGATAGACATAGTTCACAGATAATTACATGTGTATCAGCAACATCAGTGTATCATGACAGTATAATGTAGAGTCCAGCATAATAAAAAATCGATAGAATATATCACATATCAAAGGAGTAATGCAAAAAAGATAAACAGTTCCTCAAATGAAAAGAAATTAATATCACTCATGTATAGAATGGTCTGAGTGGAACGTAAAAGAGGACAATCTTGTGCAGGCAACATATTCGCACAGCATGGAAGCAGCCAATGTTTAAGTCGTGGGATGAGGTGCGTGGGGAGAGCGAGTATCACGATCGGCCTCGATCGGATGTTCAAGGAGATACATCTTAAGTGGATCCCAAATATCTCTGGGGCGGGAGGTCCGGGGGAGGAGTTCCGAATAGATAAATGTTTGGTCTTGCCAAAAAATCATGTCTCTAATCCATTCCTTAAATTTAGGTGCTCTGCCGTGACCCCATCTGCGTGCTACTCGCCTCTTGGCCAACAATAGGCTAAAGGAGACAAATTTGCGATGCTTTGCGGCAAGATCTTCCGTGTAACCAAGTAGAGCGAGGAGGGGAGAGGGTGACAGTGTAGAGGATATCATCAGTTCAAGAGCGTCGATCACCTGCTGCCAGTAGGCCAGCACAGAGCTGCACTCCCAGGCAAGATGTAGGAAGTCAGCAGCGTCTGAGCCGCATCTATCGCTTTTATTAGTGTCACGTAGTTTATATTTGTGTAACTTAACTGGGGTATAGTATAAGCGGTGCAAGAATATATAATGAATAATTCGCAGTCGACTACTAGATGAGATTTGCGTGGTCTGTTTGCAGCAATACACCCACTGCTGATCAGTGACTTCCTGCCCCAGCTCAAAAGGCCACTTGTCCCGGGCAATGCAGGGGGGGTATGTGATATCGGTAGATACGCTGTGATAGAGGGTGGATACTAAGTGCGTGGCATCGCCAGTGCGCAGTATGTGGCGTAAAGGCGAGACATCGGGGGGTTCAAGAGGGTATGAGGTAGTATATTCCTTGAGGCCCTGCCGCAGTCGGACGTACATGAAGATGTCCATGGGGGAGGGCGGTGACCGAGAAAAGAGCTGTTGTGACGTGTAAAATTTCCTGTGCAGATAAAGATCCCCCCAGCAAGGGATGTTGTATTTGGTCTTAGTCTTTTTAAAAGCACCCTCTTGCAGAACTGGCATTTTTGGATGATAAGTAAGGGGAAGCAGAGGCGAATATAGCATAGGGGCTTGCAGCCGAGTAGAGATGCGTTGCCAGGCCTTCACCATGCAGTCCACAGAGGTCGGATTGCGAGCGCGCGGTGTAAGCGCAGTCAGTATAACCCCGTCTAGCAGAACAGGATCCGCCAGCCAATGCTCGGTCGCTACATGAGGCGTGTATTTGGGGGGGTGAAACCAATAATGGGCATAATGCGCTTGGGCGCAGAGATAGTACAGTTCAAAATTGGGAACGTCAAATCCCCCCTGAGAATAGGGGCGAGCAAATACGTCCCATGGTAGTCTCGGGTGTTTACCGCCCCATATTAATCTGGTTAATTCCGAGCGCAGTGAGGAGAAAAAATGCCGGCCGGGGTCATAAGAAATATTTAAGAACAAGTACAAGAGTTTGGGGAGGATGACCATTTTAATGAGGGAAATACGACCAGCCATAGTGAGAGGGAGAGCATTCCATCTCGTTATACAGTTGGTGATATGTTCCATCGTCCTCCCATAGTTGAGTCTCATAAGTTCGTCGCGATCAGCGGCAACATGGATCCCCAAATATTTTAGGTCTGTGCTGCACCATTCAATCGGAAAGTCGGTGTCAAATGGCGATACAGAAGCAGTAAGTGGGAAAAGTTGGGACTTTGCCCAGTTGATATGGATTCCAGAGAGCCCACCAAAGCGGACGAACTCTCAAAGTAATGGATTGAGATTTTGCGACGGCTCACGGACTTAGAGGGTAATATCGTCCGCGTAGAGGGATATAAGGATCGGACGAAGGAAGCAGCGAAGAGCCTTCTCATGATGATGCTGTCTGACCCTGGCAGCCAGAGGCTCCACGGCCAAGGCAAAGAGAAGCAGAGAGAGCTGACAGCCCTGCCGCGTGCCCCGGGTAATGGTAAAAGGGGGGGAGGTGTGGACATTGATGAGGACTCTGGCTTCTGGGGAGGCACACAGGAGGCGCATCCATGTTAAAAAACCATTAGGGAGTCCCATGCATTGGAGAATGGTGAACAGGTAATCCCACTCCACCGAGTTGAAGGCCTTCGTGGCATCTAAAAAGACCGCCACTAGTGCCAGTTGAGGGTCGACATTTTGTAGGATGGAAAAAAGAGTGCGGAGATTGTGGGAAGTCGCTCTACCGGGGATAAATCCAGCTTGATCCGGCAGAACCAGTTTGTCCATCAGAAGGCTGAGCCGGTTAGCTATCATCTTGGCGAGAATCTTTGTGTCAGTATTAATAAGGGACAGGGGCCGGTACGAATCACAATGATCTGAAGCTTTGCCAGGTTTCAATAACGAGGTAATAAGGGCCTCTCTCTCATCGAGCCAGGTAAGATCTGCAATTCCTGTGCCTCTAGATAGACCTCCTTCAAGACAGGAAGTAGCTGGTCAAGGTAAGTTTTGTAAAAATCAATGGGGAGCCCTTCAGAGCCCGGGGCCTTCCCCAATTTCATCTGCATAATGGCTGCCCGCAGCTCGTCATCTTCAAACGGTGCTGCCAAGAATTCTCTGTGGTGATCCCCAAGCCACCCCAATGCAATATCCCCAAGGTAATGAGAAAGGTCAGGAGGCTCTGTTCTGTGAGTGCTATACAGGTCAGTGTAAAATTCGGTGAAAGTGTGTAGTATGTCGAGGCTGTCCCTATGTCGCACCCCAGCACTATCGACTATGTCCAGGACATAGTTGGAAAAACGAGGTAGGCTAATTCCCATCGCTAGGGCTTTACCGGGTCTCTCCCCCTCCCCATATTTACGAGCAGTAAAATATTTGCCGCGAAGGCCTCCCGCTCCGCCGTGTCCTTGAACTCAGTAAGTTTGTCTCTCAGTGTGACTTCGTGAACCCCTGATGTATTTTGCCACATGCCTATTTCTAATTGTTTCAGTTCCCCTTCAAGTTTGCGCAGGGTACGTCGAATGTCATGGAGAACTCCGAAGCTTTTTGAGATACACGAGGCACGTATCGTAACTTTAAAGGCCTCCCAAACCGTACCCACATGTGTGACTGACCCTTTATTGCGCCTGATAAAATCAACTATTTCTTCCCCTAGTTCTGCCTTAAAGGCAGTGTCTAACAGCGCCTCAGGTATGAGATGCCAACATCGTGGGGTGGCAATAGAATTAGAGGGAGAGATCGTCAGGCGGACAGGGGAGTGGTCAGAATAGGTCCGGGCCAAGTGCTCCACCGAAAGTATCCAGGAGGCAACCCCTCGGGAGACCACCCAATAATCCAGCCTGGACCAGGAAGAGTGCATTGCAGTGTAGTAGGTGCCTTCCCTCCCATCGGGATGTACATGCCGCCATGTGTCTATAAGCCCATGATCAAGGAACAGTCGGTTGAGCGTGTCGTGAGTCCTGGTGTAATGATGAGGAAGCGGGTTGGACCTATCACTGTCAGGGCATAGGGCAGTATTAAAATCACCCCCCCAAATGACGTGCGTGGAACCCACTTTGAGAATTTGGCCCCAGAGAGTAGTGAAAAAATCTGGGTCATCAATGTTCGGTCCGTAGCAGCAGATGAGCGTGACTGATTGTGTACCCAGGGTACCCCATAGCATACAGCTCCTACCAGAGGAGTCCCCATAAGTCCCGCCCAAGAGGAAGGGCGTGTTCTTTTTGACTAGAATCAGCGTCCCCCTTGAATAGGTAGAATAGGAGGAGAATACACAATCAGTGGCCCACTTGCTCCCAAAGTGAGTGGGGCCATGGGGGTCCATATGTGTCTCTTGAAGCATGGCGATATGTATCTGGTGCCTGTCTAGATATGTGAGGATTTGCCTGCGCTTCCGCGGATCCCCAAGGCCTCTAACATTCCATGTAAGCAAATTTATGCGCAGTGCCTCAGAAGGTGGGGACATAGTTAGGGAGGAATATGCTATTGTGAAATGTTGCGTGTGGAGTCATATATGCAATTATTCCGGCGTGTGCTGGCATGTCTATCTGTTGCTGAACCATAAGAATGACATTAAGAGATATCAACAGTACCCAAACTACCCCCCCCCACAACAGCACCCCAATTGTGCTGGCATTGCATAGCCCACCCAGAGACCAAAAAATCTCTAACAGTACAATCCAGGTCAAACGTGACCAACATAAAGTCAAGTTGTATGGGGGATCACCCATATGGGGGGGATCGCTGATGGGCCACGGAGACCTCCCTTTTCCCAAAACTGCACAGCAGCTACCCCAATGGTTGGGGGGGTTGAGGAGGGGTAGGGGAGGGTGCTCGGCACAGTTCGGTGAAAAAGAGATACAAATGTCAGATTAATACAGTTAGCCCACCGCAATGAAACATAAAGCACCTAAGGTGCCAAGTACACTTATCTGATGCCGGCGAGCTGTATGCAGTTCAAACCACCAGATGAGACGTTACTGTTCCCCCCTACATATGTGGACGGGAATTTTTCAGTGTCATAAGGAACAGTTGTCTGGAAGAAATAATATCATGAAAGAGACAATCAGAGCAGGGACTTCTTGGCGTCTTCATTTACTGTGGAGGACCATCCGCGACAGGGGATTGAGATCTGGAGTTGCAGTCATTGGAATCCCTTCGAGGTGAGCGGCATTTGACATTCTTGAGAAAATCTTCAACCTGCTGCGGATTTATGAAGATGTGTTGCTTGCCTTGGTAGGTGACCCGTAGGCGTGCTGGGTACATGAGGGCATAGTCGATTTGCGCTTTCCGGAGCTTTTGTTTAACCATCAGGGACTTGCGGCGCACCTCCTGAACAGCAACGGTGAAGTCTGGATATATGGTGTACTCCATGCCTTCAAACCTTAGCGTTTTCTTCTCACGCGCCAGTCGGAGCGCAGTGTTCCGGTCCCGGTAATTAAGGAGACGAGCCACAATGGGGGGTGGAGCACCGCCCGGAGGAGGCCTGGGACCAAGGGAACGGTGCGCGCGTTCCACGATAAGCTGGAGAGAGAAGGCTTCCTTTCCAAAGGTATCTCGCAGGAGACGTTCGATGAATTCTTCCATACGCCCAGTATTGGTGCTTTCTGAGATGCCTATGACGCGAATGTTATTACGGCGGCTGCGAGCTTCGAGGTCTTCGTTTTTGGCAGCAATTACTTTCAGAAGCTTATCCATTTGCGTCATTTGTTGTTGCATCTGGGATGTGGTGTCTTACGTGTCCGAGATACGGTGCTCCGCTTCCTTAAGTTGTTCATCATGCTTATCCACCTTCAGGACCAGGAAATCTAGGCGACTGTTCATTGTGTCCATTTTACTGGATAAAGCCATTAGACTGTGCTGCATAGCCAACAGCAAAGTTTTCACTTCGTCATCGGGGGTGGACGACTGTGCCTGCGACTGCTCCTCAGTGGTTTGTACAGGATCCTCCGAGCATGAACGCGTGACAGTCTTTTTGACGTCGAAAACAAGTTTGGGCTGTCGGCCATCTGGTTTCCCCATTGCAGCGTGATAGAGCAAATCAAGCAAGATGTCGCCGACCGTAGTCGATGTCGACTCTGCACCAGGCTATGCAGTTAGTGAGATTAGGAGATCCACCAGGGAGCCCAAGAGCAAGCAGCAGTCACTGCGCCGATGAGATGAGTGTAATGACAGTGCTGGTGTTGTTGTGACTGAATTCCGGCATGGGAAGTCTAGCAATGGTGAGTATTGAGGCAAGTGGTGGGCCAGAGCAAGATCGCAGCCCACCTCGCAGCGGGTCCACCAAACTTGATGGGGTGTGAGCCAGCCAGCCGGCCGGTCGCAGGCAGGGGACCCCGGTAAGGAGTAGGTCACCGCGGACCTCCAGCAGGCAGTCGTAGCGGTCTCAGAGAAATGAAGGAGAGCGGCGCTGTGTAAGGAGTGAAAGCCGCTGGGCAGCATAAGTACGTACCAATACCCCTGTGGTCTGGCCGTAGAAGGAATGTTCAATGTGCCACAGGTTTCCTCAGAGGCAAAGGGATGAGGCTAGGAGAGTAGCGGAGCTGCGGCGCACCATGCCACGAGTGTCGTCCAGGAATAGCTATCCCGTCCGTGGCAGCGCAGGGCCCTGTAGAAGCCGGGGGCAACAGCGTGTAGTGGCATGCCAGGTCCCCAGATCAGTGCACCAATGTAGAGTAGCGCCTAGCGTGGGAACGCAGAGGCCGTCTGTGTGAGGCAGAAGCGGCGCCGATGAACGCATGATATGCGGCCAATACCACAATGGCGCCCGCCCCGTGACTCGGGCTGAGGTTCAACATGCAGTGTCCTCACCTCACCACTCGAGCCCGTTGCAGATGTCCGGGGGCAGCAAGCAGGGAGATCTTAGGATCATGTGAAGGAGCTACTGCCAGGCAGGCGGCAGCTCAAAGCTCCGGATCAAAGCTGGTGTCCGATGCAACACAGGGGCCCAGCACCATGTGGAAGCCACGGGACTCCCGTAGCGGCAGCGGCCGCGCAGGGCTCCGAGCACGTCGCCACTCGCCTCCCGCAGCCACAAGGATGTCATCTGGAGATCCGAACCGGAGGTCCGGGAGAGCCGAAAATCTCACCGGAGCGGGAGGACGTGAACTGCTGCAGGCGGCGGGCTTTGAATCAAAGTTCACACGGTTTAAAGAGGAGAAATGCAGGATGATGTGGCCGAGCTACCGGAGCCTCACAGAAGTGCGGCCATCGCGGTTGTGCGCCACCTAGCGCCCCTCTTGATTATATTTTTGTGTTTGTCAATTATTCTTTCAACTGTGTGTGGAACCTGAACTCACAAACTGTTTGTTGATTTTCATTCGAATGGTGTTTGAATTATACGTGCATATAGTTCATGCAAGTGATAACATGTTTGTATTTCAACTCATTGTGGCCTATGAACACATGAAATAGATTCAAATGTCACAGTAGCACCTTTTTTTAAAAAAACTCTGAAAACTTTTCTTTTTCTTAACTCCTTCTAAAAAAGATGAAGTAAATCAATTCTTCTCTAATCACATTGAGTGTCCGTGTGGTTTAAGTGAGTAATTTTCTGGGTTTTACATTCAGTATTGGCAAGCTTGTTGTTGATAGTTTACATTTTGGCCCAGCCTTACTGATTATAGGCCAGAACCCTCTATGGTTGATCACCAAAGAATCACATAGGCATGTTTGGCCACTGCAATGGTGTTGTCATGCTTCCTCCTTGGGGTAATTCCCTGGTCGACTCTGGCTCAGGTGAATGAGCCCCTCTGTACAATTTGGTGACAGTACTCCGCATGCATTTACCATGCATGCTTTAGTCCTGCATTTATTGCCGTGCCATATATTTTACAATGCAGGCCTCTACAACGCTATCTGTGAGAATGCATTGCCCATTATAACACAATAACCATTATGACTCCACGTTGACGTTACAATGGGGAATGCCTTGTAACAGTTTGCGTTGTGAAGGACTGCATAGTGAAATTTACTACGGAGTGACAATAGTGGATCCAAGACATGCATGATTGACAATTCATATGAAATTATGTTTCCCCCTCTGGGCAGCAACGCGTCACCTATTGTGAAGTAGTGGTGGAGAGAGGCCCAGCGCCTCATGTACAAGTCAGTGTTCAGCCACCTGACGTATTTCCATGTGTGCTGCATGATGCAGCACAGATGAAAGTGTGAGTAGGGCTGTCCAAGTATTGCTCCTGTGCCGGTAGGGTAATCTTCCTACACATCAACAAGCCCCCCTGCACACAGACACCCTTGCACTCTTGTACAAGAGTGCCTGTGTTTGCACAGACTTGATGCACTGCACACAGTCGCTGGGGGACACGCAGGGCTGCACATGAGCATCGTACATATGATGCTGCACTGTGTTGCAGGAGAGGATGAGGGTGGCGCTACACACGGAGGGATAATGCCTCCCACCTCCGATTCCTTGTACATGTCACCCTCAGTCAGGGTATGCCACAGCACCATCATTTGACACTGACAGTCTCATTTGGTTGTGACTGTACATGTCCCATGCCATGCATTGGCATGTAAGTCTCCCCAGCATGTAGTCACTGATCCTGGATTCAACATTTTGTTGTGCAGGTCACTCTCTTAATACACATAGTTAAGCCAGAGTGTAGGCTCCCATTTTTAAGTGATCTTGTATGCCAGATTTGAATGGAGAACATTGACATAGTCCAAAGGACTCACAATTTCACATTGTTCATATTTTACAGACACCATGATGCCAGAGGAGTCCCACACCTTCCAGGTGAGGAAGGACCTGTACCTCCACATAAGGAAGGTCGCAAAAGGGTACCGCAACATGGAACGGAGGAACCAGGAAGACCGGGAAGCTGGCACTTGGAAGTCGGTGCCCGAGGTAGCAACACGTGGGAGAAGCAGTGGCAAACAGGCCATCCCAGGACCCTCTGGCATCAGTGGTGCATCCGAGCGTGGACAGGCAGTGTCCCGTCCCCTGACAACCTCACACACACAGGGGACAGCGCCACCTGCACCTGCCGATCAATTTGTGACTTTCACTTTGCGGGACAGGAGGACTCTGATGGACAACAATGTGATGCTGGCAGAGATTAGGAGGGAGATGTCCGAGCAGACCAAGCTCATGGAGGATATTAAGAAAGCCCTGAGACTACCATGATGCTTGCCCATGTAGAGCCCCATCCCCCTCTTCTTCCTTCCCCCAATGTTTAATCTAGTATTTTAGGTAGTGTTAGGTAAGTATTTTAAGTGTTAGGTAGTGTAGTTTTAGTGTAGGCATAGGTAGTGTTAGATTTTAAGGTAGTTTTAGATTATTATATAGTATTTGGGGATACGTTTCCTTTTCCTTTGGGTGGGGGGTTGATGTCTTTGTTGTTTAAAAAAATCTATAAAAATTTACATAAAAATATATCTTTGTGTAGGTTAAGTGTGTAGTTAGTTTGTGTATAGCTTGGATGTCTTTGTCCTGTCTCATGTGCCTTAAGGGTGGGAGGGGTGTTGATGTATTAGATATGTTGTTGCATGTTTAGGATTAGTTAGGGTAGATAGTTCAGGTACTTTTTCACTTTATTCTAGTAAGTTTAGTTTAGATTAGTAGTAGTTATGTTTATTGGTAGTTTAGGAAAGATACATTTTTTAATTTTATAATAAATGGTTACTAGTTTTGATTTCTGCTTGCACTTATGTCAGGGGTGATGTGGTGGAGTGTGGCTTTTCACCTTGTATGCATCTCATATCATCACTGGACACTCCGTTGAATGTGCAAGTGTGGTCATGACATGTTACTTAGCAGGATGGATTGTGTCAGGATACCTTAGATGTGAGCACAGTAAACTTGCATGGATAACAGGGTGGCAAGTAGGATTTACGGCCTAGTCTAGGGGCAGTCGTGAAGTTATACATCTTAAGTGTGACTCACGGAGTTGGACAGCACATTGTTGCCCATTTACAACAATGTAGGGACATGGCATTGAGAGGATATTGTAGTAGCTACTGTTATCCATCATGGAGATGGATGTATGCGCCGGGTACCACAGATTGCGTCATAGCCCTGCCTCTCACATGCTCCTGGCGCTGAGTCCATCTACATTGCACAGACCTTGGCACACTTGCTGCGTAGTGCAAGTGTGTCAGATTCATTTGAATTATGTGTTCCTGTGCATGGAGGCTGAACCTCCGGGCCATGCAAGAAGTAGTCTTTCTGTGGGTCCATTGTGAACTGCATATGGCAGAACAGTGGGCCTGATTCACATAAGTTATCTGAGAGTAAGTCATGCGTTTATGTTTTCCAGTATTCACAACTGGCATTTAGGAGTAGTACAGTTAGATGTACAGACTTCACTTCTCCTAAATGCCTTTTGTGAATCACTAAAGTTGAAAAGTTTTGAATTTGTCCCTGATGAAGTTTTTGGGCGGGCACACTGTTCTGCAGCACACAAGAGGGGAAATGTTGCATTGCTCCCTGTAATGCCAGTGTCATGTCCACTTCTCCCAGCTGTAACTTTTGGCATTGGCTCATAGTGATGCCACCCTTGAAATGGTGGCACTGCTTCTGACTATATGCTACGTGCAGTGCAGCACACATCCAGAGTCACCTTGCCCTATCCGGTCACAGTGGTCACAGCATGAGAGGGTTCCTAATATCGTAAGCATTGTTCGTCCACAGGTAGGGGCTGACTGACGCCTTGCACTTTGGGGTGAATCCCTATTGCCAACTCTAATTCACTGAGGCAGACATTGTGGTTCAAATTGTGGATGGTAGACATGTGCCCTTACGAATCTTCATCAATGTGAATATGGTGTGCACCATCTTGGGATGTGACATGCAATGCACACCATCACAACAGGCTTTGTCCTCCCCGTAGAGTGTGAGTAGATCTAGCAAGAGATAGTTTTTAGCAATTTTAAAGGGGGACACTACTTGTGGCCTGCAACAAACTTTGACATTTTTGCAAACATGCCTATTTCCTTAATGGACGTGGGGCTGAGTTGGGTTGTTGCTAGATTGTTGGATTGGAGCAATGAGGGCACAGCTAGTTCACACATACCCGGTCATCTCACTGCATATCTGGGTCACAGTTAAACATGTACATTTCCCTTATCTCCCTTGGTGTACCTTTTGGTGGATTCATTGTGCCTACATTTTTAGATACCCCTATACTTGATTGATCATGGACAACACACATCTGTGTGAGTTCAAATATTTATTTACAAGTCTGTTGACATTGGTGAAGACTGGACCAGTACGTGGCCAAACAATCCCCACATTCCATCGATGCCCAGTGGAGGGCCAGTCAGAGTCATTTTGGGGGGAAATGTCCTGAAGAAGAGGCAGAGTTCAGTCTGCAGGCTGATTGCAGTGTCATTGGGAACAAGACATGATATGGCAGTCCATGTCGAGGTCCAAGGTGAGTGTCACAGAGTGTATCAGGGACAGTGGAAGATGATGTTACGGGACATGATGCTGAGCCCAGATCCAAGGAGAAACAGGCCATTTGGCATAGATGAATGCTACCGCTTTCTTCTTTACAAAAATGCAGAATCATCCACATCTTCGTCCTCTGATGTGTCATGTGCCTCACATGAGCTTGGTGGTAGATTGGCTGCAGCACTGTGAGGCACTGACACATCCGGGGGCGGAGATGTGGATGTTGAAGCTGCAGCAGCATTCATCTGTGCCAAACCTTGCTGCAGCAATGCAGTGATGATCAGCTGCAGGGCATGGAAGATTCCAGCTACATTGAGTTGATGTGCAGCCGTGGCAGCCATTTGTTCGGCTTGCATCCACTCCATGTTCTCCATTATTCGACGCATGCAGCCCAACTCCTGGCTGCCATCGCTGGGGCCACTCTGACTGGACAGTTGTTCTTGTCTCTGAGTCATGACTCCAGCGATGTCAGCCATGGAATGTCGGAGGGCATGGAGCGGACTGTGGGTGTCTGTGATGTTCTGTAGGTGGTCCTGAATGGGACTCAGACACCCACGTATGGCATCAAGTTTGGCCGCCAGGCTGTCAAACCCCACCTGCTCCTGATCAGCCATCTCCTGCTGGACCTCTACCGCACGGCGTTGGAATGCCAGTAGTGGGTCCTCAAGGTCCTGTGAGACAGCTGTGGTGGTAGGTGCTTGCTGCTGTGTGGTTTGTGCAGGGGGTGGAGTTTGCACTACCCGGCTGGATTGCCCTGCTCCTGGAGATGGGGTGCTGAGTGAGTCTAGCAGCTGTTGGAGGGTGTCCGTGTTGATGGTGGCGAATTCCTCTTCTTCATCAGTGAAGAGTGGGACAGGCTGCTGTGCAGGAGGTGATGTTTCTCCCTCTGCAATGTAAAGGGGAGATGCAGTTTAACTGTGTGTTTCATGTATGAACATGCATTGGAGAAGTTTACAGGCAGACTGCATGACAATGTCTATTGTGACAGTTTGGGAGGAGATGCATGTTTTTTGCGGATAGTGATTATTGGTGCAACATCACAGATGTGATATTGTAGTTGCACATTGTCATCTCACAGTTTACAGTTATGACACATGCAAATGGCTAATTTCTACACACAAGCGGCACCAGTTGTGTCCTCTGTTGAGTTGTGGAAGTGATACAGTTTGTCCCACATTGTAGTCAATGTTGAGTAGCTCAGATTGATGTGTGTGTGCGCACTGCATTGTGGTAGAGTCGCCCCAGCAGCTTTGATATTGCTGCCCCTTATCCCTTTCAAGCAGTGGGCCTTTCACTCATGTCCCTTTACAATGGTGAGATGTTGCAAGGTTGGCTAAATATGGGTCTTGGTCAGAGTTGGGACACTTGTGCATTGTTTGGCAGCTGATGTCTTGTTTACGTCAGGGGTTATATGTACATGAGGAAGTGTCAGAGTGTGACCTACTCCTTTAAGGATGAAGTCCACACTCAGGCACTTCAGTGACATGGCCTGCACCCTGTTAATATGTTGGGTGGGCAGGCATGCTATTCATCATGCACTGTCACTTGCTTTGTCAGTGTGGCTCACAGACAGCCGGCTTTGCTGGATACTGCACATGTGCATGGGTTTGGTGCGGGAATAGTCATGTGTGAGGAGGGCCCCCTTTATGCACCTTTGCAACGAAGGCCTACTTACTGTTCCTATGTGTGCTGCACAATGAGGTACACATGTGCATCCAGCTAGCTTTGGCTATTGTGTTTTATCTTGTGTGCATGTCGTCAGTCCACTTTTTTCTTGCATGCATTGCTTACTGCCCTCCTGTTGGCTTACCCGTTTTGAGTATGGTGCAGGTTGAGTTTCCATTGTTTATGCTGGCTCAACATTGACCCCACGTGTGGTGTATGTGTGGGCCTGGGTTTGATGGATGTGGATTTACTAAGGCGTATTAGTGGTGCTCAGGCCCTGTCTCCGCCCCCCTCCCAACAGATGCAAATGGCAGGGTGATGTGTGTTTGTTCACATGGATGATACATGCTGTAATGGTTCAGGATATTGAATGCCGGGCTTTGCGTGTGGATGATAAGGACCATGACTGCCTATTTTTTAACTGACACTGTTGACTTACCAAATTGATAGGTTTATATGTACATAATGGTGTAATGGGCAACTCACGACAGGACTGATGTGGAATGCAGCTTTATGTATGGCAGATGTGTACACTTGATAGTGGAGGAGTGCTATTTGACCTAAGGGGTGATGGTGCAATTTTACTACTTGTCATTATTTGGTGCTACTTTGCTATCCTTGCTTGTTGTCATACTTACGTTTTAAGACATCTCTACAGGGACATTGTAGTTCTGTGAGTATGGCACACGGACAAGTCATGTGGTACGTATTTGGGGGACACATTCCTGAACTGCATTGTCCATGCACTGTAGTGTTGTAGGCATCTCCCCCCTGCTCATTGTATTACATCACATTTTGACTCAAGTCTGCTGATTGTGTGCATTGTGGGATATGCACCTTTTAGCCAGTAGGCTACATGATCACTTTGTTGTGACAATGCATGTGTTTATGGTATGCAGATTCACTAGATGCTTTCTCACTTGGTGTACACAGGACTGCATCTCCTGTACGAGCAAGCGGGAACATTAACTTGAGATGCAGCAGGATGTCTACATGGCCCCCTTGCCTCAACACCACGCATATACGACTGGTCTACCCGGCCCGCATCTCTCTGCGCAAAAAATGAGGATGCAGTGTGTATGTGACTGATCATGTGCATGAGTGGGCATGCCGCCAGCAATGTGAGCACACAAGCCCCATTGTGCCCGTGTGCCTGAGTTGTGTGCAAGATTGTGTATGTGCAGAAGTGTCACCCTTGATGCACAATCTTGCACACGACTCAGACATACGGGAACATGCATATGCGTGGTGTTGGGCAGGGGGCCATGTAGACACCCTGCCACATCTCCAATCATTGTGGCACTTTGCTCTTTCATGAAGCCCTTATTTTGTGGTCTGATATGATACTTGGACTATATTTGCTGGACTTTTATGTGCACATTTCCAGGTCTGTGAGCCCACCAATATGTGTCTTGCAATTTATTGTGTGAGTAGGGTGATATGTGTCTATGCCACCAGGGCCAAGGGTATCCGGGACATGATCCACAGTCATTGTGGGTGTGCACTGCAATATATTTAATTGTGCATGGGTGCCATTAGGCCCATCTCCCCCCTTCCCCCCAGTCCCTGGTTGTTACTCACCCTGTTGGTGCTGTGTCTGGTCATGTTGAGCAGTATCCTGTCCCGGAACTCCAACCACCGTCTCCTCGCTGATGACTTGGGACACCTGTTCCTCCAACGCATCCAGCTCATCCTATGGTGCTGGACTCCCACCTCCAGTCTGCATTGCTGCTTTGAGATTGGCTGCAAGTTTCAGCTTGGTCTTGTGCTTAACATCATGCCAGCGCTTCTTGCAGTCGTCCACTGTCCTCCTCACCTCTCCGACAGCATTCACCTTGGCAGCGATGGACTGCCATATTGCATTTTTTGTTCCCAATGACACTGTGGAGCTGACAAAAAGTTGTTGTTGGTTTTCTGTCACATCCGCAATCAGGACCTGGTTTTCCTGCGGACTGAACCGGGTCTTCCTCTTCCTCTTCTGCTTGCCCTTCCCCTGGGTCTCTGGCTGGTCCTCCTGGGTGTTTGGGGGGGTTGTTGTTGGCTTCTGTACTTGGTCCAGCTTCCTCCATGCTTCCTCTCAATTGTTTCTTCTTGGTCTTTTTTGGGGGGGGTTTTGGGCTGCTTGGCGGGCGTTTTATACTGGTTTTTCCCGCCTAACGTGAGAAAAATATGCGCTGACGCTAATTTGCGTGCCGTTCCTGATCGCTAATTGGCCCATCGCCACCTTTTTCATGTTAGCGTGACGATTTTTGTCGCTGTGACGCTAACCTTATCACCGGACATTTGACCCGGTAGGGATAACTATCGCCTGTTAGCGGCGTGTTGTGAATACGCCGCTAACACGGCAATAGTTCCCCGCGGTACACGGCGATAAGAAAACACAAGCTAACTGAGGTTAGCGATAGTTTTCGCCATTTCTTGTGAATATCCCCCTATGTGTATAAAGCCAATAAGAGGTTCTCTACACTTCCTGTTTTGTGTAACGCCTGGTGATGGCAGCTATCAGCAAAGCGTTACTGCATTAAACCTACTTGTGGATTTACTGCAAGCAAGGTGACAAGCACTCAGTTGCGTTCTGAATTGATGTGAACAGATCTATTGGCCTTTTCTTAGTGGCAATATACAATTTATTTTTTTAATTTTGTTATTTGTAACTTGCATTATACAGCATTACCTGGTTCTCTGGCATTGACAGAAATGGGATGGGAGATAGGGAGGAGAATTCCCTAATAAAAATGTTCTACTATAACCAGAAATTCAAATTAAATCTTACTTGCATTTGATGTCTAGGGTGCTTCAATCTGAACATGGGTATCCCTGTTAGCAAATTATATGCAATCCGTCTACAACTATCAAACACAAAATATTTTATAGTTATAGAAAATATGGATCATAAAAACTATTGAAACCCTCACAGAAAAATATGTCAGTGGTACATCAGTCTTCCATGCATTTGGAAAAAAAATCCTAGTGAGAAAAACCGTTCTTAAAAATTGTAGTTCTGGCTTTTGTTTTCCACAGACCAAATTCTACAGCACCTGAAAATCAACATATTTCTCCTCCATTTTGTAAACACTGGATATGTTTTATGATTGCTATTGACACACCAAGAAAATTCGTGTAAGCCTGAATAATTTCGAACTACGTTCCGACTAATTTGAATGCATTTTAGTTAATTATATTGATATTATATAAAGTCTGCTTTTTAGGTTTTGCATTGTTACATGACTAACCTAAGGAGTCCTTGTGAATTCCGTGAAGGTATACAGTCTTGTTTGTTATTTCTGAAATCTGTTTACTTTGTGCCTTTTTCCTTTACTGCAGTATTGCTGTGATCAGAAATGAAGCTTTTTCAACTTAATAATTCATATTATCCCAAAGGTCAAGGCACTGCTGCTTCTCGACGCGCTAGCTCTCTTAACATTCATACAACACCGTTTTTCAGATTACATTTCCATTCTCAGAAGCTCTTATATTATTGCAAGATAAAAACGCCTTATTATTATGATTCCATTAATAACTCTGCCTATTATAACGTGTTCTCACTTTTGATTTCAGTATTAACGTGTTATTTTTGACCATGCTTCTAGACGTTTTTACGTCTGAAAGGAAAATCCTTTCTGTTTTTTTTTGTATTACAGCCAGAGATTTAGCCAGGTCCTCCCCCACCCCTACTTTTTATCATCATGAGCATTTTACACACCACAGCATGTCTCATCAAGGGCCTGAAGAAATATAACCACATCACCCTCATCATGATGGAACCCCATTAACTACCCATGCTAACCCGCACCATTTTCAAAACCATCCACATCATTTACAAAGCCATCACAATCAGCACCCCCACTTACCTTGGAGAAAAGTTCACCATCTGTGGTGTTTCTTAGCACACTCACAGCCAGAACACCATCAGGCTGCTTTTTAAGAAGTGTGAGAAATAACCAAATCAAGGCAGCAGGTCTTTTTTATCTATGCACCCACGATCTGGAACAGCATTCTCATATCAGTCAGGGACCGGATTACATAAAGTGCGCCAGGAGCGCAACAGGCGTTTGCGCGTACCCCGAGGCACTTTGGTATTACAGAAGGGGCGGTACAAGCATCTGCAGCCCCTTCTGTAATATCGATAGTGCTGGCGCACATAAAGCACAAGCGCTATCTTCAGGGGGCGTTCCCTCATTTGAATGGTGGCGTGCCCCATGCAAATGAGGGAATCCCTTTACCTTTGTGCATGCGCCATATTACAGACGCGGGCGCAGAGGCAAATAACCTGTCAGGGGGCGCAATGACAGTGCGCCACCTAAAAGGCGTTGCACTTTCAGTGTGCCTCTGAAAGCAGCCCTTTGGAGTGGGGAAAGGCGGTTTAGTTGTAAAGGCATGCATGGTTAAGGCATGTGTGGTAAATGCATGCGTTGTAAAGTTGCACAACCCTTGAAGAGCAGTTCCTATGGGCTCCAATTAACCAAAATACCAGGGATATCAGAAGTGATAACACATGCCTTTTGACTTTCATCACGTAACAAGTAGTGACATCAACTGACCTTCGAACCTGAATTTTCCCAGAAGGTGATGTCTTATGACTTTACCCCTGATGACATCACAATAAGTGGCATCTCTGATGTTCCATACTAACTGCATGAGTAATATAAAACCAGAACACCTACACATAACTATTTTAGATACCAAATATATTAGAGTGGTGACATTCTCTTTGAAAGATCTGGGGTGGATTACTAGCCCTGAATTGCAGCAGGTGTGTGAAGCAAGTGAGACAGATCTTTCCCAAGACTTTTGGATACCTCCTGCCACAGAGAAAAGTTAAAAAAATTAGATCAAATGGTGAATTTTGAAGCACAACTTTCACTGAAATTTGTTTAAAAGCCATAAGCTCTGAATGGCACTCCTTCGACATCCAAGTCCTTCCATGGTGTGCATAGCCAATGAAAAATGAAACCTGAAACTCCAAAGGCGCTAATCCTATGTTGTTCAAAATGTGTTATGGGTGCCCCCATATGCCAAAAATGACCTCCATTATGCCAGGGTCAGCATTATGTCATAAGGGCTATCTTAGGGCAAACATTGCATACAATATACCAGAACCAGAATGTTGCCATTAATGCTATCCATATACTATGCATAACCCTTTATGTCGAAAATGACCTCAGTATGTCAGGCCAGCATGTTTTCATGGTTTCCCCTCTCAAAAGTCAAGGTTATTCTCTCTCATGACAATATTTACCTCCAATGTGTTAGTGCCAGCATTTTGCCACAGGAGCCCCCATTCCAAGAAGGTTTCCATGTAGGCCAGCTCCAACAGTTTTCCCAAAATGCCCTATATGCCCTGAATTACCTCTAGTGTGCCAATACCAGTATTTTACGATTACACAATAGAACTACCTTGCATATGCCAGTACCAGTACCTTAGCATTATGCCAGGAATAAGCTCAATTGTGCTATTATTTTATCACAGGTGCCTGTTACACTAAGGATTGCCAAACTAATTTGTGCCATGGGGACCTTCATAAGACAAGAATTACTGTCACTATGACAGGGCTAATGGCAGACTCTAAAGCACAATACCACATTGTCACTCACACACTCTTACAGTTACTTACACTCATTCTCACTCACTCACTCACACTCAATGATTTGTTTTCATTAACTTGCACTCACTAATTCATTGTCACTTACTTTCTTGCACTAACTCCTACCTAAATTTCACTCACTTTAGCTTATTATAGCTCACTATTACTCACACATTCTCACTCATTCACACTTACTCTCACTCAAATTCACTCTTACTGTTAGTCAATCATGCTTTCTCATTCACAATCACTTGCACTCACTCTTACTTTCCCTCTTTTTTCTTTCTTTCTCACTTACTGTCACTCTCACTCATTCTCACTCACATTGATTCTCACAATCTCTAACACTCCCTCACACTCATTCAGTCTCATTCATTGACCTTCAATCATTCATACTCTCAGTCTCACTCACTCTGACTCTCTCATACTAACTTACTGACACTCAATCTCACACACTATCACTCACTACCTGTCACTGACTCTCACTCACTCGCTCACTTTCGCTTGCACACACAGGCATACACATATATACACATTCACACATACATACACTCTGTCTCACATAAACATACTCTCAACCCCAAGCACACCCAAAACATACATTTAAAGCTTTTTTTACTTGCCTTAGCTGCGAGAGATGGTTCAACACCAGCTAATTGTACTCCAATTTTATTACACTAATAATATTAATATTAGTGTAATCAAAATTGTCAGAAAACAAGGAGAATGGGGCCCCAACTGAAGCCCATAATGACAAGCAAGCAGAGATCACAAGGGGCAAGGCAGGTATTGGAGCTGTGACCCCAGGCGACCTCTAAATGACACCCCTGGCAGTTCCAGTCCTTTGATGCAAGCTCATATCAGGAGCAGTTGAGGATAGGTTTTCTTGTTAGATGGCACTTCCATGTATAGGAATGTTTAGAGGAGTTGGTGATGATGTGCCTTATTATTCAATGCACTAGCCACTGATTGGAACTTTTTTATGTCCAATCCATGTAGATCTCCCTTTATTCATGTCTCTTTCTCCTATCTGTTAACCTTCCAGACACCTCTATTCAACATGACAGAAGTCAGCCTTCCCTCTCAGGAGCTCTGAATTCCCAAACTCAGTTTCACCTCTATGGAAATAAGGAACCACCCTATCTTCCTGACCTGGGAACAGTTTCCCATCCTGCTGTGGGCAGAGACAAATACATGAGAAACTTTGAATGAAAGGCGCCGGTCACCAGAGTCCACTCTTGGGATCATCCAGTGAAAAGAAAGCCTGTTGCTGCAGCAATTAGAAATGCCACCATTTTCACCCCTCCCATTTTAAATGACATACCAGGTCAGTGGCCATTGTCTGAAAAGCCTTCCTCCATTTGGAAGATGTGGTATTATCTTCTGGCAATACAACACTAATAAGAAGGCTAACTATAGTGGGTAGGGGATAGGGAGGAGAGCTGAACTGGAAATAATCGTGTGCTTGCTTTAAGACAGCAAACAGTGCTTATAAAAATTACTTTTTTGCTACTGATATTGTAAATGTGTTATAACCACTGAACTAGATTCTCGAAAAACGTGAAATACAACTTTAAAGTAGTTTTTTACTATTTTACCAGATAAGAAATGGACGTTATTCACAATTAAGCCTCTTATAGGAAAATGCTATGTTATATACACAGAGGCACGTTTTGGCAACTGTAGGGACACATTGTGCTTTAATTGTGGGTTTGTCACAGTTCTAGATAGAAAGCAAGCAACCCTGTGGTCTTAAATGTTTCACTTAGGATGGCTGAAGTAATGCACGAACACAGGTTGTCCTACATGACTAGCTGTTGAAGTGCATCAAAAAAGCATGGGAGCTGGGAGTCAAAGGCATGGCTAAAAAACATATTTGCACATATTTTGTTGATCTTTCACCTTCAGGTAACTGCAAATAAAATAAGCACCTCAAATGAAAAGTAAATGGAAGTTAAACTAATCAGTGGGAAATGCACTGTTTTCCAGTCTGAAACCTGTATTGGTTAATGGGATCACTTTGACATCTGTGGGTGTAACCAGAGAGTCACAGAACAGAATCCTGGTTGGTGCAGTGAAGAAGAGAGATTTGTGTATTTTTTGTGTTATGCGGTCCGAGCCTGAGGCAGAGAGCACTCTTAAAAATTGTATTATTTTAAGCTTGCTGTACTCACAGTATAAGATATGCTGCCAAAACGATTTAGGTTTAGGATTTTAAAAAACTGCTTTCAAAATATAGATTTTAGTTATAATAATCAAACTGTGCCTACTGCAAGAATTGTTCCTTGTCCATTAAAAGCACGCACTCATAGCTCATCTGGCAACACCTATACAATACCTCATAAAAATCCAATGTTTGTCATTACGAAGCTTCAAGTAAGTTCATCAATTAAAGATGCTTCTAAACAGCCTTTACATTTGCAGATTAACCAACTGCACACATTTCCATTTCTTTCAGGCATCAGGCACAATGACAAGAAGGTTTGTTTACAGTTTAGCTGTCTGTCCCTCCATCAGAATCGTAGCACACAACACTTCCTCTCTTCTTGTCTTATAACAAAAAGTATGGAACTGTGGGGCATATGTACAAGGAGTTAACGCTGCGTTAGTGGCACTTTTCTGCCGCTAATGCGGCGATATTTTTATCGCCCTATTAACAAGCTGTCGCTAACAGCCGTTAGCGACAGATTTCTGGCGATACCGGCCGTTTCCAGCATCGCCACCTATGTTAGCGATAACTATCGCTAATGATATGCAAGGTAGGTGTTCCCATGCAAAAATGAACGCTAAACCCACTTCGCAATATTTACAATGATCGCCCGGACCGCGATATGTTAAAAAAAACAGCCGCTAATGCCCGTTAGCGGCTGGGACTTAAGACCAGAAACTAGCTGGTCTTAAAAATGGAGATAACACTTGGGGCCTCATGTCAGCAGGTTTTGGTGCTGGACAGCGCTGCAAGCAATGTTGCTGCGCTGCCCTGCGACAAAACTACAGGGCAGGGATGCGCACCATCAATAAGATAGTGCGCCTTCCCTGGCCTCACTCATGAAAAGTGTTGCAGTGCTGCGACAAGACAGTGTCGCAACACTTTTCACTACGCCCTTCTTGCGACTCCATGGATGTGCTGTTTTCACTGGACAGCGCTCCATGACGCAAGTAATGACAGATCTGTCTGGAATCCTGACGTATCCGTCTGCGCTAATGTCACGCATTGCTGCTGTTGTGTCACAAGCATGACGCAACTCCAGCAATGCATGGGGCCAGCCTATCCCTGGGGCACTGCGTCACCCTTACGCCTGCCATCAGGCAGGTGTAAGTGCAGTCCTACAATAGTCGCAGTGAAATCTGAGGGATTTCACTGTGCCACTCCTATGAGGCCTTGTCGTGTGGGAACGCACACCCTGCGTACATCATACCTGATGCAGGTTTGATGTGGCACAGGGCTTCACAAGGTCACACATATGCCTACATGCGTCACTTTGCAAATACGGCTCTACGTGGTGCTAGTTTTGCCTGGTCCATTCTTGAGGGGTACCAGGGTGTCGGCGCAGTTGGAGATCCATCGGTGGCGGTTGCGCATGGCGGTGTCATCGTCTGTAAGCGTTAGCGGAGTGGTGGTGCTGAGGGAGTTGACAAGACGTTCTTCGGTGGCCTTGATCCAGCTGCGAGGGGGGGGCGATGATGGCAGTGGTGTACGGTGGGCATGGTGAAGACGTGATGTATACAATGATGGTCGGTCCAGGAGAGTCCGGTGGTGTGGCTGTTGTTGAAGTTCTCGCTGGCGGAGGAGACGTGCTTGACCATGTGTCCTGCTATGTGGCTTGCTGCGGTGACTAGCTGCTTGAGTCTGATGTTGGTGAGTTTCCCCAGGAGGGGGTGGTGTTCTAGTCACTGGGGTTGTCCAGGTGGAACTTGAGTTCACCGAGTAGGATGTCGTCGGTGGATGGGAGAGCCTGGGGTGCAAGGAGGTCTACAATGGTATCGGAGAATGGGGGCCATGGCCCGGGGGGCCTGCAGATGAGGGTGCCGCAGAGGATGGGCTTGGGGTTGGTCCGGATCTGGGAGTTGAGGTGCTCCATGGTCACCGTTGGGTCATTAGAGTGCGTGGTCAGTCGGAGCGTGCTTCTGTAGGTGATGGCAATGCCTCCTCCTGGAGGGTTGGGGTGGTCCTTGCGGGTGATTCTGTAGCCGTCAGTGATGGTGATGGCGATGTCCGGTCCAGAGCAGAAGTTGGTCCTGGCAGGCGATGTGGCATCCAGCGTTGATGGCGAGGAGGGTGCTGGCGTCGTAGCGGTGGAGTGTCCGAGAGGAAGGGTCCTTGGTGCTGAGCGTGGTCCAGGGGCAGACGGACACAGGCGGGCTTGCCTATGGCTTGCCTTTGGCACAGGAGACGTCCATTACAATGCAGGCATTACACTGTAATGCCTTTACAACGCTACTCCAACCACGCAGGAGCCTTTGCATCGCATTCCATTACAACGCATTGTGAGGTCAGTAATGGGGTATTTTTAGGTTTTAGGGTGGGTATGGGTTTCGTGTGTTGGAGATTAAATTTGGGGTGTACTTTGGGGTCAATTATGAAAATTCCGGTGTGTTTTGGAGTCAATTATGAAATTTGGGGTGTGCATTTGGGTCAAATATGAAATTTGGGGTGTGAATTTGGGTCAAATATGATTTTTGGGGTGTGTTTTGGGGGCTCACAGATGAGTTTTAGGGTCCACGGTTTGCTTTGGGGTGAAATGGTTAGTTTTAGTGTTGCACTCCCTGAAGTGGGAATAGTAATTTTTACATCTCCACTATGCAACACCTTCCCTACTGTTGCAATATGCCTAGTATTGGTATGCATTGTAATGGAATGCGATGTAATGGTATGCGTCGTAACTTCATATATACGTTTGGCACACCAGTGGTACGCCCGCCATTGAGAAGTGCTACGGGGGGGACTGGACAGCTGGGAGGTGGGAAAGGCCGGAAAGAACACTGGATGGGGTGTGGACGCGGGGGGGTGTGTGTGAGCGGGTGTTGTAAATGTTTAAATGAGGGAAATCTTACCTCGATGCTGGTTCCTGTGTCTTCGTTGCTTCTGCTCTCCTGAGTCTGCTTCCAGGAACAGTAAGTAGGCAGCCAGGCTCCCTCCCCTGAACCAATCACAACGCTGCGATGCGGCGTTGGGATTGGTCATTGGCGTCGGGACAAGGCATGCAGCCAGGGGCTGGAGGGGTGGGCATGTTCTCCATGCAGGCTTTAATGCAGCCTGCATTGCGAACAGGGAAGTGCGCATGACTGCTTTGGGCGGCCTGAGCGGGCCAATAAAACAAACATTGCGCACTTGAGTGGGCAGGCCAATCTGCCCCTGCCCTGCTCCGTGAGTGGAGCAGCCCTACCCACCCTCCCGCCAGCAAAGGGAACATAGCACGATTGCATCAGGAAGTTATCATCATGTGATGATTTTTCCTCTTCTTACACTGCTTGAAAGCAGTGGGGCGATGCTCTTCCGCCATAGCGGATGAGCCACCACTGGGGGTGCGTCATCTACGTGTGCTAGGCCTTGGCGACTTGACCCCCGGGCCTCCTGCGCTACGTGTCCCACCTTCTCCTTACCTGGACATTAACACCGTGGCGCAATCCGCTGCACTCTCCCCAAATCTGTGACTCAGCCAGCAGGAGCCTCAGCCAGGTGTGATTTCACAACTCTGGGTACAGCAGTCGCCACCAAGTCCGTTGGTGAACCTCCCGATGCAGCTGATGCAGCAGGGCCCCCTTAGGCATGAAGTTGCAGCGCTCCCGCCACATAAGTTTGGCGCAGCTCAGGGGCCTCACCCTCCACAGCGTCCGGCCAGCCCAACATCATCTGGCCTGTGATGCAGAGAGGCGGCACCCACCGTTGGTAATCCCCTCTGTGCACCCCAGTGTAGTGGTGGATCGTAGTATGAGATGCAGACCTCTCTACGTTGGTGCGCAGGAGCGCCTCTACCATTAACAGCTCCAAGGGGTGCAAGGCAGTCTTCTCACACAGGTCAGCAACGTGTCTCCATGCGACCTGCCAGACTTCACCACCAGGTACGGGCGATCGACGCGCCTCAATGTCTACTGCCACGGCTCATCGACTCCACAGTTCCTCCGCATCCCACTCCAGGCTCCAGACGCAGGTCCAGTGAGGCATCCAGGCTCCAGATGCAGGTCCAGCCAGGCATCCAGGCTCCAGACGCAGGTCCAGCGAGGCATCCAGGCTCCAGACGCAGGTCCAGCGAGGCATCCAGGCTCCAGACGCAGGTCCTGCGAGGCATCCAGGCTCTCATCCTTTTCATCCTGGATGTTGGGTGGCTTGCAGGGGTTGTTGATTTGTGCTGCACTTGGCCCTGGCTGCTACATTCTGCATTTGTTTGGTTTTATGCCTATTTTCTATTGGAGGTTGCAGATAGGCTATTTTTTGCATTAGAGGCAAAAAAAAACTCATGTTGGGCTGACTAACGTGAGTTTTTTTTGCCGCTAATGGGCCTATTGGAAGTTTTCGCCCGCTAACGCCGGTATTCCTATCACCATCGCGCTAATGTTAGTGGCAGTTTCACAGCAGATCCCTGATACTATTGCCGTGTAGCGACGGCTTGTAAATATGCCGCTAACATGGCGATAGTTTTCAGCGGTAAGCGGCGATAACAAAACTGCCGCTAACTAGCGTTAGTGATAGTTATCACCAGACTTTGTACATATGCCCCTGTGTTTGTTAAAATGATAAAGTATGTGCACATTGTGCCCCACAGATCCCGCTTTCTTCCACCTCTATATATGATATAGCACTTTCACAAACAAGTGCTACTTCAGTGGTTTAAAACTGCAGCTGGAAACAAGACAATAGTGTTCTCTGGAGCAATACAATTTAGACGTGTGCGAAATGTGTAAATATTTACTTCAGCCCATATGTGGCATTTACCTTGTTTGTCATTGGTGGGTATTCTATGTTGGGTTGTCAAAGTCTTCCTGGAAAACAACAACATTTATGTTTTTAGGAGAAAAGAGTTCTAATGTTAATAAAAACTATAAAAAAGCAGGAACAACAACTCCAAAAGCATTCACTTTATTACTGTGCTCCATAAGATATACTAGTAATTTGCCAATTCCCCTGTTTTCAGCTTTTAGACTTTCTGCTATTTGTTTACTAGAAGTAATTGATAATTGCCTTTTATTGTACATCTTCACTCAAATATTTTAAGGCAGGTTGCTACTTTTCAGATATTTTAACTGAAAGTCACATAACATATATTTTAACATTTACCGGTGTATCCACACCATGGCCCTGATTCACAAATTTTCCATTCACAGAAAGTGGTTGCACATTGCACACAGACTTTTATGTTTGATCTGTTTATTAAAGGTATTTGTTAGAGTCCAAATCAAAATTCAGTAGGTTTGAGTAGGTTTATTGTGAGCGCAGCACAGCAACAGGGTACATCTGCTCAGTAGCCAAGAACAGTGCAACTGCCTTGGGTGTAAGCAGGACAACCAAGATTCCAGATGGAATCAGAATGTAAGTTGCACAGATGCAGATAGATTTAAAGGGGAAAGGGAACAAGGAAATAAAGACAACATAAAATGTAAGGAATATAACATACCTCCTTTTCTTACAAAGTGAAATGAGAATAAACCGGGGTTTTAAACATTATAATCAGACAATCTCAAAGGAGGACATCTTGGCCGGAGCGAAGTCTTAACTCTAGAGGCCACAGTGTCCTCAGGCAGCTCAAACTTAGAAGAGACAACAGGACATTTGGCAACACGTTTGACGTTCCATAGCCTGCCATCTTGTGTGATGACACTGTTTTCAAAAACTTTAACAATTCTCATGGGTTTTCCAAACTTGTTAGAACACTTAGTGGTGAAACCAGGTTTCTTTACCCTGACAAAATCACCCATCTTGAAATCATGACTTTTGGTATGCCATTTGCAATCATACCATTTTTTTGTATTGACCTGTTTAGATTGTACTTTTTGAGCAATATCACCTACCATCTCATTGGAGAAGGACTTGTACTTGCACCTCTCTTTAAACCACCAAGGGCAAATATTAGACGCAGGGTCTCGCCCTTTAGTAGGCGAAAAGGACTAACTTCGGTTGTGGAGTGAGGTGTGATGCGATATAACCAAAGTTTTTCCCTTAAGAGATTTCTCCAACCTCCTCCCAATTTGACTACATCAGACACAAAACCTTTCAAAACCCTATTAAAACGCTCGACAAGACCATTCTCATGTGGTTCATATAGTGATACAGTATAATGTTTGATATTTTGACATTTTAAGAATTCCTCCATTTCTGTTGAAGTGAGTGATACCCCATTGTCAGTGACAAGGACTGAGGGGCAACCCTCTCTGGAAACAATCTCTTTGAAAAACTCAATGACCATGTTGGTAGAGGAGCTGGAAACAAATTTCACCTCTGGCCACTTGGAATGGTAGTCAACAAGAACAAAAGCGTAACGTGAATCATGAGGAAGACACATGAAGGGCCCTGAAATATCAAAAGCCACTTTCTTCCATGGTTCAACGGGCCAGTCAGAATATTTTAACGGTGGTACATTAAGTTTCAACATTTTCTCACTACTCATGCAAATCTCACATTCCCTAACTGTCCGATCAAGCATGCGATCCAAACCTGGCCACCAGAAATAATTCCTAACTAAGCGCTTCATTGCTGACATGCCGGGGTGTGATTTGTGTGCTAATTTTAATATGAGCTCTTGAATACCAAAAGGTGGTACACATTTTCCACCTTTGTATAATAATTCCCCTTCTAACTCTAATTCATCAGATACCTTGAACATGGGCATAAATTCTTCAGAAACATTCTTCCTATCTGGCCAACCCTCCAGTATGTATTTTTTTATGGATTGCCACGTGAGATCATGTTTTTCAGCAAGTTTCCAGGACTCTTCAGTAATACCTTCAAATGACTCTGCCACCACATCTTGGATAGTGGTAACTACATCAGAGTCATCTAAACTGTCATCACCGGAGGGCTGACAAGGAAGACGAGACATAAAGTCAGCCATAACATTTTTTTTCCTGGAACAAACTCTGGTTTAAACGAGTACTCCTGCAACCTGGAGGTGAGCCTGGCAATACGAGCGGTGGAATTCCATCCACCTCCCGGGGAGAGAATGTTGACTAATGGTTTGTGATCTGTCCTTAAAATGAATTTACTACCCCAAATGTAATTACGGTAGTGTTCGATTGCCCATACACATGCCAGTAGTTCCTTCTCGATCACAGCATACCTGCGTTCAGTCTCATTGAGTGTGCGGGAAGCAAAACACACATTCCATTCATCTTTTCCACACCTCTGAGATAATACACCTCCAATACCGTATAGGCTCGCATCTACAGTGATGACACACTCTTTGTTAATGCAAAAAGGTTTGAGCGTGGGAGCTTTAAGAATCTCAGTTTTTATAGATTCAAAAGCTAGCTGTTGTTCTTGCTTCCATTCAAAAGTAACATTGTGTCTCAGTAACCTCCTAAGAGGTTCCATTTTAGAAGCAAAATTTTCCACGAACTTGCTGTAGTACTCACACATACCAGCAAACGAAAGTAATTGTTCCCTGTTAATTGGAGAGGGTGCGTTTGTGATGCCATCAACATTAGATTTTTTGGGCTACAACACCATCCCCAGATAAAGTGTGTCCTAAATATTCCACCGTACTTTTAAACATTTTGCATTTGCTAGCTTTAAGAGTTAAACCATTCTTCCTCAACCTCTCACACACTTCACTTAAGTGTTTGACATGTTCCTCCTCATTTCTTGAAAAATTAGGATGTCATCCTGAAAGCACTTGACAAACTTTTCTGCATCTCTAAAGATGTTGTACATCACTCTTTGAAATACCGAGGCTGCCGAGGCTAACCCGAACGGCATCCTGGTATATTGATACAATCCCTGCGGTGTGATAAAGCTGTAAGCTTTTTAGATTCATTAGTAAGGGGAATTTGGTGGTATGCTGACCTGAGATCTAGAGTGGAAAAAACATTGGCACCCTCTAACATTGAGACAACCTCATTGATGTTGGGGAGAGGATGACAGTCTACCATAATACCTGCATTGAGTGCTCTGAGATCAACACAGACTCTCAATTTTTATCTGGTTTCCTCACTAAAACTATGGGAGAAACCCACTCGGCAGACTCAATAGGTTCAATAATGCCTTCGGATACTAACTCATCCAACATGCTCTTAAGTTCCTCCCTGACATTTATGGGCACACCTCTCAATCTTTGTTTTACAGGAATGACTCCTTTTTAAGTTTGATCTCATGTGAAAATTGTACCAATTTACCTAACACATCTGAAAATACATCATTAAATTCTTTTTTATCAAAATTCCTTTCTCATCAGAAGATATGACAGCGAGGTTTCCCTGAAATAAACTTTCATCTAACAACACGGGTTCTCTTGAACGGGGATTTAGAATGATACCCAGTTTCCATTGATCTTTCCATCCTAAAACATTTACTCCTTTGACAGCAATATACAACTTGATAGAAGCACTTCTAGTCTTGAAATGAATGATCACTTCAAAATAACCACTTACATCTATTCTAGACCCATCGTAACTCTCAGCAATGATATCGGATGGTAATATTTTGGAAAAATCTAATCTTGTGCTGAGCTTGTTATCAAAATATTCTTTTGATATAATGGTCCATGGAGAACCTGAATCTGCCATGAGATCAAGACTAACATTTTCTATTTCTACTACACACATGGGTGGACCTTTAACATGCATGGAATCAGGATCGTTGACACTAGAAATTACTTCTGAAAGAACAACTATAAAACCCTTGTTGCTTTCAGAACATCCCGTACATTCACATTTTTGTACCGTGGTATTACTTTCGGAAATGTAAGATACTTTACTCCGGCTATTAGTGCTGTTTCTTCTTAAATCTCTACATGCAACAGCGAAATGTCCCATTCTACCACAGTTTTTACATTCCTTATTTATGGCAGGACACCCTCCATACGAAGCCATGTGCATCTTGCTACCACATCTGTAACAAAAACCAGTTCTTTCATATCTGTCAGTTTTTAAAGCCTCCATAGGAGTTGACGCGAGGAAAATTTGATTCCGTGGGTTTGTTGTCACTTCTCTGTGTTTCTTGTCGTTTGACCACACAAACATCCTCGCTGGATTCAACTTTATTATTGCTAGTGTTCTTGACAGTAAGCATCCATTTCCCTGATTGCTCAAGGGCCTTGGCTATAGAAATAGCGTCTGATAATTTGGGATCACCTAATTCCCATAAACGTTCTTGAGTCTTTTTGTTTTTGACATGCACTATTATTTGATCTCGGATCATCTCATCGCACATACCTCCAAAGTTACAATGTAAACTCAAAGATCTCAAGGCAGTTAAGAACTCATCAAAAGATTCAGAATCATTTTGCACTCTTGTATAGAATTTATACCTATTTAAAGCTATGTTGGTAACAGGTTTAAACCTTTGTTCCATTCTCAATAATGCCTCTTTATATACGTTGGTACCATCACCTTCACCTTCAGTGGGCGGAACCTGGGGTAAGGCTCTAAATACAACCTGACCTTCGGAACCCAAGCAATGTAAAAAAATACTTTTTTTCCTTTCAGCTCCCATGCGCTCCCCATCAATAGCCCTCATGTAGTTGAGAAACTCTTCTTTCCATCGTGTCCAGGGAATGGGGGGGTCCCCTTTGTTTTGAAGAAATTTATCTGGAGGATCAAACTGCATGCTCCTTGTATGATGGAGAAACGTACACAGGATGAATTAAATGACTGAAAATACTAGTGTTCTGATGCAAAATATCACCAGTCATGGAAGGAAAAAAAAAACACAGTATGCACTTACTTGGAGTCAAAGATCGTGTGCATACACATTCCAAAGTTCTGTACATAAACCTTACAAAAATCTGCAGATGATGAGGCAAAACGGAAAACTAAGAGTAAGGAAGATACAGCGTTTAGTGAAAGTGCCTGTAGCAGATTTAAACTGTGGCCGGAAAGTTATTGTAACAAGATGCGCACATTCCTTCAAAATTACTGCTGGTCTTGTGCTTTCAATGATAGTGGCGCTGCAAGTAAAGTGTTTTCAAAATAGCACTTACTTGTGAATAAATACGGTGTTAACATTTGCGCGATGAAACCAAGACTCTCCGTGATGTGGTTACCATGCCAACCCGACTTATCCAGATACACACAAAGAAAACAAAATGGCTGTCACGTAACGCGTAATTGAATGCGTTGCGTGAGCGCGCGGACGTGGTGACGTCTCTTCCTCACGATGGGAGAAATGAGGGGAGCGAGCAGTCTGGGATCCTACGTCAGACTTCTCCCGATGTGTAAGTAGCTCTCACCTGCCTCGCTCCAGAAATGTGAGTTGACTTTTGAAAATGTTACGTTGGTGCTCGAGCGTTCCTCGCTCCTAAGCACAAAGCAGAAAATTGTTAAAATAAACGGTTTTGTCTTCTATGAATAAATTTTCGGTGGCTGAAACCTCTACTTTAAGGCAGACAGTCCTCACGTTGATGCGTTGTAGTCCAGAGTTTAAACACAGCACACCAGGTTCAGGAACACTCCACTCCTGTGCTGCTTCCAAAATGTTGGTAGGGGTGCTCCTCTTCTCCGCTCGTCGCCAAATTGTTAGAGTCCAAATCAAAATTCAGTAGGTTTGAGTAGGTTTATTGTGAGCGCAGCACAGCAACAGGGTACATCTGCTCAGTAGCCAAGAACAGTGCAACTGCCTTGGGTGTAAGCAGGACAACCAAGATTCCAGATGGAATCAGAATGTAAGTTGCACAGATGCAGATAGATTTAAAGGGGAAAGGGAACAAGGAAATAAAGACAACATAAAATGTAAGGAATATAACAGTATTGTCGTTTTATACATGAATACAGAGATATTATGCAGTCATATATGGTGCCATATGGAGCCAATAGGGAAACAGCAAGTCCAGGTTATAAAGCAATTGATCCAAAGAAGGCCACAACAGTGAACTAAAGCAATCAATGAAGAACAAATGGCAAGTCCCATCTATCATATTACCACCCCCCACCATTTACAATGCAATACTGTCCCGTAATTGTATATTATAATTCCAGCCATACAGTGTATTTGCACACAGACTTTTATGGAAAGGAATTTAGCAAATCGACCTATGTACTAATAGGTTGGTTAAAAAAATTGCAAATGGTAGTAGGTCACAATTCGACCTACCTTGCTAAAATACAAGGAGCAGTTCACAAATTGTGACCCACTACGATTGGTTAGAGTCGAAGACATGGCAGCCTTCTACGGGCAGCATCCTACCATGTCTGTGGTTGTTTTTAAATAAAGCAATCTTTTTTTTCCTAAAAGAAAAATGAGACGCATTAAAAAAAAAAGGGAAAAGTCACACAACCCTTTTTTAGGAGTAGGCAGTGGTTGCATGGAGTTTGTTTAGCAGTTGCATACCCTCAGATTTACCAAATCTGAGGGTCTGCGACTGTTAGAGCATTTTGTAAATCAGGTCCTACATTCCCTCCGCGTGAACGATTTTGGCTTTCTACAGAACTTTAATGGAGGTGCCTAGAGATGAGCCATAGTCTTTCCAAGCACTGCTTTACTTATGAGCAGGAGTGTTCTCTCAGGAAAGAAAGCCATCCAGTACATTCAAATTATTGTTTCTAGTACTCAGCATTTGTATTTCTTAATAGAAATAGGGAGTGCAGTCTGTAAGCCTCTGGATATTCTCCTTTCATTGGAGTTTGTGAACGTGTTAAGAAATGGAACATCTTACATGTTGACATTTTGCTTCTACCACCTCTATATTTATCTGTAATCTGGAATACAGAGGTGAGTGTGTGGTATGGATGTGTAAGATGTTCTTTTGAGCTTATGTTACAGAAACATAATTCCTCCACCTGTTCTGTTCTAGCCCATCCCAGGACAAATGAAGACAGCAAGGATGTGAAGGAGTCAGTGTCCTTTCTATGGGACTGACAGTCTATCTTCTCCCACTAACACACATATACACCTTTGATCCAGCGGCCTACTAGCAACAGATACTCCACTACCATATACTCACTTGGGCCCATACAACTCGCTTCCGCTCTGCGCTAAGTAAACCTCTGGAATCTTTAGTTTTTAATATTTCTCATACCTCAAGATCTAGTTATTGCTTCTTTAACTAAACCTTCTGCTGATCAAACAGTTCTTTCCTCTGGTCAATGGACCAGTTAGGTGGAACTAGTTGATGGCGATAATTGACATAACTTATTATGCATTTCTTAATAATTATAAAATAATGACAGACTCAATAAGTTTTTAAATCTTTATCTAAATTAGGGGTATTGAACCATCTCAAAGCGTTTCAGTACAAACACCCTCATTCACAGGAGTGCCAATTCAAAGAAAATATTTCAGATAACATTTATCAATTCAGATCCACACAATAACTATGCTCAGTAAGAAGAGGATAGAGAGAGAAGAGCATTTACCAGATGATGAATTTCATAATTACCAAAATATGGTGTGAAGACCAACCCCCTGGCCAAAGGGCTAGTTAGGGCCTCCCAGGACAGATCAGGAGACAAAGACTTCAGGACAGGAATCAGGACAGGATACTTCACCTCTTTAATTACCGACGACTACGTCGCACCCCTCTCTGACACTCTCTTCCTCCTCGTGGTTCTTCCGCGATCTTCTTTCTAACCCACCCAATTCAAATAGATGGTTCTGCATTCAGTTTCTTCATCAGCATTTCAGAGCATCAGCACCACCCCAGCACACCCAGTTCTCAGGCTTCTTCAACGCACTCCAAAGCTTCTTCGTAGCTTCCCCAAGGCTTTTTTTTCTTCTAACTAAACTACCTCAATCATACCTTTCCATAGGCATGTACCACCCATTAATGTTTCATTTTCCACAGAATACTAACTTCTGATTGGACAGGTGAGGGGGGGATGATCATCACACCATGCTTATACTTCATTTATTCCCCTAAACCATTGTTTCCAAACTCCTCCCCTCAAACTTTTATTCCGCCCTTCCTTTCCCATACATCTTTAAACTTTATTAATAAAATTGTAACTATTTTCTCGAATAAGTTCCTTCATATGAACTCTTCACCCTCATGTTCCCAGGGCACATCTCCGCCGACCTTGGACGCGTGACAAATCCTTAGTCATCCTCCAAGCTTCCGTACCAGGGCGCATGCGTCGCGCCGCGTTAGTCTGCTCAACTCAGACAACTTTAACAGGCCCAAATACGCACTAATAATAAAGTCAAAAAGAAAAATGTTATTCTCAAAAATAAATGATTTCACTGTATACCACCAACCTCTACTCTGACCCATACCATTTGTTATTTCTCTTTCTGCATTTGCGTTAGTTATAAATTCTTTTCTAATTTCAGCAAAGCAGGTGCCATGCATGTGAGCTTTCAAGCGGCCATTTTATAGCTCTTTGCGCAAGCGCCAGAATTTCCCTCCAAGTGTCAGCACGTCATACTACGTAGATGCAGCAGACGCATGCGCAGTAAAGATCCCGTGTTAAATGCGTTCTAGTCCTACGTCCATGTTATTTGCAGTTAGTAAACACTTAGGCACGCTTCATTCTTTTCCCGCGTGTAATGAGAATGCGTATTATTAATCACAAAATACGTTTGTTAGTAATTCACTAGTAAGTTAAATTGAGAGGATTGCTTCCGAGCAAGTCTCGTGTCCGAGTCCTTTGTCCATCACCTTTGTAAATAACCAAAACGATGGAAACTTACTGCAACCTTACAATCATTATTACATTTAGAGAAGTGATATTTACAATGTAATAGCTCCACCTCTGTAAGATGCTGTTTTGTCTCTTTAGGACTGGAGTTTACAAAGCATGAGAGTACCTGCAACATGATCCTCATTAAGCCCTAAATCAATGAGCTGATAGAGTCCATACAAACCATGTTCAAGTACCCCTTAGTTATTCATAAACAAACCACATTCCTTACTGTTGGGTAATACAATGGTTGCCTTTCATCACCAATGTCAGCATCTCATTTGCACATCTCAAAGGATATATGATACTTAAAATATTGCGCTCATGCAACACAAATCAACTGTTCTAGCAGACTGCAGTGACACGTTTACAGACCACATCAAGTTAGGCAGCTTTAGTAATGTGAGGAATAAGCAGATGCCATATTTGGCAATGTTTTGACACATATGTTTACACTGATTTAATGAGAATACTTACAATCAAAGCTGCCAATCTCAGGCAGATAGTGGCATTTGCATTCGTAAGTAAACAATGTTCTGTTATGAAACTGAACTTGCTAAGCAATATTTGTTTCAGAGATGCTGGCAGTTTGCTATTCAGTAATAGCTGTTTACAAATATCTACATTTTTTCATAAAATTCCCTATTTAATCATACAATGTAAAAAAAAGCCTTGCTTGCATGAGATGATGCAGGCTCATTTATTTAACGCAGCCAATGTCAGAAGACCATCAAGTTACCCTTAGTCCTCTGAATAAAATTGGAATGCATTTGTCAGTACCCCTAACATCTGACCGAGCTGTGAACACTGGAGGATACAATTAATTATGTTAATATTTGAAGCCAAAATATGCACATTTTGTGGAACAAAGTGCAAGGTTTAAGTGAGCACTGACCATTGGGTGGCAAATGAAAGATGAACTACTACACAATTGCCTTCTGTCTGATTAATGAATGGTTGAAAACATTCATAGTGTTATGCATTGTGAGGTTGTCTCTTTTGACACCTACCCTGACTTCCTTTTCCTTTCGAGGGTGTTTGCAGGATTACTTTTGCTTTAAACTGTTTACAGTTTTGCAGACAACTTCTACATTGCCAGATCTACAGTAGCCTTTAATAAATCAGTGTTTTTCAAGTTCCATCCTGTGACCCTTTTCTACTTAAAAGGACTGCTCATCAGTTTAATTTCAGACTCTACAGGTTTGGTACAATGAATTAATTAAAACTGCTCTTGTTGTCGTTGAATTTTAAAATGATCTCTTCAGACGTTATTATTTGAAACTTCTCTAACACTTCAGCCAAAAAAGGATTTTTTAATATTAATTTTTTATTAGGATCCAAAGATTGCATTAACATAAATATAGATGTAAATATAAAGTCCAGGTAATATTCATCATAAACTCATCATACAAGTAATAAATAAGTATAGACATACATCCAAATTTCATTTTATGTAGCTTAATAAATACGTGATATATAACTACTTATAATGAGCAGTTATCAAACAGAGCACATGGGCTATAAATACTATAAAGGCAGTTGACTTAAAAGCAGATAAAAAAACTCATAAAGCAACAAGATGCGAGAGAAGAGCTCAGAAAATTTAATCGAACCCTTGAAACTAATCCTACTTCTTCAGATAGGAAATATTGCCCCCAGAATTTTTCACATTTCTTAACTCTCCCAGTTCGTATTGCATGTAGTTGATAGGTGGTTCGGACTCACCTCATTTTCTGTAGCCAGTCCTTCATTGTGGGGATCACCTGAGTCCGCCAATTTAGAAGTAAAAGGGACCGAGCTACCGCTGTTGCTATATATACAAATTTTACCCATCTGGTGGGCAGGCCCAATAGCGGATCATTCCCCAAGACTCTCAGCCAAGTGGTTGAAGCCTAATTAACCCTCCATTCACTTAAAGATACTGAAATACTTCAGCCCTGAATCCCTGAATGGATGAGCAATGACTGATTACATGTGTCCATTTGGCCGGGGATTGACCTATACATCGAAAAAGTTGCCTGGAAGACTGAGGTTAATATGTGTTAAAAAAGCCAGAGTTCTGTATAGATGCCATTTAGAGAAAAAAAGCATTTGAATCCAATTAGCCCCCCCAGCACACTAAAGTTTAGTATATTAACTTCCTTCCACATCTTATTTGTCATTTCCAAGCCTTCATATTTTTCCCATTTAGTTATCGCTTTTTAGGCAAGGTCTGGCCTTTGATAGTAGAGAGCATTCTTTTCCAGTCCCCCGGCTTTTCCAGTACCCCATCATCCATTAGAGCCAAAAACCCCTCTCTGCTGCTGAGGATCTGGCCCAGATCAAACAATATTTTATTAAGTACTCTAAATGAGCCCAAATGGAAAAAGTCATCCTATATACGCTGTTGGACTTCCGCTAAATTTTGCCATCTATCCCCCAGCAAGAAGTCCAAAATGTTCAAATATCCCGCTTTTCCTCACTTTTGAACAATTTCGGGTGCAAGCTTCACCCCCGGTTCAATATCTTTGACAGCCAGTCGTGTCGCCACGTTAATCTGGGGAATGGAATATCTTTTATAGAGATCCCCAAGCTTCCAAAAGAAAAACTTCAAGCTCTTATAGTGAACTCTTTTGGGTAGCTTAACCGACTTTAGCACTTCCAGAATATGAAACTCTTTAAAAATCAACTGCATAAAATTATTCATAAAAAAAACTCCTGTGCAACTTTGAATTAAACCTAGACATTTATTGTGCAAAATAGGCAAAATAGTAATCTTTAAGATTGGGGACTGCCAACCCTCCATCCTCCCGCAGTTCGTATAAAGTGCTTAGTGCAATTCTATGCAATTTTTTTTGCAAGATGAATGATGAAAACATGAATTCTACCTATTTAAAAAAGGAGGAAGATAAAACACACAGAATAGCTGCGGACAGGAAACTGAATGATGGGAGGACCAACATTTTAATCAGGGAGGCTCTCCCTAAGATAGTCAATGGGAGAGAATTCCACAAAGAGAATAGATTTTGAACTTTTAAAAGGAGGGGAGCGAAATTCAGGTCATACAAATCCTCAATCTTAGATGAGAACCTTATGCCTAAATATCGTTTTGGACAGGAGTTTACACATACAGCAATGTCCGGGTGTAAAACATGAGGATTACACCCACACAGTATTATTTGTCTTCATCTTGTTAATTTTATACCCTCCCATTTCCTCGTATTGAGCAAAAATCCTGAAAGCCTTTTCTTGGGTCTCCTTCCTACTATCTAAAATTAACATGATATCATTGGCATATAGTTTTATCTTATCCATCTGTGGGAGAGGAGGCTGAACTCTGTTATTTCCTCGGATTGCTCTAGCCAGAGGCTTTATTAAGAAGGCAAATACAATAGGGGATAGCGGGCACCCCTGCCTTGTGCCATGCAGCACCTTTATTTGCCCCACTTCTACTGAGTTAATGATGATACCAGCTTTGGCTTTATAGTACATATTATATATAAGCCCCATGATCCAGGATGGAATGCCTAATCTGGTCAAGATATTAAAAATAAAGTTTCCCAGACCACGAGGTCAGAGCTTTTTCCTCATCTAGCAGAAGCATCAAAGCTTGTATTTCATTCACTGCAAAGTAATCCAGAGTTTCCACCAGGTAGTGAGTATTGGTCCCTAACTGCCAGCCTCCAATGAAGCCATTCTGATCTGTATGGATCAATACAGCTGCTATTGAGTTAAATCTCTTGGCGAGCAGCTTTGTGATAATTTTATAATCTGTATTTAGTAATGTGATAGGGCGATACGAGTTTGGATCCTCAGCATCCTTACCTTTCTTCAAGAAACTTACAGCATTCCCTTTAAAAAAAAGAGGGAGGTATAATGCTCCCTTGTAGCATTATATTAGCGAGCGATAAAAGATAATCGGCTAAGACCGCAGTAAAAAGTTTTTAGAATTCCCCCGGGAGTCCATCCAGGCCACAAGCTTTACCATTCAGAAGATTCTTAATAACCTCTATCAATTCCTCTTTAGAGAGGGGTTGGGACATGTCAGCCCCCTCTTCGCTAGTTAAAGTTGGGATATTGCAGTCTGCTAAAAATGTACCCAGCGAGAGTATGTCAATCGTCTGAGTTTGTGTATATATCTATCTATAATGATCTAACATGATTTCTCCCACCTTCTCTTATTCCCCACTTATAGTTCCCATGATCGTGCATTTCAGAGCATTTATCCTATTCTTGGCTGCTTGTTCCTGTGCCTGCCAGGCTAGGAATTTTCCTGTGAAGTTGCTTTCCTCATATACTTTTTGAGAATGGGCCCGACTCAACACGGCGCATTTTACATAATATGCTTCACTCATTGCCTGTCTAGCGATGTTGAATGCTTTTTTATTAGCCCTAGATGAATTCTTCAGAAAGCTTTCATAGCTCTACTGTACCATATGTTCTCAAATTTGTTTTTGTTTTTTAGCTTTTAAACTTCTTTCTGCATCATTGCCTGTTATTCTCCCTCTAATAAATGCCTTCATAGCATCCCATACAATGCCCGATGGTGCAGTCTTATCATTAATCATAAAAAATGCCCTTATCTCCTCTTTGAGAACTTGCCCTTATCCTACCTCCTGCAGATATTGTTTATTGAGGCCCCATGTCTGGGGCGCATAGGGAGGTTACCCACTCCTAACTCGAGAATAATCATTCCATGGTCTGAGAACCCATTAGGTATAGTGGTTTGAGTTTTATAATTGAAAGCTCAGGAGATAAAAATAAGTCTATACGTGAAGAGCTGTGGAATCTCCTTGAAAAGCAGGTGTATGTGATTTTTGTAGGGCAGGCAGCCTTCCATGGGTCGACTAAAGCAAGTGTTTCCTGAAAGTTTCTAATGACTTTTAAGGATTTTGGTTTTGTCTGTTTTTTTGCCTTAACCGAGGAATCCACTTTTGGATCCTGCAGCAAATTAAAGTCTCCCCCAATAATCAGTTCGCCAGGATTTTGGAGTAGCAATTGGAACAGGTCCTCATATAGTGTGATATTATCTTCACTGGGGCATAAAAACTAACAAATGTTATAAACTTGGACCATACCAAGCAGCTCACCCAGCACCAGGAACTCTTTTTTATCACTGGCACTGTTGACCACTGTGTCACCCACCTCTTTTGACAAAAAAATAGCAGTACCATGGTGCCCTCTATATGCTGCCCAGTTTTTAAACATCGAAAATCCTAACAACTTCCCAGCGGGATATGAGTAAGCCTGGGCGTAGTTTGCGTAGTAGCATTTCACGTAGCTACGTGAAGTACATTTTCAACTACACGTAGCTATGCACATTGCGTAGTGCGTGCTTGACTGCACTGTACAATAATTGCCAAAAGCATCTTGTACAGTGCAAGTTAAGATAAACTAAATATCTCTGTCTTTATATGCTAAAAATGCATATAGTTACTACACAAAAGTGAAAACAATAAATTAACAAGCAGTGAGAGAGGTGATGATTTTGGGATCCTCCCTAACCTAGGGAGAGAAGAACCAAGCAGATGCCTTGAAAACAAAAAACACATCTTTTGAACCATTCAGTGGGGGTCCCATCCTCTTAGGACCCCCAAGCACAGTTATTGGCAAAAATACAATCCCAACCAAAGGCCCTGCAAAGCATTATGGGACAAGATTAGCAGTGGGCAGTGAATATTATAGTATCCAATATCAAAATAATTCTACAAAGAGCTGCAGTTCCACTAGTCGTTACTAGATGTCCCTCACGAGTCAAATGCAAAAGCTTCATGAAAGGGTTTCAATGCTTTTGCATTTGACTCGTGAGGGACATCTTGTAACGACTAGTGGAACTGCAGCTTGATGTATTAATAATTTCAATGCTTTTGCATTTGACTCGTGAGGGACATCTAGTAACGACTAGTTGAACTGCAGCTCTTTGTAGAATTATTTTGACATTGGACACACTTAATATTCACTGCCCACTGCTAATCTCGTCCCATAATGCTTTGCAGGGCCTTTGGTTGGGATTGTATTTTTGCCCATAACTGTGCTTGGGGTGGTCCTAGGAGGAAGGGACCACCATTGAATCGTTCACATGATATGCTTTTTGTGTTCAAGGCATCTGCTTGGTCCTCCCCTAGGTTAGGGGGACTCCAAAATCATCACCTCTCTCATTGCTTGATATTTTATTGTCAAAGTTCATTTTTGTAAATTGGTTATATGCTTTTTAGCATAGAAAATTGCTTTATTTAAGCATTTGAAGGTGTTTATTTTACTGCTGCTACGCTACGTCAATTAGTACAGTTATTCACTCTGCTACGTGCAATTTGCATAGTACGTAGTAGCACAAACTTTGCATGCTCCGTGAGCGTAGCGAAGTATTATGCCCAGGGTTAGATATGAGTCTCCTGAACCAAAATCGCTGTTGGGTTTTTGGCTAGAATTCAACTTTCTGTTGCCTGTAGTTTTTTAACCTTATTTAGACCATTTGCATTGAAGGGATCTAACTTCAGGGGATTACTCAGACTGATAATCTACTCTAGAATAGGCTTTGAGACAAAATATTATCTTACCGACCCCTCTCGCACATCTACTGGTCAAAGTTACTCTGCCCAAATAGGAGCCATTCACACAAGTAAAGACTGGTTCCCATCCATCAGCCTATTTCACCAAATTCGGGGCCCTTGGTCGGCCTCGGGAGGGTAGAGCGGTCCTCACCACGGAGGTAGGAAGGGATACGTCCTTCCTATAAATAATTAGCAACAGCGACTAAGTATCCCTTCTAGAACCAGGATGGTTCCTTACAGAGTGAAAGGGGGCGAGAGAGAGACAACTAGAGGAGGGGGTGTTCCAAATGAAAGGGCATCATATGAGGTCAAACAACCCTGGTCTAGTATCACCCCCTAATTTAAGGGTGGGAAGGGAGAGAGACCCTTTTCTTATTATAGCCTTCACTCACTCTAATAGTGACATGCTTCATCATCGGACTCAACCCAACTCCTAAAGGTCGGGTCGGCTCAACCATATTTCAGGGAGCACTTATGAGGTTATTGTGTATGGGGGCGTAGCGTTAAAGATAAAAATCCTTCCCCACTCCTAAAGTATCCTTTATTAGTGGAGTGGGATGGAAGGTTAAAAAATACTATAGTAGGGTGGGAGGATGTGATGGTCCTATGACCCTAAACTAGACACCAACATGTTTCAGCCCTTGCTATTGGCTTATTGATGGTCCTGGGCTTTCGTCAGGGTGGGATGTGAAGAAGTCACTTCCCCCAAACATGTGAGTGCAAAGTGGGCATGCAATTTACATGTATCACACTGCAGAATGTTTTGGAACAAGTTTAATACTTGCCACTGTTTTCTACGAGGAATTACCCCAATTTCACAGGGCACCAGCTCCCAACGGGGGGCTTGAAGGGGAGGCCTTGTAGTCAAACGTTCATCAAAGGTCCATCCCCGTATGAGACCTACTGTGTGCTCCGCTTACCTGCTTGTCCTGAATCCATCAGCCCCATCTTTATCTTGCATTAAGCTGGAGAGGAGGAACATTCAGTGATTGGTCCTCCCTTCCATCAAGGTTAGCATTCTACTCTACCTTCCTCACTACGTAAACTTAACAACTGCATACCTGGATCCATTTTTATCAAACTTTCTACCCCATCCCTCCACCTAGCTCGTGCCCCCCAATTTCCCCTCCCTAACCCCAACCTCCCCTAAGCTGCGGTGAGGGGTGCGCCATCCCACTCACACCTGACATGCTTCCAAACCCCAAAAGTCTGGCACCCTGAACTTGTGCCAAGATCGATTGGCCTACACCTACCCCCCCTGCCACACCACAGCGCCAAGGCCAGGACAATCAGAGACCCAGCCGTAGAAAAAGAAGAAAAAAAAAGAAACAGTGGGAACATAAAACCACCCCCCAAATAGCATCCAAAGTACATAGGTTTTCACTCCGAAAGCCAATAAGCATCCCATCTCTGGTCGTAAATGAGCTAAGGCTCATTAACTTTTAAATAGTGATTGGAAGCATACAGCAGGTGGCCCCAGCCCTAAAACCCAGCGTTCAATGCCAGGAGAGGAACAGAACGACATGTAATGATCACAATCCCTAGTCTTTGATAAACAGAATAGGCAGTAGTCCAATTTCTAATCACGCAATATTTTATTACGGCTTATTTGATATTTGCTGTAATAGTTCCTGAGCCTCGAGACTTCACAGAATATGTGAAACCACCCTTTTACTAACACCTTCAGTTTTGACTGCTGCACGAACATTGCCTGGGCCCCCTGTGCTTTAAAAAGATGAAGCATCTTTACGAATTCTGTCCTCCGCTTAGCTGTTGAGGCAGACATATCGTAGAATATGAGACAGGGAGGAATTTCAGGAGTACTGAACTGTTTCTGCTTAATAGTATTGGAGAGCATTAACTCCTTCACCCGACAGTCTCCGAAATTCATGAGTATTGTGCGCGGACACTTTGAATTCGGGGGCAGATGCGCAGACACTCGGTGGGCTCTTGTAAGTGTGAGCTCTCGGGAATGTTCAGGGAGAACATATGTTTTGATAATAGTGTGCTGTCCCTCAAGTCCTTCCAGGATCCCAACATTGCGCAGATTCGCGAGTCTCGAGTGATTTTACAGTTCCTCCAACTTATACTCAATTGAGGATTTCTGTTTCTGGAAAGTGGCCGCCTTCTCCTGTAGACTAGCTACCTGATCCTCTAGCTGAGAGATCCTTACTTCTGCTTCTTTTAACCCTTCTGGAATCTGGGCAACAGTCTCCTTGATCTTAGAGAGTTGTGCATGTAAAGCTGCGATTCTGGTGGTTTGTGAGGCTTTCAGGTCCCTAAATTCCTCCAGGATGAAATTTAACATAGTCTTGGCATCCCATTGCATCGCAGAAGGGAGATCCCCCTGCAGTGTCTCATTGCTTGGAAAAACTAGGTCCTGTTGCATCTTTTCACATCCTGGGTCCTCCTGTTCAGTATCTAATGATCCAAGGGCCGTTGCTGACTTAGTAGGGGTTGTCAAGGGTTGGAATAGCATAAAAGTGCCACCTGAGAAGAGAACAGGGGACGGTTGCTGGGGCCGCGGTCGTTGCTGGGGTTGTGGCTTCTCAGGCAAGTCAACCCCGGAGCATGCACCCTTTCCTAGACCTGGTTTAACCTTCATGAAGAGAGGGTATTCCATGACTTCTTTAGTTTTTAGAAAAGTAGCCTCTGATTCCGGGTAAACCTCCACTGAATTTTGCATTAACATCTGAGTAGGTGGAACTGACACAGATTCTGGGCTACTGTACCTTTGAATAGAGCTCACAGAGACTGCCTCCGAAGCCCCCTCCAGAAAGTGCTGGTCCTCCCTGACACTCGCACCTTCTTCTTGGTCTTCAGTATTACTAGGGAGGGTGTCATTTTTACGGGCCTAGGTGGTACGATTCGCTCATGCTGTAGCTTGCCCACTCGTTTCTTAGCCATTTGGCTCGGGTGATACATCAAAGTCAGGGGCGTAACACAGGCCCCCGCATCCCCTGCAGTGCGGGGGGGCCCTGAGCTGCAGGGGGCCCCCTCAGCACTGTACTCACGCCGGAGAGCTCTGGAATAAATCCGGAGCGGGGGCCCCTCTGTGTACCTTGCAGGGGGGCCCTTTCAACTTTCGTTACGCCACTGATCAAAGTGGGTTGTAATTGTAGAGGCAGAGACTTTAGAATGGCTTTGCATTTTTTCACTCACACCCCCAGTCCAGGATCTTGTTAATCTCCCTGGTTTATCTCCCTTGATTATCCACAATCTTGCAATACACTGGTGACCCCCAAAACAAGAGAAGGTAGTTTTGTGGCCCTGCCCAGCGACCCTCTACTGGGTAGCACTGCCAGTCCCTGCAGGCAAACAAGCAGAGCACATGCACTTACCCCCCGGAGAGAAACCTGGAGGCCATAGCAGGAAGGCTGTTAATCTTCTCAGCCACCTGGACACCGCTGATAATACAGAATGCAGAGGGGAACAGCAGGTTACGCTCATCCACGCAGCCTGGCCCACAGAGTATCACATCAGAAGGAAAGCAGCTCCCATGCGTCCCCCTGAGTCACCAGAGAGCCATGATTTGCCTACAGTCAAAGTCCAGGGAGCTCCTTATGGCTCCCTGTATCTGCCTGCTGACCGCCACCTGCTGCTCATTCCCCGAATTTCTGGCCATCTAATCGCGGCTGAAAACAGAAGCCGGGAGCAAACAGCCACCATTGAGTGCGGTCTCGGGTGCTGCGCATCCTGGCGTCCAGGCGTGGCTGGAGGGCAGGGCGTTAGCGCCTCAGCTGTCGATCTTCATCCAAGAATAGGATTTGTCTTAAACAAATGTCTTCATTTAACGTAATCATGATGTTTCTGATGTATTTATATTTGCATCATATATTGGTTTCCAATTCACTTGCAGTAATTTTGAAATGTCTATTTTATGATGCTGATTTGTAAATACTTCAGTGATATCTGACTGATGGTCCATAGTACTCAATGTTCTCATAGGACGTCCGGTTTGTCTGTAATGAAGATATCTCATATTGGGATTATATCATGCCGTAGGCTTATCTATTGATAGGTTGTTGTCTGCAGTTAGACATGCACTACTTAGTAAGATATTGAAGCAAACAGGAGGTAACAGTGATTGGCCATTCAGAAAAGATGTAACTTAAGATGATGTTGACCCTCCCCTCCCTCAACTGCTCTCCCCTCTCTAGACTACACTTTCCCCTGCTTTGCTGGAGGTTCCCTTTTCCCTGCAGTTTTCGTTTTTCTTCTTTATTGTTGGTCCCATTGGCCTCCTAGTCCCTTTGTCTAGATATGGCCAGGTAGGGTCAAGTCATACTCATGCAGGTGGCCTCTCATGGCTCTCACCTATCGCCCCTTGGAGGGAGTCATACACTGCCCTGCAGGTCTGGCACTCATGCTCCCACGTTGGTTAGCACAGATTTGGCTACATTCCCTCACACTATTGCATGTACTCTTCAGGGTGTCCACCACCGTCTCCCCCAGCAGTGTCCCCTTCCCTTTTGACCCTTCCGGCCAACACCTATGTAGCCTTTTATCTCATCATAAGTAATGATTGCAACTCTTGCATTGTGAATACATGCTTCAAGCTTATCCATGCACCAACACTGATGTTCTGTAATTTTATGCCAAGTATCCTGTATTGTACTGTTTGTCGAAAATCTAACCTCGCCCAACTCCTGCTTAGCCTGTTACTTTCACTTCAAGAAATGACAGCCAATTTTATACTACAAATGTATGACCCAGGCTACCCTATGTACCTACACCGATGTTATGCAATTCCATGCCAAGTACATGCACTGTATAGTTTGTTAAAAATGTAATAAACAGAATCTGAACAAAAAAATAAGCTTATGTTTTTTGTAATTGTTAGGAGCAGAGATGTTTTCATCTAAAATGTTGCTGTTTTGTGAGATATTTCCTATTTTAAACTGGCCTACTTGTCAGAGCTATTAATATTTTGTTTTACAACAACTATCTGCCTCGGTGTCATCAAACACCTTCCTCTGTATGATATGCAGAGGAAAGCCTCACATTCGACACCATCTAGAAAGCTCCTTTGGATGTTCTTTACAAGCAGAACAAGTGCTGCAGATGTGCATTATCTTATTCTGAGTGTTTGGCAGTAGATAATGCTGAGTTTAGTTTGGAATGGCTGACATGAAGACTAGGTTTAAAATCGAGGAGCATCTGCTGGCTGGTTGTGCAGATCTGTTACCATGTTCTGTTTGTGAATGCAGAGATGCACTTCCAGAAAAGGGAGATGGGACTTGGGCTTAGCATTGTTATTGGTGGCTTTAATGATAGGAGGAATACTGTTGATATAGCAGATTAATTCTGCCAGTTTTCTACTTTCTGTATTCTCTACTAGAAATGTATCATCATTGTATCTTAGCCATAAGGGGTCCGATATTGGAAAAAGCAAGTATAAGGTCCTCTAGCTTGCCCATGAGAATGTTTGCAGAACCTGAGCCATTTAGGCACCAATAGAAGTGACATGTATGGGCAAATGGCATTAGCCATTCAAAGTAAAGTTGTTGCATTTAAGGATAAGCCTTGTTAAATTGGTAAGCACCTTGGTTGATGGCTGTCTGGGAGATCTTTTCTTACGAGCTCCAGTTAAACCTGAAAGACCATCTGCTTAATTTGTACTGGTGTAAGGAGTTGTAAGATACACTGTAGCAAGAAGAGTGTCAGTATGAAAAGTTTTAGCTGTGCACTCACGTTTTAGAATTGCATTAAATTGTAAGATTTGATTTGTGTGGTACAATGATTGGAGATGGTTCATTGCATAAAAACTCCTAGTTCTACAAATCAGGTCTAAAATCAGATTTATCTAAGAATAATCCCTTCGTCCATTGATGCATGATGCCTGCTTTTTCAGTCTCCCATTAACGAAATATGCACTTAAGTGACCTTGTTTAATGGAGATAATTGTTCTTGTAGAACAAATGATCGATTGAGCAACAGGTCCATTCAGGGAGAGGTTAGATGATTCTGATGGGGGAAACAGGGCATGCTGTTAATTTAAGAAGATATTACTAGCAACCCTCCGTTAATTAGAGCAGGGTAAGCACGCAGTGTAAACAGAGGAGAAAGGGCAGACTTCTGTTTCCAGTGTTCTGCAGGAGGCCCCATTGAAGTTTGAGAGGGAAAGTAAAGGCCTTCGGAGAACAGAGACAGGCAGAGAGAGCTAATGTGATCTGAGTTTTGGACAATTTGCCATTTTTGAAATCCCGGCCTGCTGTGCAGGGGTGGAATAGTCAGTTGGTTGGCTCTGGTAAGTTTTAGTTAGCAATGCAAATGACCTCAATAATTACAGGGCTTAATAGCACATTATTAAGCATCATTACATACCCAAACGAAGACACAATACTGTATCCAAAAAATGTCTTCATTTTTGTGAAATTTACAAATTATATGGCAAATTATTTGACAAGTCCCGTAAATCCATGCTCATGTGGTAAACACAGAATCTCATAAATCAACTGGCCCTCCCAACTGTCCAATATTTTTCATCAATTTATTACTGAAAGTTCTACAAAACCTAAACAATTTGATTCCAATCAGTGTCTGTTGTTAACTGAATGGTCAAGATAACAGCTCTTTTAAAGTTAATTGCCCTAAACTAAATGTTTAATATAAAAATGCATACCTGGGAGCATGTGTGAAGTTGTCATATATCGCCATCTGACAATTATGAGGCACGCAGTGCATTATGTAGCACAGGTGTCAAATTCATATTTATGAAAATGAAGCTGTCATATTGCATTATTTCTAGGCCCAGGCATAATGTACTGGCATAATCTGAGTCATTTTGATAATTCCATGTTACTCTATGATGTGGATTACAGATAAAAATGTAATTATGCCTGCTCACATAATTAAGAGTAATTTGGGGGAAAGAAATCCTACCGCAACAGCACATTTAGCAGTAGCGAGCTGCCGCTAGGTGTTTGTTTTCTGCTACATTAAGCATTATTTCTTAACGCAAAATGTGTTTTTGTATTTATTTTGGACTTGACGGTTCATTTTGCACTAAGAAAATAGCACTAGATGCCAGGACTAAACTAGCGGGGGGGGGGACAATTCTACTCCAACAGCACATTTAGCTCTATGTCTTAGAGCAAAATGTGGTCTTGCGCCCATTTTGTAAGCGAGGGGGGCATTTTGTAATAAGAAAATAGTGCTAAATGCCAGGGTTCAGTTGGGTGAAAATCCTACACCAAGAGCACATTTAGCGAGTGAGAGCGACTGCTCGCACTTGTTATTCATGTTCTGTTGCATTCAGCACTGTTTGTTAGCGCAAAGTGCATTCTTGAGCCCATTTTGGACGCGAGTGAGCATTTTTGCATTAAGAAATAGCACTAAATATAGAATTACTCTTCTCACGTATTTATTCATAATCTCGAAGGATTTTTAGGAAATGCTGTGTGATTACCCTACAATAAATTACACAAGTTACGCCCACCCCTAATCATCTCAGTGGCCTTGATTATAGTTAGCTATGAAACTTTGACTCCCATTAATGTACTGCTTATGACCTCATACCTCATGCAACTGAAGACACCTTCAAAAAATATAGCTAATTAATCCACAGGTGCCACATTACCTTCCCATTGACATTATCTAATGCAGATCCCTGTTCTTTTAGACATCTGCTGGGTGGGATGAGTCTGTTCAGCAAAGCACAAATTGTTTTTAATGATCGCTTTACTTGTGAAAACTTCAAAACTCCTTCTACCAGCACACTACAAGCTTTTGCAGTTACCACTGAGGCTATAAGTAAGAATCCACTGAAGAAAAACTACAAAAACGTATCCAGTTAAAGTAGCATGCTTCGATGTATGTCCAAACATCCGATTTGCCCTTAATCTGATTTACTGACCAAATTGCTATCATGCTATCACCCTCATGATGTGTAGGAACATAAAGGTGCTTGATAGAAAGTAATGCATTTGAGAGACGCAACTTGTCAGGGACATACAGAGGAAAAGAGCGCCTTTTTTTGCAATGCAATCTAAAGAAATATGGTCTATGTAAACATGCTAATTCAAAGACGTGTAGTTATAAATATACATTAACAATCTATTACACAGTACAAAGGTCAAAGTTTATGTTACTACTACATATATTAACAACTAAAGAGTGAGGGAAAATTCACTCTTCGTCCCCCTGACGAATATACTAACTAACAACAAAAGAGCGAAAAAAGAAGAAAATCGCTAGGGCAGCACGAGGAGAAACCTCTTTATTTAAAAGAACCCTCACTCACCAACCTAGTTGGTGACATGCTTCATCATTGGGTTCCCACTAGAGGGACCGAGTGTCCCCCCGGTGTGCTACGACGCCTGGAATTCCAGCGGAGCGGGTTTTTGGAGGGGTAGTGTAAGTGTGCGGTATACGCACGCTAAGGCGTATCCTACCCTATGGGGAGTGTGCATAAGGTAAAACTCCATAGGGTAGGATACGCCTTAGCGTGCGTATACCGCCATGGAGTGTCTGGTCCTGAAGAATGCTTAGCTAACAGTGCATCCATAAGCAGAAACATGTTGACCAACTTTCACGTTTAAATCGGACTCTCCTGGTTTACCTAACTAGCCAGCTTGTGTCCGTCTCACTGGTTTTAAACGATCACTGGTTCTCCACCATTAAAAATTATCTTGGGAAATAACCAGTGATCTTTTATTTTGCACATCCCGCACACTTACACTACCCCTCCAAAAACCCGCTCCGCTGGAATTCCAGGCGTCGTAGCACACCGGGGGGACACTCAGTCCCTCTGGTGGGAACCCAATGATGAAGCATGTCACCAACTAGGTTGGTGAGTGAGGGTTCTTTTAAATAAAGAGGTTTCTCCTCGTGCTGCCCTAGCGATTTTCTTCTTTTTTCGCTCTTTTGTTGTTAGTTAGTATGTTACTACTACAGCACAACTAAACTGAGAAACCGCTGTTTATTTCTGTCAAGTATTCCTTGTGGACTTCCGGTTACCGAGGGAAGTGACTGGTCCCATGCTTAGGCATTTTGTTTCATTGCATGGATTTACCATTTCTGCTCTGGTTCTGTTTCAACACCTTTGTTTATGGCATCTTCACGCGAAAAACCAGCATGGCACAAATCGCAAATAAACTTCTCGATGGTTCTGTGCTTTGCTAAGGAAGGGGAGGTCCATCGTGACCCTTTGGAGTCTTCGTCTCTCACGAGACATGGTCCCCTCCGCAAAGAAACAAATAGCAACAAATGCAATATTGCTGTCCAACGAGCAGTGTGTATATTTTATTTATCTGTGTCCACCCGCTCACAGGCAGGCAACACATAATAGTTTGTTAGTGATGAAAGCATCTTTAAAACAACTAACATTGATATAGGAGAAACAAACAAGAATATGAACATAACTACATTTTAACAATAGTTTTAGGGGGAGAGAGCCACAATAACCTAAAACCGCAATAAGGTGGAAATCGACAAGCATTGACCAAAATCTCAAGATGGCCCTAATTTTGTAAATAAATAATGGCGTTATAATTTGCTCTTTCAATGATTTCTTCTTATCAATAATGTGCATTAATGTTGACTCTGATAATTGAGATTTCATCTTGCAGGATTATGCGTTAGGTACTTATATAGCACTTTACACAATTGTTTATCACTTAGATAAATTATCAACACATGGGAGGCAACTTGAAATGCCAGCGCTCATTTTTAATTATTTCTTAAGATAATGGTTATTAGTTTACATCTGAGAAATTGAATCAATGGGAGTTAAATTGCATTAATAGGATTATATAATTCATTAGTGCTATTTATAAACAAGTACTGAAAATTGTTTTCAAGTGTAATAGCCAGCGCGATAAATTGTGTAGCTATCTGATAAGCAGATGTGCGTGGTCGTCTGTAATTACTTTAAATGGGATATGTCTGAAACCTAGGGATATAAGTAATATCTGTTCCAAGTCCAATAAGCACACATATCAAAGTGTAGGAGTATAATGATGAACTTAAGGGAATCAAACATTTCATTTAGATTGTTAGGGTTAATTGTGCAAGGCTAACTGCACATAATATTTTAGTTGTTCACAGAAATGGAGCCTCTTGCTGGAGAAATCTGCAGTTTGACTCCTCTGCATTTATGTCTATTTTTTGGGGAATACCAAATTCTAATTTTCAGTTTTAAAATTATTAAACATACAAGCATTCTGTTTAATGGTTAAAAGGTACTTTGATCCAAGAAGCATCTATGCCTGTTTTTAATTTAAAATTCTTTCTTGATTTTTCATTCAGTGGATTACGTATGTAAGCAGAATGAAGTGGAACAGGCAGCAATATATCCTAGTTATAAGTGATTTCTAACTGTTCCACGAGTGATGTTTCCCTGGGTAAGAATTGTGTTACCTTTTTAGACAACCAAATGGACAGCCATTATTGATTGAGCTCTGTTGTGATTTGAGGTAATTTGCCCTATTTTACAGTGGCTTTGAAGGTCTGTCGAGTAGTTGGTACCTAGATATTTCTGACCTCGCCTGAATGAAATTGCCAAGCTGAAAGATAAAGAAGACATTTAGTAGGACTCTCTAAAAAAAGAGCATTCTACATGCCCAAATCTACTGCCTGGCCAACCAATCGATTTCCTCCCTTGACCTTCACCCTGAAAAAAATGTTTCCGATCCTACACATTGTTTCCCACAGATAATATTGCTCTTCCATTCACTTTACACATTTGCCATTTGGTCACTCTGAAAGCTATGAGCAGTCAGCCTCCTCCCACCTACTGCACCTCACAGAGATGGAGACTGCACTACGACAGAGCCACAGAAGTAATGGGGGAATGCCAGCCATCTCCTGCCATCCTGCACATCAGCGTAAGCATACCTGGCTCACACTCACCGTGAAACAGCATCTGAGCAGTATGAGTCACTTGAGTTCCACTCCACTCAGTTCTAAACCCTACATTCCAACACCTATGATGCTGAAACATGCGCCACTAATTTCTGTACCACACACACTCTCCAAACTGTCAACATGAACTATATTGTATACACGCCTGCTCATTTGAAACAAAGATAGTGGACGTAGGCAATATGGTGCAAAAAGAGCATTTATTTATGTGAGGGGCACCAAAGTTTTACAGACACACACCCCATGTATATACACATAAATATGTAATAAATATATTATAAATAAACACATTCATTTCTAATTTTATATACATCATGCATATAGTGTAGTTTATTTTATGAACATTTATCTATATTTATTTATTTATTTATGCATATAAACTATCGCTCTCTTTCTCTCTCTCTATATATATGTGTATGTATATATATATATATATATATATACTAAAAGAACAAAGGTTAACTGGTTAGCTAGAATTTGTGCTTCCGCCATGCATGATGTTGCTGTAAATTATGTCAGTTTAGTTATCACCACCAATGTTATTGTCATCAGGGGTGAATGCATATAGGGTGAAGTGTTGGCGCTCACCTATATCGTGATATGTAGTGGTACAACGCTGATTTTGAGTGATGCACGGGGTTTCAACCTCACATATGACATTTTTAGATTTGTGCCACATTCTTTTCCATCCACAACTGTGCATTGATATTACCGAAATGGCGAATTTGAATAAAATAAGATGGTTTTTTACAGTAATGTTATGATCGTATAAGTATGTTAGCATGGGTTTCCACATGCGTGCACTAGGAAACGTGATTGAATACAACACAATGTCAATGGTGCAGCGGGGCTGTATTATGTAAGCACACTGCAACCAGAATGGTGTTGTTCATTATATTTTTTAGCCCTGAAGTAGTCGTGGGTTAATCCCTACGCGATGAAACATGTGTTGGCTAGCTAAAAAAGAAGACAGAAAATAAAGGAAACAAGAAAATATTGATTGTGTCTTGAATTACCTACAATTGTGGGGTTTTGTATTAGAGTGTGTGCTCAGGGACTTGGTTTAACAAATGTTATTAATGACGTCACAGAACATGTAGTGAGTGTTGCAATATGTGAAGTCACAAGCAGTGTCCTCAGGGACAACCTACCATTTGGACAATTCTTGAGGTTACGTAGGAATTGTTCAAAGAAAGAGGATTATTTTGAGGAATCCTCTGATTTGATATCCCGCCTTACAGAGAGAGGTTACCCCATGAGGCTACTGAAGAAAGCACGCAAGCGTGCATGGTTTAACCATAGAGAGTTCCTCCTTGAACCTAAACCTAAAAATGTTGATCAACAAGAACGCTTAGTTTGTGTAACCACCTTTTCCACCAAAAGCAACACGATCAAGAAGATCATTAATCGACATTGGCATTTGGTGGCAGACGAATTATGTATGATGACACCACCACTGCATGCGTTTAGAAAAGGCAAAAATGTGAGGGATCACGTTGTCAGGTCACTGCTACCTATCACAGATGGGGCCCAACAGTCTACCCTATGGGGCAACCCTCCAGTGAAAGGACACCACAAATGTGGATCATGCAAGGCATGCCCTATGACAAGGGAAATCAAACAATTCACGCATAATAACCAGACTCACACTTTGCAAGATCACAGTAACTGTAACTCCACTGGAGTGATTTACGCTAGAACATGCACCTGTGACTCTATGTATATCGGCCAAACGATACAGAAAATTAAGACACGCATTCTGCAACATTGCAGCCATATACGCTGCCAAGTACAGGGTGCACCTTTGGTGGACCATTTCACCACCTTTGGGCATTCATCAGAAAGTTTAAGATGGTGGGTAATAGAAAAAGTGAGACCCAATCCCAGGGGAGGAGATTTTTGTAACATCTTGAATACCCGCGAATGCAGATGGATACATTTATTTGACACTGTAGCAAGGGGCCTCAATGAGTATGAGAAGATCAGCAAACAGGTATCAATCCTTAACAATGGCTAACACTATCGCCCTACATACCACATAGACCTTGGGTTGAGGTTTTACATCTTTAGGCCTCTAGGCTGTGAGCTCTGAAAATATGCCCTGCTCCATCCTCATTGACCCTATGCACAAGCTGACAGGTGTCTGTCACCTTGACCCTCTCCTTATCCATTAGACATAATCAAGTTTCTTTGGCTGTTTCAACTATATGTATATTAATGTAACAAGGAACCTGTATTCCATGATATGTCGAGGCTGTACACTTAATTGTATGCGCACATTGTAACAACAGACTTTAAGAAATGTTGTTTTCTAATGATGATCACGTCTCGTGCCAATATCCAAGTGGGTAACAATGTGGTATCATGGATCTCTTATAAAACGCAATATATGTTATTGTCCATGTCTTCCAGAATGTATTGTAAATATTGTAAATATTGTGCGTGTGGATTAATGAACACTGAACCTGATTTGTTTGTCCAGTTATGTCCATATTTACACTGAACCGGGTCGGGTTGTTCATATTTATGTAAATATACTATGTAATCTCTAGAATATCCCTGTATTGTAAATAATATGTTTTTAATTCACGATTGGTCTCACCGGAATTATTCCGTCCCCACTCATTTTGGGCTTAGAGTCTTTTTTCCATCTCTAGTGGCATGTTCACCGGCCTCTCGATCAGCGTGAGACTCACGCAGCCGGCAGGTTTCCTTGAACATTCTCGCGGCTCTTCTTATAGCTCCGTGTATCTCGGGCTCATTCCTACTTTAGAGCCGCCCGAGTGAGGAGTCGCCATAAGACAATTAAGGTGAATTCGTTCAGCTGGCAGGTGCGTTCGCACCCGATGTTAATTTCACAACGCCTGCACACTATCCTGACCCTTATATTCTGTAATTTCAGTTGCAGACCAAATAATTGTGTGTCGATTCAATCAGCCTACACTGCCCTACCTAATACGGGTAAGTGTTATGCATATTCTTTCAGTGTAATTCTTCGACAGACCCTTAGACCCTGGTAAGATAAAGCCGTTTTGCTTTCAGATTAATACTGATGCAAATTGAAGAATAGAAACTACAGGAAGCCATACCCTTCACACCGCATACCACAGCGGGTGAGCCTTATTTCGATTATTTTTGAATATTTAAATTTTACTTTTTAGTCATCCTATTCAGTACAATGACTTATGTGCATTACCTTTCCATCCTTACCCAGGTGGTTATCACGGGAGCAGCGCACACCATGATCAGGTTGGTTAACAACATGGCTACTAATTCTACTAATTATATAATGGCAATATTATGGGCCAATCTGTAACACGGTTCCTTAATCTTTAATCATTTAGGTTGCCTATCCCTGTCCTGAAGAAGACCCGCAGGCCGAGGCTTACAATTACCTCTGCGCCCCAAGTCGGGTCAAAACGTCGACGCCCTTACCCCCAGCTAGGCCTGGACCAAAAGCCCCCTCATCTTAACGTGCTAATAATGTGCAAATAATGATATCTTTCTTAAATAATGAAATAAATTATCTTGAAAAGAGATTGGGGCATATTAGCAAGACCGGCGATAAAATTATCGCCGTTTTAGCGGCAGGAAACTGCCGCTAAAACGGCGATAATGGGCTTGCTAATATGCGTTATAGAATTCCAATAGAAGCCCAGGTTAGATGTCCTGCACATCTAACCTGGGCTTCTATTGAATTCTATAACGCATATTAGCAAGCCCATTATCGCCGTTTTAGCGGCAGTTTCCTGCCGCTAAAACGGCGATAATTTTATCGCCGGTCTTGCTAATATGCCCCATTGTTTTTACGATTCGCTTGGCCAGGCCTTCATTAATTGATAAAATTGTTATCAGTCTGTCTAGAATTTTGTAAATTTTTGTTTCACGATTACCTTGGGAACTCTTTCCCCTCCTTACCTCAATTTTTCTTCTTATATTGAGCACCCTCTTCTGCACGTTCAAGATTGAGCAACCTTTCCTTTCCCTTATCCTTTCTAAAATACAGTATAACATTTATTGGGATTGAAATTATGATTAAATAAATACATGTTGTTTTACAATCCAGTGGTTGTTGCACATTATATTTTCAACTACACATGGAACTTAGGGGCATATTAGCAAGACCCACGTTAAAATTATCGCTGTTTTAGCGGCAGGAAACTGCCGCTAAAACGGCGATAATGGGCTTGCTAATATGCGTTATGGAATTCCAATAGAAGCCCAGGTTAGATGTGCAGGACATCTAACCTGGGCTTCTATTGGAATTCCATAACGCATATTAGCAAGCCCATTATCGCCGTTTTAGCGGCAGTTTCCTGCCGCTAAAACGGCGATAATTTTAACGTGGGTCTTGCTAATATGCCCCCAAGTTTACCGTGAGCTGACGTTACGCATGCTTAAAAAGATCCAAATAAGTGATTGTTGTTTGATTTAACCAATCGTCGAAAAGGAAGGTCGAGGACCATTGTTTCTAGTATCCACCCGCTCACAGGCAGGCAACACATAATAGTTTGTTAGTGATGAAAGCATCTTTAAAACAACTAACATTGATATAGGGGAAACAAACAAGAATATGAACATAACTACATTTTAACAATAGTTATTAGGGGGAGAGAGCCACAATAACCTAAAACCGCAATAAGGTGGAAATCGACAAGCATTGACCAAAATCTCAAGATGCCCATATTTTTGTAAATAAATAATGGCGTTATAATTTGCTCTTTCAAAGATTTCTTCTTATCCTTAATGTGCATTAATGTCGACTCTGATAACTAAGATTTCATCTTGCAGGATTATGCGTTAGGTACTTATATAGCATTTTACACAATTGTGTATCACTTAGATAAATTATCAACACATGGGAGGCAACTTGAAATGCCAGCGCTCATTTTTAATTATTTCTTAAGATAATGGGTATTAGTTTACATCTGATAAATTGAATCAATGGGAGTTAAATTGCATTAATAGGATTATATAATACATTAGTGCTATTTATAAACAAGTACTGAAAATTGTTTTCAAGTGTAATAGCCAGTGCGATAAATTGTGTAGCTATCTGATAAGCAGATGTGCGTGGTCGTCTGTAATTACTTTAAATGGGATATGTCTGAAACCTAGGGATATGTAATATCTGTTCCAAGTCCAATAAGCGCACATATCAAAGTGTAGGAGTATAATGATGAACTTAAGGGAATCAAACATTTCATTTAGATTGTTAGGGTTAATTGTGCAAGGCTAACTGCACATAATATTTTAGTTGTTCACAGAAATGGAGCCTCTTGCTGGAGAAATCTGCAGTGTGACTCCTCTGCATTTATGTCTATTTTTTGGGGAATACCAAATTCTAATTTTCAGTTTTAAAATTATTAAACATACAAGCATTCTGTTTAATGGTTAAAAGGTACTTTGATCCAAGAAGCATCTATGCCTGTTTTTTAATTAAAAATTCTTTCTTGATATTTCATTCAGTGGATTACGTATGTAAGCAGAATGAAGTGGCAGCAAGGGAAGCAGATATTTTTACCCCATCACCTAAAGGGGGCACTAGTCTCCCGCCAGACTAGATGTGGGAAAGAGCAGAAGGAAAAGGTACTGGACATGTCTAAGAAAATATATCCTAGACATAAGTGATTGCTAAATGTTCCACGAGTGATGTTTCCCTGGGTAAGAATTGTGTTACCTTTTTAGACAACCAAATGGACAGCCATTATTGATTGAGCTCTGTTGTGAGGTGAGGTAATTTGCCCTATTTTACAGTAGCTTTGAAGGTCTGTCGAGTAGTTGGTCCCTAGATATTTGTGACCTCGCCTGAATGAAATTGGCAAGCTGAAAGATAAAGAAGACATTTAGTAGGACTCTCTAAAAAAAGAGCATTCTACATGCCCAAATCTACTGCCTGGCCAACAAATCGATTTCCTCCCTTGACCTTCACCCTAAAAAAAATGTTTCCGATCCTACACATTGTTTCCCACAGATAATATTGCTCTTCCATTCACTTTACACATTTGCCATTTGGTCACTCTGAAAGCTAAGAGCAGTCAGCCTCCTCCCACCTACTGCACCTCACAGAGATGGCGACTGCACTACGACAGAGCCACAGAAGTAATGGGGGAATGCCAGCACTCTCCTGCCATCCTGCACATCAGCGTAAGCATACCTGGACCACACTCACCGTGAAGCAGCATCTGAGCAGTATGAGTCCTTGAGTTCCACTCCACTCAGTTCTAAACCCTACATTCCAACACCCATGACGCTGAGACATGCTCCACTAATTTCTGTACCACACACACTCTCCGAAGTGTCAACATGAACTATATTGTATACATGCCTGCTCATTTGAAACAAAGATAGTGGACGTAGGCAATATGGTGCAAAAAGAGCATTTATTTATGTGAGGGGCACCAAAGTTTTACAGACACACACCCCATGTATATACACGTAAATATGTAATAAATATATTATAAATAAACACATTCATTTCTAATTTTATATACATCATGTATATAGTGTAGTTTATTTTATGAACATTTATCTATATATATATATTTTTTTATGCATATAAACAATCTCTCTCTTTCTCTCTCTCTCTCTCTTTCTCTCTCTCTCTCTATATATATATATATATATATATATATATATATATATATATATATATATATATATATATATGCTAAAAGAACAAAGGTTAACTGGTTAGCTAGAACTTGTGCTTCCGCCATGCATAATGTTGCTGTAAATTATGTCAGTTTAGTTATCACCACCACCAATGTTATTGTCATCAGGGGTGAATGCATATAGGGTGAAGTGTTGGCGCTCACCTATATCGTGATATGTAGTGGTACAACGCTGATTTTGAGTGATGCACGGGGTCTCAACCTCACATATGACATTTTTAGATTTGTGCCACATTCTTTTTGATCCACAACTGTGCATTGATATTACCGAAATGGCGAATTTGAATAAAATAAGATGGTTTTTTACAGTAATGTTATGATCGTATAAGTATGTTAGCATGGGTTTCCACATGCGTGCACTAGGAAACGTGATTGAAATCAACACAATGTCAATGGTGCAGCGGGGCTGTATTATGTAAGCACACTGCAACCAGAATGGTGTTGTTCATTATATCTTTCAGCCCTGAAGTAGTCGTGGGTTAATCCCTACGCGACAAAACATGTGTTGGCTAGCTAAAAAAGAAGACAGAAAATAAAGGAAACAAGAAAATATTGATTGTGTCTTGAATTACCTACAATTGGGGGGTTTTGTATTAGAGTGTGTGCTCAGGGACTTGGTTTAACAAATGTTATCAATGACGTCACAGAACATGTAGTGAGTGTTGCAATATGTGAAGCCATAAGCAGTGTATGGCGAGGACAATAATTACTACAACTATAACTGTTTAATTTCTGTGTTTTTTAGTTTAAAACATTGCCACATGTAAGACCAACCTCCATGGGACATGCTTGGTGTGGGATTGGCTGCAGGGCCTGGTCTATGGCCTCCTGCGTGAGCTACAGGGAGATAAAAAGCTCCAGGGACTTTGAACCCTGCACCTGGCCTCTGTTGGAGTACTAATCCCCTAAGCGGTGCCCCCCTGCCCTGGACCCTTGGAAGTGGTGTTAGAGGTTCTAGTCCTGCCTAGCCCTAAAAGTTGGGACTTACAAACATTTTCACCCAAAAGTGTCAGGAGAACCGTCAGAAGACTGAGACGGACCTGCCAGATGATCCGCCCAAGGGGCATTGGCGGTCAGCTTGACTCCGCAATAGCTCCCACTACGTTTTCCTCCGCAGCAACAAATCCTGTTCAGCGAAACCTCCTGATGATGGTATCCGACCTCATGGAGACCTCTTTGGCTACAGCTTGCAGCTTCATCTCCTCAGAGGTTTTCGACTTCCAAAAACTTGTTTAAGTCCGAAGGTAACATTTTTTACTGAGCTCAACAGTGACAGCCTCCCACTCAACGATGGGGACCCCGTCGGCCTGGAAATCCAGCTTTCCCGCCCGAGCTTTTTCCCGCCATGTTCGAAAGCTTAGATTAAACTTTTTCCAGCAACTCCCCAACGACAACAATGCCTCCTTGGACACAGCCTACTGTCTTGTCTGGTGAGCTCTACCTTCTCTGGAACTTTTCTTCAAATTATTTTCTAAGTCCAAAGGTAAACCTCCTAGTCATCCTTAACTTTTGACTTTGTCCTGGTGATGGAGCAAGGACTCACAAATGAGACTTGCTCATATGTAATCTCCTCATAGTATTAACCTATTAAATTTGTATTGTCTCTATTAATCCTTACATACACTACACGAATAGTAAGGATGCTTGCCTATGTGTTTAACTAACGAATAACGCTTGTCTATAATCTAAAATGGCCGCTAAAGCGCGGGAACCTTACTGCGCATGTCTCATCCATATCACATGGTGTGACGTCTCTTCTTGCTTGGTGGGAAATTTCTACTTCTGCGCAGTGTGCATTAAAATGGCTGCTTGATGTTTTCACATGCTTCAGCTTGCTCTCATGTCATTATTTAACTGTCGTTTCTCTAACGCTACTAATGCGGGATAGAATTTATAATTAAATGGGAATAGAGTAGAAAGAGTGGGCATACAGTGAAACATTTTATTTGTGATTTTAATGTTTTCTTCTTTGACTTTTATTAGTTCGTAAACTTGGGCCTGGGTTTGGTGAACTGAAATCTCGTGTGACAAAGATTCTGCACATGCGCCCTGAGAGGCTGACGAGAAAGGAAGAGATGAAGTCAACTTGGACATCATCCAAGGCCATGACCTGTTGGCCGACACCACTACATACCAAGATGTTCTCGTCGAAAAGAAACATTTTATATGAATAAATTGTAAATTTTGTCATGAGACGGGTGGGAAATAAAGCAGATGTATTAAATTGAAGGGGCGGTAGTTTAAAAACAATAGGCTTCAGAAATACAGGACAAATCAATATGGTGTGAGAATCCACCCCCTGTCCCTGTCCAATCAGAAGTAGTGGTCCCATATTTTAGCAACATTAAGGGGAGGTACATGGGCGGAGAAGGGTATAATAGATATAGAATTAGCTAATTAGTTAGCTCTTAGCTCCAGATTGCAGACTGAATCGCTGTCCAGAGAGGTCCTGAGGAGGGGGCGGCGGAGTCCATTAGAAGGAAGGCAGAGGAGAATCGAGGAGAAGTCGAGTATCAGAGAGGGGAACGACGCATGCGTCATTGTAGAGAGGTCACCGGTCCTGTCCTGATCCTGGAAGAAGTCTTTGCTCTTCATCCTTCCTGGGTCCTAATCTTTCCAACTCCTTGGCCCAGGGGTTTGGTTCTCGCACTTAGGTAAATATAATGCAACCTTTAGTTGCGCTGCTGTCTCTATCCTCTCCTTTTCTGAGGGACCGTCATTGAATTAGCAATAGTTATTCTATGCTTCATCTTGGGTATTACGATTAAGTACCGTGTGGATCTGTATTTTACTCTGCTAAATCTTTAGATAAACATTTTAAATCTTCCTGACTCAGTGGTTATTTCAGGATTATGTACTATAATGAATGTCACTCATTTTAAATTTCCAAATTAGCAAAGGATTCATTGGTAAGTCATTACTCTTCATTCAGAAGGTAATTGGTAGCAGGGATTTTGATAAAGAGTAACAACTGATAAAACCCAGCGTAAGTATTAGCGTAGTATGAATGTATGGGCCCAAGTGAGTATCTGGTGTATGAATGCTGTTTGCTAATATCGCGCTGGATCAGTTTTCTGGTAATCAGAGGATGGTTACTCTTTGTTAATTGGGTAATGAGAATTTTATTTTTATGAACTGACAACCGTGTATTCAAAAAAGAAAAACTGAATGTGGCAAGGCTCGTTGTGCAAATTTATCAATATTCCCCACAGTCAAATACAAAAGATCTCAAGTTGTGTGCTCAAAGGAAGAGGGCAGCCACTAGTACCCACACATATGGACTAGATAAATCCAGTCCTGCAACAGAAACAGGTTATCCTGAGCACCACTATGTGTGTGTTAAAGAATTATAGTCCAATTCGTCTTCTTTCCAATCAGATGTTTATTTTCAAGATGCTTTCTTCAGCGGTCACAATAAATCCCCTTCTGGCATGTTACAATGTTCTTCAAATAGCCAACACGTGTTTCGTCAGACACGATGCGTTTGCATCTCTGACTTCATCAGGGCTATAAACAAATAGACAACATAAGTCTACGTCTCATATCGGAAATTTGATAGGATCACCTTCACCATATCACCCTTGTGCTAGGAGATCTCCAAATAATTATCGTGATCCTAACTACTTCAATATGTGTGCCACATTGGAGAATTCATCTTTGTACATATACAAATGAAAGAGGGAATCTATTAAAACGCAACACATTATATACATTTTGCAGTAATTACATGTGCACCAAATCACAAGAAAGTATCACCATTTTGATGCTTCTGCTTTCTTTAACCTTTCAAGACGTATAAACTTCTGTTTCAATCCCTCCTTCACTTTAGTGTTACCCTGGGTTACTGCTTTATTAATAGTAACCCCAGCACTCAAATCCTTAAATAAATCCTCAGCTACCTTGTCTCTATCTCTTCTCAGACTCATCATGAAATTCTATCTTATTTATCCTGGTTTTCTCTGGGATACAGATGCTGCAAGCCTTAATTTACAGAAAAGAAAAACTGAATGTGGCAAGGCTCGTTGCGCAAATTTATCAATATTCCCCACAGTCAAATACAAAAGATCTCAAGTTGTGTGCTCAAAGGAAGAGGGCAGCCACTAGTACCCACACATATGGACTAGATAAATCCAGTCCTGCAACAGAAACAGGTTATCCTGAGCACCACTATGTGTGTGTTAAAGAATTATAGTCCAATTCGTCTTCTTTCCAATCCGATGTTTATTTTCAAGATGCTTTCTTCAGCGGTCACAATAAATCCCCTTCTGGCATGTTACAATGTTCTTCAAATAGCCAACACGTGTTTCGTCAGACACGATGCGTTTGCATCTCTGACTTCATCAGGGCTATAAACAAATAGACAACATAAGTCTACGTCTCATATCGGAAATTTGATAGGATCACCTTCACAATATCACCCTTGTGCTAGGAGATCTCCAAATAATTATCGTGATCCTAACTACTTCAATATGTGTGCCACATTGGAGAATTCATCTTTGTACATATACAAATGAAAGAGGGAATCTATTAAAACACAACACATTATATACATTTTGCAGTAATTACATGTGCACCAAATCACAAGAAAGTATCACCATTTCGATGCTTCTGCTTTCTTTAACCTTTCAAGACGTATAAACTTCTGTTTCAATCCCTCCTTCACTTTAGTGTTACCCTGGGTTACTGCTTTATTAATAGTAACCCCAGCACTCAAATCCTTAAATAAATCCTCAGCTACCTTGTCTCTATCTCTTCTCAGACTCATCATGAAATTCTATCTTATTTATCCTGGTTTTCTCTGGGATACAGATGCTGCAAGCCTTAATTTACAGAAAAGAAAAACTGAATGTGGCAAGGCTCGTTGCGCAAATTTATCAATATTCCCCACAGTCAAATACAAAAGATCTCAAGTTGTGTGCTCAAAGGAAGAGGGCAGCCACTAGTACCCACACATATGGAATAGATAAATCCAGTCCTGCAACAGAAACAGGTTATCCTGAGCACCACTATGTGTGTGTTAAAGAATTATAGTCCAATTCATCTTCTTTCCAATCCGATGTTTATTTTCAAGATGCTTTCTTCAGCGGTCACAATAAATCCCCTTCTGACATGTTACAATGTTCTTCAAATAGCCAACACGTGTTTCATCAGACACGATGCGTTTGCATCTCTGACTTCATCAGGGCTATAAACAAATAGACAACATAAGTCTACGTCTCATATCGGAAATTTGATAGAATCACCTTCACCATATCACCCTTGTGCTAGGAGATCTCCAAATAATTATCGTGATCCTAACTACTTGAATATGTGTGCCACATTGGAGAATTCATATTTGTACATATACAAATGAAAGAGGGAATCTATTAAAACGCAACACATTATATACATTTTGCAGTAATTACATGTGCACCAAATCACAAGAAAGTATCACCATTTTGATGCTTCTGCTTTCTTTAACCTTTCAAGACGTATAAATTTCTGTTTCAATCCCTCCTTCACTTTAGTGTTACCCTGGGTTACTGCTTTATTAATAGTAACCTCAGCACTCAAATCCTTAAATAAATCCTCAGCTACCTTGTCTCTATCTCTTCTCAGACTCATCATGAAATTCTATCTTATTTATCATGGTTTTCTCTGGGATACAGATGCTGCAAGCCTTAATTTACAGAAAAGAAAAACTGAATGTGGCAAGGCTCGTTGCGCAAATTTATCAATATTCCCCACAGTCAAATACAAAAGATCTCAAGTTGTGTGCTCAAAGGAAGAGGGCAGCCACTAGTACCCACACATATGGACTAGATAAATCCAGGGGATTTATTGTGACCGCTGAAGAAAGCATCTTGAAAATAAACATCGGGTTGGAAAGAAGACGAATTGGACTATAATTCTTTAACACACACATAGTGGTGCTCAGGATAACCTGTTTCTGTTGCAGGACTGGATTTATCTAGTCCATATGTGTGGGTACTAGTGGCTGCCCTCTTCCTTTGAGCACACAACTTGAGATCTTTTGTATTTGACTGTGGGGAATATTGATAAATTTGCGCAACGAGCCTTGCCACATTCAGTTTTTCTTTTCTGTAAATTAAGGCTTGCAGCATCTGTATCCCAGAGAAACCAGGATAAATAAGATAGAATTTCATGATGAGTCTGAGAAGAGATAGAGACAAGGTAGCTGAGGATTTATTTAAGGATTTGAGTGCTGGGGTTACTATTAATAAAGCAGTAACTCAGGGTAACACTAAAGTGAAGGAGGGATTGAAACAGAAGTTTATACGTCTTGAAAGGTTAAAGAAAGCAGAAGCATCAAAATGGTGATACTTTCTTGTGATTTGGTGCACATGTAATTACTGCAAAATGTATATAATGTGTTGCGTTTTAATAGATTCCCTCTTTCATTTGTATATGTCAAAGATGAATTCTCAAATGTGGCACACATATTGAAGTAGTTAGGATCACGATAATTATTTGGAGATCTCCTAGCACAAGGGTGATATGGTGAAGGTGATCCTATCAAATTTCCGATATGAGACGTAGACTTATGTTGTCTATTTGTTTATAGCCCTGATGAAGTCAGAGATGCAAACGCATCGTGTCTGACGAAACACGTGTTGGCTATTTGAAGAACATTGTAACATGCCAGAAGGGGATTTATTGTGACCGCTGAAGAAAGCATCTTGAAAATAAACATCAGATTGGAAAGAAGACGAATTGGACTATAATTCTTTAACACACACATAGTGGTGCTCAGGATAACCTGTTTCAACCGTGTATTCAAAGTTCGTTTATGTTGTCCAGAATCCCCGGGGAAAATTGAATAGCGGATGGTAAGTGGAAGCCATACTGCAGTGAGGTTATCTGTCAGGCAGAAAAAGTACTGAAAAGTTAAGTAGGACTATCAGTACTGGTTAGGGAATCTATGCGTATGAGTAATAGCAAAAGAGTACGCTGGTGAAAATTTGATGTTATATCACCTAGAAAGGGTAACATTGAAGAAGTAACAGGTACTTCTGGAGCTTGTGTGAAGAGTAAACGGAAGGGTTTTACTCGTAGTGTATGTTTAGTAAACGGAAAGGTTTTACTAAGTGTGAGAGAAAACTATCTTTTCTAAATTAGAGAAACTGACACGATAGCGAATGTTTTATGTTGTTACTGAAATTTAATTAAGATTTATAGAGAAAATAAGTTTGCGTAAGATTTTGTAAAGGGAGGGTCAGCTGCCGGAGAGGGAGCTGACGTCACAAATGCCGCGCTGGGATTGGTTGAATCAGCTGGTGTGGAACGACTCTTGTAAAGGAGGGGTTGATAGTCAGGAGTAGTACTGACGTCACAGGTGCCGCGCTGGGATTGGTTGAACCATCGAGGACAGGAAAAAGCAGATTGTAAAGGAGGGGTTGACAGACAAACGTCACCAAAAGGCCGCGCAAGGATTGGCTCGGGAATAAAAGATAGCAGACACTTGATTGGTTGATACTCTAGAAGCTAAAATCTTAGTGGGTAGAGATTGCATGTTAAAACGCGATCCGACTTTAACATGAACTCGTCCGGATAGGAGATTCCTAGGTTTTGCAGAATATAATTTTATACACCGAAGATTAGATAGAATGTACGGAGAGAAGAGAAAAATGTCCTTTCTGCAAAAGATTAAGAACTATTTTAAAAAGGATAAACCAATCAAAACTAGGAAAGGAATTATCATTCCACCAGCTAAAACGCCCGCTTCATTTATGATGATGGAGAGAGGTTATCATACTTGTGTATGGATAGAGAATTGGATAGAAAACAACAAAAATGATGGAATACTAGCATTTCCCGAGAATGGTACCTTCAATGGAAGAATTCTTTAAAATTTGAGATTGAGGATGAATGACCTAGAACCCAGACCTAGATTAACTCAATACGAAGCCTTAGAGGAATGGGAAACCGAGGCATTTGAGCGTGACCGATCCAGGAGTAATAGGGGTTATCGAGGATTTTTCCCCAGATACCAACATGAGTCTAGGGACGGTCAGATGAAACAATGGAGAAGGGCAATGCTTACAGAAGGACTATATCCATTGTTAACAGCAGAGGAAAAATTAGGAAGTAAATGCACAGAAAAGACAAAACATTTAATGAGAAGTGACGATTCTGAAGACGAATTTATGGAAGAAATGCTAAGGAACCCCCCACCATATCAGGAAGGGACAAGTGGATGCACCCCAAATGCACCACCGTTAAAAACTCCATTAGTACCACAGGTAATGCATGAATTCACCCCTAGTAGAATCCTTCATGACAAAGAAAGGGAAGCCCTAGAGAAGACCAGAGCAGAATTAATACAGAAAATAACACAGATAAAAGTACATCCTGATTCATTGACCATACCTGTAACAATTGGTCCAGTGGTTCCATTCTATGGTACTCAGGGAAACTGTCCTCCACCGATACTTGCACCTACTCCTGTAAATGCTACAAAACCTGAAGCAGTAGTAATGGTTGAAGATCACTTTAGTGACAGCGAATCCACAATATCATTGATGGATTTACCCATTCGAGATTCTGTCAATATTACTCCCAAGAGAACTACACCTGGGTGTTCAAAAGATATAAGTCTAGTAACTTCATTAGGAGCGAAAAGTGCCACAATAGTCACCCCTGAAGATTTAGAAAGGTGGGCACAAGAATCAGATAAACAGTGCACACCTCCAAAAATAATAGACATTCATAAATTGAAAGTCGAATTAGAAGAATTAATAGCAGGAAATATAGGACTAGATCGATTAAATACCTATGATGATGAAGAATTATTATTTATGTGCAGGAGTATCACAAGAAATGTAAGATTATTCCATGAAAAATTATCCAATTTAGCACTACAGATGGGAATAGAAATAGGGAGATCAAAGGTGTTGCAGAAACCCTATAGAGCAGAATTTTCAGAAAAAGATTTAGAAAACATGAATGCCTCTGGAAGAAAATTACAAGTAAGGGAATTAATGATAGTTCTACAAAAATGGGGAGACCTAGATAGATGGAGAACTAGATGGGCCAAGAAAAAGGAAGAAGCACGATCCAGTAGATCAGCATCGGAATATGTGATGAAAGAAACAGGGAAAGCTGACCAAATGTACCCAATGCGAGAAGTTGCGGGAGGAGGATATATACATGTCCCATGGAGCAGACAGGATATTTTGTCATTTACGAATGATTTTCCAAAGTTGAGAGAAAAACCAATTGAATGGTACAAGCAGGTTGAAAGGTTTGTGAAGGTGTCAAAGGTATTGTTGAAGGACTTAGATGGTTTGTTTGACATAGTGGTTCCTGACGATTTGTGGACAGATTGTAAAATTACAGTTGATTGGCCAAGCGACGAGTATCCTAGAGATCCGAAAACAGGTGCCCGGTCAAATGATGTGATGAAAAAGTATCAGCAGGTGATAACTTACCTGAAAGGGAAAATACCACTGAAAGAAACAGATTGGGTGAAAATAGACCGAACTACACAAGAAGCTAATGAATCGGTACATTCCTACTATGAGCGTTTATTGCAGGTATTTAAACAGTATAGTGGATTTGAGGACATTGGAGACAAAAACATGAGTCAGTTTGTGTATCGATTTGTTTACGGTTTGAAGCCGGAGATTTGTCAGATGATTAAACAACACATGCTGTGTTGGCAAGGGAAACCTATCGACGAGATTTTGAAATATGCAAAATATTGTGGAGATGATATTGAGGATAGGCATAAGAAATTACAGGAGAAGGTAATGTGGGCACAGGTGAAAATGGCCGAGAAACAGGGAATTAATTTGGAAAATCCGAGTGAAAATCAAGGAAAGGATTCTGGAACGAGTGGTGATACTGGGAATGATGGAAAAGTGAGAGGACGAATGAGTAGAGAAGAAGCTAAAAAGAAATTTCCTTGTCATGGATGCGGAAAATTGGGGCATTGGAAGGATGAATGTAAAAAGATTCGGAATAATAATGGCCCAAATCAAAATTTAAATCCACAGACGCAGAATGACTCACAGCAGGGTGTAAATCCTCAGAGTCAGTTGCCACCTGCATCTATTCAGGGTAATGTAAGCAGAGCAAAGCACGGTACAGACATCGGATATCAAGGAGGAAGTGGTAAGAATGATTATATAACCTCACAATTTCTTTTACAGGACGATTTCTGTCAATACAGTTCATAACGGTGCCTAGGAGAGGGGGAGAAGGAGTGCGTACTTGGCGCATCCTTATCGGTAGATCAGTCAGGTCCATATGTTGAAGGAAATGTGAAAGGTAATGATATTACTTTTCTGTTGGATACTGGTGCTACCCGGTCTACTGTAAGAACAGCAGACATTCCAGACCTTCCTCTCTCTGGTGAAAATATCCAAGTAGTGGGAGTAGCTAATCAAAGGATTAGAACACCTCTTACCGAACCAATGGAAGTTAAAATCGGAAACTTCAGAGAAATGCATCAATTTGTAGTATGCGATTCAAGCCCAGTAAACTTATTAGGCAGGGATTTGTTGTGCAAAATGAACTGCACAATATTTTGCACACCGGATGGTGTGGCAGTTCAGACACCAGATGAAGACCATGTATATAAAATTATGATTGCAAAACAGGGTACAGAAGTCGATGAGATGTTTTCGGTATTAACAAAAGACGAGTTGCCAGAAGAATTAAAAGGTACAGTAAACCCCATAGTATGGGATTTCACAGGAAAAGAAGTAGGACTTATGGCTAAAATAGACCCAGTTAAAATTACGGTAAAAGAAGGTGCAATTTTCCCAAATACCAGACAGTACAAAATGAGTGCAGAAGTAAAAGCAGGAGTCATTGAAGAAATTAATCGAATGGTTGAGCAAAACATACTAAAAGAAGTAATGAGTAGCCCATGTAACTCACCAATCATGGGACTAAAGAAACCTAGTGGAAAATATAGGATTGTTCAGGACCTGCGAAAAATAAATAAATTAGTGGAACCATGTTGTCCTATAGTGCCAAATCCTGCAGTAATTCTATACCAAATTCCTTGGAGTGCAGGATGGTTCACAGTAATTGATCTATGTCAAGCGTTCTTTTCAATACCATTGCATCCAGATAGCCAGTATCTTTTCTCATTTAAATTTGAGAACAAAGTCTATGTATGGAATCGTGTTCCTCAGGGGTACACGGAAAGTCCTTCCATTTTCAATCAGATATTGAAAAAGTGCCTTGAGAAACTAGTGATGCCAGGAAGCTCAGTCCTAGTGCAATATATCGACGACTTATTGGTGGCATCGAACACCAGAGAGGACTGTGTTGTTGATTCCATAGCACTATTAAATCTTTTGGCCGAAGAAGGGCATAAAGTCTCACCTGAAAAATTGCAGTTTTGTACAACAGCTGTTAAATATCTGGGATACCAAATTGAGAGGGGAAAAAGAAGAATAACCTCGGAAAGAGTACAATTGATTAAGAAAATGCAAATGCCTGTAACCCAAAGAGAAGTGAGAATGTTCCTAGGGAATAGTAGGTTACTGTCGACAATGGATACTAGGATTTTCCTTGTTAGCGAAGCCCCTAATTCAAATGACAAGAAAGAAAGCAAAGGACCCAGTTGATTGGGATGATGAGAGTGCAGGAGCTTTTGTAAAATTGAGAAATGCTCTGTGCTCAGCAACAGCCCTAGGCATGCCTGATTATAAAAGAGAATTCGCATTATTCTGTCATGAAAGAGAAAATTGTGCACTTTCTGTCCTAACCCAGAGACACGGTTTAGACAGACGTCCTATAGCATATTTTTCTGCTACATTGGACCCAGTGGCAGCCGCGTTGCCAGGATGCTTAAAAGCAGTGGCAGCTACTTGTTTGAGCATTGAACAAAGTGAGTCAATTGTGATGGGACATCCTGTAAAGGTGTTTGTTCCACATGCTGTTGTGATTCTATTGACAAGAACCAGAACACAACATCTTACTCCTAGTCGGCTGACTAAATATGAAAGAATAATAATGGGTGCTGAAAATGTGACCATGGTAAGGTGTACTATAATAAATCCAGCAACCTTACTTCCAGACCCATATCATGAGAAAATTAAAGATGACGAAGAAAATGAACATTATTGTTTACAGATTACAGAGTTATGTACGAAACCTCGCCCAGATATAGAAGAACAGCCCCTCAGAAGGCCAGACAGGGAGCTATTTGTTGATGGTTCATGTCAAAGACATGAAGATGGTAAATTAACTGCTGCCTATGCGGTATGTGAATTAACTGGAATAGTCGAAGCATCCTATTTACCAGGAGTCAAATCTGCACAAGTAGCTAAATTGATTGCATTGATAAAAGCCTGCAAAATTGGGAGGAATCAAAAAGTAACTATATTTACAGATAGCCAATATGGTTACGGGGTTGTGCATGATTTTGGCCAACTATGGATGCAGCGGGATTTCCTGACTTCTTCAGGATCCCCCATTAAAAATGGACAGTTTGTAAGAGAATTGCTGGAAGCAATACAATCACCAAAAGAATTGGCTGTGGTGACGTGTGCCGCACACCAGTCAGGAGATGACTGGGTGGTAGTCGGCAACAGATATGCAGATCTGGTGGCCCAACATTGTGCCAAAAATAGATTGTCAGTCAATAAGAGGGTGGAAAGAATGGGAATCAGCTGCCAACTTATGCTGTATATGCCACCTGAAACTTGGAATGATGTAAAGAGATTACAAGATGATGTTGATGAAAATGAAAAGAATTTGTGGATGAAAGTGGGTTGTTCCCAAAGAGGAGATGATGAAGTGTGGATCAGTGCTGATGGCAGACCAGTCATGCCAGACTGTTTACTCTCACAAATGGCCAGAATGTATCATGGAGACACACACATAGGGAGAGATGCAATGATTAGGCTTTTAGACAAAACTGGTACAATCCGAAGTTCAGGGCTGTTGCAGAGAGTCTTTGCCAGAGATGTTTAACTTGCCAGATGCATAATCCAGGGAGAAAGACAATAATCGGGTTTGGGAAAATTGGAAAGGCAGAGGGTCCTTTTATAAGACTCCAGTTCGATTTCATAAAGTTACCACCATGCAGAGGGCTGAAATATGTACTAGTCATAGTGTGTCTGTTTTCAAAGTGGGTGGAGGCTTACCCTACCAGGAGAAATGATAGCATTACAGTCGCAAAACTATTGCTGCGAGAGCTCATTCCTAGGTTTGGTTTCCCAGTAACTTTGGAATCAGATAGAGGAAAACATTTTAACAGCGAAGTGATCCAAATAATCTGTGAAGCATTCCAAATTAAACAGAGACTACACTGTGCATATCGTCCAGAGGCTTCTGGAGTGGTTGAACAATTGAATGGCACTATAAAGTCAAGATTGGGAAAAATGTGTGCATCAACATCATTAGAATGGCCAGATGCATTGCCACTTGTTTTAATGGGACTCAGAAGCATACCTGACAGAAATACAGGATTGAGCCCCCATGAGATAATGATGGGAAGAGCAATGAGACAAACACATGTTCCCACAAACAAATTGCTGAATATATCTGATGATATGGTTCTGGACTATTGTAAAGGACTGGCTGACCTAGTGCGTTCTGTCTCTCACCAGGTTGGAGAAGACACAGTTTCCAGGCAGCCTGAACAGGAACATGATCTGAATCCTGGTGACTGGGTGGTAGTGAAGAATCACACCAGAGAAACGTGTCTATCACCTAGATGGGGCAGTCCTTGTCAAGTAATACTGACCACAAATACAGCAGTGAAGTGTGCAGGATTTCCTAATTGGATTCACGTAAGCCACACCAAAAGAGTACCAGATCCTGAAGAAGAAAATCCTCAGTCAGCATCAATTACTGAGGAAGCTGAAGGTTGCCCAGCTGAGGAATCTCAGGCTCGAGATTCAAGAGAAGCTGAAGAAGAACAACCAAGCACAAGTCAGGACTGGATACCGGTGGTAGAAATTCCTGAAGTTTACCACAGAACAAGAAGTCAGACAAGATTTGAGGAAATCGAAGAAGATCAGATAGGTGAAGAAGAAGCAGCTCAGGAGAACGAAGAACATACAATAAAAGAACCTGAGCAGGACCAGATAGGGAAAGGAAACTGGGCTCAAAATAACGAAGAACCAACAAATTTTGAGCAGGAACAGACAGGTTTAGAAGAATCCGGTCAGGCTGCAGAAGTACAAAGTGCAATAAGCCCTGTTCAGAACCAGTTAGATCAGGAAAATCACACAGAAGAAAAAGATCTCGAGAAAAATGAACATGAAGAAATAAATCAAGCACAAGGTCAATTATTGGAAACTCACAGTGGAGCTGCTGAAGAAAAACAAATCAGACCTGAAAAAGAGCAAGAAAGAAAAACAGTAATTGCAGAAGACGAAAAAGGGTCAGAAAGTGAAAATAAAGAGATTTCTGAAGACAAAGATAAAGAAACAGTGCAAACAAAGAAAACAAGAAAAGGAGATCATTGGCCGAGTGTCATTAAAAGAGTAAAATACCACATAACAACCAGCAGTGAAGATCCAGATCAAGTAAATGAAGTAACAAGCCAAACTGAACAACAGAATAAAACTGAGAAAAGAAGAAGTAAAAGACTGAAACTTGTGAATAACAAATTCAAGGGTCCTGATTGGACTTACATCATTCTTGAAGATTACGAAAGTTCAGAGTCAAGTGAAAGTGGTGACGAAGGAACGAGTGCAGAACTGACGTACGAGAAAGAAACAAGACCACCTTGACTACAAAAAAGAGTCATATAAAGAAAAGAGGAAAATAGATAAGAAGAGTGATCTTCCTTGTCGAAAATGCCTGACGATAGAGTTGCTGGGAGACCAAAACAGAGATGTTGTAGAAGATGCTGTGCAATATGCATATGTAGTCTAGTAATGGTGCTTATAGTATGGTTAGTCCTGATTGTAGCAGTTCCTTACCTTATGATAATGGATAAAAGAATTAATAATGAAACTAAGGAGAGGACAGCAAACATGAAGGGCAATAGAGTAGAACTAATGGCAGAAAATGAACCAGAATTTCATCATGACATAACTGATAACGACACTAGTTTAAATGTTTTCACAAAGTTATTATTTCAGTATGTAGATACCATGGAAGTTAGTAATTGTTATGTCTGTATGAAGTTACCTGAATCAGTAGCAGAAGGATTAACATATCATCACTTACCACTGACATATGGCATATCATGTAGTGTTTTGTCTAGTTTATTTTATAGAACAGGGAGACTTCAATAATATTATTCAAACATAGATGTGATATTTTCTGAGGTTCCGATTCGAAAGAGTATGAACCCAGTGCTTAGTAGTCAAGACGCACAGTTTATGGGAGAATTTTTCTTAACAATGAAATCAATAGACATAACACATGCACATAGACACAATCTAACATGTTCTCTACATGAAGAAGAAAAGATATTTCTGAATTTAGTAGAAGATAGAAGACAAGATTTCCAAAAGAAAGCTTCTGAGCATAAGGCTCATTTGCCACCTTGGGCTGAGAAAGAAGGGAGTTACACACCTGGCAAGGCTCAAGCTGCTATGGCTTTGGATTTTGTAAAGACAGGGAAAATTTGTCTACATAGGTTAAAAACTGATTATAACAATGTTTTCATCGGTACCAGTGAATGTGAATATAATTTCTTAATTCTTGGAGGATGGGGAATCAAAGGAGGAACAGATTCAGTTTTTCCTGGAATCTATTATGTGTGTGGGAATAAGGCTTACTTTAGGCTTCCTGCACGGTGGTATGGAAGTTGTTATTTTGGAATAGTATTTCCAAAGGTATACCACGTAAAAAGAAACACTGGGAGCAATGAAAACAATAGTGAATTAATACGTAGTAAAAGAGCAAGGGGCCTATTAGCAATAACCGGCGATAATTATCACTAAGCGCAGTTAGCGCTAGGATAATTATCGCCGGGTATCGCAGGTTTCTATCGCGGAGATAGCGTGCTATCAGCAACGCTTATCTCCAAAGCGATAGAAACCCTGGAGAACAGTGTGAATATCGCTTGAAAACAAGCGATATTCGCACTGTGACCAGTGTTAGCTTGGTAATAGGGCGAGGGGGATTTAGCCATGTAATCCACCTCCCATTGGATTACATGGCTAAGTCAGGTTTGGGCAAACACAAAGGAACCACATGACATGATTCGATTCAAGCTGCACAACCCTTATCAGCAAATAAGTCCAATGAATCAAATTCATATACCACTGTTAAGTTCATCCATATTTTTTCTTCGCTATTCCATAATGCTTCACTTTTTCACCCTTTCAATTCATTTTACCCATTTTCTTGTTTATTTGATATTTTCACGATTTTCCTCAAGAAACACAGGAGCATCTGATGTATCCACATATCACGATTTATTTCAAGAAACCCAATGCATTTCGGGACAACCCTTCGTCAGGGGTATCTAAAAAAATTAATTAACCAGGTTTAAACAAACGTCAATCCAGCACAACATTCATAATATAATAAACAGACCACAAATGTACAATTCATATTATTAAAACTTAAATAGCTCTTCCCTCCTGCCCTGTCTGGTTATTTTAACACATATCAGTAAGGTATCCCATACTTCAACCTCCTCGGTATATCCCCACTGCGCATATATGTAAAATTTGGGTTAACAATTCTACTTTAACTACTCATTTTTAGTACCTGCCACAGAAGTATAAGTTTTATTTTGGTTCCAAAGAGTTGTTAAAACGCTTAAGTGCATTCGACCTGTCCCTACCCTCGAAGCCTAAATTATCGCGCTGTACCCACACAGAAATACTACTTCACAGTATGCTTACCATGATATGTTTCCATCTAATTGATAAAAACACTAATCTATATCCATTCTTGTCGGTTTGTTACCGTTTCAATTACACAGTTTCTCCACAGCGTGTCCACGTAAATCCTCCATTGTCAGTGTAAACGGCTTTGAGTCATGTGCAGCCTTCTCTAACATTTAACAAGCCTCACTTCCCTCAAGTGATCTGTCACGTGTTATCACGCACATACTGAAATCTGGACCGGATTTCTAAACTCCCTACGTTAGCATGCAGGTGCAACGCTCCTTAAGCATAAATATCCCCCTGTCATTTCAGGTCAGCTTTTAGCTATTTGATTTACTCACACCTATTCAATTAACCCGCTTCTCATACTCCATGTCCCAGAAAGATTGACAAGTAGTATTGCGTCAATTGGTACCTGGTTTGCTAATGTAGGAAAAGGACTTATAGGTCAAATATTAGTACCCTTAGCAGGGATAGCAATAATAGCACTAACAATAATAATATGGTGCAAATGTTGTAGAAAGAATTGAACATATAATGTGACAGGAAAAGGAAAGAAGAGAAAATTAGATGAAATAGAACTTGAAGAATGGAGAAGTGAATTATACAAGAAATTGAAAGGGGATGGTAAAAATAGAAAATGAAAAATGAGAAGGAAACTATTTGCTAGAAGTTGGCATCTGATTGTGGGTAGCATTTTGATGGCTCAGAAACGCCATCAGAGAGGGGCTTGATGGAGCAAGGACTCACAAATGAGACTTGCTCGTATGCAATCTCCTCATAGTATTAACCTATTAAATTTGTATTGTCTCTATTAATCCTTGCATACACTACACGAATAGTAAGGATGCTTGCCTATGTGTTTAACTAACGAATAACGCTTGTCTATAATCTAAAATGGCCGCGAAAGCACGGGAACCTTACTGCGCATGTCTCATCCATATCACATGGTGTGACGTCTCTTCTTGCTTGGTGGGAAATTTCTGCTTCTGCGCAGTGTGCATTAAAATGGCTGCTTGATGTTTTCACATGCTTCAGCTTGCTCTCATGTCATTATTTAACTGTCGTTTCTCTAACGCTACTAATGCGGGATAAAATGTATAATTAAATGGGAATAGAGTAGAAAGAGTGGGCATACAGTGAAACATTTTATTTGTGATTTTAATGTTTTCTTCTTTGACTTTTATTAGTTCGTAAACTTGGGCCTGGGTTTGGTGAACTGAAAGCTCGTGTGACAAAGATTCTGCACATGCGCCCTGAGAGGCTGACGAGAAAGGAAGAGATGAAGTCAACTTGGACATCATCCAAGGCCATGACCTGTTGGCCGACACCACTACATACCAAGATGTTCTCGTCGAAAAGAAACATTTTATATGAATAAATTGTAAATTTTGTCATGAGACGGGTGGGAAATAAAGCAAATGTATTAAATTGAAGGGGCAGTAGTTTAAAAACAATAGGCTTCAGAAATACAAGACAAATCAATATGGTGTGAGAATCCACCCCCTGTCCCTGTCCAATCAGAAGTAGTGGTCCCATATTTTAGCAACATTAAGGGGAGGTACATGGGCGTAGAAGGGTATAATAGATATAGAATTAGCTAATTAATTAGCTCTTAGCTCCAGTCTGCCAAGCTGATCGATTGCAGACTGAATCGCTGTCCAGAGAGGTCCTGAGGAGGGGGCGGCGGAGTCCATTAGAAGGAAGGCACAGGAGAATCGAGGAGAAGTCGAGTATCAGAGAGGGGAACGACGCAGGCGTCGTTGTAGAGAGGTCACCGGTCCTGTCCTGATCCTGGAAGAAGTCTTTGCTCTTCATCCTTCCTGGGTCCTAATCTTTCCAACTCCTTGGCCAAGGGGTTTGGTTCTCGCACTTAGGTAAATATAATGCAACCTTTAGTTGCGCTGCTGTCTCTATCCTCTCCTTTTCTGAGGGACCATCATTGAATTAGCAATAGTTATTCTATGCTTCATCTTGGGTATTACGATTAAGTACCGTGTGGATCTGTATTTTACTCTGCTAAATCTTTAGATAAACATTTTAAAACTTCCTGACTCAGTGGTTATTTCAGGATTATGTACTATAATGAATGTCACTCATTTTAAATTTCCAAATTAGCAAAGGATTCATTGGTAAGTCATTACTCTTCATTCAGAAGGTAATTGGTAGCAGGGATTTTGATAAAGAGTAACAACTGATAAAACCCAGCGTAAGTATTAGCGTAGTATGAATGTATGGGCCCAAGTGAGTATCTGGTGTATGAATGCTGTTTGCTAATATCGCGCTGGATCACTGGTCTCAAGCGATCACATGCCTGCTGTTGACTTTTTGATCTTTTAGGTGCAAGATTTCACTAAAAACCTTTAAAAAAATCATAATTCTGGTTCTACTGATTAGATTTAATTCGTTGAGGAGTTATTTTATTTATTACAATTTTTTCAATTTTTCTAAAATTGGTTAGAAATTTTTCTTCTGTTGTGTTTTCACTTTATTACTGATTGTGTGGCACATCAATACTTTACATGGTGCCTCGAAGGTAAGCCTGACTGCTTTCGAGTCAACCTACCAGAGGGTTACGCACAGGCAAATTCAGTGACTTTAGTTCTCACCCCCATCAACCAACGGCCCAATCACTTACACTGGTAAACATTGCATTGTAGCAAAGGCATTTCTAAACTAATACTGTTTTATTCAATGCATTTTCAGGTTTGGAAGTTTTTGGAACGTGTGAAAAGGGAAATGGATTGTTTTAAACACAGCAAAATCTGTGTTTGATCAGCATATTTTAATATAAGGCTAAATATAATCTGGGATGGATCGAGTGTCATTAAATGGGCAGTCAGTATGGTGCTATTTTTTCAAAGAAATTTGGGTTGAGACAATCAGACATTCACATAATTTCATGATAACAAAAGGAAGAAAAAGAGAAAAGCGGTTACTGGCATCTGTGAATATCAGACTACTTTGTGCTAATCTCTGCAGCAGGAACATAATTATCTAACTTAAATGGCATAGCACGTGCTCGGTACTGGAAGATAAACATTCGTCTTAAATTTGATTGCCCCATTTTCACATTAATCAGTAAGGTCATGACAGGATTCCTCTTAAATATATATTAAATCTAGTATTTGAACACAGCATGCATATTCTCTGATGTTCTGTGCTTTTTTATAGGTGCCAATACTGGATCTTACTATTTCAGGATATTTGTGGTTACATTTGCTCGCAAGTAAGACTTGATTGGCTTATTTTTTGTTTGGTTATCTGATGGGCTTTCTTGGAGATGGATTAAGGGAGTAATCATAAACCCGAAGATTGGAGGAATGAACTATAACATCCTATAGTTAAATCCCAGTTTTTTCACTTCAACAATACAGTAACATCTTTTGTGTTTAGGCTACATAATGGCTACGAATATGAAGTACTGTGAAATGTGATTTGGAATGCAGATGAAGAGGAATTGTAATTTGTTATGGTGTTTTACAGTATCTGGTTAACTGATGAGCGTTCTGACTCCGGTGACTAGGATGGTAGCTACTGTCGCGATGTACACTGCCAATAAATACTCATTCAGTCAAGGGAAATTATGTTTACACATGACTTGTAACACCTCTGTGGAGGGATAAACCCAGGGGCTTATTTACAAGCCCCTTGCTCCGCCATTGCGTTACTTTTTCCCATATTATAAGTGACGCACCAGCGGCGCAAGGGGCTTGTAAATAAGCCCCCCAGTTCTTATCCAAATTGTAACTCGGACAGACTTTTAGCCTTCATTAGCCTTCTAATAGTAAGAAGTAGTAGGTTAGACCACAATGAGGCAAGGATATAAACCATCACTACTAACCAAAGAGAGACAATTCTTTACTTCATCTAAAGTAATTGTCAAAGGGTCTATAACCCTCTAGTACCAAAATGATATTTAGGCATTGTTTCTGCATCAGTAATATGTATGGCATTCATTATATGCCAAGAGTTACGTCTCAGTTCACATTCTATATATTCTCATGATGACTTCCAAATTTGTTTGTACACTTTGATTGCCAATTGTACATTAGTTCTCGATCTGTTCTCGATCTGTAAGATGTCAAACCTAAATGTTATCGCTTGCTGTGACTACCTCAGAGGACCTCCTACAACCCATTATCAGAAAGAGAATGCTTCTCTAAATAAAACAAAAAGTAAAAAACATGAATTACCTGAGTGTAGATGCTGACAGACTTTGGTACACCTCAGTATACACTATTTCATAAATGAGAGGAAATGAGCTAGGAAAGGGGGTTTCATGACCTTGGAACTGTAACAAAGTTTGTACTGATTGAAAATATTGATGTCTGACATTAAGGTAAGACTGATAAACATAATGCCTCCTAGCATTAAGGTTACTTGTCTGTCTCTTGATTGAGAACACTGGAAGATTGCCAAAAGTGGCCAATAAGTAATCATAGTATTTCTAGCATTCTATTGGGACACATTTTACAATTTATAAGGTAGTTCTATTTTTAAAAGGTCCTGCTGCCACATGCAAGGGAGCATATTTGTGAGCCCCTCTGCATCACTCTTGCACCATGCAACGTGGTGCAAGAGCGATGCAAATGAAAAATGAGTGTAAGGCCACCTTGCTTGGCTTCATAAATCATGAGTAATAAAATGCATTACAAATCGCTGCCTTACATTACTCTGTGTCAGGTTGGCGTTTCCATGGGTGTTGCATGGGTGTTCCCATTCAACATCCATGGATTTTGACACATTTACAGATTTACAAGAACATGTACACCTGGGAATACACAAAAAAGATACGCCTCCCCAGGAGAGGCGTACAGAGGAGAAATATCTCTATTTCTCCTCGTTTTTTTCTCTTTCTATGTGTGCTGCATTTTGCAGCACACGTAGAAAGAGGTAAAATCCTCTCAGGGTTGTTTTTGTGCAGGAAGGTGCCCCTATCTGCACAAAAACAATCCTGCTGACAACACAGGCACCCTTGAACCATGGTACAAGGGTGCCTCTGTTGGGGCTTGGCAGTCCATTGTGTATCAGGGCACGGGAAAGGACAGGAATGCATCGTATTGCTTAAATATGGTGCATTCCTACCCTTTCCCAGTGACGCAGCACAGCAAGGTGACTTGCTGCCCTCTGCCACTCTCTCATAAATATGGCCCAAAGTATGTAAGATGGTAAAGTGGCTTTTGACTGACTTGCCAATTCAATGGAGACAAGAGAGATTAATAGAAAGAAGCTGATAGATAAATGAACCAATTCAAATGCAGAACAAAACAAGGATTATAGCCACACAAACCATAAAGGTGGTTGCATTCTTACCATCGGGGGAGCCACGGCATGCTGCACTCTCTATTCCATTAAATAGATTTTACATGAGAAATCAAATGCAACTTTGGTTAAAAGAATTATTAGCAGATGATTTATTGGAAATACTTATACCACTAATAAAGTGCTGAAATCCCAGAGTAGGTGTACTGGGGACAGTTTTGTTTTTGAGAATTTTACTTGGAAAATGTAACGTTGGCCAAGGCATCGTGGTGTTAGGACACAAAGCATTTTCAGTGCTAGATGAAAAGCTACAAATATACGAGTGTTAAATGTTTTTCTACATGTAGGTGGTGACATAGGACAGTCCATAATATGGAGTCAGAGATTTTTCCCCACACTGTGCATTTGTTTAACCTTGGCACTTGTATAAGAACGCTTGATTCAAAGCTTTGAGACCATGAAGAGTGATAAGGTAAGCAAGGGAAAGTTGGATCAATTTGATAGAAACTGTCATGAGCAACATATAGGACTGAAAAAAATATGCTGTGAGCCTGGCAATCGATGGAGCTTCTGCCACTGAGCATAAGTGAGGTTGGACCAAATCATTCTGGATTATGTGCATTTATCCTTAACAGTTTTGCATGCAATCCCAATTGGTGGACATTTTTATAAACCAGAAGAGCGAAAACAAATGCATTCATTGTTTGGATTTTCTTTCAGTGGAAATACATAGAGAGAGATCATAGAAGAATTATGAACTACTGTTTTGGTATAAATGATAAGTAGGATAAAGGTCTACAGTTTTGCTTGATACAATAGATATTGGCTCACTCATTGCCAGTGACATGTCACTTTGTAACAGAGATTCTTGCTGCTGCCAAATGCCATCACCTTTCTTAATAATCTAGGCTTAATAGGATGTGCTCCCTGCCAGCTACCAGAATCAATCAGCAGCCTGTTCTCAAAGGAGGTGCCATGCCAACCAGACCATGGTCCACTATCTGGTTGGCGCCAACATATGGGTATAACTGAAAACCACACAATTGAATACCAGTCTGTTATTGCCCAAATTCAGCAGGTTACTTCTGCCTGTTTTAGCAGTTTGAGAAATTTGCGTAAGTTTATACACCTGCTGCCTGAGAGCTGCCGCCGGACCGTAGTCCACGCCACAGTAACTGCCCGCCTGGACTACGCGAATGGTCTCTATATTGGATTACCGGCCTACCTCGTCAGGAAACTCCAAATGGTCCAAAATGCGGCTGCGAGACTTATCAAACGTGTTCCTTTTCGGCAACACATCTCTCCGCATATTCGAGAATTACATTGGCTTCCGGTAGCCAACAGAATTAAATTCAAGATCTTGACCCTCGCCTTCCGGGCCTTCCATGGTACGTGCCCCTCGTATTTAAAACAGAGACTGGGTGTTTACACGCAGACACGTGTTCTGAGATCTAACTCCCAGAAATTGCTTTGCACTCCACGTGTGAATAAATCTCGACTGGGGGCAGATCTTTCATGTTGGGGGCGTCCAAATTATGGAATTCTCTTCCAAATTCCTTGCGTCAGATCTCGTCTGAGTCACTATTCAAAAGGCAATTAAAACATGGCTTTTTAACCTGGCTTAACCTTTTGTTGTCCTGACCGCTGCTTGCCGCGCGCGTTGTTACTGTCACTTTAGCGCCGGGACACCTCCTTGGAGGTAGCTGTTCGCGCTTAACAAATGTCGGTATTATTATTATTATTATTATTGTATTCTCTGAATAATTTTATTGCAGTTCAGCCTACTCATTTGGGGATATATTTTTCATAAATAGCACAGCCAAATACAACCATCATTCTGGACATCACCAATCAATACATCTGTGTGTAATGGACAGGAGGAATACATCCGAGATGAGCAAGACTGTTGCCTCTAGTCAGTTAAACCCATATTTGTAATTGAAAAGTGATTGCAGATTACTTATAAGGGTTTCAATCTCAATAATCTATGTAGGACAACTTTGTAAAGCGATACCAAAGGGGATGATGGACGGAGCGTTAGAGCAAATCAAACACTCACCCCCAGTCAACTGATCTGGGTTTAATCCATCATCATTCTTTAGCTCACTCCACCACCCCAGTTCAGACATGGCCATATGCAAATCAGTCTGACCCTGTGCCTCATGGGAACAGTCCAGCCCGAACTGCCAAGCCATGTCTTCCCTGGACCGGAAACAAGCATCCTGGGACCGGTTTCGGGTTCAAAACCCTCATCAGCCAGGCTATCTTGAATCCAGTGACAACTTTGTAAAGCAGCACATTATTTACTTAGGACATGAGGAAGAAGAGACAAGTGGCTCCCTCATCTGGATTACCGTACCTGAGAAACATATCTTTGCTTTATTAAATGAGGAAAACCAGGGAGAGGAAATTATGACCTTCAGCCAAGCAATTTCACAAGTATCTCTTCCACTGGGAAAAAATATTTTTGATTTAGTAAAAAGACAGATGAGTCTGGACCTTAATGAAGATTTAACTTTATACATCCCTGTTAGAAATTGGGTTTCTGACTGACAGAGGTGTGTACACTGTCCAAGCATGAACTGCAATCCTAGTCAGGATAAGTCCCAAACACACCCTAAATTAACCTGTGCTCAGCTGCTGGTAGCTTGGCACAGAGCGGTCAGCCTTAACTTAAGAGGCAATGTGTAAATTATGTGTGCAACACTTCAAACAGTAAAACTGTGAAAACACCCCCAAAAAAAGAGACCAGTCCAGGTTAGAAAAATAGAGTTTAATGTTATAAATAAAACAAGCCCAAAATGAAAAAAAAAACAATAAGTAGAATGAGAGATATTGATTTTTAGATTAATATGTGAAAATAGTGCCAAAAAGCACTAAGCGCGAACAAGGGATTTCTGGTCGCGCTAGACCGGATTAAAGTCAAATATTCAGGCCGGCCGTGATGAAGTGCAGGCCAGCTACAGGGACCAGGTTGGGCCCATTGATCAAAAGTACCTTGGTTTGGGCTGCGTTAGCATCGTAGTACCTGTTGATGGAGAGGCTGCAGTTTCAGCTTTGATGTCAATGCTGTCGTCAAGGGAAATGCAAGGACTTCAACTAAAGAGCGTTACGCAGTGGTGATTCCAAAGGCAGAGCAGAGACTCCAATCCACACAGAGGCAGCGATGCTTCGGTTCTAGTCTGGCAACAGGGTTGATGTGCCGGTTCCAATCCACTCAGTGTCAGATGTGTGGCGTGCTGGTCATGTAAAAGCAGCAATGTGCCAGTTCTGTCTCCGCAGTAGTGATGGGTTGAGCAAGCACCTTGGGCTCACTTTCAAGGGTCCAGGATTGAGGTGGCACTCTTTGTCAGAGCAGAGTCACAGGTGGAAACAGTCCAGTCTGAACTGACAGGCCAGGTCCTCTCTGGACCAGAAATAAGGATCCTGGGACCGGTTTCAAGGTATCACCCCTTGTCATTCCTAAGTGAGAAGGGTTTGCCCAGATGTGGGTCCAATGCTCACTGTCCTACTGGATTCAAGCTAGCCTGGTCGAAGAGGGGTGCTACCCCAAAATTAATCCCAGGATGCTTGCTTCTGGTCCAGGGAGGACCTGACCTGGCAGTTCGGGCTGGACTATTCCCATGGGGAGAAAGGTCAAGACTGATTTGCAAATGGTTGGGTCCAATCTGGGGTGTTGAGGTGAGCAATAGTTGGATTTTGTGACTGCAGGTGACTGTTTGATTTGTTCAGCATTCCGTTCATCATTTTTTCTTTTTATCTGTCTAAAAGTGGCATTTTGAAAATTGTAATGATAAATTCTACTTTGCCACTGAAGAGGATTTATCAATACAATTCCAAAGGTACTTAACATGACAGATCTACCTCTTTCCAATTGGGAATTACAGCTTATTAGATGTAACAAGAAATCTCCAATGTTAACCTATGGGAGGGGTAGTCCTCACTAGGCCTGGGTGGTGGACTCCACTACATTCGTGGAGTTTATAGAGTTTTCTGCACTTTGTACTCCCCAGAGCACGCAGAGTTCCGAAAAACTCCGCTCATTTTTTTCCACGCTCGCACTCACCAATGTTAAGCTGGCGAGCACGGGTGAGGAAAATCCAACGCTAGACCACCTCCCAGCAAGTTTTCTCAATGCGGGCAGTCGCGGATGGTCCGTACCGCTTGCGTTGAGAAACCTTTCATTTGTGTTGAGGAAGCTTCCGCCCGATAGAACTTCTTCTCGAGTGGCAGAAAGAAGCAGCACCCTTTTGCGCCACGCGTGGTGCCAATTGCACTGATTTTACAGCACGGGACAAACACCCAGCACTAAAAATCAGCACGAATGATGCAACGTAACACACTCCACCACTTGGGAAACTCCACATAGCACGGCTGAGTTTTTTGTCACTTCACATATGCGGAACTCCGCGAATTCCACCTATGCCTAGTCCTCATAGTAGTGAAGAATGAATTTGCGAGTTTTTCACTACCAGGACATATAAAACTTAAAAGTAAATGTCCTTCCTTTTCATTGCACAGCGCCCTGACCTATGGGACACCTAGGGCCTACCTTAGGGGTTATAAATGCCAAGTCAATATGGCAGTGTAAACTGCTTACACAGGTTCTGCAGTGGCTGGCCTGAGACATGTTTAAAAGGCTACTTAAGTGGGTGGCACAATCAGTGCTGCAGGCCCACTAGTAGAATATAACTTAAAGTCCCTGGGTACTGGTAGTGCACTTTACTAGGGACTCATAGGTAAATTAAATGGGCCAAATGTGGATAATCGAATCAAACCATGTTAAGGGAACGTGAACACAAACACTTTAGCACTGGTTAGCAGTGGTAAAGTATACAGAGTCCTAAGGCCAACAAAAGCAAGATCAGCAAAATTGGAGGCAAGCAGATAAAGGGTTTGGGGGAAGACCATCTTAAGGCTGACAGGTCTAAAAATGCCTAATCCTTTTCTTTAAAAAAATGCATATATTGTCTGGTGATTGCCATCTCTGTAAATGATTTTATAGAAGATCATTCCAAAGTCTATAAGAGATATTCAATTGTAATTAATCTGTTATAAAACAATGGCACTTTCTCATAAATTGAGAAATCAAACAAGTTTGGAACTCAAGATCATAATTTCCTTTATAAATTCAGATAATATGAAGAAAGGGCATATTGTTAAGCCTAGAGATATATAGAGAAATGATTAGCTTTAACATATCAGTTCTTCTCTAATCCAGGTATTGATGTGTGAAACTGAATGGGCAGTCCTTCATTGAAACTAAACTGGTTAGACTAATTTTAAGGTGGTTTAGTCTGTAGAGATCTCTGCCTGTATTTGTGAGTGGATGCAATGGGGTTTTGCCACTCCCCAGTAGATTGTACTAGTTCATCTGAAGATGTGATCTGCTTTCACTAAAAGTAAACTATTCTAGCCTCTCTGGCACCAGTATCACTCTAGTCAGGTTCAGTAAATTTACTGAATTTAGAGTCCCTATCATCTTACTCAAGCAATGGAAAATGGTCCAGAATGTGATTGGCCAACTTTGAGCCCGGTGTCTGGCTTAACCAAGAGCTATTTTATTGTTCACAGTACACTCAATACTGCTCCTCAATTTTTGAAAGAAAAATTGCAATTTTAACTTGATTCCTAAAACTGCACTTGTTCATCTAACATAAGTGTTTATGGTTACACGGGCACTCAAAAGGAGTATAAGAGTAAACCTATCCTTCTGTAATTTCTAAATATTTGCATTTGTCTTCTGATCAGAGACTTTAAAGGTTCTTTCGCCTTTAAATTCTCCTTACCATATTTTGTTCTCCTCCCACTCTGATTATTGCTATTCCCAATATATGTTTTCTTCTTTAAAAGGAGGCTTCCATTACTTTATGAGTGATATGACGTAATGTTCAATTCAGAGACCCTAATTCAGCATTTGACAGAGTTGGACCTGCGTTAAACCAGCAGGCCCCACACCATTTAGAGGTGAGGAACCACTGAGTGTGCAATGTTGAATCTTAAGGATGCTTCACCGACTTACATTTATTGGTGTGGGCCCATATGCCGGAGGCTGCCACCTTTTCTGTCTTGGTAGATTCAGTTTATCTTTATTTAGGGAGCTTATCCCAATGCAGGTTTTCTTGGAGAAGGTATTCCATACAAAACATGGTGGACGCGGGTGAAGATAATGATCACTAGCCCCAATACACAGGATGAAAACATCGGGTATTGTTTGCATTTTTCGGGAACAATCCTCCTGTTTAGGTGTTTGTTTCTGAAAAACAAAAAACAATGCTGTGCAAGCTGCTATGACATTGCGAGCCACTTGGCATTCATTTAAAAAAAAAAAAAAATGGTTATGCTGTGCCAGCAGGTGCAATTTAATCAGAAATAAACCCAGAGAGCAGTCGTAGCTCGAAATAGGGCAGGTGATCTGCAGATATGTGGCCAGAGGTGGTGTCTCTGCTACCGGGCAGCATCAGTGAACCACGTCTAAGTTCTAAATACCTCCCAAATTGTTATTTTTGGGAAAATATGTAATACAGTGAATTATTTCCTCTTTAAACTCCTTGTAACAATAGCTCGAACTTGTGCATGATCTGATAAAAGTACAGAGCTCAGAACACACGCATAAATGAAGGATGACATATTGTAAATTGAAGATATGTAGTAGATTTAGGGGCAGAGTAACTGAACGGCAAAAGTGAAATACTTATTGAAGGCAAACTACTGTTTCATGTGGAATGTGTTCCGTAGAGACAAGGGAGGCGCACCCAATACCATTCGGTCGGGAAAAAAGCCATGCGAATGCCTGTTTCCCGACCGATCCGTACATCATGCCGAACGAGTAAGTACGATGCGCACAACAGCATAGAATCCGGCCGAGTCGTACTCACCCAATCCAGGTCCTGTTCTCCGACCGAGGCGAATCCAGAAACGCCGAATCGAGTCGCACAGAAGGGAAAATGCAGCCCCGTCCGGCCGAACAAGTACGATGCGCTTTCCGTACGCGCCGAACCCGTCGCTACGTCCGGCACGTCAAAGCTTCCGGGAGAGGCGCACATAAGCTCCGATTCGCACCACAACACGATCCACGGCTACGAGGCGAACACGCCAGCGACGAGGACGACGCGAAGCAATGAGAAAGACGAACGAGACGAACCAACCATGAATCCCTTCGTTCCGATCCTACCAATATTCTACATTTACTACCGGAACAGGCACGGACGCGTACGGCGCAGAAGGTAAGTCAGACACCAACCACAAAAACATACAACACGTACACGACACATCACACACACACAGAGGGATGCAGAATTTACTTACACCAGCAACAGCAGCACCATAGGGGCGGGATGCCCATCACCAATGCCACATATGCACACAGGGGCCTGGATGCCTACCACAACTACCACCCTTACCCAGGGGGGGCTGGATGCCTACCACTACTACCACCCTTAGCCAGGGGGGGCTGGATGCCTACCACTACTACCACCCTTAGCCAGGGGGTGCCAGATGCCCACCACTACTACCACCCTTAGCCAGGGGGCTGGATACCTACCACTACTACCACCCTTAGCCAGGGGGCTGGATGCCTACCACTACTACCACCCTTAGCCATGGGGGTGCCAGATGCCCACCACTACTACCACCCTCAGCCATGGGGGTGCCAGATGCCTACCGCTACTACCACCCTTAGCCAGGGGGGCTGGATGCCTACCACTACTACCACCCTTAGCCAGGGGGGCTGGATGCCTACCACTACTACCACCCTTAGCCATGGGGGTGCCAGATGCCCACCACTACTACCACCCTCAGCCATGGGGGTGCCAGATGCCTACCACTACTACCACCCTTAGCCAGGGGGCTGGATGCCTACCACTACTACCACCCTTAGCCATGGGGGTGCCAGATGCCTACCACTACTACCACCCTTAGCCAGGGGGTGCCAGATGCCCACCACCACTACCACCCTTACCCAGGGGGCTGGATGCCTACCACTACTACCACCCTAAGCCAGGGGGCTGGATGCCTACCACTACTACCACCCTTAGCCAGGGGGTGCCAGATGCCCACCACCACTACCACCCTTACCCAGGGGGCTGGATGCCTACCACTACTACCACCCTTAGCCAGGGGTGCCAGATGCCCACCACTACTACCACCCTTAGCCAGGGGGCTGGATGCCTACCACTACTACCACCCTTAGCCAGGGGGGCTGGATGCCTACCACTACTACCACCCTTTGCCATGGGGGTGCCAGATGCCTACCACTACTACCACCCTTAGCCATGGGGGTGCCAGATGCCTACCACTCCTACCACCCTTACCCAGGGGGCTGGATGCCTACCACTACTACCACCCTTAGCCAGGGGTGCCAGATGCCCACCACTACTACCACCCCTTAGCCAGGGGGCTGGATGCCTACCACTACTACCACCCTTAGCCAGGGGGCTGGATGCCTACCACTACTACCACCCTTAGCCATGGGGGTGCCAGATGCCTACCACTACTACCACCCTTAGCCATGGGGGTGCCAGATGCCTACCACTACTACCACCCTTACCCAGGGGGCTGGATGCCTACCACAACTACCACCCTTAGCCAGGGGGCTGGATGCCTACCACTACTACCACCTCTACCCATGGGGGCTGGATGCCTGTCACTACTACCACCTCTACCCATGGGGGCTGGATGCCTACCACCAACACCACCCCCACTCATAGGATGGACAATGCATGACACAACCAGCACACCACAACCTAGGGAATGCAAGAAAAAGACATCCCCCAACACCTTGACAAGCGTGTGTAGACTGTGTCAAATGCCTACAACACTGAACATAACTTTGAACATACAATGTGACCCCCTATCACATGTGCCACACATATATGTGTGTGGCCCCCACAATGCAAGCAGGCCATGACCATTGTGGCAATGGGGTCCAAACCCCCATCATCACAGTGACCAAAAGGTAAGTGTGGGGTCCATAGCTGAAGCACATTTTGAACATTGTGGCAATGGGGTACAAACCCCCATCATCACAGTGACCAAAAGGTAAGTGTGGGGTCCATAGCTGAAGCACATTTTGAACATTGTGGCAATGGGGTCCAAACCCCCATCATCACAGTGACCAAAAGGTAAGTGTGGGGTCCATAGCTGAAGCACATTTTGAACATTGTGGCAATGGGGTCCAAACCCCCATCATCACAGTGACCAAAAGGTAAGTGTGGGGTCCATAGCTGAAGCACATTTTGAACATTGTGGCAATGGGGTCCAAACCCCCATCATCACAGTGACCAAAATGTAAGTGTTGACAAAGAAAAAGCTGCAACTGCCAAACTGCATGGATGATTCCTGGTCACAGAACATAAAACACATCAGTGGCAAAGAAGTGCATGTGTCCCATTGCAACATAGATTGGGGGAGGCAAATACTGCAGTGCAAATAAGACATACCTTTGGCCATGTGCAGACAAACAACACCCATGGGGGCTGACACAGTCAACATTCATCAATGACACAATGACAGAAGTGACCATCAGAATGCAGACCCACATATTTGCACCAATGGGCACACAAATGCAGATACCCTGTGGAGACTGTAGATGTGAGGTGAACAGATACCATACCATGGCAGCAATGGGACACACAAACCATGATCATTGTGCTGACCGATGACCTAGGAGTCCCAGGGACAGCAGGGGAAACCCACCAAACAACATACAGCCAATGGCACACCTAAGATATGCCAATGCAGTGGTGCAGATGCACAAACACAAACAGGCAGACCCACACTGCACATCATACACAACAGGTGAGGGGGTGCCAGTGTCCCCAGGCAACCACACAACACATGAGGAGGCCTGAATACCAATTACACAGATGTGCATACAGTGCCACACAAAGGTAACTCATGGATCCAAATCCCCTATGTGGGCAATCAGGCATTGTCAGATGAGAGGGAGCACAAATCACACATGTCACACAAGCACGTAGGAACAGCAACTGACACAGCAAGACACAGACACACCACAGCACTACCCCCAGGGCCCCCACAATGTGGTGACCCTGGGCTGCATTACAATCCCACTGTGATGACAAAGCTAAATGTCGTTCACACTGTGAACCACAGTCATGTGTCCTGAGCAACAAACTACCATCACACCTACACAAGCACAAATCAATCAGCACGGCCAGTAAGCCAAGGCCAACATGGAGGCAGGGGTCTAGCCGGGCAACAACTCTCATCTGCACACACTCAACACCACACACCTCGACCTCCAACAATGTGCAGCAGTGAAGCACACATGCACTGGTGACATTGCACATGCACCCATGACAATCCCAGGGTGGTGGGTGGGAACCAAGGTGCAGAAACACATCACACATGGCCACTCAACAAGACTCCTGAATGTCTGACACACTGCACACTACGCTGTACATGGACATGACGGCAATACCACACCAACCAATGGGATCCCAGCCACAGTCACACACCAATGAAGAAGCCAAGGTCACCCACAAAGAACACACATAGACAACAACCAACATTGCAGCCCGGACCCTGAGGAGTGCCAGCAGTCACACACACAACATGTCACAATCACTGAAAGATAACACAAACTGGAAATCACATGACAGGTGTAAACAACAAGTGCCAAGGGGAAACCTGACTGTGACCCATCTGCGTCTGCACACAAACTCAGCCCTGACAGCAAACACACCTATGGGTGACACCCTGATGACCAGTAATGTGCCATGCACCCACATCACAGAGAACCCAGGGAGAAGACTTTGGGGGAACATAGCTCAACTCAGCAAGCATCACAAACAGGTACAACACTAGGGATCCCAGCATGCACAGCAAAACGGAAGTGAACACACAGACATGCTCATACAACACACACCTTGGGCGCAGGCAATGTCACAGGAGTACACACTGCCATGAGGGGACTCCACTCCTGTGTGAGGAAAGCTGTGCCATATGTTGCCTCAGTAGGGCCACATCATGTCAGCTGAGCACTTGGTCACACAATCAACAATTAGCACCAAATGAAGGCTCCCGTCACATCAGCCTGGTCATGGGAGTGCCAACGAAATCATCAGCACTGATCCAACACACTTGTATAGCAATGTTGCACTGACAACACAGATGAGTCCTTCCCCATTGATGCCCAAACCTGCATGTCCAGTGGAGAAGGCCACACGGTCAGGGAAGTAGACGAATTGAACAATGGCAGGCACAACAGATGTGCAGGGGTGGAAGCCACAGATGTGAAATTGCTAATGTAAGTAGGAAATCCCATTGCCAAATACTGAACACATGACACCCTCAGATGCTGCTAAGGATGACATGGATACACCACAGGATAGGACACATTCCCCCTGGAACACGTGTTCCTGCACAGTAACACTTCATTATCATGAGACCAAATATCACCATCACTGCAGCAAGGGCATGGTTAGCATCATCAACAACATGTACATCAGAAGCATAAGCACTAGAGAACAGAAAGTTGCTTTATTCAGCATATGTGTGTCCAAAAACTCAGAGAACAGTAATGCTCCAACAAAGGCCAATGGCCAGTCCATCAAGTAAGTCAATACAGGGTGACAGTGGCAGATGTCACCCTACGCATGCCTGCACTGCACAAAACCAGGGACAATCCACTAGAAGGGGCAACCGGGGGGGCAGGCCAGGCACCGCAGGGACAGGATCAGGGCTCACCAGGAGGAGGCAGGGAAGGGGTGGTGGGTGCTGGAGAGCCACTGACAACTGCAGTGGAGGTGTCTGACATGGTGTGTGCCGGCACAACTGGGGGGCATGACTCAGATGTTGTGGGTGCCGGCACGACTGCAGTGGACCCTGCAGATGGAGTGGACAGGTCCGCCACTGCAGTGCCCAAGTCAGACAGGGTGGTAGTGGACTCCACTGCAGTGCCTACCTCCAGGGAGGAGAATGGGGAACAGGCAAGGTGGGCTGGACAGAGGGGGAGGACACCCTCACCACATCAGTGGCACAGACAAGCGCAGCGGGGGTGTGGTGCCGGGAGAGCAAGTGGCAGGGGGAGAAGGCCGGATCCTCTTGGGGATGGTATATCTGTGGGTGGGGGAACCTGGGGCAGGGTGTGGTGGGGGCACCTGTGGAGTGGGGGCCTGAGGGATGGAGGAAGGAGACCTGGTGCCTGAGCTGCAGGGCGGCGGCGGGGTCTTGCTCTTACGACTCCGGGGGACTTGCGGGTGGGGGCCTCAGTCTGTCTGCGCCTGGGGGAGGGTGTCCGGGGGCGAGGGGCACTCTGCTCCGTGTGGGTGGGCTTCCTCTTCCCCATGAATGCTGTATCAGCTGGATCGGAGGGGAAGAGGCCGAGGTCACTGAGGAAGAGCCGCTGTGTCTTTGGGGTTGCAGGTGAGGCAAGGGAGGGTGCTTTGGAGGGAGAGGCAACTGAGGACTGCGCAGTGCTTGTGGATGCGTGTGTGTGTTCCAGGGCCCCATCCCCTGTGAGTCTGGTTTCAGTCCACTGACTGTGCGTGCGTGTGCATTTTGTTTGTGGCGTGTGTGTCTGTGTGCTGGACGTGTGTGTGCTGGTGTGTGCCTGTGCCGGTGTGTGTGTGCTTGGGACGGGTAAGGTGCTGGGGAGTGTGGATGGAGCAGAGTCAGGAGGGGTGAGGGACTGTCTGAGGAGGGACACTGCTGCCATCAGGGAGGAGTCCATGGACCTATTGCCCCTCTGTAGGTCAGACATGCCCGATGAGATGCCCTCCATGAACGACACCAGCTGAGTCAACAGAGCGGTGTGCGCATGGAGGACACTCAGCATGGCTGTCTGCCCTACATGGAGCTGGCGAAGGAGGTACACAGACTCCTCACTCAGGGCAGCAGGGGACACAGGGGCAGGGGGTGCGGTGCCTGGCCCAAAGGGGACACGCTCCCGAACATGGGAGCCTCCACGGACCTGGGGAATGGGAGCCGATGGGAGGGCGGTGGTGGTGCTGGTGGTGGCGGGGACAGCAACACTAGCTGGGGTGTGGTGGCTGCTGACACCCGCCTCCATAAGGGAGTCATCCTCCGAGCCGCTGTGGTCCTCAGCTGAGGTGGATGCTGCTGAGGACTCCTCGGTGTGGCTCCCCTCGCCTCCGTGCCACTGGGTCCCTCCGACCACTCCTCGGCTGCTGACCCAGTCTGGCTCTCCGGCTCCTCCTGGTCCGTGGAGCTGTCCCCTTCCGTGGCCGTGGATGTATCTGCAAACAATGGGGAAACAGACAGACATCAGTCACCTGCACCAAACGCACGCACCACTGTGAGCACAGCACATTACAGAGCAAGCCCTGGCATCATTAGTTGTACATTGCTAAAAGTGCCCTAACTGAACAGGAGAAGCCAATTGTCAGTCTGATGCCAACCATGGCACTCACATCCCACATGGCCTTGCACCCATCTGTCTGGTGTCTGTTGGATAGCAACACCCCAGTGTGGACACATGCACCACCTACACAGTAGTTGGACAGTGCAGAGGACACGGTGTAGCATGTGGACATGCACACATCACAACTCTTGCCACTGAGTCAGTACAGGTTTCCGGATGAAAGGGATGCCCAGAGTCAAATAGGAAATGCATGTGATGCATACCAGCGACAGACACCATGATGCACCCATGTCCTGATAGCCATCGCCACAATGGTGTGCATGTAGCACATGCCACTCCCCTGCAGGATCACCAATAAGTAGACACATGCCATGGCGGAGGCATGACTGCTAAGTCATACATCACTGTCTCAGTGATGTATGACTTGGCAGCCAGACAACAACACTCTGCACTGTGTCACAATAGTAGGTCATGGGGAATGCAAGTCCTGGAGCTGCACAAGTGCACATGTACATCCCCCACACAACACATCATCTTAACCCTCATCTGTCCAGGTCATACCGATTGGACATATGGGAGACCTGTGACACTACCCTCTGAACCTGAGCCCCTCACAATCTGCTGTGAATGGGAAACAGCTGCCTGAACTTCACATTCGCATACCCCAGTCTGCACGGGCAGCTGATCAAACACCTATGTGACACACAAGTATTGTCTCCTATGGTCACATCTCCAGTGGCATGCTGAGCCCATACCGAGAAACACCCCAGCAGTCCTGGCAACAAATCCACAGCACACTGACACAGAGGCAGACACCTGAGGGGTCAAATCACTGCGCACAACGTGTCAGCTGATACACGGGAGTGGGAGTACAGGTGTATTGGATGGGCTGGAGTAGGCATGACTGTCCTGCCCCACATGAATGAGGGATGAGCCCTGGACAGTGGATAGCTGTCTATGTATGTGTGACACACGTAATCTGCACACTCCTAGGGCCCAAACATTGTTCCCACCCGCTGCATGGGTGTGTGCCAGATACCCCAGGCACATGTGGTGGCTCAGCTCAGCAAGTGGACCGCATATCAAAGCAACACGCAGATTACATGTCCGAACACAGGCATTGTGTGAACAATGGACCCACCCATGATGCCCACAACAGAGTTAGGGAAACAGATGCTGTCCCCCACCTTGAGTGAAGCAAACTGCAAGGACACAGTCCCAAGTGACACAATTCCCTGAATGTAAGGGCCACACCTGGGTATCAGATGAGGAGTGGGCAGTGCACAATAGAGGGACATGGCTCCTGGACAACATGACTGCTGTACTGTGGCAGTTTAACCAGGCCAGAGGAGGGCACATAGCATGTAATACAGAGTTCACAGTGCAGTCTTTGACTCACCCCCTCCTTGCTGCTGTCTGGCCTTCAGCTGCCCATCCAGGTCTGGAAACACCACCGCCAGGATCTGGAGCATGTGGGGGTCAGGGTCCGTGTTCCGCCCCTCCTGCGAGGAGGCGACAGCTTCAGCTGGACCCGTGCAATCCTCCGGGTCCAGCCCCGAAGGTCCTGCCACCTCTTCTGGCAGTTGCGGATCCGGCGCTTGTAGACCCCCACGGACCGGACAGCCCGGACGATGTCCTTCCAGATCTCCTGCTTCCGATGGGCATTAACCTGTCAGGATGACAAAGTGAAAAGGCCATTACTACACATGCAACATATCCGTGCATGACACAGTTGTATATACATGTCTCAATCACAGGGGCACATGATGTACACAGGCAGTGCAACGCTGCCCATGGACAGTTTGCCAGAAGTCACTACATGGTATCATTGCATGGGAAGTAAAACCTTGTTCAGATGCACTGTCACTGCACCATACCTGTCCAGTGCATGTCACTACACACTATGGGGGGTGACAACTACTCAGTGAGCCTGCTAGCCAGTGGCGTGCAGACTTTCAGCCTTGCTAGTCAGACAAAATGCACATTCAGAAAGGCAGTGCACAGAACACTCACCTGCTCCCCTGGTGTCCCATACAGCTTGCTGTACTGTGGAAGTAGGCTGTCCAGCAGGGCCTGGTTCTCCTCAAGGCTGAAGGCTGGGGCTCTCTCCACAGTACGTGCCATTGCAGGGTCCAGAGGGGGCAGAGACAGCAGCAGTGCAGTGGCAGATGTCGTCCTGGAGCATGTAGTGCAGGCAAGTGAGCTCTCAGGGGAACAGCCAGCAATATATATGTGCTGCAGAGGCAGATACTGTCCCATGTGTCCAAAGTGATAGGTCCAAGTCGTTTGCATCTTCTGAATCTGGCCAATCCATGGAATAGCAGCACCAATACACGCCCACAGCATCCTTCAAATCTTCAACTTCATGACATACATGATTTTGCAACATTGTTGTGGGTGACCAACTGAATTTCCAGCAACCGACTCGTTCGAATTTCGAAAACGCGTCCGTTGCCAGGCTAGGCCATTGACAATGGGTGCGCACCGATCGGTCCATTGCTGTTCAACGCGTACAGAGGTACAACGCGTACCACGACACATTGAATGCAATGGGCCGGCCGGGCACACCGATCGGTCCATTGCGGTACAACGCGTACAGGGTACAACGCGTGCACCACGCACATTGAATGCAATGGGCCGGCCGGGTGCACCGATCGGTCCATTGCGGTACAACGCGTGCATAGGGGTACAACGCGTACCGACACATTGAATGCAATGGGCCGGCCGGGTGCACCGATCGGTCCATTGCGGTACTAACGCGTACAGGGGTACAACGCGTACCCGCACACATTGAATGCAATGGGCCGGCCGGGCACACTGATCGGTCCATTGCGGTACAACGCATACAGGGGTACAACGCGTACCCGCACACATTGAATGCAATGGGCCGGCCGGGTGCACCGATCGGTCCATTGCGGTACAACGCGTACAGGGGTACAACGCGTGACCCGCACACATTGAATGCAATGGGCCGGCCGGGTGCACCGATCGGTCCATTGCTGTTCAACGCGCACAGGGGTACAACGCGTACCCGCACACATTGAATGCAATGGGCCGGCCGGGCACACCGATCGGTCCATTGCGGTACTAACACGTACAGGGGTACAACGCGTACCCGCACACATTGAATGCAATGGGCCGGCCGGGCACACCGATCGGTCCATTGCGGTACAACGCGTACAGGGGTACAACGCGTACCCGCACACATTGAATGCAATGGGCCGGCCAGGTGCACCGATCGGTCCATTGCTGTTCAACGCGTACAGGGGTACAACGCACACCCGCACACATTGAATGCAATGGGCCGGCCGGGCACACCGATTGGTCCATTGCTGTTCAACGCGTACAGGGGTACAACGCGTACCCGCACACATTGAATGCAATGGGCCGGCCGGGTGCACCGATCGGTCCATTGCTGTTCAACGCATCCCTGTACAAGTGACTGGCATATGTCACCATGCCTGTCTCAGATGAACATATGCCAGCCACAGATAGCTCCCAGGGAGTGAGGGGCACACCTACAACACCACAGCCTGTCCAAACTGTATCATAAGGCATGTAAGGCTGCATTTCCTATTGTGTGTATGTTGGTGTACATGTTGTCCTGTGGGTGTCACCTGGGGGCAGCCACCCCCAGGCTGTGCACGTGTTCATGGGGACAGGATCCTGGGTGTTACGTGTACATGACCACTGTGATGTGCAACTGTTCATATCTGAGCATGTGCCATGGTCACATTTCACGGTGGTGTATGTGTATGTCATGTCACATACCCCGTGAGTCCCATGTGGGACGGTATGTTTGAGCCAGGGTGACCCAGTGGCACAATAGTGATGGTCCTCCACAGTCTGTGTGCATGTAGTGTTTACAATGTCTCTGATTTCATGTGCACAATGGGAGACAGTCTCCACATCCACGTTGTGTGTGCATGGACTTTGATGTTGTGCGTGTGTGTGTCACAGACGTCAATGTCTGTCCTGCAGAGGCAAGTGGAACCACTACCTGTGGGGGTCATGGTTGTTTTGCTATGTGTATACATGATACTCCATGTAATGCCAGTGTCCATGTGGCAATACAGGGTCCCTGGGAATGTACCTGTCGTTGAGCTGTGATGCCTGGGGCACATCTGTCCTCACATGTCACTGTGGGGGGTGATTGTGACATGGCAGCAGGAGATGGGAACTCTGACACGGCCTCATGATATCCAATGGGCCAACCTGGGACTTATTGATGCCACTTGTTGAACCTTGATGACAGATGTTGGCCATGTATGTACCATACATGTCCTTACGGAACTGCACACTTCATGTAGTTGTGCCTCATAATGATGTATGATGTGATATTGAGTGTGTTCAATGCCGCATATGTGGGGTGACTGACAATCTTGCTTTCTTCTCCTCTGCACTGCAGGGCTCCTGCTGTCCATAGACCATTCCCAGACCTGGCAACGATGGTGGAACGGGACAGCATCCGACGGTACCGCTTCACCAGGCAGCTGATTGAGGATTTGGCAGTGCAGTTGGCCCCACATTTGCAGCCTGGCCGGCCGTATCCTACAGCGCTGACCCCCAAGGTGAAGGTGATGGCAGCCCTACACTTCTTTGCCACCGGTGCCTTTCAACATACTGTGGCGACTGCTGGTGGGATGTCACAGACCATGTTCAGCCGTGTGCTCCGCGATGTTTTGGAGGCAATGTTGCTATACCTGAACCGGTACATCTATTTCACTAGACTGCAAAGACTCACTGACGTGAAGAGTGACTTCTATGCCCTGGGGAGGATGCCGCATGTCATTGGCTCCATTGATGGGACACATGTGGCTTTGGTACCACCACAGGCCCAGGAGCAGGCCTACCGTAACCGCAAGCACTACCACTCGGTCAATGCACTGGTGGTGTGTCTTGCAGATATGACCATCTCACACGTGTGTGCCCGTTTCCCTGGTTCAGCACACGATGCCTTTGTGATGAGGAGTAGTCGCATCCCCAGGATGATGGCACAGATGCAGAACCAGCGTGCCTGGCTTGTCGGTGTGTACTGACTTTGTGCCATTGTGTGTGATCTGATCTGTAGTATTCCGCCCACTTTTCCAAGTCAGCTAATGGTCACTTGTCTGTCCGTAGGTGACTCAGGATACCCCAACATGCCGTGGTTGCTGACACCCCTCAGGAACCCTGTGACACCAGCCCAGATGTGCTACAATGAGGCACATGGTCGGACCAGGAGAGTGATTGAGCGGACATTTGGTCTCCTGAAGAGCCGCTTCCGCTGCCTCGACAAGACAGGAGGGTCCCTCCCATATGCCCCAGCGAAGGTGTGCAAGATTATCATTGTCTGCTGCATGCTCCACAACCTGGCAGTGCGGAAGGAGTTGCCTCTCATCCAGGATGACAATGACCAACATCCGCCACCTGTGGAGGATCCTGGCCTGGACCACGATGCCAGTGATGATGATGATGATGGTGATGTCCGCACACAGCTCATCACCAACTTCTTTAGCTGAATGTGAGTATCCTGAGGTGTCATGTCAATGATGTAAGTTGGCATGATATGTGTAGGTGGTGCTCTGGTGCTGTTGGAGTGTGTCCATGGGCTACTTGACTGGATGTGTGTAGCGATGTGTGCTTACAGGTGGTCTGTACTCCCCAACAGTGTTGACATGCTAACTTGGTTCTGGGTGGGTATCTTGTAACATGTATTGTGCATGAGTTTTGCTGTTCTGTCCTGTTCTCCATTGCTTTTGACTGTGTGTCATTTCTGTCCTTCACAGGGTACTTTCAGATTCGTTTGGTCAACTGTGTCCACCGACGACGTCATTGTACTTCCAGGGTGGTAGCTGTTGTGTCCCTACAGGTGATGTGCGCCACACCCATGGACTTCCTTCCTTCTACAGTTGTTGACTGTGTGCCCGCTGCCAGGTGGGATTACCTTGCATCTGTAGTGGTTACGACATGTTGCAACTGTGTAATAAACCTGTGCTTCACTTTGTGATGTGCGTTGTCTGTGGTCACACATTTGACTGCCATTTGCTTACTGCACCTGTGGGCTACTTGACTACAACTGGGAATCGGTGTGGTGTCTGTGCATTGCACCGTCTTTCCTGGCAACATCAGTGTAGGCAATGAGTCAGATGGCCTAGGTGTGTATGTGTTGTGTAGCCCTGGTGGTGTGTCTCCCTCATATGTGTCACGTTGCCATTACTCACATGCCTGTGTTGTCCTTGCTGTTGCAGTTCGCATACACAGTGTAATTTTGCAGTTCATCATCCCCATAACAGCACCCACGTTGGAATCACAACAGAGGCAAGTATGGTGTATTAGTGTGTTTATTGTGATACATTTGTGTGAATAGTGCATAGGATGGTTAGTGCTGTACATTTATATTCCAATCAGAAGTTCCTAGATGAATTGAAAGTCCTGGTAGACAAAATCCCCAGTATCAGGGCCACAGTTGTCTGAGACATTGGTCCAACTTGTACTCCCCATGTCATGTGTGAGAGTTGTGGTGCCGTCAACAGGGTGAACAGTTTGCGCACAAAGGTGAACATCCAGAACAGGTTCAGGCTTCCTGGGGGTTGCACTTGGCCATCGGCCTCTCACTTGCCCCTCCTCGGACGACCCCTCTTCTTTGGGGGGGCCCCTCAAGTACAGGCTGCTGCGGTGCGGGGGACTCTCCGCCAGAGTCATCCTCCCTCCCTGTGGCAGTTGCAGTTGTTTCAGCACCAGATGTTGTTGGCACACAGGGAGGTGTAGACTGGTTGCTGTTCATCTGGCGGAGGCATTGTTATATGTCCCTATGCACCGCCGTCATCTCTTGCAGTGTGTCCCACTTGGACTCCACGCGGGACATGTGTGAGTCCAAGCGGGCATGATGGGCAGCCTGCTGCTGTTTCATGTCCCTGAGGAGCCCCACTACCTGGCTGAGATCTCCGGTGCTGGACTGGTACGCATCTGCTATGCGTGCCAGTTGTGGGTCATCATGCACACCAGACACCTCTGCAAGCAGCGACCTCTGTCTCCCACCCCTCCCACCACCCCTGCCGACATGTGCAGTGCATGCAGTGGCACGCACAGATGACCCTGGTCCCCCTTGGGGGTTGGTGGTGCTGGTGGTGTCCATGGCCCCACGTTGGTCCAGGGTCCCTGTGCTGGTGGTGCTCCTTGTTCTGACCATGTCGGCAGGGATGGTATTTGTGGTGACAGTCGTTGGAGGGGTGGGTGCAGGGGGTGCAGCTGGTGGTCCTGCTGGTGCTGCAGCTGGTGGTCCTGCTGGTGCTGCATGTTGACTTGCACCGGAGGTGCCAGGTTGGTCTTCTTCATCCGAGGGAGGGCAGAGGCTGTTCGACACCAGTGAGCTCCGTATCCTCTTGAGCCTGGGACTGGGACTCCTCAGCGTCTGCTGCTGTGTCCCCATCATCACCTGTTTTTGGGAGACACACACAATGTATGTTATGTTTCTGCAGGCATCAATGGTTGACACACCTGACAGTTGTGACTGTGCCTCTGGGTGCGGGCCTGTACATTGCATTGTCCTAAGTTGTCACAGTCAGGGGTTGATAATGGTGTAGCACATTGTCCTGCATTATTTGGGCATTTCTATGTATTTGTTGGGGTGTGAACATGGTCTGCATTGGTTGTATTTGGTTGACAGCCGGCCCTCCTTCCCACCCAGCCAGTCAGTTATCCCACCATGGACTGTGCTTGCATTGCAGGGATTGAAAGTTGTCTTTCAAGATGTCAGTCAGTGGTGTCCTGCTGTTGGTTGTTGCACAGTTGCCAGCGGGGCCTTGTGCTCCCACAGCAGTTGCCAGTGTCAGCCATCTTGTCAGTTGTTTTCCACTCCCTGTGATGTGAGCATGGTTCAGGGTGTTGTTGATGGGACAGTTGTGGGGGTGAGCTATGTCTGTGACTATGACTCCCATCATGCTATTGCCTCCACCCCACTTCCCAGCATTCCCATACTTACTTGCTTTTGTGGGGAGTTCAGTGTGTGTGGGTGTGAGAGCAATGGCAAGATGGCTGACAGTGGTGTCCTGCTGTTGGTTGGTGTGCAGTTCCCAGCATGCCCTTGTGCTCACCACGACACAGCACCAGTGTCAGACATCTTTGATGGGCCTTTCCACTCTCTATGGGATGTGCATGCGTGAGTGTGAGCTTGCTGGGCCATGTGGTGGGGGATGTTGAGCTGTGACTACGACTCCCATCATGCTATTGCCTCCACCCCCCTTCCCAGCATGCCCATCCTTCCTTCCTTTTGACTCTGCTTCCCTGTGGGGTGGGCTGCCTGTGCTGACAGGATGGCTGGGAGTGTTGTCCTGGCAGTTGTTTGGCTAAAAGTCCCAAGAGTGTCCCTGTGCTTCACACAACATAACCCAGGGTGGTGGTTCTTTGTGGGATCTTGAGTTAGGATGTGAGGCATTGCATTCTCCCAGGTGGGTTATGTGGAGTTTGTGTTGTGGGTGTGTGTGAGGGGAGGTGCTTGTGACTATGGTCAGTGCTGCAAGTCCTCCTTCCCACCCAGCCAGATATCCCACCATGGAACGTGCTTGCCTTGCAGGGAGTGGAAGTTGTCTTTCAGGATGTCAGTCAGTGGTGTCCTGCTGTTGGTTGTTGCACAGTTGCCAGCAGGGCCTTGTGCTCCCCACAGCAGTAGCCAGTGTCAGCCATCTTGTGAGTCCTTTTCCACTCCCTGTGATGTGAGCATGGTTGTGAGTGGTGTTGATGGGCCAGTTGTGAGGCTGAGCAATATCTGTGCCTACTACTCCCATCATGCTATTGCCTCCACCCCCTTCCCAGCATGCCCATCCTTCCTTCCTTTTGACTCTGCTTCCCTGTGGGGTGGGCTGCCTGTGCTGACAGGATGGCTGGGAGTGTTGTTCTGGCAGTTGTTTGGCTAAAAGTCCCAAGAGTGTCCCTGTGCTTCACACAACATAACCCAGGGTGGTGGTTCTTTGTGGGATCTTGAGTTAGGATGTGAGGCATTGCATTCTCCCAGGTGGGTTATGTGGAGTTTGTGTTGTGGGTGTGTGTGAGGGGAGGTGCTTGTGACTATGGTCAGTGCTGCAAGTCCTCCTTCCCACCCAGCCAGATATCCCACCATGGAACGTGCTTGCATTGCAGGGAGTGCAAGTTGTCTTTCAGGATGTCAGTCAGTGGTGTCCTGCTGTTGGTTGTTGCACAGTTGCCAGCAGGGCCTTGTGCTCCCCACAGCAGTAGCCAGTGTCAGCCATCTTGTGAGTCCTTTTCCACTCCCTGTGATGTGAGCATGGTTGTGAGTGGTGTTGATGGGCCAGTTGTGAGGCTGAGCAATATCTGTGCCTACTACTCCCATCATGCTATTGCCTCCACCCCCTTCCCAGCATGCCCATCCTTCCTTCCTTTTGACTCTGCTTCCCTGTGGGGTGGGCTGCCTGTGCTGACAGGATGGCTGGGAGTGTTGTCCTGGCAGTTGTTTGGCTAAAAGTCCCAAGAGTGTCCCTGTGCTTCACACAACATAACCCAGGGTGGTGGTTCTTTGTGGGATCTTGAGTTAGGATGTGAGCCATTGCATTCTCCCAGGTGGGTTATGTGGAGTTTGTGTTGAGGGGGTGTGTGAGGGAGGTGCTTGTGACTATGGTCAGTGCTGTGAGTCCTCCTTCCCACCCAGCCAGATATCCCACCATGGAACGTGCTTCCATTGCAGGGAGTGCAAGTTGTCTCTCAGGATGTCAGTCAGTGGTGTCCTGCTGTTGGTTGTTGCACAGTTGCCAGCAGGGCCTTGTGCTCCCCACATCAGTAGCCAGTGTCAGCCATCTTGTGAGTCCTTTTCCACTCCCTGTGATGTGCGCATGGTTCATGGTGGTGTTGATGGGACAGTTGTGGGGGTGAGCAATATCTGTGACTACGACTCACATGATGCTATTGGCTACACTGACTTGCCCAGCATACACAGAATTCCTTTCTTTCAGTGGTCTTCACTGTGTGTTGGTGTTGTAGTGATGGCTACATGTCTGGATGTGTTTGTTAGTTATATTTGTGCCACTGCCTAGCTGTAGTTGTAGTTCTGTTTGTACATGTGATGACACGGTTAAATGTAACTTTGAGATGGCATGTGTTGTGTTTATCTGACTGACATACACATTTTGGGATGATTCTGTTCTGGTTGCTGTGTAATTGCTAAGAGTGCATGGTTTGACTCTCCCCTTGACAGTGATGTGTGTGTGTATTGTGGCAGAATATTGTGTACATTTGTTGTGTACTCACCAGGCTCTGGGATGTTTTCTAGTCCATAGACGCTCACTGGCGGAAGGATGGCCCGCACCTTCTCCTCCCAGGGCCTGAGGTATACTGGCTTGGCAGGAGGGCCACTGCCGGTGTATTGGCTCAGGAGGTAGTCCTTCTTCAGCAGCTCCCGTACCCTCCTGCGCACGTCATACCACCTGTTCTGGATGTCAGTCTTTGTGCGCAGACATGGTGATTGTGCGTTCACCCTGTTGATGATCCTCTCCCACATCTTTGTTTTCTGGGAGATGGGTGTCTGTTGGACCAGTGCGCCAAACAGCTGTGGCTCTACCCTGAGGATCTCGTCTACCAGGACTTCCAATTCACAATCTAGGAACTTGTGATTCTTCTTTGGGGGCATGGTGATGGGTGGTGATGGTGAGTAATGTGTGTGCTGGTGTGCAGGTGAAGGTGTGTGAGTGTGTGTTTTGCTGGGTGTATGTGAGGTAGCTATTTGTTGGTGTGCTGATGGTGTGTGGCTTGTGTGAGGGATGAGCTGTGGGTGTGTGGTTGCTGTCTGTTGAGTGCTGGCAGGTGAATAGCATTTGCAAAGGATCATGGTTGGGATTTGTGTCCTTTATATGGGTGGAGTTGTGGGTGTGTCTTTGTTCTCTGTCCCCACCCCCCAGTATTTATTGGCTTTGTAATTGCTTGTTTGGCCTTTTTTGTGTATTTTCCCTTAGTACTTTCTGTGCATGTTGGAAACGTTCTTGTGACCGAGTCGGACCCTGCAGTTGTCTCGTACGGTCTTCTCCGTTTCGTTCACGCTGTGTTTGTGCAATTTTCTATGCTGCGTACGCGTCGGTCGCGGTGTTTTGTGTTACTTCGTCTCGCAGTTTTGTATGCGTGTCGGTCGTACGGCTTGTCCTCCGTACGACTCGGTCGTGGTTTTCGCGCCTTGCATCGTACTTTGCGGTTTGGAGTTCGCGGGTACGTTTCGGTCGGATTTCTTCCGGGTGCGTGTCGGTCGATTCGATTTGCGTGTTTTTCCGGCCGGATTGCTGTTTTCCGTGCGGCTCGTTCGTTCGGCTTGGGTTCCGTACGTGTCGGTTGGATTTTGCACGCTTTGCATCGTACTTGGCGGGTCAGGCGCCACAGGTACGTGTCGGTCGGAATTAATTCCGGCTCCGAGTCGGTCGGTGCTTTTTCCGGCCCGAATCGGAATCGACCCCAAGGTATCTGGTGTATCACAGATTGGAACTTGCTAATGGAGTTGTGTTTAATAACTTCCCCGCCTGATTTTAGTTGTTGAGAATAGAATGGCTTGAGAATTTCCAATGAATACTATTTCACTATTTTCACTATACCCTGATTGGGAAGTATAAATACTGCAAAGGCTGGGCTGTGAATATTTATTCTTAACCTGTGGTCCTGGGACCACCGGGGGTCCCTGAAGTCTACTCTTGGTTGCTCAGAAAATGAAATATTAACAGTTTAATAAAGAAAATATACATAAAAGAGCAAAAGTGAAAGTTTTAGAACGCTCAGTAATGTGAAGGAATTTGAAATGGGAGCTAAAACTGAAGTTGGTATCCTAATCTTGCTTCGTGGTAGCAGAGCTAATACAGCTCACGAAATCAAGTATACACAGACAAAAAAGGGCCTGCATTAGGAGTGAAAAAGAAAAAGTGATATGCTAGAATTTAGCATATTTTTGTTCTTTCAGAAATAAAGCTATATTTTAAAAAGCTCCCACTTTCTCATTAAAATTAAAATTAAAATTTTCACTTTTTTTGTTTCTGAAATAAATGAACACTTTCCTAATTTGTGTATTTCTTGCTATGTAGTTGTTTCTGTATTGTTTATTTCTGGTTCATATAGTACACATTTCTTAGGTGGGGTCCTCGGTTTCCAGTACTGATTTGGTGGAGGTTCACAGAAGTCAACCGTTGAGTTAGATTATTAGCCTTCATATTAACTCAGCTGATTACTCAGCTGTAGTTACAGATGATTGAATTAGTGATACCATCAGCTGGTTCTTGTGCAACTCCCAGTCATTATATCAAAAATTGCTACACACCAAATCTTGCTATTGTGAAAAAAATACAAAAACTCACAACATACATTGAGTATGCAGGACTACTCAGGAATATCAGGCAGATTTAATTGTCTTTCTTGAGTCAGCAGCAAAGGTTGGGAATGTAATTGCCTGCAAAATATTTTTCTCAACAAATCCAGCTCTCCATGTCCAGCACGTGTGGCACCCTGTCCCAGAATGACAAATTACTGTTTGCTTTCAGGCTGCCAAGCTCCCTCAGTTGCCCAACAAACTGATCTGCAGTAATTCAAAGTGTTTTTGCTCCTTAGTGGGCCTGGGCCTTCTGCTATTACTAACATGGAAACCATTCTGTAGTGTTGTGTGAGTTAGCAATGACAGAACCCTTTTGGCTCCTGATTGACTCCATAGAACTGTGACGTAAGCGTTAGCGTGTAGTGGAGTGAGTGCAGGTTTGCAATGTTGAGTTTGTGGTTACAAGCAGAAGAATAAATATGTGTTATACTAAGCTCAGTGTATGGTGTAGTCATTAGTGGGTACCCAGGCTGGGGAGAACACTACAGCTGGCGACGAGATAAGAGATAAATAACCCAAAGATTGATAGTGCTCTCCCAGAGAGTTTGGTGTGGTCCAGCAAACTGCTTGAGCCTGCCACATGTGCCTCAGTCAAAGTTCTGAATCAACATTTAGCACAGGTGGAGTCAAAGCACAACTCCAGCTAGTGTGAAGCATTTGACGATAATGAAAGCTTCACTGAGAAGTCTACACATCGCTAGCCAACAACCTGCTGGGAAGGCCTTAAAAAGAGGTACCTCGCTACCACGCAACCTAAAGCTATACATCACAAGGAGTGATAACGCAAAGGGTGGATACAACCAGGATTTGAAAAGAGCAGCAAATAGCGACAGCCAATTGCAAGATAATGCTGCGAACAGAAGCGCTGCGAGGCAGGGATCAACTAGGTGTCAGGCAGTACAAAGAGACACTTACAAGCAAAGCAATTCAAATTCAAGAAATGGTCATCTGTTTACCAGAATGGAGTAATGAGAATCATCATACCACAGAACCAGTTGGAGTGGCCCCAGAGGAAGTTTCCGGGGTTATGTTTGTGGGGCAGTCAATAAATGAAGCACACACCATCAAAGCTGTTGAGTGGGGCTCAGAGCAACTCCAGAGGTTTCCAAAGATCAGAAAGCCGAAAGCGGCGATCAGAATAGTGAAGTTTGCTTTTCAAATGAAGACCAATAAAGAGGTCATGTTTCCTGTATTTATCAAAGATGACCCTGAGGCCAATACATTGCAAGGCCTCAGAGATGGTTTGCATAAACAAGATCACTAAGCAGCATCAGAAAGAACATTATTCTCAACATCCGTTAGTTTCACCAATCATTACAGTGCCGCTGCCTTCCTGAAACCACCACAACCATTCGATAACACCAAAAAGATTAATATTGGTGACAAATGGACTAATTGGACAGAGACATTTGAGGATTTCAAGAAGATCATCAAATACCTTAATAATCTAGCTGGTGAAGCTGTAAAAGAACTATTAAAGAAAATGTCGTGAGTTGATGAAATTACATGGGCTTGAATCTCAAGTTCAATTCAATACCGAATGTAGATTATGAAATGTACATTTTCAGTCAAGAATGACAGAAAGATGGTCAAACCATCAATTAATTTATTGAGAGGCTAGATACGCTCATCAAACACTGTAAGTTCAATTAATTTAATGATGAGAAAGCTGTACGCCTCAGAGTTATTGCAATTGTCTGTCAGATTCACTCACACGAATGTTGAGAGAAACTCCTAGTCTGCAACGAGTTCTCATGACTTCCAGAGCTGAAGAGAGTGCTGATCGACAAGATGCTAACATGGAGGCCAGAGATGCCTAGAGTGAGACAGTCATGAATGTAGAAAGTATGCCAAGGCGCAAGGCGGAGGGACACAGAGTGGTCTATATGTAAGACGTTCTGCTTCAGGAATGGATTTTTGTTTTCACACAGAGGTAAATGTCCCGCCATTGGACAGGTCTACAAAGGCAATGGGAGGGAGAACCAATTTGTGAAGGTTTGTAAGGCGAAGGAAAAAGTTAGTGCATCACGGCATGAAGACAAAATGGCCGTTCGAACGCTTAAGAAGCGACACTTGACGCATCCCAAGAGGCCACACCAATTAAGACATATTGGGGCACATGCATCAAGGTAGGCTTTTGCGAATCCTTAATTGCGATTATTAAGGAATCGCAATTAAGGAATCGCAAAAGCCTATGCATGTAGGAATCGCTATAAAAATAGCGATTCCTAAATATTCCTTAATTGCGACTCGCAAATTGCGACTCGCAATTAAGGAATGCCGTCCCATTCATTCCTATGGGCCTACAGGCCCATAGGAATAAATTGAGATTGCATGCGCAATTTGCGAGTACCAGTAGGTACTCGCAAATTGCTCATGCAATTTCAAGGGTGCAAGGGTGTCAAAATGACACCCTGTTGCACCCCTGAAATTGTGATGTGCACCCATGTTGTGCACACACATGCCCCAAGGGCATGTGTGTGTGTAATCTGAAACTTTAAAAATGCATTTTAGTGCATTTTTCAAAGTTTTTGCAAATTACAGACAAGTTTGATTTATCTGTAATTTGCGGTCCCAAATAGCTGAAATCGCTAATTGAAAGTGCTTCTAGCATTGCATTTAAGGAATCGCAAATTGCGATTCCTTAATGCAATCGCAATTTAGAATTCGCAAATAATTGCGAATTCTTAAATTGCGCATAGGAAACACTTTCATGCATCTCCAAAGGCCAATTTGCGGTCGCAAACGGCCGATTTTTGCGAATCGCACCGTTTGCGATCGCAAAACCTTTGATGCATGTGCCCCATTGTCACCAAACAAAGTTGATCATCATCTAAATTATCGTAAAAGAGTTCTTCAATATCTACATAAAGTGAAAGTTAAGACGATGGTTGTGCAATGTCGATGTTTACCTCACAAAAATGTGTGCAAGTTGGACTGGCCGCTTGTGAAAAAAACATACATGTCAAAGAAAAGTCAACATGAAAAAGCACAAAAGTCCTTCAAACATTGTCCGAAGATTACACTAATAGTAAACAGTTTCTCAATACCTTTTATTATCAACAGTAATACGCATATAAACATAATGCCTGAGGAGAAATACAATGAACTATCTCCATTGCCACGACTTAAGCCATCAAAAACTAAAGTGTATTCATCTTATTCAGAATCTAGGATTAGGTTCCTCTCGAAAAAATAAATCCCAAAATAAACCATTAACCGCTAGATACTTGGATAACATGATTCGGGATTTCGCGCTAGTAGGTCCTTGGAGGGCCTGCCATACAGCTTGCAAAAAATGTACTTGTTTTTCAAAAAAATACAACACAGCATCCAGAATAGATTTCTTTTTAATCTCCCACCAGTGTGAAAAAGGGGAGTCCTGGATCATTCCTAATCCCTTTTTCGATCACTCGGTCTCAGTAATAGAGATTAAGGTAAAAGCCGACTCAAGGGAGCGACCCAGATGGATATTAGATAAAACCTCACTAACGGAAGAGGGCTGGATTAAAAAAATGCAGACATTACTTATTGAGTTTGCTACTATAAACGTGGGAATAGCTAGTCCCTTTGCGGTATGGGATTCTTGTGAGGCTTTTATCAGAGGGAAGGCAATTTCTCATAAATCTAGAGTTATCAAAGAGAAAAAAGAATTAGCCAAACATCTTCAGCAGAACTTCGATCAAGCTTGCCGAATTAATTCTCAATCTCATTCAGAAATAACGGTCCTCAATCTAAACCAGGCTTGTCAAAAAATACAAGACTTTTATGAACATCAGGAACTAATAAATCCAAAAACCTGTTTCCAAAATTGGTACGAGGACAGCGAACATGCTGGCAAGCTTCTGGCATGGTCTGTAAAGAAAAATCGTAATAATGCCATTGTAAAATCTATCTTTGATGACGAGACAGGCCAAAATGTCCATCAGACGGACGAGATTAATAAAGTTTTTTTATCACACTACAATAAACTCTAAACAGCTTCGATACCTACACCATCAGAAGAAATAGACAAGTTTTTTAATACAATTTCGCTACCCCACTTAATATCCCTGCAGAAAGCCCCGTTGATGGCACCAATGTCCGAGATGGAGATTCATGCGGCTGTAGAAAAAAACACCTAGCGCCAAAGCTTGTGGCATTGATGGAATACCCATTGAATTCTATAAAATATTTCTGCCACAATTAACAAATCTATTGCTCTGTTTATATAATACAATCCTGGAAGGTTGCCATATCCCAAAGACATTTGTCGAAGCAGTTATAGTTAGTTTTTAAAAAAAGGGGAAGTCCCCGGATACACCCCGGATCTTATCGGCCTATTAGTTTACTAAATAATGATTACAAAATATTCACGAAAATCATGGCAACGAGAATTACCCTAGTCGCTGCAAGTTTGGTTCATGAGGACCAATGTGAATTTTTACCAGAAAGATTCCTCACTAACAATACAAACTTCTTAGTTCAGGCCATCAAATAGTAATACGAAAGCAGCAATTATTATGATTGTCGCAGAAAAAGCCTTTGATCTGGTCAATTGGAATATTCTTTTTGCGATATTAAAAAAATTCAATGTTCTCCTAGACTTCGTAGATTTACTTAAGAAATTATATGGTAAAGCCCAGGCCAAAATAATAATTAACTCTAATACTGCCGGTATAGTTGAGATCCAAAGAGGAACTCGACAAGGTTGCCCAATGTCGCCCATCTCATTTGCTTTATATATGGAGTCATTAGCAAATTCGATATGCCAAAACCACTTAATTAAGCCACCAATAGCAGGGGCACCCAAATGAAAATTATTTGGTGACGATTTAGGCAGAAACAATAAATATCAAACAAACATTCGACACAATTAAAACATTTTCCAACTTAGGAGGGTATAAAATCAACAACAGCAAATCTGAGATCCAATTATTTAATGGCCATGATCAGATTCTACCACAGGCTCTTCAGATTCGAGTGGCAAAAAATAACCCTGTTCGATACTTAGGTATCTGGATCACATACGATTTTTCACAGCTTTTCGCACTTAATTATACCACAACGCTTAATAAGGTAAGGAATATCCTAAATAGCTGGCATAATCTTCCCTTTTCGATAATTGGAAGAGTCGCATTAATAAAAATTATGGTAATTCCGCTATTTATTTTAATTTAATCAAATGTCCTTAACAAGATTCCACATAACTACTTCCTAGAAATAGACCGATTAGTGCAGAAATTTATCTGGCCAGGAAAGAAACCACGCACAAAATTGATAACATTACAATTGAGTCCTGAGGAAGGTGGTGTAGGACTTCCTCACATTCAAAAATACTTCCAAGCCACCTTCTAAGACTGGTGTGGACGTGCAACACCAGCCCACGATCGTGGGACCAATTTTTATCTTCACCAAATGCTTTTGGAAAAAAATATAGATCTAAAATCCTTTATCAAAATTCCCAAGCTACCTAAACGCTATAGATATAAGACGCCCCATATAATTCATGATAGACTTAAACAATTGAAGGAAGAATATCGATTTACACCTTTACATTTAGAAAGTCAACTAATCCACTGCAGGGAACTAGGAGTTACAATCGATACACCGAAATTAAAAAGATGGGAAAGGCTGGGAATCTATCAAATAAAAGATCTTGTAATACAAGGTGGGATAAAGTCATGGGAACAAATTAGACAAGATAAAACAGAAACTATCTCGACCCTAGTATTTTCCTACCTCCAAATTTCGAGCCTAGTGTAAAAGCTACGACTCCCGGAGGGCTCACTTCCCGCAACTGTTACCCATGCACTATATATCAAACAAATGACAGGAGTTGGGAACTGGTATCATATTCTCCAGCAGCAAATCTGTGACCAAATAGTTCTGAGAGCTCTTTTAAAAATGCAGGTGACCCCAGGGTGTCATATAGAAGCACCCCAATGGAAGGAGTGCAATAAATGGTCTACTAAGGCCATCCGCGGGGCGAATTTTAAACGTATGGAACTCTTCTCCAAATGGCAACTATACCACACCCCTCAGAAATTGCACAAAATGTTCCCAAAAATATCACCAGGTTGCTCTAGATGTAATTATCAAGGAGGAGACTGGCTTCATATGTGCTTCTCTTGCCCTAAACTAGACTAGGGTCTTTCAGTCGATTAGCTGGCAACTTAAACAGAACACAGACCCCAATCCTAGCTATTTTATTTGGGATCCCAAATCCAACTTTAAAGGTGCGACGAAAACAATTTGTTTTTAATGCTTCTTTAATTGGAAATCATTGGATTCACTGAAATTCGCACAATGGGTAGTCAAAATGAGAAGCACAAAAGAAAGGGGAAAAATATGCTCCCTTAGAATAGGAGCTATCCAGAAATGTGTACAAATATGGGGGGAAGACTAGAATCGAATATTTGTAGACACTACAATAAAAGCATAAGGTGAGGAAATGGACACGGATAGCTGGCGACAACTATAACTATTCAGTACAAATGTCAATACGATCTATTTATCATACTTTACATATATTTATGATACATAGAAACTTATCAACAGCAACAAGAATCCTGAATATATTATGTATGCCAGTAAAAACAAAAAAACAACAACACTTTTTGAACCCGGATATAGATGTCCATCCCAGAGCATTGAAGAATTTAATTGTACATTATTATTTATCATATCCGAATCATGAACTGTCGTTATGGGTCTGTGGTTGATTGATTCTATAAATAAAGTTTTTTAAAAAGAAAGAAAACTAAAGTGTATACATGGGTTGCATCAGCATCATTAAAAAGTCAAGGTTCATTTGAACCAATGAAGAAACACAAGAAAATGAAAGTACAGGCACCTGTTCATGTACTTCAAAGTACAGCGTCACCTGCCTATTTGCTCAGCTTCAGCACAACTGCTGATGTAGGACTGATATCAGTGAACTATAACATCTATGCTCATCACAAAATAGTAAGTCATTTCCCTTCATTACTTCAAAGACACAGATAAACTGCATTTCGTTTACAGTAAGCTGTTGATAAAGAACTTGAATCATTGCTCAAACATGATATCATTGAACGTTTCACTGGTCCAAAGTCCTGGGTTTCTCTCATAGTGTTAGTGCCCGAAAAGAACATGCGTCAACCAAACAAAGCAATTAAATGCGAACGACATCCAGGTCTGCACATCAACAACATGATAACCCAATTGAATGATGTGAAGGTCTTCTCTCATCTTGATTTTAATAAAGAATTTCTTCAGTTGGAACTTGAGGAGAGTTGCATTTACATTACCACCTTTTCTTAACAGATTGGATTAGTTTCAGTGTGTCATCAGCTGCAGAGTTGTTTCACGATTTCATTTGACGTATCATACAGCCTGTCACGAATACGTTCAATTATAGTGATGACTTATTGGTTTTCGGAGGTACACAAAAGGAACATGATAAAGCTCTCACGCAAGTATGTTGTTTACTTGCAGATGCAGGCTTGACTTTGAATGTCGACAAATGTGAATTCCATACAAAATCATTTGACCATATCTTTTTGATCATGGCATGACACCCGATCCAGCTAAAGTTCAAGCATTGTCAACTGCCAGTTCCCACAAGATGTTTCAATGATACGTTAATTCCTTGGCATGGCCAGCTACTGCTCTAGATATATACAAGACTTTGCCATCATAAGTGCTCCGTTGAGAGAATTGCTGAAAATGAATGTTTAATTCAATCGGTCACATAAATGCGATCAAAGCTTCAAGAAGATCAAACAAGCTATTGGGAATGCTACTGAAATGGCATACTTTGACCAAAGCTTCATACAGAGGTTGTTGTTGACGCTAGCACAGTCGGGTTAGGCACAACCCTTGTAGAGCACAGCCTATGCAAGCAGAAGTTTGTCCCAAACTGAACGTGCTTTTTCACAACCTGAGAAAGAAAGTTTAGCAGGGGTGTGGGCTTGTGAATATTTCCACGTATTCCTATTTGGAAAGCCTTTCCCGCTTGTGACACATCATCAATCGTTTTGACCATCTTTGGCAATCCAAACCCCAAGATGCCTCTTGCATTGAATGTTTGGGTCTACAATTACAAGACTACAACTGCATAATTATGCACTGTCCAGGGAAACATCAAAACCCTGCTGACTACTTCTCACAAGTGCCTATACAGTGCCATGGTACCCCTTCTAAGACAGCTGATGCCTATATACATTTCATTCTGAAATCCAGCACGACAGCTGCCATTTTGTTGGAACAAATTGTCACTGCCATGAGTAAAGACAGTGACATATGAAAATGAAAAGTCATTATTGCACATCTGTCTTGAAACCAGCACACTCAACCTCCTACCAGTGACAGAGAATACCAGAAGTTTAAAAATGTCAAAGATGGCGCTATCCTGAGAGGTTCAAGAATGGTTTTGAAACACTTTCAAAGATACATAAAGGGACCCTTCCACCCCCGGGAAGAACTATTGTTTCAGGAATAGGGTCCCTCTTGGAACCACTATCCAAATTTTGTGATTACTTTCTCAAACCCTTGGTAAAGGAAACACCTACCTTCATCCAAGACACAAGAGATGTTCTGAATCTCATTGCAACTCAAAACACTGAGGGATTCCAAATGAACTGCATTGTTACCCTCGATGTTGAGGCACTATACACCAATATTCCTCAACAGTCAACTCTAGAAGTCGTAGAAGAAATCCTGATGTCACGAAACTGGGTGTCTCCTACCCCTGTTAGCTTCATAATGGAGTGTGCCGGGATAGCCCTAACCGAGAATTTCTTCCAATTCGAAGACTGCCTCTTTCACCAGATACAGGGAACTTCCATGGGCAGCACTTTCGCCCCGAGTCTGGCATGTCTTTACATGTCAGACTTCGAGGCAACACACATCTTACAACACACTAACCCCTTCAGGGAAAACATAACATTGTGGCGTCAACATATCGATGATATTTTAATCTTCTGGAGGGGAGCCACAGACAGTGTTCCTCACTTTATTGAATGGGTAAATCAACTCAACCCCTACCTTAGATTTATGGCCCACTCCTCAGAAAAAGAACTACCATTCCTAGACCTAATGATCAGATTGGTGGATGACAAACTACATACCAAAACCTTTCAAAAACCAACAGACAGCCACTGTCCCCTTCTATACAGTAGTTACCACCCAAAAGCACTACGGGAGAATCTACCGTATGGACAGTTCTTGCGCATCCACCGCAACTATAGCAACATCAATGATTTCATGACTCAATCTGAGGAGCTAGCACAACATTTAGCAAGGTACGAATATCCCTTAAGGAACATAAGGACTGCACAGAAAAGAGCTCGAAATAATAACAGAGAATCGCTCTTAGAGACACATCTCAAACTTGAAACCAATGACCTTACCTGTGTGACCACCTTTACCCCTCAATCAAACTTGATCAAACGAGTGGTTAAAATGCACTGGAACATTCTCCAAATGGGCAATCTGATATTTCCTCCACCTAGGTTCACTTTCAAGAAGACGGCAAACCTAAAAGATATGCTTGTGAACACCAGGCCAAAAAGAAAAGTACCCCAACAAAATAAACCACTGTGGGATCTACCCCCGGTAGTTGGCCACTACCCCTGTGGCCAATGCACGAATTGAGCACTGACAAAAGCCACAAAAACCATACAACTAACAGATGCATTAACTTGAAAACAGCTAAGACATACCAATTGTACCACACACAATTGTGTTTACCTGATAACCTGTCCCTGCCACCTATTTTATGTAGGTATGATGACACGTGCAGTTAAAATCAGAGTAACCGAACACCGAAGTATTATCAGGTGTAGAAAGACAAACACAAAAATGTGTGCATACTATACGACCTTAGGCCACACAGCTAATGACCTATACTGGACCATCCTTGAGTCCAACCCCCATTTATCAAAGGAGGCCCTTTTCAGAAAAGAGCAGAATTGGATTTTCAAACTTTCATCCCATACTACAGGGTTAAATGATGATATCCCATGGGGTGAGCTAAATGGGTGACAATGCACTGATTCCACGCGATCATCTTAATGAGGGACAACTTAGACCCCTTAGTTGCATCCACTGTAGTCACCATACTGCTAATTAATCATGGACAGGGCTCACTCGAGCGATTACTATTCTAACTAGAACTGCAATAGTATCAAAATGGGCTCCCTTAGTAGCAAAGTGGGCTCCCTTCATGCCTTAGTGAAACCTCTAATAATTCCCCCTTTTTGGGCACACGTCCACTTAAAAACCTTTGAGGACACTTGGGTCCCATTGTCGCATACATAGCTTGTGCCTTCCCACCTGTAGTACACCGATTATTGGGACAGGCACTCCTCTGCCTCCATTGTGTTTTAGTAATAGAATTACATCAGGCTGAATAACCGATGCACATAGTAACACGCACATTCGTCCCCCCCCCAAGATGGCTGCCGATGTCGCCGGTCTAGCTTCTGTAGACGCGGCGCCAGCAACACACCTTATCTGCCTGCCTCCGGCGTATCACTTCACGGGAGACAGAGCCATGGTAGACGAAAGGCCACTCACCTCGCCACTTCTAGTGAGTATGGAAGTCCTCCACATGGGCAGGGCAAAAAACTGGTAAGCGGAAGCCTCTTCTTCTTTTTCACTACATGTTTACCTATCCCTCATGTCTAGATTGAGCGTGAGCGAAGCGTTCTGAATCAAACCCATCAGTCCTTGACCCACATAATACAGGGTGAGTGAAGAGTATGGCGGGACATTTGTAAATCTGTAATTTTGCAAGTTTGATACTCCCCACTTGATTTTATGACAACACGATATTGCTACTTATTAGCTCGCTACGAAGAACACGATACTCAGATACAATCATGAATAAAAATTTACGTGTCACCTTCGAATATTGTTTAATTCTGGCAATTCATTCAAGAGTAGAGTTGCTTTGCAAAAGTTGACTGGTCTAATATTTGAAAACTGTCGTTATTTGTGTATTTTTTGTCATATGAAATTAATCTGTTAATTATGTTCAAAGTTCGTGTTATTTTGTTTTATGTTTTGAAGTAAGCAAGAGGTGTAATCTTGATCTGTCCTATAATTAACTACTTGAACAATTTACAAAAATTGTGTAAAGAAAAAAACATAAGAAATTATGTAGATCAACACATTCAGAAGTTTGTTCTCAGGTTGCTAATGGGAAGCAGCATGAAAATTGTCAGCTAGATAATCTTTTGTATTATGTATATTACTGGCCCAATCTAGCTGTATGTTTTAGGGCCAACCCCTTTGTGTAACACTACTTTTATAAAGTGGGCATTTCTCTGTGCCTATGACTCTTTGTGCTTTGCATCCTGACTCCAATCCACGTCTGAGCCTGGGTAACAGCTACACTTTGTGCATACCTTCCAGACAGCTATCACACAGGAAGGGTTGGGTGTGACAGGATTACATCTGCATTCATCTGCATACTGATGGTCTTCCTGGGATGGTAGAGAGAGGATCATTCACACTATACATTTGTATAGGCTGTGTCCTGTTTCACAAAAAGGGCTGATTTACCCTCCTACTGATATCTGAAGCCAGGGCTGGGGATGAAAGGGAGTGTTGTGCACTTCTAAGGTTTCCTTTGAAGCTCCCCCTTGAACAAAGACAATTTTTGATTATACATACAAGGGCTCTGACCCCATGATTTAGACACTGCATGGGACCTGTAACCAGATACTGCTGACTCTACATTCTGCACATTACCAGAGGACTGCTGTGCTGCCGGAAGAACCGCCATTGGGACTACTTGCTTTGTTGTGCTGGTCTGCTGCCAACTGATTGCTGGGCTGCAGAAGGGACTGTCACATTGCAAATTGCCTTATGAGCTGGCCTGCTGCCTGCTCCCTGCTTGTGTCCCCAAGTGTTCTCCGATCATCGTCACGGATGAGATAGAACACCACCACCAACTGGACGTCACCTCCGACGTGTCATTGGCAACAAAGAGGCAAAGATGGCACTCCATCTCGGACCATGTGAATGCTGTCGCAGCGCCGAGGAGGACAATGGAAGAGGACAAGAGGCGCTGGATTGATGTGAATGGCAAAACCAAGCAGAAACATGCTGCCAACACGAAAGTAGCAACGCACTTCGGAGGAGTGGGGCCAGCAGAACACCAGGAGCTGAATGACATGGAGAAGATGGAGGCCACAGTCATCAGTCGGGAGACGGTGGCAGGAGTTGGGGATCCGGACACTGCCCAACATGACCCAACACCACATCAACAGGGTGCGTACCGACCAGGGAGTGGGGAGAAAGGGGGAAATGGGCACAATGGCACACATGCACAATTAACAGAGCACACTGCACACCCACAATGACTCAGGCTCATGACCCTGATCCCACGGGAACACTTCAGCACGCACACAAACACCAAGTAGTCCCATGTACACCATGTGCCCAAAGGGGCACCCACCCAACACATCAACAATCACACAACCAACACATGCACATGTGCGAAACACAGCAAACATGCATATACGTCAGCCACACTGACAATGCAAGATACACCACATGATGAGTAGCATGGCTGCAGTCCAATCATCATGACAATGTACACGGCACGACACTGAGGTGGCTGAGTGCGGACCACAACCGGAAAGGAGCAGGTCACACTCGGACACAGCCACCTGCACAAACAACCCCTGACGTCAACGACACATCTGCGGACAAGCCATGCCCAAGAGTCACAACTCGACAAAGAGCACAAGTTACCCAAGTCTGCAACATCTCAGCACTGTAGAAGCACAGAACTGAAAGGCACACCGCATGAAAGGGATAAGTGGCAGCCAAATCAGAGCCGCAGGAGTGACTCACCCACCGTGCAGCATACGCACATAAGAATAAGTGCACCTCGACATTGACAACATCCTGGTACAATCAGCAACACCTCTACAACAGAACACAGGACACAACTGGTGCCGCATATGTGCACAACATGGCCAATCACATCTGGCACAGCAGGAAACTGTGACATGACAATTTACAAGTACAACCTGTAACCTGCAAATATTTATTATTCACACATGCCGTGCTTGTGGACATTTAGTACTGTCCCATGATTGCCAAGGACGGCCACAATGTGACGTGCTCATGAGAAGATATTGGCAATGAGGGTTTTCCTACGGGCTATTCCTGCCGCAGCTGCAATGGCATGTGGGCCACCTGCCCCATCGTCCTCATCATCGTCCGGTACCTCTGGCACTTGGATCCATGGGGCATTGGTGCGTACACAGATGTTGTGCAAAACACAACATGCAACGATCATCTTGCACACTATGTCTGGGGTGTACAGGAGCCTTCCAACTGTGATGTCCAGGCACCTGAAACGTGACTTCAACACGCCAAATGTGCGTTCCACGATGCCCCTGGTGGGTATGTGGGCCGCATTGTACTGCCTCTGGGCGGGTGTGTTCAGGTCTTGGAGGGGTGTCATCATCCAAGGGCAGAGTGCATATCCTTGATCACCTGTGACAGTGCAGAGAGATAAGAGTCAATACTTGGCTCGGCATGATGTGTTGGCAGGCCCACTAGTCCAGTGACGCCTGTGCTGGCTGTGTGTGGGGTGTGGGTAAGCCAGCCCTGAGGGAGTAGCAGGTGCTGACAACAACTTCAACAGTCATCAGGCACTCAGGAATACAATGTACGAACAGCAAGGGAGCATGACTTGAGTTGCACAGAGTTAGTGGCCCCGGTTGCACAGCAGCCGACACGTGCATACCGCCACGGGACGCTGACTTGCAGGAGACTGGGGTAGGGTCATGAGGGCAGAGCAGGGTCTCGTATGTATCAAAGGTGGTTTTCTCGGAGTGTCTCGGGGAGAATGGGAGGTGCACCCCCAGGGCATGGTGCAGAGGGCACATACCAGCTGTGTCCGGCAACATGGCGGATATGAATGCCACAGACTCATGCCAAACACCAAGCCTGTACCTGCCAGTTGCTGATGACAACCCCCAGGCCACAGGCTCAGACACCAACAATGTTCTGCCGGAGGCTGACGGTGACTCACGGCACACAGGGTTAGTGGCACCAGGTCAGTCCTTGCGAGTGGTTGACCTCCTCCGTAACAGTGATCCGTGTTTCCACCGGACTGAAATGCATCTGCCTCTCACTCCTCTCCCTGCGTTCACTGGCATGAACTCTGCCATTGAATAATGAAGACTCAGTTCTAGATGTGGGACATACTGAACTGCAGTGTTGGCCGGCTGCAGCGGTGGGGTATGTCAACGAATGTGGACTCCTGGGGGCCTGTGTCATGGAGGACAGCGATGATCTGAGGAGGACGCCAAGCTCATGGGCATGGGTCTTGGAGCTAGCACCCGCACGTGGTGGGCCCTCTTTGACACACAACGGTGTCGGCAGGTGAGCAGTGTGGCCTTGGAGCGCTGGGGCAGGCATGCCGGGTCTGGGTATCAGCGGCCTGGGGTACAGCAGACGCACAGGCTCGCAGGCCCCGCTGCTCACGATGTTGGCCTCATGGCGGGCTGAGAGGCGCCGCCCTGGTAGTGACGTTGGCCATTCCGGGAGTGCCCCACGCTCAGCGCAACAGTGTTTTCATCCACACCCCTGCGCAGGCCTGGCATAAGCCGGGCCAACCCACTACGCTCATGCACACAGGGGGGGACGCAGCGAGCGACATTTCCGCGATCTAACCCACAGCCTGGGGTGACATGGTTGCGTCCACTGTTCACTACTCCCCAGACACCAGCAGTTAATGTCTGCATGGACATCTCTGTGGTTTGCATTCCCAGGCCTGTCCAGCACATTCACGCCACACTTGTCGTTGTGTACATTCCCATTCATGGGTCACTTGCGTCCTTTGCACATGCCTTCTTTCCGCCTCTCCACACGTTCAGCTGTTGTGTGGCTGTGGTGCCATGATATAGCTGGCTTGTGTACATGATAAGCCCAGTATCCCAATGAAGTTGTGTTGTCGTGTCTGGTAGGTGGGCATGTTGATTGACATGTTGTATGTGGTTTGGTCACGTGTGCATTCCCACAGTTGTGCGTTGTGTTATGGTGGCTTTGAGGTGTGTGGTGTGTTGATTTGGTACTTACCAACGAGCAGTCCAGTTCCATAGATGCCATCCTGGAAGCGCTGGTTGATGATGGACTGTCGGAAGATGTAGGAATCGTGCACACTGCCTGGGTAGTTTGCGACGACATTGGTGAACATTCCCCGGTGGTCCACTATTGCATGCACATTGATGGAATGCGTGTGCTTTCTGTTGCGGTATATGTGTGCAGTGTCCGCAGGGGGCACAAGTGGGACATGTGTGCAGTCAATGGCCCCCAACACATGTGGGAAGCTAGCAATGGCATAGAAGCCTTGCTTGGTCTCCAGCTGTACCTGTGCAGTGTGGGGGAAGTGAAGGTACTGGGGTATGAAGCTGATGATGGCATCCAGGACAGGTGTAAGGAACTTTGAAAGGGCTGGCTGTGAGACTCCTCCGACTCTGGCCGTTGTTGGTTGGAAGGTACCAGAGGCCAACGTGTGCAGCACAGCCAGCAGCTTTGTCTGCGGAGGGATGTTGGTTGTCCGCTGTGTTGGGACCGTCAGCCTGTGGCCGATGTGGGTCATGATGCGGAGGATGGTTGTCCTTTTGAGCCTGTAGTGGGCAATGACTTCCTCGGGCGTTAGGTCTGTGAGACTGGTGCGTTTTCGGTAGGTCCGCTGTCTTACTCTGCGCTGCCTCTGTGGTGGTCTGGGGGGGGTGCCGGTCCCGGTCCTGGGGGTGGTGGCGGTCCTGGGGGTGGTGGTGGTGGGTGTTGTGGCCCTGTTGGGGCCCCAAGCTGCATGATGAGTAGCTCCATGGCATCAGTTGTTCTTCGGCTGTGGCTGTGTGCGGGGCTCCGTTGCCTACTGCAGGTAGTCGTCCTGCTTAACACCAGCAAGAGGCAGGTGTTAAATAGCTGCTGCTACCGCGGCTTATTACGTGGTTTTGGTTCGCATCGCAGATTTGGCAGTTCGTTGTGAAAGTGATGTAGTGGTGTTTTCGTGTGTTTTCGCACGGGAACGCCTACTCTGCATCTCATTAGGGTTAGTTGGTGGTGTCACCCATGGGGATGAAATTTGCGGCAGTTATCGCGGGAATACTGGCGATGTCTGCAGTTTGCACCCGCTTGTGAATGGGGCATTAAATCTATCTCCACTTTTGATGCGTTGAGGTGGCGATAACTCGGCGATAAGTCCTTGTGAATATGCCCCCAAATGTTTTATAAATAGTAGTAACACCAGCTTTGCTGATCTCAATTTGGCCTCTCCATGCCTCTTTGTGCCAACCTTCAAACTAGTGCATTTTATTGTATATAGTGCCACAGTCTACATTTTTCAATCTGTCTTTCCATTCAGTGCTCAACAAAATGCATCCTTTTTGTTTGGTTATGTCAAGCATTACAGAGATATATACTGCACACCACTCACAATTACTTTACTGGTAAGGCAGGCACCTGTACAATTTACTAAATGAAAGCATAGAGTTACATTATGACTATTGGTGCTTAAGTGTTTTTATCATTATAGCTGTTATCCAAAAGTAATAATTTGAAGAGAATTTTATGCTGTATGCATGGAGTATGAAGTATTCATTAATAAGAAGCTAGAGGTAGCTTTGTTCTTGGGATTGGGCAACATAGAAGAATTGTGCCCTTTGAGTTGGTATTCAGATGTAAAGGAACACCTGGAAAACACATCCCTCATCCTTACAGCTTAAAGGGCTACAGGACATTAAAGATGCAGTCAGGAGCTCTTTCCAAACACGTTCATACTCAAATACATTTACAGAGCTGGATTATTGATCATTTTTATTAGCTCATATTTTCTACAGGTGACAGTGAGAAGTAAATGGCACAATATTTTTATGCCAGCCCTTAATTGGTCTCCTAATGGCCATAATCCATAAATGACAAAACCAAGGAGTCTGGCATTTTCAATTTCCTGTCTGCCACTGGCCACCAAATCTTTGCTAATCTAACAGTTTTCTATCACAGCACATTTTCATACTGTAAGTCACACATTCATTCAGATGACACTACACTAACTTAACTTTGTTTACAGAAATTCAGTTCTCCAGATTTGCCTGTATGCTGAGGGTAAAGCAGCTTTGTTTCCATGCCATGTTCAGCCCTTGAGTGGCATGATAATATTGCATGATAAATAAAGTAACATTGCCAGTATTTGCTCCCATGTTCAGATGAGATTAGAAGTTGACTAGAGGAGAACAGAGCCAGTTTTCTTGTGTAAGCTACAACTAGTGGCTAAAATAGAACTTTATAATTATATATATTACTTACATTTCATCATGTTGGTCATAATTCATTTGATATTCACCGATGTAAGAAAGTGGGTTATTATTTAGGAAGGGTGTGGGTTGTTCTTAAGTAATAAGTCTGTAACCTTCTATCTACTGGGGACCAAGTACCCTGTTGTTGCACTTAACACAGAGAGGGTCGCAAGGCGGAGCAATCCAAGGCCTTCTCTTGGGACGTGGTGTGGGCTAGTATCTAGTCCACAGGTACACAACATCCAGTAAATCATTGTCCAGTAAATGATTTTTCTTATAAAAAAAGTACTTTAATATGCACATACTACTCAATACTACACATTGATTCACAAACATAGGGAATTTGTAAACATGGCAAGAGAAATACCTATGGTGATCAGCATTTAACAGTTTGCACACCTAACAAGCACGAACCCTAAGCCACAGTACCGCCACATACACTAGACACAATACAAAGGAGTGTAATTATCAAAGGGCAGTCTTACTGGCTTTGAAAGGTAGTCAGCACATTAATACAACAGAATGTGTCATAATATATCAATGCAACACCATTAAAATCACTAAGGGTGGTCTTGTATAACAATGATGTTTATTTGGGCATGTAATGTTTCACTCTTAACTTTGGGATTGCCACCAAAGCATTTTGCCTTCATTATTACATGTAATGATTCACTGCTAACTGTGAGACCTGGCATCCTTTGGTGTGGTTTCCCTGACTTTTTGCTTTTTGACCTCCTGTTTTTGACTTTCGGTTTTGCTGGCTTTAGTCTCTGAGCACATTACTGCTGCTGACCAGTGCTAAAGTGCATGTGCTTTGTACCTAAAATGTGATGGCAGTTGGTCTATCCATGATTTACATATTTGGTTTACTAGTAAAGTGCACTACCTGTGCCCAGTGCCTATAAATGAAATGTTACTTGTGGGCCTGCAGCACTGGTTGCGCCACCCACCTACGTAGCCCTTTAACCATGTCTCAGGCCTGCCACTTCAGAGCCTGTGTGTGCCGTCTTAAACTGCCATTTCGATGTGGCAAGTTCACCAACTTGCCAGGCCAAACACTTCACCTTTTATTACATATTGGTCACCCCTAGAGTAGGCCCTAGACAGCTCATGGGCAGGGTGCAGTGTATCTAAAAGGCAGGACATGTACTTTTAAGTTTTACATGCCCTGGTAAAGAAATACTCTTAAATTCGTATTACACTACTGCAAGTCAATCTCTCTCATAGGGTAAGATGAGTAATCCCACCATTAAGGAGGCCCTTACCAGGAAATATGGCTTGACCCCAGAGAGGCACAGGCAGAAATCTAGGGACAGTGTGAAACTTTCCCCACAGACCTAGGTAGATTGTGTGGATTCTTTTTGCAAGGCACTGGATGGTTGGGTGAAGGGCAGTGATGTGAAGGATTGCCAAGCTGTACAATTTGTTTGCAAAAGAGCAAATGTTTAGTCTTTATTTTACAGAGCTGCGCCAGCACTTGATTGACAGTAAGCTCTCTGACCCCAGGGAGCTTGCTAAGGAGGCAGACTGCTGGGCTAGCACCAGGGTCCATAAGAAGGTATCTGACGGAGATATCGCCAAGGGTAGGCAGGGTCCTCATCAGAAGAAGGATGGGGAGAAGAAAAACAAGAATAAGGACTTCTCTAAAGGGACCCAAAGTAGTTCCCAGGATAAAGATTCTTACACTCGTGCTCAAAAGAAGAAGTGTTTTCCTACAAGTAAGACTGCAGGGAAGGCACCCCTGAAGTGATTTATTTATTTTTATTTATTTGAGTTTTATATAGCGCTGGCTAGACCCGGAGGTATCAGAGCGCTTTGCATAAGGTTCCACAAAATTACATCAGTTACAAGTTACATCAGTTACTAGAAAAACATTTCAAGAGCGTAGAAAACGGAATAAATGGAGCTTAGAAGGGTAAGGGGGTGGGGTAAAGGGGTAGGAGGGAGATAGGATGGAGAGACGAAGGAGAGTCTGCCCAAAGTCCGGCTGGGTAGGTGACGGCCGAGGGGGAAGTCCAAAGCCCATCTCCTCTTTAGCTATCAGGTAGCTCCACCGGGCATCAGCCAAACCGCTAGGTCTCAACGGGAAAACAATTCAAGAGCAAAGAGGAGGGATAAATGGAGCGAAATTTGTTCTAACGTGCTGAGAAATCCTATTTGCCGATCCTCTGCTTGGATTGCTGTAAATTCCCCAGCGTTACCGTAAATTACCTACTAGAAGAGCATGTGTTTTCAACACTGTATTTGCATTTATAATTTTGGGCAATCATAACTTATGAAGCATTGATTGGATTTTTAGTTGTTTTGGTCTTGTTTGAAAGAGAAACAGAGATACTATTTTTCTCTTACGCCGCCACGAGGCAGGCATACCAAAGAGAAATGTTTTTATTTCTTCTAGTTTTTCCTACTTTGAATGCTTTTTGCATTTTACATCACACATACAAAGCAGGAAAAGTGCTAAAGGATAGTTTTCATACTAAAAGGGTCCTCTTTCAGTACAAAAGGTATTCCTTACAGAATGCACACACAATTTCACTGCAACTGTGTGCACATGCCAGCCTACAGTGAACTAGTGCAGGATGAGAGGAAAATAGTGCCAAAACTTAGTAGATATGGTGCTGATTAGAAATTAGGTTTCTGGTTAGCAGAGGTATGGACCCTTTCCAAGTCCAAACAGGAACCACATTCCTAGTCAGGGTAACTCAGATACACACCTGAAATTAAGCTGTGCTCACCTTCTGGTAGCATGGCACAGAGCAGTCAGGCTTAACTTAAGAGGCAATGTGTAAAGTATTTGTATTTACCCATTTACCGATAGTATTATTAGTGTCCCCCCACTATTTACCCCCATTTTGACAACTAAATGCTAGTTTTTTTTACTGAATGTGCCCTGGGATCTGCTCTGTTTAAAAGGTACATAGTAATTAGGTGTAATTACAATTGGTGCTGACCACCTACCTGTAAGTCCCTAGTATATGGTAGGGCATGTAGTTTTCAGTGGCTCAGTGGATTTAATGCACTAAAGTGCCACTGCTCTGGTGCCTGCTGTCATTTTAAAAGCCAGACCTGCCTTGCAGGCTGCTTTTTAAAATAAAACTATGCCCAAATTTGACTGTGGAATTAATTGAACTCCCAAAGTCTTAAACTACCTTATTTTTACATACGTCTCCCCTAAAGTATAACCTAGGTCTACCCTAGGTGCCCTAAGGGTAGGGTGCCATGTTAAAGTAAGCAGGGACATTATAAAATGTTTTATAAGCCCTGGTGAGGGAAAAACAGCCAATTTAGTTTTCCCCATTGTAGTTCAATAACTCCATGGCTAACATGGAATTGGTTTATTTAACCTTAATAAAGTCTAACTATTGACAGGAGTGAGCTAAAATAATACCTCCAAGTATGAAAATTATAGTTGCAATAAATCCGGCCAAAGTTGGATTTGTTGGAAGTATTACAGAAAATAAGTTATAGAACTTGCTTTTCTGATGTGCCACAATTTAGCCTTGTAGCTGCCTCTTCTGATTGGCCAGCCTTTGACAGGCTGAGCCATGCACTCTTGACAAGGTGTGAAATGACTTGGGCTGAGTCGAAGGAGATATCTGATGGGAGGAGATCTGCTGCTGCAGAGCAAAAGGCAGCAAGGGGCCTGAGTAGCCAAACCTATCTTCAAAGGGAGAAAGACATTGAGTACAGGATCCATCCCCCCTGCCACTTCCTGCACTCCTAGCCAGATGTGAGCCCCTGTAATTGAGTTAGCAGAGGGGCTGGAAGGAAAGTGTTAGGGAAAATTAGCTAAGGCTGCAGGTTGGGATAGCCAGACCAGAAACTCCAGGATAGATCTTCTCTCTTTTGGTTTTAAAGGAACAAAAATATGCCACACTTCAGGGGAATTGGTCATCATTGAGGGTGGCACCCTGCACCCCATTGGTCAGGGGTGCCCCACTGCTTGCCAGCCCAGAAACCTGGATAAATATGGGAGAGCTGCCCAGCAACTCAGATCCTAGCCTGAAAGAAACAAGAAGAAGAAGGACTAGGACTGTCCAGCTGAACTCCCGGCCTGCACAAATAGGACTGCACTCTGAAGGACTGCACCTGCTGTACTCTTTGTGCTTCCGCAAAATAAGGACTTTGCCTAACTCTAAAAATTAGAGGAATGCACTCCCTGAAAGCAACAGGTTAAAAAAGCTCTACTTGCATCATCTCCACCAAGATGAACGCAACTGGACAGTGTTCAGTGGACTTTTAAGGATTTGGCCGAATGCATTGTGGGTCTTGCAATCCAAACTTCTCAAGAAGTAACTCAGAGTTTCTGGAACTTCGGATTGGAGTTACGGACTCTTCAACAGCCTAACAGGACCTTCCTTAGAAAGATCCAGAAGTTTGCTGAAAGATCCGGAGCTCCAATACCTCCAGTATTTCACTGAGTACTCATGGTGAAGCAAGCCAATGTTGTTGACGCACAAGCCGGCCTGACAAGGAGCCTCACTCGACGTCGAGAGAAAAAGCTCCAAAAAAGTACCTAAGTCAGAAGGTAAAAGCTTGACCAGGCCCAAACGCTCACTGCATCCGACCCGTGCTTCATTGTGGTTGGCCTGAAATTTGCCTTTGTCCCAGGCAAGCATGACCAGATGTCCCAAGTTGGTGCTTTTGGTTTTTAGTCAATAGAATGTATTTATTCTTTAAAAATGCATATCTCGGGTTTCCTACTTTGTATGTTTGTATTGTTGGTGTCATTATAATCATAAAAGTATTTCCTATTTTTAAGAACAGGTGTTGGATTTTTATTGTGTGTTGTGTCTTACTTCTTTACTGTATTTGTGTTTTTAAATACTTTACACACCTGTCTCCTAAGCTAAGCCTGTCTGCTCTTCAGCCAAGCTACCAAGGTTTGAACAAGGATTAATTTATTGAGACTTGATTGGACTTTACTTGTGATTGCAATGTTATTACTAGCTGTAGGCACCTACCTGCACCTACTAATAAATCCCCTACTATCACACTTTAAATAGTAACACAGTGAAAACATCACAAAATGACAAGATCAATATGTATAAGTCGAGATATTACTTTTTAAAGATTAAAAATGAAAAATAGCGCTTAGAAGCATTAAGTGCCTATGGGGATTTCTGGTTGTACTGGATTGGGGCATAGTCTAGAGTTCAAGCCAACCGCGATAGAGCGCGGGACGGATACAAGAGCCACGAAAGGCCCCCTAAACAAAAGTACCTTGATCCTGGTCACAACAGTGAGATGCGGTGTGCAGCTGAGCGATGCAATGGTGTTGAACCCACAGTCGAGGTGATGTGTCAATTTACTCCATGTAACAATGGCGATGCACCAGTTCCAAAGACAAAGCGCCAGTTCCGAGTTGCATTAGTTCCAATGCCGATGCGCCGGGTTTCTCCAAGCAGTCGAGGGGATGCGTCGAACATCTCTCTGCAGTGGCAGCAATGCAGTGCTTCCAATGCGTTGTTTCCGATGGCTACGCGCTGATTCAAGGTGCAATGCAACGGTTCTGTTCCCACAACATTGCGGTTCTATTCACTCAGCAAAGGATGGGTTGGTTCCACTAAAGCAAGCACCTAGATCTACTTCCTATGGATTGGGCACAGGAGCAGCGGGCAAGACTTTGATATCCCTGAGTCTTAAAACAGGAGGCAAGCCAGCTTGCCCTTGGAGATCACTCTGGGTTCAAGTAAGTTAGTCCAGTTCTTCCTCAGCAGGGCAGAAGGTAGCAGGCAGCAGGGCAGCACAGCAGAAAATCAGTTCTGTACTGAGCAGCAATGCAGCAGAGTGGCGGTCCTTGTAGCAGCACAGAAGTCCTTCCTCCTGGCATTCTTCACAGGTCCAGTACTGGCTGATTTGGAGAGGTTTGCGACCCAGTACTTAGACCCAGTTGTGTCTTCAAAATGGAGGTGACTTCAAAGAGGGGCGTTGAAGTGCACAGAGGTCCTCTCTCCAAGCTTTGGCTCTAGACTCACTGCAGGGGGTATGCATCCCTATTTTTAGGGACAGGACACAGTCTTTCAGGTGTAAGTGTCAGCTCCTCCTTCCCATACTGCCCAGAATCGCTCCTCAGGATATGGATGGCCACTCAGTTACACCAAGCTCCCTTTGTGTGTGGCTGTCTAGAGTAAATGCACAAAGTCCAGCTGTAACCCACCCCGGACGCGCATTAGAGACAGACTGCAGGCCCACAGGGCTAAGACCAGAAAAATGTCATCTTTCTAAAAGTGCCATTTTTAAAAGGGTAGTTATAAATTCATTGTTAACATTTAAGAGGATGTATCATAACCATTCCACTGATATGAAACATGACAGAGCTACTCCTTCTCAATCAGGAATTATAGCTTATACGTGTAGTAAGGAAATCCCAAAGTTAATCTATGAGAGGGGTAGTCCTCACAGTAGTGAAAAACAAATTTGGGAGTTTATCAATACCAGAACATGTAAAACTTAAAAGTACAGGTCCTACCTATCAATTAATCAGCACCTTGACCTATAGGCTACCTAGGGCCTACCTTAGGGGTGCCTTCTATGTAATCAAAGGGGAGATTAAGCCTTGGCAAGGGTTTTAAATTCCAATTTGACATGGCAGTCAAACTGCACACACAGGCTCTGCATTGGCAGGCCTGAGACATGTTTAAAGTGCTACTTGTGTGGGTGGCGCAATCAGTGCTGCAGGCCCACTAGTAGCATTTCATATACAGGCCCTGGGCACACGTAGTGCACTCTACTAGGGGCTTATAGATAAATTAAATATGGCAGCTGTGGATAAGTCAATTGAACCATGGTTTAGGGGAGAAGGACATACACTTTAGCACTGGTTGGCAGTGGTAAAGTGCTCAGAGTCCTAAGGTCGACAAAAAGAAAGCAGCACAAAATATAGGCAAACAGGCAAAAAGTTTCCGGAAAACCACCCTATGGATGTCAGGTCAAACAGTGCTGTTCTGCTCTCTCCCTTTCATGCAACACAGCACAGCAACTTTGTTTGCGCTGCATAAATTGTTTTTTTATACCTGGGCCCTGGTTCCCCAGTTCCACAGTGGGCAGCTCATTCCATTAGGCCACATCTCCTCCAATAACACATTTCAATTTACAATAGAATGGGTGCATGGGTATTTTTCCCACTTTTATAAATGCTGAAAAGCAACTATTAGACTCACCTATATGGCTCCTTACACTCCAGAGCTTTTTGTCAAAATCCCAAACTCCAGGAGTGTCTGGAAGTTGAATGGACCTCTCATGGGGTCACTAACCCAACCCCCTGGCAAACTTAGTGTACCTTGAAACAACTTGATATGTATGCTACTGCGGGGGGTACTGCTCCTCAGTCAGCCCCAACTCACTTGGTGAAACACAGAACCAGAAAGCAATAGGCACTCCTTTTGCCTGAGTCATTGCATTTATAATTACTGGCCTTGCATCACAACAATGCTTCCATTTTTTTCTTTTTTTGGTAATGTTTCATCTTGCATGCCTGGCCCATTCTGGCATCCGTGTATGGCCACTTTGGGGGCTGTGGGGTTGCCCCACGCTCCCGTATCCCCCACCAGCTTGCCTTGTGCCTGGCACTACTCCGATGTGCTGGCTAGGAAGAGTGCTTCTTTCTCTGCTCTCTCTTCCATCTGTAATAGGCAGGGGTGGGAGCAGGAGTGACACACTCTGCCCTTCCCGTGGTCAACATGGGCAGGAAGCATTAGGTAAGGTGTTTCAGTTCTGTGGTCCTTTGTCGGGTCTCTTCGGTCCCTGGTGAGATTCGGACCACCTGGGACATGTTAGAAAAGAGCATGGAAGTGCTTCCTTTGTTTCTTTTTTGTGATGTCCCTCTTGTTACATTGGTCTGTGGGAACTGGGACACTATGGGACAAAAGACCCTCTGGGGAGAGCGCCACATGCACACTCTCTACCATCTTCAATTATTTGTGCTGACCCCTCAGGCACTTGACTCTCTGCTGACGTATTGTTGAAAATACCGGTACATGCGTCCTTTGTGATCTTGGCCCCACGGTGCGACCACACATCCTCTTGGAGGCTTGTTAAGCCAATTTTCATGGGGGTATCATCTCACTGCTCCTGGTGGAAGGTTCTAAATACCAGGTCTGGTTTCTTTAGGCCTTCTGGCATGTAAAATGTGCAAATTCTATAGGAACTGTATTTCTTTTTCTACTGTTGTCCCTATGCAAGACCTGTCCTCTGTCCAGCACCTGGTGTTCTCCTTCAATTAGGATCTCCCCCAGTGGCACTCCTCAGCCATCAAGGCAGAGTGCTCTCAATACCTCTACTGTTCAGGTCCCAAAGCCTCCATGGTCACAGGAAGGGCATCGGTATGATAGAAGAAGTCAGAGGCCAGTCCTATAATGAGAGTTACTCCTTGCTGGCTCGGTCCTCAGAAGTTCCAGGGGAACCCTTTTTCTCCAAGACCCCTCAGCAGGACCATTCCTCTAATGTCCCTCAGAAGATGTAAGGGGTCAGTGCCACTGGCCCTTGTGAGGTGAATCCACAGAGTCCTATCCACTCTAAGTCCACTGTGCTCCAGGATCCAAAATAGGGGTCCGATGAAGTCCATTGTTTCTCACCCTTTTTCTCCCCTGTGCAGAAGTTTTTAAGTGGGAACAGAAAGTTCCAGAAAGTAGGCATCTCTGTCAAATCCTGAAATTACCCATCATCTGCTCACTCCTCTGCCTACCCTCAATACACAGCATTTTGGGGCCTTTCCAGATTGGTGCTTGAAGTGGCCTGTTGAAAGACCTCTTTGAGAGCCTGAAAGTATCCCTCTAACTGCTATATTTGCCATGTACCTTCGCTCCTAAAATTCAAAAGAAAGCCTGTCTTGTGATTGGCTGCAGAGATCAGGCCTTCTCCCTTTCTTCTCCTTACGATGAGCCTTCAGATTCTTGGTGCAGTGTAAAAAATAATTAGCACATGCAGATTCTGAACCTACTCTATTCTTCCCCAGGAACAGACCCAATTATAGACAGAAGGGCCTTATTATATGGGGAGGCCTTTGAGTAATTTACTTGACCCAGCAAGAGGAACAAAAGTCAAGAAACTAACTAGGAACTGAGTCAGAGAAATATGATAAATCTTCAAGTGCCAGAAGAAGTGCAGCTATGTGGAAATTATTGTCAGAGATTAATTTGGGATCCTGATTTACCATGAGATTGGTGCATCATCTGAGTCACTAGGTTTTACTATGGCAAAACTGAACTTTGGTGCAAATTTCACTCATGATGTATAATACACTAAAGCACATGCCCTGTTCAGTGAAACACTGCAAATGTACACTAGGACTACTCGCTTCCATGTTTTAGGGCTACATCAGCTCAGCACAACACTCTGAAGGGTATTTTGTGCAACAGGCTACCTGTGTGCAGATGATGGACTTTGCCGGACTGTAGTCCCACTGACATAGCCCACACATGTCTGATCATCTGTGTGTGCATGTGTTCACATGCAGCCAACCCAGCTGCATAGGAGTGGACCTTGTTTTCAGAGATGGACACTGGTTGTTAGCTCTCTGAATTAATTTTAACACAGTTTCCTGTCAGTGAGTATGTTTGACTCACTCACAGAAAAAGGGTAGTCCAAAAGCAACAAAAAAACAAAGAATTAAATAAGTCAGAAACATTTTCCCTATAGATACATTTCACAGAACTGACATACTTTTCTGTCTGACAGACATGCAACTTCAAACCACGCTCCATTCATTGCTTTTAACTAGAAGATGATAATGTTATTCTCATGGATGATGTCCTGGAAAACAATTCCATTAACAGGACAACTACACAAAACAAAATACTCCAAAGTTCTGCCAGTCTTTCAAAGCAATGACCTTTTTTGATACTAACTTGTGACATTGCATTAGAGCAGGGGATATTCTAGTCTCTCACAGGACTGAAAGTATCACTTAAGTTTAAGCTAAGGTAAGACATCAGCAACATTAAGAGAATGTATCAGGAATATATGAGTTGGTAAGTATAGCCTGGTTGTTGTTGCAGCCCCCCCCCACAAATGATACTATTTTTGGTAGTAGTGTGCTAGTGATGACTATGCAATTGTGTTTAGATGGCAGTGCAAGATGATGGCATGAAGAAGGAGGTAACTGGAGAGTAGGAGAAGTGGTACTGTTATGATGATCATCTAAGAGGGTGGAACTGGGGCGTGTATATTAAGAGTGATCAAACTGGGCAAGCTCCAGGAGGAGAGAGGGTTTGAGGGTGATAGAACACTGATATCTGTTTCATTCCTGTTAGAAACTGGGTCTCTAGTTTGCAGTGGTATGTGCTCTGTCCAAGTAGGGATCGCAATTCTAGTCAGTGTAAATGGTTATACACTTATAATAAAACTGTGATCAGCCTCTGGTAGCGTGGAGCAGAGCATTCAGGCTAAACATAAGAGGCAATGTGTGAAGTATTTGTGCACTCACACAGAGTAACTCAGTGAAAACACCACAAAAAGACTAAATACTGATTTATAAAAATAGGGTATCATTATATAAATCAAATGAGACCGAAATTACAAAAATCTAATATGTACAAATCACAATATCAGCATTAAACGTATATGATAGGTTTAGTGTTTCACAGGTACTCACGATTGCTTAACACTCATGGGCATGCAGAGGAAAGTAGCATGAACCCCAGTGGCTTGAGTTAAAGGGATTGCAGCCTCAGTTGCAAGCGCAAGACTTGGCTTAATGCACAGTACCTGGTTCCGTTGGAGCTGCAAGGGTGATGGCCTCGGGGTTTGGGACCTAGTCGCTGGGGCTCCCCAGTCAAGAAGGCAGTGTGGCAATGGGCCAGGTGAGTCGGTCTCCGGTAGTTGCGGAGTTTTCCCTCTAGGCACCAGCAGGTTGATGACGTTGGTGTGCCACATTGATTCTGGTCACGTGGGTGACTGATGTCGGCACTCGGCAATCTTTGATGGCCCCAAGATTCCAAAATAGGGGGCACGCCAACAAGCGCTTGGAGAATACATTAAGTCAGTCACAGCACAGAAGTAGCAGGCAGCAGGTCAGCACAGCAAGGCATGTAGCAAAGTCGCAGTCACTCCTGTCACTCAACAAGTAGCAGGCCAACACAGCAGACAAGTTAGCAAAGTGGCAATCAGTGCTTCAGGCCCACTAGTAGCATTTGAAACACAGGCCCTAGGTATATGGTATACCACTTTAAAAGGGACTTGCCAGTAAATCAAATATGCCAAGCATGTATACACCAATATCATCATGTTTAGGGAGAAGCACATGCACTTTAGCACTCGTTTACAGTGGTAAAGTGCTCAGAGACCTAGAGCCAACACAAACAAGGTCAAAAAAAGAGGAGGAGGATGACAAAATGTTTGGGGTAACCCTGCAAAAAGGGCCATTTTCAACAATTCCCTTTGGGAATTTATAGGGTGAGTTTTATTGTTAAAGTTTTGCTTTGAAATAAGATAAGATCCCATGTTGCTGCTACTCTTATGCCGCTGAGTGAGTGCTTGTTTACATTTCTTAACTAAATAATAATTATGTAAACAGAAACTAGCTGGACTTTAAGCTATACTTGTTGGTAGGCATTTTGAAAACTCTACTCCTTTTGCTACCTGTATAAGTAAACTTGATAGAAGATGCTACAACTATGTTACTATTTGGCCACAGAGGATGTTCCTGTGCGTGATCATGGTAATAAATCACTAACAGTATGTACCACTGACAGAGGTTAATCCTAGGAGTGGCACTATTTATCTATGTCCAGTTTGCCAGGAAGGCATTGTAGGGGACCCTTGCCACTACAAGATGGCCAGTGATGAAGGAAGTATTTTATTTGCCGGATGTCCTACATAATAGGATGCATGGATTGTGTTTTCCCACTTCAAGAGCTACTGAGGTAAGAACATCGTCAGTAAAGGAAATAACCCTGGGTTTAATTTCTACAGGTGCTCATGGCCACCTAGCGTGAGTGAGGGGTTTGTTCATTTTAATGGAAATCCACGAGTACCCTTAAAATTCTTGAATGTGTGTCAAAGACTCAAGGAGACCGACGCATGCAAGAGGTCAGAAAAAATGACAAAAAGGAAGAGGACAGACTAAAACAGCCCGAAATGCTACAGGAACTGGCCACAACTGCTAACCTAGTCGCCTCGGCGAGCAACACAGGTTTCTAACAAAAAAGTCATAGGGCCATATTCTCAAGAACGGCGATAACATTATCACCGCTTTAGCGGCAGGAAACTGCCGCTAAAGCGGCGATAAAGCCTCTTATCGCCGCTTTAGCGGCAGTTTCCTGCCGCTAAAGCGGCGATAATGTTATCGCCGTTCTTGAGAATATGGCCCATAGTTGCTAACACTGGATACCGGCTGCAATCACATATACAGCTGTTAAAAATAGACTACCAGCCAACAGGTTACAGTTAATTTAGTGTTTGCACCAAGGCACCCAGGGCCCGGACCCCATGCGATAAAAGTTCCCCCTTTTCCACTGTAGAGCACTGGGCAAAGGTGACCAGGGGAGGGCATGGGGTGATGGGGCAGGACACTAGTCTTTTGAAACGTAAACGTTCTAAGCTCTGTCTCGCACTTCAGTTGTGTGGCTGTGATGTGTGCCTTTGTAGAATTCGATCTGTCAAGTAAGACTTTATGCCCAAGTTCTACTTGTCTAGTGTTTTATATAATCAAAATTAATATAAAAAAAAAATCTCCACAAGACTTGCAAGTAAGTCACTAGCCTTGAGGACAGGAACGCAGTACCTGTAGTAGTTAATATTTGCAGTAGGGAAGGTGCACTGAAGGTGCTTTATTTTCTCCCTATCCTCCGTGGAATAAAGTATTCCACCATAGACACCAGGATTTGAGGGCTCCAATCCCAACGCGGTTCCAGCACTTTGACTTTATTTTTAGGTTAGGTTAAACTGCCTGGTTTCTTTCTCTGTTGTCCTGTTTCAATATAATAGTCATGTTAGAGACTGAAAGGCACATTGAGATTCATTTATGTAAAAGTGCAGGCAGTCTTGTGCAGCAGCTGCCATTCCATTACTGCACCATTTGGGCCAACGGAACATCTGGGGCTCAAAAGTAAAAATATAATGGACAGCTAATCAGAATCCCACTGATTGTTGACCTGGAGAATAACAACTCCTTAAAGAGTGATATGTATAAGAACCATTTTGGCTTTTGAAAATCTAGGAATTTCGACGCACTTTACCAAGGATTTGCGATAATTATCGCAAAGCGCGCTTAGCGCTGTTTTTTTATCGCCGGCTATCGCTGGATTTCATCGAAGAGATAACGCGTTATTATCAACGCTTATCTCCAAGGTGATAAAAAATCCAGCGATAACAGCGAAACCCAGCAATAGCGTGAGAAATCCAGCGATAAATTCACTGCACGAATGAAAAGCTTGCTAATAGGCAGGTGAGGACTTAACCTTATAATCCACCTCCCATTGACAAGATGGGTAAGTCAAGTTTTTAGCAGGTGTTAAATTCCAGCGATAATCGCGGTTAGAGCGAGTTTTTTTATCGCTTCGCGGGCATTGCTAATAGGGGGAAGGTGTGTTTGCGACTGTTTGCAGTTGCTTTTAGTTGGGAATGCCTACTTTGCATGTCATTAGCGATAATTATCACTGAGATGCAAAGCGGCAACAAAACGGCCGCTATCGCCATTAAGCTGTTGCTAACAGCTGTTAGCGACAGCTTGCTAATAGGGCGATAAAAATATCACCGCTTTATCGGCAAAAAGTGCCGCTAAAGCGGCGATAACGCCCTTGCTAATATGCCCCTTCATTTTTAAAGTAGCATATAATTGATAGATGTCTACGAGGTATAAATATTGCTCAACTAATGATCCACATGTGAAGAAAAGCACATTATGAGGTATTTCCAGTTTGAAACAATAGATAAGGGAAATGAAAAACCCAAAAAGATTTTTTGAAACAGAATAATCAAACTATTTTTTTCTACTCTGCCAGATATATCCAAGGGACTTTTGGTCTCTCTTCAGAAGCATCTAGATTTTCTAAGGGGCGATATAAAACAGAGCTAGACTGTCATAGTGATTTTTCTCCAATGGTTTTATTTCAGATCTGAGGTGCATAGTAATACCGCGAAGATACTTTGCATTAAAAAGGATTTCTTTGAAGCGGAATAGATGACAAGCCTAATGATTTAATTTATATCATGTTTGATTTGAAAAATATATGCAATGACTTTTTAAAATGATTGCTGTGAGTTATATGCTGCAACTTAACTTCATATTTCCATTATTTCTTGAAAGATGATTGGTATAAAACCACTAGCAAAAGGTGTGCTTCCACAGATGATGTGGTTGATCTCACATATGCAGATTCAGCAGGCTAGCATAAAAGATGCATTTTGAAAAATAGAATATTTTTGAAAATGTCTGAAAGGGAAACCATAGTTCATGTACTTGCTTAGTGACATTCGCTGATTTAAAAAAAAAAATTATTAATGCTCAATGTTAAACTACAATTATATTTTAAGGTTTCCTGCACAATAAATTTCAAAACCAAACCCCTCATTTATTAACTCTTAAGAAAGTTTATCAGTAGGACGCTGGTTAACTTCAGTTACACAGATTAAAACCCACCCAGTACTGGGGAGTGGCTTAGGCGCCACTCAAGATGGCTGCTTGACGGGAGAGGTCCGCCGCACTGAGGACGAGTCGTGGTCTTTTGGCGCTGGTTGGCGCCTTCCCGATGGACCACAAGGGCAGAGTTTATGGCAGAAACCGGGGGCATGAAGAGGAGTTGCTTTTTGAAGTGAAGCACGGTGTGCTTCTCTTCATTTTCTCGTCGTTGGGACTGCTTCACGCAGCGGCCATCATTTTGTGTCCGCGCTCCCCCACAAGTAAGAGGTTAATGAATGCAGCACATTCGAAGATTAACTTTAAGACTGGTCTATGATTTTTCCAGGATAATGAGAGCCCCTGCAGCAATTTCATTGTGGCTCAACTCTGTTCGCGACGTACCCATTCAGTCAATGGGAGCCCGTGTACGCGTTGTACGACCGGCTCCCAATGACTTCAATGGGAGTCCGACCGAATCGAGTCGGGCAGCATACGGCCGCATCGTACTCGCTCGGTCGGACTGCGGGAGTCCGGCTCGGTCGGAAATCTCTCCGGATCCGGCTCGGTCGGAGAGATTTCCGGCCCGAATCGGAATCGGCCCCATAGAGTGGCATTATGCGACCACGTGATGAACAACTCTTAAATGGCTGAAAGTAACCCTATGGTGTTTGGTGTCAAACATTGTGGAATCATACCCCCCACGGTGCACAGACATAATATCGAGGTTTTTTTTTCGACTTACAGAAATATCGAGTTGTAAATATCGGAGGGACAGAATATCGACATCAAGAATATCGGTGACCAGAATATCGACCTGAAGGTAAGAAATATAGTTTTTGTCAATATCGAAGTTAGTAATATCGTTTGCAAAAATATCGTTGTTAATAATATCGATGTTTATATTAGTGTTATGTATTTTAGTATGTATTTTATATGTATGTGCTCCTCATTTTTTGTTATGTTTTGTATTTTTTTTAAATATATGTATTACATTTTTAGAAGTTAGTAATTTTTTTTAAAGTAAATTTTGCTTTTTAGTACCGTAGCTGGTTGTGGGTTCATAGGGGAATAGGGTGGGAAGTAATTTAATTATAGTAAATTAAATCATCATTTTTAGAAATTATTATTTTTAATAAAATTTTGCGTTTTAGTTCCGTAGGGGGTTGTGGGTTTATAGGGGAATAGGGTGGGAAGTAATTTAATTATAATAAAGTAATTATTAATTTGTATTGTTTGGTATTGATAAATAATTAATTGTTAATTAATTGTTAATTGTCAATTAATTTTTATTAATTGATTAATTGATAATTATATTAATTGTGTTAATTTAGTTTAGGAGCGGGTTGTGGGTTTATAGGGGAATAGGGTGGGAAGTAATTTATTATAATTAAGTAATTATTAATTTTTATTTATTGGTATTGATAATTAATTTATTGTTAATTATTTATTAATTGGTAATTCATTTTTATTAATTGAATAATTGATAATTATATTAATTGTGTAAAAAAAATCGGAGCGGGTTCTGGGTTTATAGGGGAATAGGGTGGGAAGTAAATTAATTATAATAAATTAATTATTAATTTTTATTTTTGGTATTGATAATTAATTTATTGTTTATTAATTATTAATTGGTAATTAATTTTTATTAATTGGTTAATTGATAAATATATTAATTGTGTTAATTTAGTTTAGGAGCGGGTTGTGTGTTTATAGGGGAATAGGGTGTGAAGTAATTTATTATAATTAAGTAATTATTAATTTTTATTTTTGGGTATTGATAATTAATTTATTGTTTATTATTTAATAATTGGCAATTAATTTTTATTAATTGATTAATTGTTTATTATATTAATTATGTTAATTAATTTTAGGAGCAGGTTGTGGGTTTATAGGGGAATAGGGTGGGAAGTAATTTTATGTTATTAAAGTAATTATTAATTTTAATTGATTCGTATTCATAATTAATTTATTGTTAATTTATTAATTCTTTATTTAATTAAAAAAATTATTTAATTGATAAGCATGTTAATTTTAACCCTCTGCTATCCAACACTTTCCCTACAGTTATACTCTCTGGAGTGGGAATAGTAATTTTTACCCCTACGGTATCAAACACTTTCCCTACTGTTGCACTCTCTGGAGTTGGGATAGTAATTTTTACCCCTACGCTATCCAACACTTTCCCTACTGTTGCACTCTCTGGAGTGGGAATAGTAATTTTTACCCCTACGCTATCCAACACTTTCCCTACTGTTGCACTCTCTGGAGTTGGAATAGTAATTTTAACCCCTACGCTATCCAACACTTTACCTACTGTTGCACTCTCTGGAGTGGGAATAGTAATTTTTACCCCTACCCTATCCAACACTTTCCCCACTGTTGCCCTCTCTGGAGTGGGAATAGTAATTTTAACCCCTACGCTATCCAACACTTTCCCTACTGTTGCACTGATTGTAGTGGGAATAGTAATTTTTACCTCTTCGCTATCCAACACTTTCCCTACTGTTGCACTCTCTGGAGTGGGAATAGTAATTTTAACCCCTACGCTATCCAACACTTTCCCTACTGTTGCATTCACTGAAGTGGGAATAGTAATTTTTACCCCTTCGCTATCCAACACTTTCCCTACTGTTGCACTCTCTGGAGTTGGAATAGTAATTTTTACCCCTACCCTATCCAACACTTTCCCTACTGTTGCACTCTCTGGAGTGGGAATAGTAATTTTAACCCCTACGCTATCCAACACTTTCCCTACTGTTGCACTGATTGTAGTGGGAATAGTAATTTTTACCTCTTCGCTATCCAACACTTTCCCTACTGTTGCACTCTCTGGATTGGGAATAGTCATTTTTACCCCTTCTCTAACCAACATTTTCCCTACTGTTACACTCTCTGGAGTGGGAATAGTAATTTTTACCCCTACGCTATCCAACATTTTCCCTACTGTTGCACTCTCTGGAGTGGGAATTGTAATTTTTACCCCTACACTATCCAACACTTTCCCTACTGTTGCACTCACTGGAGTGGGAATAGTAATTTTTACCCCTACGCTATCCAACACTTTCCCTACTGTTGCACTCTCTGGAGTTGGAATAGTAATTTTATTCCCTCCTCTATCCAATATTTTCTCTACTGTTTTAGTTAATGTAGTGTATAATTTATTTTAAAAAGATTAAAAATATTGTAATTTTTTAATTTGTTATATATATTTTTATTTATATTATTGTTGTATGTGTATATATGAATTTACAATTTATAAAATGTTTTTTAACAATTTATGTTATTAAAATAATTATTTATGAATATTAAGTAAGTATATATATTATATTTTATATGTATATGTTTAATTTATTTTTACATTATATGTATTAGTTATTATTTTTAAACATTTTAAAATATTTTTAACTGTTTCTTTTAATTATATGTATTATTTTCATTATTTTACATTATTTTTTAACATTAAAAAAACGATATTTTTAACAATGATATTTTTTTTCTCGATATTTTTGTACTTACCATGTTGTAAATAGGATGTCGATATTCTTGACTTCGATATTTTTGTCACGATATTTTTGTACCTCGATATTGTGGTAGTCAATATTTTGTCAGTGATTCACCCCCCACACCGGTAACCGGTGTGGGAGGTATGATTCCACCCCTCAGAAACGAGCTTTGTGAGGTCCCTGGTCTTCCAGTCCCCGGCAGCCCAAAGGGTTGCTGCCGACCAGAGACACATTTCTGCCCTCCTGCTGCTGAGCCAAGCTCGAGCAGGGGAAGGCAGAACAATAGGCATCCTATCACAGGCAGGTGTGACCACCTCCCAGACAGGATTTAATGTATTAGGCCTTGGTGGGTGCGATTGCCAGCCACCAAAAGTCTGCCTGAGGGGCACATTTGGTGTCCCTGTGCATAGTCCAGTTCAAACCAGTCCTGGGAGCCGTTGGCTCCTGGTCTGGCGCGAAACTGGACAAAAGACAGGGGAGTATCCTCCCACTGTCCTGACCTCCCCTGGGAGGGTCCCCTGAATCTGTCCAACCCTCCCCCTGTTGTATTACGCTTTAGGTGTCCGTATATAGGTTTTCCTGAAACATGTCCTTATATAGGCACAACCCGCATTGCCCTTATATAGGCATAGAATCCCAGTCCTTATTTAGGCATTAACCGTGCACTCCAAATACAGGCATGGTCACCGACATCCGTCCACCCTAACGTCACAACGAGTTCTTATAAACCAGACCCTTAAGCTTCGGGAGTTCCCCTAGCACAGGACTATTGATTTCTCCAAGAACTCATCTATTATGTATGAACCGTTATACCTTAAGGGTTCATTCCTGACGTCTTCCTCTATCTGACTTCACGTCAATGCTAACATTCCAAGACGCCTACCAGGTATAAATATACCTTCCCTTGCCCAAGCAAGTTAGAGCAGACCTCGACTTCAGAGGAGCCCGTATCCCGGCCTGACGCACTGAGAAGACGCTTTCATTCCTGCTCGCAGAAGAATCCAGCTTCCAGTGTTCTAACTCCCTTCGCTGGGTGTTAGAGTTCCAGATCCGGCAAGAGATTCCCACCTCTCTCATTCTCAAGGTATGGAGCTGACTAGAACCTAGAGGGACTCTTGGCATACTAGACTTAACATACTCTTAGTATACCATACTAGAGAATACTCCACCTACTTCTTACCTTTCCCTACACCTAGACTAGGTTAGGTACATTGGGGTAGAACTAGATTAGAGACGTATCATATGAGTACTTGCATTTTTAGCTCATGCTATTTATGTACGTGAATATATGCTAAAAGATAATGCTAGCGCAGTATTACTTATTTCTACTGCTTACGCTGTACATTATTTATCTTGCATACTGTCTTATGATCATAACAGCACATATCTCTTACATGAGAAACAAGACTGTTCAATAAAACCTCTTTATTGAAACGCCCATCTTTCCTTTCTGTGTAACTCTGCGGAAACTAAGCATGCACGATTGACTGAGTGAAACTGTTATCTATTGTTTCCACGATTCTGAGACGTGTTCCGATTCTAAAGGGAAACAAAGTGGTCATGTTTATGCGGTTGCCAGAAACTACTCCCTTCTTGTTCTCAAGGAGTTTCTAGTGGCCTCTGAGCTAGCTGGCACAAGTAATTAAGTTTAATATACTCGATAGGGACATACCGACCTCGGTCCTATGTCAAACCTATAGGTTATATTATACCAATGCGCAGAGCCTATTAGGGAAATAGGAACTACACTACATGGCGCCCAAACGTTTGGTAAGGCAGTAATTTAACGCTAGATACTGAGTAACTCAGTCGTGCTTTTCCCAGAGACCCCTACTCACATACTCCATAAGACGTCTGGAGTGGGTAGGGTTAAATATCCGCCAAAACTAATTAGGAAAAAAACCCTATATATTAGTTGTTTGGTTTGTTCAACGTTGAAGGATACAGTGTTCCAAAATATTGTGCACCTTATCTTTTTGTTTCCTTGAAACTTGTTCTACATTTTTCAAAAAACAAATGTCCATACACTGGGACAATAACACCGGGAACGGTGTAGCTGTGGCTGACCCAGTCGTAGCAGCTTTTAACTTTACAGGTTTAAATGAAACCGAGGAGGGTGTTATAGACATCCATCCAAACTTAAGAAGAGCCATCACTCTAAAACTTATAAAACACGACCTACCACCAAGAGGCGGTAGAGCAGTTTTCGTGATAGAGGCACACAAATCTTTTCAGACAGAGGTATTCTATTCATGGATAGTATTCCCTGAATCAAATCCAGTAACAAAACTGTTTCACTTCTATAAAGAAGATGAACCACCAGAGGAATATATTTCTTTCGAGGATATTGAAATTCCACTAACATACCAGGAGCATCAGCTCTGGTTTAAAGGCGCCCTAAAACATCACAGAAACATTACCAGGCTCAGTCAACTAGGCAGACCAGGAGCAACATGGCCGATTCTAGCCGGCTACACTCCTCATCCTGACCTCGATATAATGTCAGACGAGGAATTACTTACTCAACTTACAGAGTTAATAAAAATTTACAGACAATTGGTCCAATATGTCATGCGGACTTTCACAGTCCAACCACCATTAACCATTCCAAATCAAACCCCTCAACAGGGGAGTACACAAAAAATTACACCACAGACTCTATACGCAGTCATGGGTAAAATGCCCACAAAACGTGAGCAAATTCCATTCTGGATAGCTCAAAAAATTACTCAAATCGAAGCAGTATTTCCTAATACTAGCCCTTATGAGAAACACAGAATCCTAACAATCTGTTTAACAATGGGGATCACACCACAACTGGAAGACTGCACCACTTGGGGCTCAGTCTTTGCTGCCATCTATACTAAAACACATGGTGTTCCGTCAATTGCAATAATACCAGATGTCCTGAAACAAATTCAAAACGAATACGGGGCAGAGCCTGCTCTGAATTTAGGTATGAAATTACTGAAAAACTTCGACCAGGTCTCAACAATAATATTATCTAATGAGAGGCAGCAGCAGTGGCGATCCGCCAACGATTAAGGGAATTCGATGTTACAGAACATCAAACAGAACTGCCCAGAATACTAGAACAATCTTATGCAGAATTAGGCAGCGATAGTTTAGGTGGAAGACAATTGAAGCCAAAACTATCTGAAAGTCCTGAAAAGGACTCTATTAAACAAACTCCTACATCTTCTAAAAAGAAGTGGGAAACTAATAAACAAAATTCAAACGAGAAACGTTCTCAATCCCGAGGTAGGTCTCCTCAAAAGGAGCCCACTGAAAGGAGGTATAACCTCAGGAATAGGGATAATTTAAAAAGCCTGACAGGTATCAAGACACTGATACACGTTCCTCTCGTACCTTTCAGATCTCGTCACAGACATCGGAAAGAAGAGGACGGTCAGAACATAGAGAAGAACGCGTGAAATCGAAAGACGACAAACACGTTCCGAAAAATAAATCAAAACCTCAATTCTCAAAAAAGAAGGTAGCAGGTCTGAAGATCAGACATGCCGAGGATACTGAGAACACAACTCAAGAACGGAGAATGGGCTCAGACAATGCTGGACAGTGCGGCAGAAGTCACAATAGCTCGCCAGAACCTGAAGGAACTTCTGGAGACAGTGGACTTGAATGAGTACATCACAGTTGAGACTGTAGACACCAGGGTTAGTACTCCACAAAGGTTATATGCAATAACACTCCGAATGGAGGGAGACATACCAAGAAAGGTGAAAACACTCTTTTGGGAGAAACTTTCAAGGGGTTATGACATACTTCTAGCAGAAAAAGACTGGCCACCACAATTTGTCAGGGAGTGCCCACATGGTGAAGACATTATTATGCCTGCCTTCTCCAACCATATTCCAATTCATCTAAAATATACTTATGCCAGGAAATGGGCAGTTTCCCACGCCCCAGCATTATATAAAAATCATGTAGGATGGGATGAGGACTCACCTCACCATAAAATACATCTAAAAATGAACCTACTGCATAAAGGCAGTACCCAATAAAGCAAGAAGCTAAAAAACAGGTCAGGGAGATCTTAGATCAACTTGAATACCAAGGGGTGATTGAAACTTGCACCTCTTCAATGAACAATCCTTTGTTTCCTGTCTCCAAATCAGACAATACATATCGTCTAGTTTTGGATTACAGACACTTAAACACTTGTTCAAAAACATTTGCAGTGCAAAATGCACATAGTACAGCATTAATGAATAACATTGTGCTTAAAAAATATAAAACCACATTGGATATCTCAAATGGTTTCTTTTGTCAAAACATAGCACCTGAAAGCAGGTTCTTAACAGCTTTCTCAATAATGGGGACCCAGCGTCAATTTTGTCGATTCCCACAAGGGTTCAAGAACAGCCCAGGGTTATTCTCAGCGAGGGTAATGGAGTTACTACAAATTTATGATAATGAGGCATTGTCATATGTCGATGACATCTATCTGACAGACGATGACCTGGATAGACACTTGAACAGGGTGAGCACCATTATACTGGGCTTCGCCTCTGAGGGCTATAAGTTCAACTTTAAAAATCCAGAATTGCCCATCTCAATGTCCTTTTTCTAGGATATGAGCTTTCAAGTGAAGGCAAGAGCTTGGCAGCCAACTTTTTAGAAAGGTGTGCGCTGCTCCAACCTCCAAAAATGCTGAAAAATTTACAATCCATCTTGGGTTTCCTAAATTTTGGAAGAATTTACATTCAAAATTACGCAGAAAGGGTTAAACCTCTCTACGCATTAATCAAACCTGATTTTTCAATCAAAAATTGGACACATGAACACACAGAAATCTTGCGTTCACTCCAAGCTAACATGTTAGCAACAAATCACTTACAAACACGCATAAGTCAACGCAATTTAGTGATCCGAATAATTTCGGGTCAATGCGGATTCACCTACTTAGCATTTAATGAGGGTGAAAAAGTACCAATAGCATACAAATCACATTTGTATACACAAGCAGAAATGCGCTTCACTTCAACAGAAAAAATACTGACAGCAGTTCAAACCGCTGTAGCAAAAGAAAGAGCTCTGGCCCAAGGGAAACGCATTATTGTCGTAACCCCAGTACCGGCTTTAGAGGCGGTAACTAAAGCGAGCATTCCAAATGCTAAAGCATTACATCCTAGATGGATACAATGGGTTAATTCTCTTGCTGCAACAGATGTTGAATATGTTTTTGATCCTGATTTAAAAACACAAGCGTTCCTGCAATATGAACATGAATGTCCTCTGCCCACTGAAATTCTGCCTCTCGATCAGTATGAATTCATAATTTACACTGACGGATCTGCACAACCTGCTACAGGGAGTAAGCAAGCTTACAGTGCAGCGTGCGCAATCGTTAAAGGTTGCATGCGCGATGGTAACTTCAGACCAATGGTCACTAAAACTCAATCTCTAGGAGATTGTACAGCTCAGCGAGCTGAACTACAAGCATTCAAACTGGCACTTGAAAGTACAGATCGAGAATTCCCCACACTAATAGTGTGCGATTCTTTCTACTGTGTGCAGTCGTATAATGAATATATACAAAATTGGCTTGAAAATGGGTTCAAAGATGCAAAAGGTGGCACAATAAAGCATAAAATGCTTTGGGATCAAGTAGTTCAGTTAAAAAACGAACTACCAAAGGCTCACGTGATACACACGCTGAGTCATCAACGTGATGGCGTTCACGTTGCAGGAATTCATTGGCTGACGAAGCCGCAAAGGGGCTGTTCAGACGGCTTCCGTAGCTGCGATCACTCGTTCAAAAACGAGAATAGACAGTGAGATATTGTTGGCTGTCAATGCTACGAGCAAAGTCAGTGGTGCAGCGTTACCAAAAAGTTTCCACTCAAGTACTCTTATGTAATTGATGCGAACAACGTTCCTTTTGCTCGAAACCCTGGAGTGGGGGATAGGGTAATTCCAAACAAGGAACGTAGATTAGGACTAATCCTAGCAGCACATGAAGGGATAGCCTCTGCCCATGCAGGTATTTCTGCAACATTATCTTTACTGAAACAAAGATATTGGTGGCCTGGCATTAGGAAACAGACCAAAAACTATGTTTTGGAATGTGAAATATGCCAACAGATGAAAGTCTCCACAGTGAAACGTCCTGCGCAGACACCCTTGTTAATTTCAGACAAACCATTAGCTTGTGTTTACCTGGACCACTGCGGTCCCTTGCAAAGGGACGGTAACTATAAATATATAATGGTCGCAGTGGATTCGTGCTCTAGGTTCCTATGGATATGGCCCCAGCGCTCGGCTGACGCTCGAACTGTTATAAAAGATTTGTGAGTCTTTATCAGCACATACGCAATAGGCACGCTACATTCTGACCAGGGCCCTGCGTTTAGCTCTCGGGCTTACAAAGAAGCCATGGCCAGTCTGGGCGTTGCGTTGCGGTACTCCTCTCCGTTTCATCCTGAGGGAAATTCTGTTGTGGAAAGGAAAAACCGGGACATAAAGCAGTCTATAACAGCTAGGGTATTAGGTTTGGGTGATGGGTGGGTCAAACATCTTTATGGGGTCCAACGCTCATTAAATAATTTGCCAAGAAGTTCTCTAGGGGGGGGTCACTCCATATGAGGTCCTATTTGGGACAAGAATGTGGGTACCTGATCTCGAATGTAAAGGCACAGTGGTGGAAAATAAACCCTTTGATATCAAAGATCGTTTGGCTGTTTTACAGGATCTAAATGAACTAAGATCGAAACAAAGCAACGTGTTCCTGCAGCCAACCACCACTGGGGAAAAACCGGCAGTTCCAGCAAGGCCTGTCTGGATTCCAAAAGTTGGGGATCTAGTCAGAGAGAAGATTGCGGACAAGAAGGAATTTGGACCTTCTTACAGACAACCAGTACCTGTCCTAGCCATACACGGAACAAGAACAGTACTTCTGCCGCCCCTTGCTGGAAAAAAGGAGAAAATATTTGTGTCCATTGACCTCATCAAACCACAGTATGTGGCCAATACTAAATAGTAGGCCTCGTGGACTCCGACCTAGTACCAGACGCACTCCTCTCGCTACTATCCAAGAGGTTCAGACTGAAAGACTGATAACCATCGAGAATTCAGCAGTAACAGATGAAGGACTAAGCAACAATGCTATGGAACTCATCCCTCTTGAAACTCAAGTAACAGTTCGTCCAAGTACACCTGTCTACACCAATGTAACAAGTGATCAACTGGTTCCAGCGATTTTGACAAATCCTGATGCAATTCCAACAATTGACAGAACTGCTTCTGACTATTTCATTAACTTTTGATACGTTTTCTGAGGATCTGAGTGAGCCTGAAACGTTGCCAGCATCAAAAACATTTAAACAGCAAGTACAAGACTTTTTTCATTTTCTGAGAAAGACTTATCTGGTTTCACCATGGATTGAACTATGGATTATTTCTGGATATTTTTCTTTCTGCTTTGGCTAGCTTTGGTTATGACTATCAGCGTGCTTATAAATGGCAGATACATCCATTTGGACATTGAAAGTAAAGATGTGAACTTACTTTTGAAACCTCACAAATCATCCCATCGTGAAGCAAGAGACTTGTCAGCAGTGAACATCACAGCCGTTCCTATACAGGATGGAATAGTGTGGGACAAAGTAGATTTCGATATCTTTGGCCCTACGGAACTTTTGAACATTCCACATTTATTTAAGATTTCACTAAGTGATTTTGTTTCATCCAGTACCTATTCTGATGATTGGGACTTTGAAACTGTAAATGATATGATGTTTGACCTAGAAAGATCTGCTGCATTCTCTAACAATGAATACTTAGAGGGTTCATCAGACTATGAACAGCTGTATTGCTATAATCACTATGGTCATCATTATTTGCATAAATCTGCATACCCTAGACATGTGTTTATGTTTAACCAATGGGAGCATTGTCCTACACCACCAAAAGGTAGTTCAAAAACGTTTGCTAAAAATTTTCCATATTTTTCAGGATACAATTCATCTGATCCAGAAACATTTTACAATAAAAATGTAAACAAAACAGGACTGAAAATTATGTTAACTATTACAAAACAGATTTACTCTGCAGCATTTATTGCCCAACTGTCTAGACATGGTTTCGACTTGTGGAAAGACACAATAGACACCAAATCTGTCTGGGGTACTAAAGATTGGCAAGTGCAGGGGATAGAAGCTTTGTTTAGAGCCTGTATCATCCCTCAGCAAATAATGTTTTTGAATGACACTGTGCAACAAACGTCTTGCCTTGGTTTAGCCAAGATCAAAGACATGAAAACACCTTCTGTACCAACACCTGCCAGTAATAACAATACACAGGCAGCGGTTACAGTTGACACAATACTACAAATCAACAGAACAAATCCTGATTGGAGAAAATGGTTGATCTGGCCCACAGACACAAACATCTGTCAAGAAAGATTCCTGAATAAAACACAGGGTTTTACTATTAATAGGCCAGACCCAAGATACGTCCAAAGACAACATCCGGGGGTAGTAACAACATACAGTGTAGGAAAATTATGCCTCGATTGGCTGCAGAAATCTACACTTAAGGATGTGAAACAACACTTATCTTTACTTAAAGAAGACGCAGACCTTAGGGAATTCTTGCTTGGACCAAGAAAACCGCATCATATATGCCGGCATCTATGCTGCTTATAGTGAAGCATGGAAGGTGTCACAGGCAGAGGCCGCAGAACGAATACGTGAACTTGATCGTATTAACTTAGAGAAAACTCTAACTGTGGTCGACAACGGGTTAACAACTTTGTCATCCAGAATTTACTCTTTGGACAACATTCTATCTTCTGCTATTGACATACTGGAACAAGATTTAGCCATGTTACAACAAGGCCAATCTCAGTTACGTTCTATTATGTTATTAAGCTGGATGCTGCAATCTTTGAGTGCGGGCTATGTGCCTTGGCGTTTTATCAACACGTCGGCTCTGTTTGCAGAATACAATTTAACAGATAAACAGATCGAACTGGCACAAAGAGGAGCAAAGTATACAGTGCTGAGCATTGAAAAACTGGAAAAATTACCATTCACAGTGGCAGAAAAACCAGCTACAGAATGGCTTATTCATGGCTGTTAGAAATGGGATCTCTAGTTGGCAAGGGCTTGCACCTTTGTCCAAGTAGGGACCCTTCTTCCTAGTCGGGGTAAGGGTGTTACACTCGTGAAGTAACCCCTGCTCACCCTCGTGGTAGCTTGGCACGAGCAGTCAGGCTTAATTCAGAGGCAGTGTGTAAAGCATTTGCACATAACCAACAGTAATACAGTGTAAGCACTACAAACGGACACCACACCAGTTTAGAAAAATAACCAATATTTTATATACTCAAGACAAGACCAATTACGACAAAAATCCACAATACTATACTTTACGAATGAATGCTTGATACGGTAACTTCTTCTTTGCAGGAATAGCACAAAAGCAAAGTTCGTATGAGTCGGTAGCTCCGTCCGAGCCTACCGTGATGCTGAAAACCACAGAGTCTAACAGTTCCAGCCGACCGCGTCGATACGGGCCAGCAGAGTCATGAACAGACTCGGTTACAGTACCTTTCTCGTTGTGGCTGGTACGGAGTGTACGAGCCGGTCGGCGTTCGTCGCGGTTGCGGTGCAAGACGGAGCGATGCAAGGTGCGGTGTCCCTCGATGCGGTGCAGGCAGCGGCTCGATGAGCGTCGTGCAGACGGAGTCGGTGAGTCCAAGGCGTGCGATGCAGGGTGAGACGATGCTCGATGCGGTGCTGACAGGTTGCGATGCAGGCGACCAAGCCGGATTGCGGGAGCTGGCGTCGGACAGCGGTGCGAGTCGGAGCGGTGCGTCGCAGACGTGCGAGCGGTGCCCCAAATGCGGTGCGGTCACGACTCTTGAGCCAGTTGCAGCGACCGCGTCGGTCGGGTCCGGCTGGTTCAGTGAAGCGATGCGATGCGAACTGCGGTGCCCACAGGTCACGGTGCAAGCAGCGGCTCGGTGTTGGCGGCGTCGGACATCGCCCACGGTGAGACCAGGGTTGCGATGCGAAGCGGCGCGATGCGGTCTGCGGTGCAAACAGGTCACCGGCCAGGGATGGATTCGGTTGACGGAGTCGGTTGCAGTTCCCTTCCTCTGTGGCAACTGAAACAGCGTTCCAGAAGCGGTACCCAGAGGCTTGTGAAGTCTTTGTAGTCCCTGAGACTTCTTAACAGGAGGCCAGCTCAGTTTCAGGCCCTTGGAGATACTCAGCACAAGTTTGTAGAAAGTTCGGTCCAGTCCTTTCACTGCCCAATGCAGAAGCAGCAGCTGCAGGCCAACCCAACAAAGCAACAACACAGCAAAGGGGCAGTACTCCTCCTGGCAGCTCTTCCAGCTCTTCGTCTTGGCAGGTTCCTTGATTCCAGCGAGATCTAAATTCATGGGGTCAGGGCCCCAATATTTATATCCCAAATTCCTTTGTTCTCTGAAGGCAGAGAGGCCTTTGCCTAGTCCAAACCAGTTCTGGAGCACTTTGTTGACAAGTCTCCGTCCCTTCTTTCAGTGAGTAGGCCAGGGACATCAGACGCACCACAGGAGGTGGAGCCAGCATTGTGGAGGGAAGGCACTGTCCTATTCAGGGCCCAGGTGCGACCCCTCCCACCCATCTACATGTAGATCTTGCTATTCAGCCCTCTGCTGACTCACCCTGTCTCCTGGCATCCCCCAGCCCCTGTCACTCACACTCCAGACAAGGAATACACAACCTCGCAGAGGCAGGCTTGGATGGTTAGACAAGAAAATACCCACTTTCTAAAAGTGGTATTTTCAAACACAGAATGTTAAAACCAACTTCACTAAAAGATGCATTTTATCATTCTGAGTCCAGGCATACTAAACTCGAATTTCTACCATGTTCCCGGGGTCAGTTAGGATTATAAACTGTAATAATCAAAACTGCCCGTTCTGGCCTAGGGGGAACAGGTAGCCTTGCAATAGTGAAAAACGAACTAGGCTGTAATTCACTATCAGGACATGCCGCACACACCAGGGCATGTCCTACCTTTCGCGTACAACGCACCCCTGCCCACAGGGGTACCTTGGGCCTACCTTAGGGGTGACTAACATGTAGCAAAGGGAAGGTTTAGGGACTTGCAAGTGTGTGCACTTGCCAAGTCGTCATGGCAGCCCCAGGCTGCGCACAGGCTCTGCGGTGGCAGGCCCGAGTTACACTTTACGGGCTGTTTGCGTGGGTGGCACAATCCAGTGCTGCAGCCCACCAACAGCATTTGGTCTATAGGCCCTGGCACTCGCAGTGCACTTTACAAGGGACTGACAGATAAACCAAATAGGCCAATCATTGAAACACCAATCCATAACACATTTTATACAGGAGCACTTGCACTTTCCCACTGGACCGCAGTGAGGAAAGTGCGCAGAATCATTACACCAGCAAAAACAGAGTCAAAACCGGGAGGTCAGAAAGCAAAAAGTCAGGGGAAACACGCCAAAAGATGCCAAGTCTAACAATGGCAAAATCACTCTGCCTGTAACTACTTTTCAGTTTCAGTATTGCCTCAATCATCCCCTTTTGTATCGCTTTGGTCGCCCTAAGTTGGCGGGGGTATGCCCAGACGTGGGTCCCTTGCTCACTTTGCCACTGGATTCAAGCAAGCCTGGCTGATGACGGCTGAAATGCCAGAAACCGGTCCTAGGATGCTTGTTTCCGGTCCAGGGAAGACATGGCTTGGCAGTTCGGGTTGGACTGTTCCCATGAGGCACAGGGTCAGACTGATTTGCATATGGCCATGTCTGAACTGGGGTGGTGGAGTGAGCTAAAGAATGATGATGGATTAAACCCAGATCAGTTGACTGGGGGTGAGTGTTTAATTGGCTCAAACGTTCCGTCCATCATCCCCTTTTGTATCGCTTTGGTCGCCCTAAGTTGGCGGGGGTATGCCCAGACGTGGGTCCCTTGCTCACTTTGCCACTGGATTCAAGCAAGCCTGGCTGATGACGGCTGAAATGCCAGAAACCGGTCCTAGGATGCTTGTTTCCGGTCCAGGGAAGACATGGCTTGGCAGTTCGGGCTGGACTGTTCCCATGAGGCACAGGGTCAGACTGATTTGCATATGGCCATGTCTGAACTGGGGTGGTGGAGTGAGCTAAAGAATGATGATGGATTAAACCCAGATCAGTTGACTGGGGGTGAGTGTTTGATTGGCTCAAACGTTCCGTCCATCATCCCCTTTTGTATCAAACAAATGCAAGCAGGCAAATATGAAAGGTTGGGTAAAGAATACATTAAGACATCCTGGACTTTACCTTACACATATAGATGTTGGAGTGGGGATCGTGAAGTGTTTCTGAGCGGTACACACTGTGAAAGTGCACTAAGCAGTTCACTAATTTGTCAGGACATTTCTTTACACGGGGCTTGTAATGGTTCTGTGGCAAATTTGTCCTGTCACCAGCAGGGTACACCAGCTACTGTGATTAATCCAACGTTTGGCCAACTTTCTAATGGGAGTTACCTCATGTTGCATGATCAGAGTTGCTGTGGCATGTTGCCAGGCATCCCATATCTGGTAACGGTCGACTCCAGGGTCACTTGCTGTATGCAAGTATTGTTTGCCCCAATAGACACAGTCAGGGAGTCGCCTCTATGGCCTTCGTTGAATGTCTCTTTTATACGATTTGATACTTTAAGCAGAATGAAAGCCATGCTTATACAACAAACAGTGCCTTTGACCTCGGCCAAAGAAATCTATGATTTACAAGTTGTAAGGACTTCGGCTGAGATACGGGCTTTAATTCGTACAAACTGCCCTATACATTTGGTTGAAATGATGGGACGTATCTTTAACATGTCTGATACGAGCAGAATTGTACATGTATTTAAGACCATGTGTTCCGGACTATTAGCACCTTTCCAGGCTGTCCTCGGAATCATCCCAAACTTCGCACATTCGGTGTTTGGTGGTGTGCCATTAATTCTAGCACTTGTTGCAGGAATTCTATTTCTATTCCTCCTACTACGCTATGGCAAGCCTGTTCGTCAACATCACTCCGAGCGATGTAGAGAAAGCTCTCCTTGAACGAAAGTGCCGTGAGCGAATAGTACAGCTTTTGGGCATGCCTCGTCTACGGGAACTTAATACAACATGGTTCCTGTCATTCAGACCAATCTGGCAAGATTGCATCTTACCTGTTCTATGCTGCCTGTTTTGCGGTGAAGAATGCGTGCTAGACACCTGTCTAACGCTCCCATCAGTCATGCCAACGGATGTCGATACTCTGCTGGACCCGATAACGGCCCATGCTCTGTGTTGTCCCCAGAGGCTACCAATTCTTATGACGGCATTCATTGAGATCTCACAGATGCTTCCGGCTGCTGCTGAGGTACGAGATGGATCAACAGGCACACAGGTAACAACGGACGCGAACATTTCATCTTCTGCTGAAGGCGATGTTTCTCATCTCTGTGCAATTAACCTTCTGAACGAGGTGTTCCAAATGTCACCAACTTTGGTGGACGATATTTTGGCTACGGAAATAGATGATCTCATGTTTACGCCAGACCCATACACTGACTTTGATTCGGCTCACAGTGTACCAGGGAAGCAATGAAATTTGGCCTTCATATTTTCAAAACTTGGAACTTTTCCCAGAATTGAACTTTTTCTTTTTAATTTTTGAAATGACATGGCAAAGAACAATCTGCTTACAGTAGAACTAGTCTTATAAAACGGACTTCTTTGAATACTTCCAGGGCCACATTGTCACCTTACTTGTCTAACATTTCATTTAATTCCATGATATGCAATGGCTTTGATTTTTTGAAAACTTATCAACCATTTCATCATATGTATATATCTCTGTTTATTCGTTCATGTTGCATTTATTTCGGTAATTGGCTTAGAATGAAAACAATGCTTTAAGTGTACAGTACCTATTGCATTCAACAGTTTATTTTAAACTTCTTTTAATATGCTTTTAGGAATGTTTTTAGCAACCTGTGGGACTCAATTTAATGTTTAGCATGTAATGTTTAGCATTTAGTATTATCGTTCATTCGAAAGTGGAGTGGGTGTTGTATTTCGCTTTAGGTGTCCGTATATAGGTTTTCCTGAAACATGTCCTTATATAGGCACAATCTGCATTGCCCTTATATAGGCATAGAATCCCAGTCCTTATTTAGGCATTAACCATGCACTCCAAATACAGGCATGGTCACCGACATCCGTCCACCCTAACGTCACAACGAGTTCTTAGAAACCAGACCCTTAAGCTTCGGGAGTTCCCCTAGCACAGGACTATTGATTTCTCCAAGAACTCATCTATTATGTATGAACCGTTATACCTTAAGGGTTCATTCCTGACGTCTTCCTCTATCCGACTTCACGTCAATGCTAACATTCCAAGACGCCTACCAGGTATAAATATACCTTCCCTTGCCCAAGCAAGTTAGAGGAGACCTCGACTTCAGAGGAGCCCGTATCCCGGCCTGACGCACTGAGAAGACGCTTTCATTCCTGCTCGCAGAAGAATCTAGCTTCCAGTGTTCTAACTCCCTTCGCTGGGTGTTAGAGTTCCAGATCCGGCAAGAGATTCCCACCTCTCTCATTCTCAAGGTATGGAGCTGACTAGAACCTAGAGGGACTCTTGGCATACTAGACTTAACATACTCTTAGTATACCATACTAGAGAATACTCCACCTACTTCTTACCTTTCCCTACACCTAGACTAGGTTAGGTACATTGGGGTAGAACTAGCTTAGAGACGTATCATATGAGTACTTGCATTTTTAGCTCATGTTATTTATGTACGTGAATATATGCTAAAAGATAATGCTAGCGCAGTATTACTTATTTCTACTGCTTACGCTGTACATTATTTATCTTGCATACTGTCTTATGATCATAACAGCACATATCTCTTACACGAGAAACAAGACTGTTCAATAAAACCTCTTTATTGAAACGCCCGTCTTTCCTTTCTGTGTAACTCTGCGGAAACTAAGCATGCACGATTGACTGAGTGAAACTGTTATCTATTGTTTCCACGATTCTGAGACGTGTTCCGATTCTAAAGGGAAACAAAGTGGTCATGTTTATGCGGTTGCCAGAAACTACTCCCTTCTAGTTCTCAAGGAGTTTCTAGTGGCCTCTGAGCTAGCTGGCACAAGTAATTAAGTTTAATATACTCGATAGGGACATACCGACCTCAGTCCTATGTCAAACCTATAGGTTATATTATTCCAATGCACAGAGCCTATTAGGGAAATAGGAACTACACTACACCCCGTGGGTACTAAAGGGCTTACCTGGCTGTAGGACCCTAGATTCGACGTGGACAAGATTCTGAACAAGAAACCACTGACCTTCGACCGTCTGGACAATCTGGACTTCACTGGACTTCGACTGCGCCCGACTTCATCTCCCTCTCCGGCCAAAGCATTGTCTGTGCCCATGCACCATACAGGTTCTGTACAAGACCTGTGAAGCATTAAGGACACTACAGTTATCTCCCTTGGTGTGAAGGAGTCACTCCCCTGTATTCGCAGGCACCGTAGCACAACTGACCGGTCTGCTGATTCTGAGCTCCTGCAGACTCCGAAGGCTCCAGCAACACAGGAGGTGAGTTCCTATGTTTCTTGAGGTTGAGATGCCCTCTCACCAAGTCTGAGGCCAGTATCCCTTGTGGGGACCGCATAACCCAAACCCCTGTGCACCGCATACTTTTGTAAGTGCATATGCTTGTTGGTGTTTCCTGAAAAAGTGCATTGGGCTACGAATAGCCCTAACCTCTGGGCATATTTCCACCCAAAAACTTTGGCCTTCTCACAATGAGTGCTCCGTGGGCTGTTGCTTTGTAAATCTGCTCGAGGCCCCCTCGCGACTCCTGTGCCTCCGGCCTGTGGGTCCTCTTGAGGGTCAACACTGCTTTTCCTGGGCTCCCCTATTGTTCTAGGCCTGCCCTGACTCCCTTTGCTGTGGTGAGTCCCATGGTTCTCGGTGCCTCTCGAACCTCCTATGATCCAAAGGGCTTCCTCGTAATCCACTGGGAAGGGTCCTTAAACTTTAAAACTGCAACCGCGACTCTCCCATTGAATTGTACGTAGCACGCGGTCGTGTTCTCAAACTGCACCTGTCCTCCGTGGGGTCCCTACTTACTCACCTTGGGTGGTTCCTTGGGGTCCCAGTGATTCTACAACCTCTAGACACTGTCTTGACTTGAGTCGTGGTTCTAATACCACTATTTTAGAATATGGTTTGGTCTCCCCCTGGAGCCCACTGTGTATTAGTGCTACTTACGATTGTTTCTGTGCTATAGTATTGTGTGCTTTGTGTTTATCTGCATGTAGCTGATACTGTGGGGTATTTGGAGTGTGTTATAATAATAAATACATATTTTTATAACTACTGTGTGGCTCTCCTTTCATTTAACCAATACAATAAGGTTGCATTCTGGTAAAACAAGCTGCTTAACATTTCTTCAAGACTAAGCCTGAAGGCTGCTCTCCACAGCTACCACTTGGATAGCTTTCTAAGGTTATCTTTGACCTCTTAAATCACCATCAGGGTTGTTTGGACTGGTGCAAGGTGCCCACTTTAATTAGTGGACATCATATACCAGGCCAACTTCTCACAATCGCTTAATCCGATCAAACAGAGAGTGTTATCCCATCTAGGTAAATCTAATCCGGATCTGGTTCTTCTCCAGGAAACCCACCTTACACAATCTGAAGCTTTGAAATTTAAGTGAACCTGGGTTGGTTATGTGTTTGTTTCCCCATCGGTAAATAAGAAGAATGAGGTTGTGATATTGGGTAAAAAATCCTTTAATGTTAATTTGGTTTCTCAACAAATAGATGATATGGGTAGGTGGATTATAATACTCCTCATTATAGATAATTTCCCGCTTACTGTTGTGAATGTTTATGCCCCAATGCAACCTGATAATGCTTTTTGGCCCTTTTTGCAAAAAGTTTTCACAATTTCATGACTCTTACTTTATTATGGGAGGAGACTGCAATCAAATAATGGACCCATTTTTAGATAGACAATCCTCAGTTAATTTTTCATTCCATAAAATGCATAAGCAATTTCGCTCTGTTATTCACAAGGGAGCCTTAGTGGACTCTTGGAGATTGTCTAACCCAACTGCCTGAGAGTTTACTTTTTACTCTGCTTCTCATGGTTCACTAGCATGACTGGATCATATATTTCTTTCTAAGTCACTTGCACAGTTTATCATACAGTCATATATTTCTCCAATTGTGCTTTCTGACCACGCTATGGTTATTACAGACTTGGATTTGGTTACTCCTCGTCCCCCTTTGCACCAATGGAAATTCAACAATTATTTATTACAAGATGCTCAATTCTCTAGTTCATTTATCGCCTTTGCTTCTGATTTTTTTTCCTTCAATGATAATACGGAAGTTTCACCTTCCTTGTTCTGGGATACATTCAAGGCCTCGGCAAGAGATTTCATTTTTAACTAAGTCTCTAAGCAAAAGAAGATGCGATTAAAAGAACATGCTAGTCTTCTCTCATCGATTAAATCTTTAGAAAATAAGCATTTTTCTTCTAAACTACCTCCGGACCTTAATGCCCTGCTTAACGTCAAATTGCAATTTAATTCTATTTCTACTGAAGAAGCCTCTTCTGTGCTTCTTCGGAAAAATGCACGTTATTATGGAGGGAGAAACAAAGCTGGCAAGTTATTAGCAAATTATCTCAAGGGATGAAAATAACAGCACATTATGGATTCTATTTTCACATCGACCGGTAAGTCTACTACTAGTCATCAAGCTATATTAGAAGAATTTGTTATGTTTTACAAATCTCTTTAAACACCTGAATCAACTCCTCCTTCCTCTGCAATTGTAGATTATTTACATCAAACCTCTCATTCTGTTGCTCCTGATTTGGACTTTGATTCAATGACCTCTCTACTGAAGAAATTGCTGCAGCCTTGCGAGCACTTACATTAGGAAAAATGCAGCACATATGCAAGCAGGAAAACACAAGGAGAAATAAAGATTTTTCCCCTAGCTACGCCGTCCTGGGATAGGTGCACCATTTTGGTGCAAACCCATGTTTGCAAGTATTAGTAAATACAGGTTTGAGTCAAAATATATGGGTGGATGCATGGCAACACCTGTGCTCCACCCATGTAACGCCTACCTCACTTAAGGCAATGCAAAGTAACGCAAGGCAGCCTATGCTTTTTATTTAACAAAGCCATGCAGAGCCACGCAAACTAGGATCTGCTTGGCATTCAAAATTCCAAAATAGATTTTGCCATTGGGCTGTGCCAAAAAGTGACACAATCATAAGGTAAACCTTTAGTAATTCTGGGCCCCTATGTTTACGGCACAATTCACAAGGACCCAGTGCTAAAAATTGCTATTAACCCTCTCTTCCCTAAAGTATTAATATCTGTGAGGAAATTGCTACAAACAGCAAAAATAAAATCAATATAACCATTAGGTTTTGATTCCTTTTATTTTCTATCTATGTTGAAATTCTTAAATGTAGCTGGTAAGAAACATAATAGCAATGTTTCGAAAAAGGCTATTCACATTCCTGGCTGGCCTCCATCTTGTAGCATATCATCTAATCGTTTCATGTCTTACCTCCCACTGAGGCTGTAAAGGCAAGATGGTGGCTTGAAAGACATGGGCACACAATAGACTCAAGAGAAAGGAAGTGTGAGAAATTGGGTTTTTGGTTGAGGGAGATGAACATCCTTCTTAACCAGCAACCACAATCTCTATCAGGGTTAACCACAAAAGTCAATAAATGTACCTGCTCTTATCCCTCTGGTAGCTTGGCACCAATAAAGTCAGGCTTAACTTAGAGGCAATTTGTAAAGTGTTTAAACAACACTCAAACAGTAATAAAGTAAAAACACAAAACAGGAAAAATCTAGAAAAACAGAGTACATTTTAAAAAATAGTATCAAACCAACAAAAATCCAATCGGTCTAACTGGAGATATACAGTTTCAAAGTTTTAGGTAAAATTAATGCCAAAAAGTGCAAAGCACCAACTGTAATTATCTGGTTGCGCCTGACCCTGAAAGTGACACAAGGTAGAGGAACTGAGTTTGATTCCACTGAACAGTGTCCTACGTTGAGCTTCTGGTCCGATGAGGCTGTCATTCAGCAGCTGCGAGGTGCTGTGATGCGAGGTCCCCCATCACACTGTGTTGAGTTCCATTGCATCAGTTCTGAGGGAACCCATAGTTGGGCCAGGAAGAGTACGCTCTAATGCCAGCCAAGGGCCCAAGACATGGGCAAGGCACCTCTTGGGGCCCGGCACTCATTACAGCAGAGACCGGCACCAGGGTATAGGAGGGTCCAGCTCAGCATGTGCAGCTAGGCAAAAGACAGACAGGTGTCTCAAACTTGTTATGTCCCTGTTGCACAGCACAGAAGTCCAGTCAGCTAATCCTTGGAGTCTTTCTGGTGGTTCTGGGTTCAAGGAGCAGATCCAGTCATTCCCCTCAGGCAGCAGGGCAGTCCTTCCAGAAGTAGGGCAGCAGAGTATTCTTTCTTTTGAGTTTTCCACATGTCCTGAAGTGATCGAAAGAGTTGGTCTAAGGGTCCAATATTTGTAAGTGGTGCCAGCTTCTCAAAGGGAGAAACTTCTAGACTTCCTCCCACACCTGGGGGGTCATTATGATGGCGGGCAGATTGCCACCGCCTGCCATCACAACATCATTCACCCCCCGCCATATTTTCATGGCGGGGGGTACCGCGGCGGACGAAAAGTCAGTCCGCCGCATTTCCGCCAGTCGGCAATCGTCACGATTGCCGGCCGGGAGGAATTGGGCCTGAATATGGTGGCGGTGCCTAGCAGGCACCGCCATCCATATTAGGATGGGAGGTAAACTGAGCCTTTACATGGCCGCGATGCTGCCATGGAAAGGCTGGCGGGAATTGCTTTGGGGGCCCTTTGCGGGCCCTCGGGGGGGTGGGGGCTGCACTTGGGGGGTACCTATGGTACCCCCCTGCATTGCCATGCACAAGTTGGCAGGCACCGCGCGGTGCCTGCCACGTTGTGCATGGCAATGCACGACATGCCTCTTTGGCATTGCGGCGGGTGCTGCTGTAAGCAGCACCAGCCGCAATGTAATAGATGCGGAATGCGACCGCCAGGGTGGGGGTCGCATCCTAATTTGCGGTGCGGGACTGCCGCACCGCTGGCAGCCGGTCCCAGCACCGCTAGGGTGACGGGCGGACTGAAGTCCACCCGCCATCCTAATGGGGCCCCTGGTTCTGGAATTTCCTTCCTTCCCCTGCACTGGTCCCAGGATGTCTGGAGTCACAAAAGGCTAGTGTGAAGTTCTTTACATGTGTGCTGAGGCAGCTCCTTTGAAGTGCAAGTCTGATATGTGATAACTCCGCCTTTCCAATCAGGTCAGGATGGCACATCCTGCCAGCATCTAGTCCTCCATTGTGATACTGCCTGGGATGAATGCACAAAAGCCAACTGCCAGCCAACTACACCTAGGTATGTGACCCAGGAAACAGACTGCAGGCAGCAAATAGTTAGGACAAGAAAATGGCAACTTTCTATAAGTGGCATTTACAGAATTGTGACTCAAAGCCTGACTTTACCATTAAAGATGTTTTTAAATTATAATTCATCAGGGGCCAAACATGACATTTGTGCCTATTCTCAAACAAAAGTTAAGAAAACAAATGTATGAGCTTTTCACTACCTGGACATACAAAACTTAAAAGTACATGTCCGACTTTTTAAATACGATGCCCCCGCCATACGGGCTGTTTAGGGCCTACTCTAGGGGTGACTTATATGTGTTAAAAAGGGAGGTTTAGGCCTGGCATAAAGTTTATTTTGCCATGTCGAAATGGCAGTTTAAAACTGCACACAGGCTGCAATGGCAGGCCTGAGACATGTTTTAAAAGGATACCTAAGTGGGTGGCACAATAAGTGCTGCGGGCCCACTAGTAGCATTTAATTTAAAGGCCCTGGGTACGTAGAGTACCACTTTATTTTGGACCTATTGGTAACCTAAATGTGCCGATTGGGCATAAGCCAATTTTTACAATGGTTAAAGGAGAGAAGAAAAGATCTTTAGGCCAAGTGAGCAGTGGTAAAGTGCACAGAGTCTTAATGCCAACAAAACCAGTTCAACAAATCAGGAGGAGTGAAGGCAAATGGCTTGGGGGAAAACCACACCAAGGATATCAGGTCTAACAGGAGGGAAGTGCTCCACTCTTCCATGTTACATTCTGTGCAAATAGCTCCATAATAATAAGATCTCTTCAATAAGGAAGACCCGCCAAAAACAGCACAGCTTAAAACAGCATGAAGATGTTCTTTCAGTCTTTAGCAGGGGCAACTAGGTCAGCCTTGGGATTGCTTAGTTAAGTGTCTTGGTTTGTGTTTCTGTTGTTGATAGTTAATGTTTTTTTTTTTGCTATAACTTTAGATCCCAACATCAGATCTTGGAAATGATACATTCTTCATTTCTTAACTAAATTGTATTTTAGTTTATTCAAATGCCAAATGCATTTTTCTGAGGAAAGCCTTGCTGCTTTTAACCGAGCTACAAAAACTTCTTAGGATTCCTCATAAACCCTAGTTTATCTTTTGTGTGTGAGATTGTTTGAGCCCATCACAGTTTGAACAAAATATGTGGTCTCTCTTCCCCATGATCATTTTTCATACCCTACCAGATGCACATTTTTTAAGATTTTCTTTTTTTATCTCGAAGTTTTAGTGTATTTTGTTAAATAAATAAAAGCCTACCTAATTAAAAAAAAACACAAAAACACTAACCATATATTTACTATGTGGGGAGAAAAGGGGCAGAAGGGGAATGAAGGAAGCAATATCTGGATAGTGACCGCCAACCACTAGCCATCCTTAAAGGAGAATCTTAATAGAACAAGGGCAAAACATTCTTATTTTTGCTTAAAGCATTTTTAAACTGTTAAGATCAAAAGCTAATCAAGATAAGTTTTGCATGCTACTTTACTGTTTATTACCATTGGGTAGGCAGCATAACAAAAGACCTTCATGTCAATATTTCAGATCCAATCCCCCTTCTCCCTGCAACACATTTTCCCACGAGCAGATTTAAAGAGATAAGAAGTACAGTTTTTCTTATTTCCAAGAGGCGCTTCCGGAGCATGCCTTTCAGTCAAAAATGTTGCGACATATTAAATTGTCTAGTATGAGGCCCAAACTTATATTTTGAAGCAAAGACACTGCGCACCAAAAAGTTTTACACCAAGGGGCTCATGTGTGAGGCTGTTTGCGTCACTCTTGCTCAATGCAATGTGATGCAAGAGTGACACAAACCTTAACACAGATGTTTAAAGCCATGTCAAGCCACTTGGGTGGCTCTGAATGGCTTAAAAAATCTGAAGAAACGCAACTCAGCACAAACGGCATAGGTAGGAATTCTATGGGTGTTGCATGGGTGTTCACACACAAATCCCATGGATTTTGATGCATCCCCAGATTTACAAGAACTTGTAAACCTGGGTGTGGCAAAAACGTACATTTTCCCAGGGGAGGTGTAATGAGGGAAATATCTCTATTTCACCTTATTTCTTCCTTTTTCTGTGTCTGGTTGAGGAATATGCCTTCCAGGATTGGTTTTGTGCAGGAAGGTATCCCTTCCTGCACAAAAACAATCTTGCTTGCAACACAGGCACCCTTGTCTCATGGTGCAAGAGTGCCAGCGTGGGTGCTAGGCTACCAAAAGGTTGTCAGCTCAAGGGAAAGGACAGGAATGCACCGCATTGGCTTAAATATAGCACATTCCTGCCATTTCCCTGTTACACAGTGTAGCGCAGCAAGGTAACTTGCAGCACTGTGCCGTGTGACTTCCTCATAAATGAGGCATTTAATATGCAATCAAAATTACACTTTAGTTCACATTTTTTTTCGAATCCTCTCTTGTTATGATTAGATTACATTTCCTTGTTAAAATTTAGTGAAAGTGGGGGGCGTGGCCGAGCGGTCCAACATGGCGGACGCGCTTTAACTGAGTTCCGGAGGCCCGCCGATAAATACTTCCAAAATCCTGCACCATCGACATTTCCTTCACCCCAGCCCTGTCTGCCCTGTGCCTACCCATGCCTGCTGCGTCGTTTGGTGGCCGCATTGACGGTGGCGGAGCTGATAGATGGAGTCGCCTTCGGGCTGGCGATTCGGGCTTTGGTAGCATTTCACCCCGGCTCTTTCGCTGCTCAGTGGCCGGATTGCGTCTATAATCTGTGGGCGGATGGGTCGGGACTCAGTGGTGAAGACCTGTGCTGGCTGGCGGCTTGATGGCCCTGACCACCGAAGGGGGAGCGCACTGAAACTACTGTGCCACCCGGCCGCCCCTTGCGGTGTAGCGACGGGAACCGGAGGTTCGCGTTTAGGTGTTCCCCGCCGCTGACACTCCGTATCCTACGCAATTAACAGTCCTGGTGTCCACAGAGGCCCCTGCCTGCTTTTCCCCCCCCTGGGTGTGGGCGGACCCCAGCTGAGGCTCCATGGGATCGAGCCGGATTACGGCCGAGTTGACCTGCCGCAGGAGGACTGTGGCGACCGCCGGAATCGCGCCTGGCTGCAGGAGCATCTGGTGACTCGGGCCTGTGCTGCATCACGCTTCGTAGCACCGGAGGCCCCATTCAAGGTTAGTGTGTGGACCCCTCCCTGCCTCAGATTCACCATTGGAGCTCCCGGCCCTCCTCCAGTCGGACTGTGCTCCCGCCTGGGCTTCCTAATTCTGCCACCTCCGAGGCTTACCGATATCCTAGGGAACACCTCCCCTGCTTCCTGGCGGTTGGCATAATGATACTGTGACCCAGTCGCTATCGGACCAGGCACGGGGCTAATTGTTCGATCATCCACATTGCTACGGCCCCTCATACGCGCACTACTGCGGAGGCTGGTGATTCCCTGTAGGGCCTGGAGCCCCCCTTCATAGTCCTGTGTGGTAGCAGAAACAGCGGGGCAACTCGTTGTTCAGTGTGGCGCCGGGCTTTCGGGTGCCATTGAGCAGAGACCTTGCGAGGGGCCAGCCTCCCCGGATACACGACGAGGAGCGCGCAAGAGAGCCGCCGCCGCTGGAGTGAGCTACAGACTACTGCGCCCCCATCACGTCCTTTGTGGCCTACCCTTGCTCACCGACCGCGCTGTGCAGTGGACATACGACCTGGCAGTGGTACCCATTAGGGGGGTGGGGAGTCGCCTGCGTGTGGAAGTGGCTGGGCTAGGTCCTGGTTGTGTGTGGGTAGACTCCTCGCCTGCCTCCCTGCCTGCTCTGCAGTGACTGCTTGCTCTGGAGAAGCCCTTTTCATCTCTCGCCTCCCTCAGGTGCTCCTCTCACTGTAGCTGCGGCTTTGAGGTGTGGGTGCGCCACATCCTAGTTCCCGCAGAACTCTTCTGCCGCTACGGGGGCCTACTTGTTGCTACTCAACATGACTGTGACAAGCAACACGGCGCTAAACAAAGTACACTCGATCGCCATGTCGCCACTGGAGCACAATCGAACGACCCACTGAGTCAGGGCTCTGCTGGCCCGGATAACGCTGCGCTGATGGCGGCTATAACTCAATCGCGAGAAGCACTTGAGGCCAAGATTGAGGAGGTTGGGTCGGATGTGATGCTGATCCGTCAAGACCTCCGTAGAGCGGTCGACAGGATAACCAAGGCCCGGATCTCAACCACAGAGGATACTGTTGCCCCCCTCCACAAAAAAAGTGTCCTCTCTTGAATCCATCACCAAGGGTCTCGCACTCAGGGCAGAAGACGCCGAAGGCAGGGCCTGGAGAAATAATCTTCGTTTTGTCGGTTTTCCTGAGGGGTGCGAGGACAATAACGTAGAACGATTCCTTACTGCATGGATAAAGGACTGGATCCCTCAGGCATCTCTATCGCCATGTTTCGTCATTGAGCGCGCACATCGCGCCCTGATGCCAAAACCTCCACCGGGGGCCAGGCCTCGGCCCATTATTGCTAGATTTCTCAATTTTCACGACCGCGATGCGATCCTTATGCAGGCCAGATTGGCGGGCAAACTCCAACATGATTCCCACCACATCCTAGTTTTTCCTGACTACACAAGAGTGGTGCAGCAACGGCGGCAGTCATTCGCGGCTGCTAAGGCCCGCTTACGAGCTCTTAAACTTCAATATGCATTGCTCTTCCCGGCCCGGCTACGAGTAATATACGAATCACGTACTCTCTTCTTTGATACTCCCGAGGAAGTTGTTGCTTGGACGGATGAATGACAGAGGCTCAAGCCACATATCCCGCCACGGTTCGACTCAGAATCGTCCTCTGGGGAGGCCTCGTTGCAGCATGCCAAGACTAAAGGGAACATAAATCGGAGATCGCGGTCGAGGCGCCGCTCGAAATCACAAGGCGCTTCCAGCTCTCGGGGCACTGTGGCTGTACGTGACTTTCCGCCGGTACATCATGGAGACTGAAGATCACGGGCTACTACTCTATATGGATCAGACTGGCTGGTGAACTTTAACTCATTTCCCTACTCTATGTTTTTCTTTAGACTATGTGACATTGATATGGGGATCAGAGAATTATGCTTTGATTGTTTATTAAGTTGATGGTGCTCTGCAGGGGCCCGTATGTGGCCCTCTCCCCATTCCTCTCTTCTCAGTCTTTGAGAATTATGTGTTAAATTGGGGATAGATTTATGGGGAACCGTTGGTGTGGGGCCATGTTTTGCCCCCATTGGGGCGATAGCATGGCGCTCACCGCGACAGATACTTCTAATGTTTTGAGGTATTGGGTGGGATGTGTGGGGGTGGGGCAAGGGCGTTTGTTGATTTGTTTGATGTCATTTGTTTTTGCCACTACGTCCTCCGACATGTGTACTTTTGGGATTGTTGCTGTTATTCACTTTATTCGGCTCCTAAATGTGTGCCATTCCCATCTATGCCGCAAGATTTAGCCGGGGTTGGGAATAGAGAGCTTTGAGTCCTTAGCTGGAATGTTAATGGTCTCCTGGACAAGATTAAGCGAGGTGCAGTGCTGTGCCAGGCAAGGCGACATAGGGCGGGTGTTTTCTTCCTGTAAGAAACCCATCTGGCTGGCAATAAAACACCCTGCTTGGGGCGCTTTGGCTTTACACACACCTACCATGCTGGTTTCACACGAGGCTCCCGGGGAGTTGCAATCCTTATACATCGCAGTGTCCCCTTTGTTCATAGCCACACGTGGTCAGATCCACAGGGTAGATTCATTGTGCTACACAGGATGCTCTATGGAGAACCCATTGTTTTCGGGAGCGTTTATGCCCCTCCTCCCCTCTCCTGGTCCCTAGTTGAAAAGCTGACGACACTCTGGACCGATCTTCCATCGGTAGTGACTATAGTTGGGGGTGACTGGAATGATGTTATTTCCCCATCATTGGATAGATGTCGTACCACGGGCCGAGCTACAGAGACTCCAGATCCCAAACTGTTGCCCCTGGTTCAAAGCTTAGGGTGGGCTGATTCTTAGACGATTATGCACCCCGACACGCATGCTTACACCTATTACTCTAGAGCCCATGTCTCCTTCTCCCGCTTAGATTACATCTTCCTCACGGTCCATAGACTGACTGAGGCTGCAATTCTTCCCCGGGGGCTGTCTGATCATTCACCGGTGTCCCTTCTCTTGTCCTTAGATCCCAGACGTTTCTGCTTTCGGTGGCGTTTGTCGCCATGGCTATTGAGGGACAAGAAATATAGGGCGCATATGCACAAGTCTTTGGTAGACTACCTACTATTTAACACGGGCACAGTGGAGTCGCCGGCCATTCTGTGGGAGGCTATGAAATCCACTCTTAGGGGAGCGGATATTGCCTTCTGTACTGCCCAGCGCAAAGAGAAACGGGACAAGCTGCTCAGCCTTGAAGCCCAGCTAATCGACCTAGAGCGCGCTAGCAGAGATACGGCGGGACAGGCTGCGCGTAGACAGCTGCAGACAGTGCAGCAGACATATGTCAGCGAACTCATTAATGATGCCCACCTCTATTGGCTCGCCACTCGTAGCCGGATTTACCAGTGGTGAGACAAGTCCAGTGCCCTGTTACATCGCATGTGTCAGCAGACACTGTGCCCCCAGACGCTCCCGAATATACGTGGCCCGGATGGGACTGCGCTCACTGACCCGTCTGCCATTGCCAATAGTTTTGCTTCGTACTTCGCGGACCTCTATGCCCCCCATGAGGTGCTGCCTGCTGCCCTGGTCCAGAAATATATCGATGACTTTCCTACCCGTGCTTTATCGGATACAGCGCGGGATGCGCTATACTCCCCCCTGTCGACAGATGAACTACTACCTGCACTATTGGATATGCAGGTGGGAAAGGCGCCGGGCCCAAATGGCTACCCCTGTGAATTTTTTCAAAAATATCATCTGCAGCTCTTGAAACCCTATCTCGCGGCCTTGGAGGCCTCCTGGGAGTCTGGGATTCTTCCGCCAGATTGGCGGCTTGCTGAGATCGTTGTGTTTCTGAAACCGGGCCGCCCTCCAGAACACTTCTCGTCCTATCGCCCAATTTCTTTGCTTAACGTGGAAGCTAAGCTTCTAGCCAAGGTGATTGCAAACCGTTTAGTCCCCTATATCACGGAGTTGATCCACCCGGATCAAGCAGGATTTATGCCGAACCGTGCCACACGACACAATATCAGGCATGCTCACAACACCATCGCCGCAGTTGATAGACTTGACACTCCTGCTGCGCTTCTTTTGGCAGACATGAACAAGGCTTTTGACTCCCTTAGCTGGACCTATCTTTTTGCTTTACTAGATCGCATTAATATTGTTCCCCGATTACTCAGCTTTATTCGATTACCCTATACGGACATAACTGCCTCGGTCCGAGTGGCTGATTCAGTCTCCAGGAGCTTCTCTATCGGACAGGGAACACGGCAGGGCTGCCCGCTCTCCCCATACCTTTTTGCACTCGCCATGGAGCCACTAGCGGCGTGGGTATGGATAGATGCGCAACTGCACGGCTTCGAGTGGGCGCCGGGCATCTCTGACCGTATAGCGCTCTATGCAGACGATGTCTTGTTTTTTCTTACAGACCTGGATCGAACTGGTCCGCGTCTTCTCTGCATTATGCAGATCTTTGGCAAAACCTTCGGCCTCTATATGAACCGAGAAAAATCCTTCTTATAGCCGCTGCAAGGTGGAGAGCGGCTAGGCGACTGGTCTAGGAAAGTGGTGGTGGTCCCAGACGGCTTTAAATACCTGGGAGTTTATCTTGCTTCGTCCCAAGCCCTGGCGTGGCATAAGAATCTTGCCCCTCTTTGGGCGCAGGTGGGTGACCAGACACAAGTGTGGTCCCACCTACCTCTATCTCTCTTCGGCAGATCCGCAATTTTTAAGATGATCTCCTTGCCTCGTCTCCTTTATCAGCTACAGAACCATCCTTATCCGATAAAACCTACATGGTTCCGCCAATTGGATGCTATTTTAGCCTGTTTTCTCTGGGGGGGCGGGGCATCGCGGGTAGCCCTTAGGACTTGCTTTCAATCTACTTACACCTGCGGAGTGACCACCCCGGATGTCCAGGCATATTACATGGCCTCCCACTTGCTTGTCCTCAACGATTAGTGGTATGGCGACCGACGGGACCCGGCATATGCGGTCAAGTGCTGGTTGCTGGGGCACAATGCTCTGCATGCGGTTCTTTACTCGGTGGCATTGCTTCGCGTACTGCCTCCTGCCACTGCCACGATCTTTAAGATTTGGAAGGCGGCGCTCCGTCAAATGGGCTGGTGGGGGAGACTCACCAGGGAAACTCCACTGTGGAACAATGGACAGCTGCCACAAATGATGCGCCTGTCTGGCTTCCAGGGTTGGGATGCTATTGGGATAGATACGGTGGGGGCAGTTGTGCGTGGATGCACCCTCAAATCCTTTCTGGATGTACAAACTGATTATGATATGCCCGGCACGCAATTTTATCGCTACCTGCAATTCCGACACACCTTTTTTCGCGTACCTGTCTCACTCGACGGACATCCCTGAATTTAACCCCATCAAAGCAAAGGTTTTTATGGGCGACCTGGGAGATCATAAAATCACCAAAATATACCGCACACTTATTAACAACACCTCCACCACATTACATAAAACTAGGAAGGCATGGCAACAGGATCTGGGCCCCCTGGAGGAAGATTACTGGGTGGAGGCTCTGGAGTCCCCACGGAGGGGCAGCAATCGCGGCCCATCTGCGTCTTATCCAGTTTAAATATATCCACCGAGCCTAGTACACCAGGCACAGATTATGGCGCGCTGGACTCATTACATCCCCACATTGTTTGCGCTGTAAATCCATGGAGGGTACATTCCTGCATACTGTGTGGACTTGTCCAGTACTGACAACGTTTTGGAGGGGAGTGTTCCCATGCCTCTCCGAAGTACTGGGATGGGTCCTCACCTCGGCTGGCTCTATTACACATTACAGAAGACACAGGTGGGAATAGGTATAAGCGCAATCTCCTATTTCTAGGCCTCACATTGGCTAAATGAGATATTGCCAGGGTCTGGAAAGATGAATCTTCACCGTCGCTTGGGGTGTGGAAGAAGGGTGTAGATTTTTGTATGGGCCTGGAACGCCCAGTCTTTGAGGCCACAGGATGCCCCCGAAAACACTACAAAATTTGGAAGAGGTGGGCTGATTATAGGGGACTATACTTGGAGCCCCCTCCCCCCCACACGATGCTGAGGAACCAGTGCTTTGACATCAATTGATCGGCATTTACGTATGGTTGGTATTCAATTCGCTCGTGACTGGCAAAGGCTTTCTCTTGCTGTAAGATTCACATATTTCTTGAACGGAGGTCATGTGGCACAGTTGTTTGTATTCTTACTTTTGCTTTATTCTTTTGCTTTGTTCTTAGTTTTTTCTGTATTATATATTTTTTTGTGGACTCGATCCTTTATAATAGTTGAAAATGTTGATACACATATTCGCTACTTTATGTCTTTGCATTGGGCGCCCTATGAGGCCCCTGTACGGTATTGGATGTCAACAATAAAGTATGTTGTGAAAAAAAAAAAAATTGTGAAAGTGATAGTGAACCCACACAAATACCAACACACACTTACATGTTTTAAGTTTTTTCATATATACATGTTGGGAGGAACAGAGTATGTACTGTGTAAAAAAATTAGCTGACAGTAGGAATTATATATTTTCATGTGTCGTATGCCCTAAGTGAATGAGTAGAAATTTCCCTTCGGACATTAACCTGCAAATCAAAGTTTAAATATGCATGGCCCTCTTTGTCTTTCACATTTCGTCCCCTTGAATTCCTTTAATAGTGACCAAAAAGTGACTGATTCTTGTGCTCAAAAGGGAATAATTTAGTTGAGAATGTTTTAAAAATCAAATCATAATTTGATTTTTTCATTAATTCATTGAAAGAAAGAAAGCTTCTGGGGACCAACCCTGGACGTAAACACTCTTGTGAAGAAATACAATAAATGCCCTGAATGCCAAGAGGCACTTATATAATTTAGATTAGAACACTCATCAAAAGTATTGGTAAACTGACAACCGAAACTACTTTTCAGTCTAACTAATCATGTTTTACTTGTCTTCCTTGTGTTGTTGTTTAATTGGTATAGTTCACTATGGTGTTTGAAACATGCCCTAGGATACCCAAAAGTCTACGTGGTGGACTTTGATTGATAGATTAGTTTCATACCAGGGAGATGGCTTGCAGTTTGAGCTTTCTGAATTCATGATTATCAAAGAGATACTAATTGGGAATTTGTGACAGGCATGAACGATAGTCAATTGGAAGGAAAATACTGAGTAAAAATGCTGTGATACCCAGATAAGTGTTCCATCTACGTGCATAAAGAGCTGCAGATTAAGCAGAATAGCCAGCAAGGTTCACGTAGGGTTACCCACTGATTATACAAGCAGATATCCTACAGTGAGCTAATGAGACACAAGTAATGAGTTAATCTGATCCACAAGGTTCTGCATCCTAAATATCAAGCTGAAAGTCTCATTTGTATACTCAGATGTTGATGGATTGTGATACATGTATTGTTTGATTAACCAGATCTTGGGTTATGCCAACAAAAACGAGTTAAGCAAAAATCAGGTGGTGAAGGGAAAAGGTATTTAGGAATACCAGGCTACGGATATCAGAGCTAACAATGTTGCACTTGAGAAGATCAGACACTTTTTTGCTTCCACAATTGACAGTTATGCATTAAGGGCCTCATTATGATGTCGGTCGGAAAGCATTCCGACCGACTCCTTGTCGGGATCAGTTCCGACTGACTCGGGTTTGGCGAGTCTGACCGACTGATTATAATGTTTCTGAACACCGTTCGGTCGGACTCCCATTGACTTCAATGGGAGCCTGTGTTCCGACCAACAACACAGGCTCCCATTGAAAAAAGGGGTGTTGCTGGAAAACCTTGCACCCTCTTGCAGGCACCCCATGGTGCCTGCCACACTGTGCATAGTAGTAAAGAAGGGTCCCATGGGTACCCCCATGGCACTCAACCGGAGGCTTACAATTGAAGGGGGGCTAGCTATGGACCCCACAAGTCAGTTTCTGACAGCTGTTTTGTGTTGGACAGACCAATTGGAAAGGCTGTCCGAATCCAACATTGTAATACATCGGTTGGAAATGCGGTCCATAGACCTGTATGATTCAGCTTCGACCGACTCGGAGTTTCCGAATGCCTGTTGGAACCGAGTCAGAAAGACCGACCAGTTACCTTCTATCGTAATCGCTCAGTCGGAAATGTTTCCTAGTTGGTCGGAAACATGGGTTGCAACACGGGTTAGGAAAATCAGAATGCCGTTCGGAGCCTTTCTGACCGACATCGTACTGAGGCCCCAAGTTGATATATCCCATTCCCCGATAGGAATCACAGTTGTTTCCAATTAGTCCTGCACGAGACCTGGTCTAGTTGATCCCCTTTGCCATGCCAGTGTTTCAGTTTCGTGTCCTCCCAACGTGCTTTTCTTTGTGATTGGGATGCATTTGTCAGATGCTCCTGTGAACATCAAGGAGTCACATTTTCCTAACACTGCCCATTGTAAGAGCTACCTTTAGGTTAAGGATATTCTCTTGCATTGTTGGCAGACAGCTATCATGGGGTGCACTTTCATTTTGAGTCCATTCTGCTTCTTCAACCTCATATTTACTGATGGATATTTGAAGAACCTGGCACTTTAGGTGTCAGTGCTTCATCAATGTGGAGCCTTGGAAATTGAATGGGAATAAAAGGGGATATTACATAGATCTCTGTGCTGTCTTCCTTGTTGTCTTAACCCCTTAACCTTGGATGATTGTTTAGGTATGGTTTTAGTCACTCTTCATTTATTTATTTGCTGGGACCTATAAGATGTAAAAGATATGGAGAACGTATATATGCACTTACCAGATCCTACCACAGTTTCCTTTTTTCTTATTTCACAGGGTTTAAATAATAACATCTTTTTGCAATGTTTTTTTTCCACTTATTTCAGTGTACTCCCTTTATCTGCATTTTATCTCTGTTATAATAATGCTTTGTTTTGGGACCCATTGTGGATATGAAAGGGCTAAAGATCTCCAACCAGCCTCACTTTAACTCCTGTCATTATTATTTCGTGGTCTCTCACCCATGCCATGCATGAGGTTCATATTTTGGATTTCATGTTGCTTTCTTATTTCTGTCAGTCTATCAAAGGTGGTACACAGTTCCTGTCCCATCGCGAGGTCGACCTCCATCCGACTTCAATTAGGTGGACTCTGGATTATGAGGTAATTCCTAATGAAAATGGAGAGCTGATAGGGCCAGTTCGACCCCTCGTCAGGGGAAGTAAGCGCTATATAAATACAATTACAATTTGAAGGCTATCAACTCAGTTTCCACCCTGTGTTGTCTGCTCAGTCTGCTAGCCCTTTATGACAATCTAAGGTTATACTTAGATTGCAGGACTGCCTTTACCAGCTGTTGGCTCAATGAGATCAGTAATGGGCTGTCAGGGAGCTTCTTAGTGTACAAAGGGTGAGTTGGGTAGGAAATGGGACAAAGAACCAGATAGGGGACTGTCTAGTGCTGACCTTTAAAACGCCACAGCTAGTTAGATTGATTCTGACTAGAGTAGGTAATCAATGTTCACAGGGACAAGGTGTTAATTTGGTCCCATTGGGATACTTTTACCAGCCCATACCCTGCGCTGACCTAAGTGATATGGGATCTCAAATTCGGCATCATAATCGTGGGTTTAACCTTTTAACTTTTAATCGATTTGAGGCACTCGCCAACCTGGAATCAGTGGATTGACAACAAAAGGGTGTTCCCACATTGTACGATATAATTGAAATAGTAAAGGCCACCCCTAACCTGTGTGAGAAGTTAAAACCAGTTAGTATCGACCATACTTCTCCATCTAACATAACTATGCCTACAATTATAAAGTTTGTAAATGACTTAGATTTAGACCCCCTGATTGACCCAGCCCCCCCCTTCTATAGCACAACCTGCGGAAAAATCTAAGAAGCAAGTGGATCATGGGGGAAATAGCAAAGGTTTGGGATTAAAAGATATTTGTAAAATTTTGTTTTGGAATGTGGCGGGTTTAAAAACAAAGGTGTCTAATATATTATGGTATGATTTTGTGAGTAAGTATGATATTTTGAGCTTACAAGAAACTTGGGTGGAACGGTCAACACATATTTGTGGGTTTAAAACCTTTCACACGCCTGCAGTACCGTCATTACATGGAAGAGCGAAAGGTGGCCTCTGTATTTATATTTCAAATTTTTTGAATTTAAGACAAATTGTTTTTAATGTCACAGATCAGTTTTATCAGATCATTAGTCTTCATATAGATCAAGCTTTTAGTATTATTTTATTGAATTTTTATAATAATGCATCATCTGAGCAAATTGAGGGATTAATGGGAAAAGTGAGTAGTGATTTACACAAATTACAATCATGTATTTCAAAGGAGACCTGTTTCATCTGGGGTGGGGACTTTAATTCCCCTATATGCCAGTACATGAACAACGGGGTATGTGGCATATCGTATGATAAGGGTCCCAGTGTCACACATTTCCCACATACACCTTATGGTGATCTCCTGAATGATATCTTGTTTACATTTGATTTTGGGTTCGTTAATGATTTATGTGTGCCCATGGTCCCTTTTCAGCCCACCTTTAATGGCCGAGGGACCTTTTCCACTATTGATTATGTACTGGCTTCGAGTAGATTTGCCACCCGTTTAAAAGATTTTATTGTACATGATATGGCTCTTAGTGACCACTTTCCCATTAGTTTTGGTGTGAAGGTGAATACTAAGAGTGCTGGTATTAGGAAAGACTCTACCCATTTTGTGGATAATATTTATACAAAATGGTTACCAACTGAAATGGGATAATGTGGATCCTGAGACTTTTACTAGTAAGGTGGTATTGAATTGTAAAGATATGTTTTTAACTTGTCTGGATGACAAATCATCTCACCAGGATATCTTAGATAATTTTTTAGTCATTTCAAGTTTTATCAAGGAAACACTTCATATGAACCCAAGTAAGAAATCGAAACAAAAAACAGGCTGGTTTGATAATAGCTGTACAAAGGCCTTTTCTAAACTTAAAAGAGCCCTTCATGCTGGGGAAAGAAATCGTGACAATATTAGAAACGCAAGATGTGAATACAAGAAAGCATTGAGAGATAGAAAGTTGGCGCTTAGAGAGGAAGCCTGGCAAGCGTTGCGCGATGCCTCGGTTAATCGGGATCCCGCAGCTTTTTGGAATGCGGTTAATGCACCTTTTTTGGCAGAAAACGATAAGGTAACCATAGAGATTGCCATCACTAAACCCCAATGGATATTACATTATTCCAATTTGTATAATATTCCATTGCCAGATGATCAGGGAATTCCAGTAAGTGTTGAGGATACTTTGAAATCTTTGATTACAACAGATTTATCAATAGATTTTACTCTTAAGGAGGTCAGTTCGGCGATTAACTTAAGCTCAGGAGGGAAGGCGGCAGGACCCGACGGCATCCCAGTGGACCTTTTTAAGTTTAATTTATCTCTTTGGGGCCCATTGTTAACACAGGTTTTTAACGCTTGCTGTTCTCAAGGCTTTTTATCGACCTGGTATGATTCAATTATAGTGCCCATTTTTAAAAAAGGGGACAGGGTAAACCCAGCGTGTTATCGCCCAATTTCATTACTGGACTCTACAATTAAAATTGTGGGTCGAGTCTTGTTAGATAGGTTGCAAGTGTGGGCAGAGGAACACTCAATTTTAAGCGATTTACAATATGGGTTTCGCAAAGGAATGGGCACAATAGAACAGGGATTAAAGCTACATATTATTTTAGAAAAGTACACAAAAGCAAAAAAGGAGAGGTTTTATGTAACTTTTGTCGATTTAACAGCGGCGTTCGATTGTGTCATTCATGAGAAGCTCTGGTTGGTTTTAGAGGAGATGGGTGTAAACGTTTTAATAATCACTTTTTTGAGGCAGCTTTACTCAAGGGCAAGGGCTAGGGTCAGATTTGGGAGAGGTGGTGAATGCACTGAGCACTTTAGTGTTAAAAGAGGAGTAAGACAAGGGTGCATTCTTGCCCCGTTCCTTTTTTCACTATACATAAATAATCTGGAATCAGTATTAATACAGGAGTGCAAGGATTTACCCGTAGTTGCAAATCGCTCTATTCCGGCACTCCTGTATGCGGACGATGCAGTCCTAATGGGCCGCACACCGCTGGGTCTCCAAAGGGTGGTAAATGCTTTTGTTAACTTCATGGCGAGCTTGGGTCTCGCGGTAAATTGCTTTAAAACTTTCACAATGAACTGTGGGAGAGGACAAAAAAAGAAAAGTATGACCATTTTTATAAACTCAAAGGCCATAGAGCGTACTAAGACTTTCTCCTACTTGGGGATTTTATTTGATCATCTAGGGATGTGGTCACCGGCGATTAAAGCAAGAAGGTTGCTATTGGTCAAATCGATTATGGCCCTGCTAAATTGTTGTAAAAAAGTAGGAAGACGCGCACCTGGAGAAATCTTACCAATATATAGGGCAAAATGTGTATCTATTGCCATGTACGGAGCCGGAATTTGGGGCTTTGTAGGGGTCAACGCCTTACAGCTTGCAGAAAATATGCTTCTGAGGTACCTCTTGGCAGTACCAGATAGCACTTCAACTTACATATGCCACCAAGAACTTGGGGTACCGTATTTAGAGGATATAATTAAGATACAGCCTGTCCTCTTGTGGCACAGAGTATGGACTGCAGATGAGACAGAGTTGAATAGGGAAATATTGAAGGATGCCTTGGTAGTGGATGGGGTCAGAAATATAAGATGGTTAATTTATGTCAAAAAGTTTATGATTAAACTGGGCCATCCTGAATATTTTAAAGATCCACACACTATGCAAAATGTATCTAGGAAAGATTTAAAAGTAAGTTGTATGCATTATTTGGGCGAAGTGAGGACTTCAATTGAATTAAAGAAACCAACAGTGCAAGCATATTTTCCGGTTTTAGTTACCCTCACGATGCAGCCATATATTTCTCTGATCACTGTTGATTATGAAAGGTTTCTCCTGACACGTTTTAGGTTGAATATTTTATATCGATTGTTTAGTTTCCCCGTACAGAATGACTGGTCGAGAGTTTTATGCAATTGCCCATGTGATGAGGTTTCGCCCAATCGATGATACATATATTATTTTTCTGTAAATGTTATTCCATACCAAGAAGGAGATGGATCATCCCTGTGCTTAAAAAACTTGGTTTTAGACAATGTTATCCTGCATTTACGACTCTTCAACAGCTAGAGGACTATTTTATTATTGTATCTGTTATTGCTTTTTTAAAAAGTGTTTTTAGGTCCCGAAAATCAATTGTGATGTGATTCAATTAATTTTATGTAACTACAAGCTGGAATGATGGTTTAATATTTTTGATATATGCACTGTGCTTTTATGGTTAACTGTAATAGTTGCCGAATAAAGAACTTTTGATTGATTGATTGATACAAAGGGTCTGTGATCTTTCTTTACACCCATGTGTTGGGGTCAAGGAGTTTCGGGGTTGATGTACTAGGCAGGGTTTACCCAGTTCATCCTTCTCTCTTCTTCAAGCTTGCACCAATCACCCCCAAACTTGAATTCCTCACCTCAAATGTTGAAGGCCCAGTTGTTATTGTTTATCTTGGCAACATGGTAGGGTGGCTTCTTCATCATCAACCCATGCATTTCAATGTTCCATAAGGCATTCTCCCAAAGATATCAGCCCTCTGTCACTAAAACCATTCGGAGCCCACCCCTGTGCTGCAGGCATGCATAGAAGGGCAGAGTGAACAGCACCGGAAGCAGTCTCCTGTGCAAAAAATAATCTTCGAATCTATTTTGGAAATGGTCTAATATGAGTAAGATTCTCAATGTATCGAGTGCCTGAGGCTAATCTTACTAGAACGTTTTACTCGTCCTGCTAAAAGCAGCCTGCACGCACCACTTTAATTCATTTTGAAAGAAACAGAGACACACACAGTGTGCAGATTTAAAGATACTACTCACAAATCCGATGGAAAATAAGAGGCATTCGCAAAGAAAGACATAGTACTGAAAAAGTACAGTAAAATAGAAAATATAGTAACAGGGGAAGGTGACAATTTTTTTCCGCTTATTCTGATTAAGTGACGTGAAAACAATACAGTTAATAAAATGCATACTATCAATTACTATTGAACAGGCAAGCAGTTTGTTCCATAAAGCAGCGCTATAAGCAAAAATAAGTATGGCATTGTGTACCAACCTGACTCAAATCAGGGAGTCGTTGCTTGTTATAATTCTCAAAGTGGGAAGAGAATTTAAAAGAAAGTATGGTAAAATGAACCCTCTTGAATGTTCTTAATTTAAGGGAGAGGGAATAGGTTAAGAGAAAATATTACAATTTAACCACCTGCAGATTATCATTATAAACTCTTTAGTTTCCGTTCTATACATTTCTACATTCTAAACCAGTGGCTTTTCTAATTTCCAAAAATGGGACTTACAGTTCACTGTGACCCTGACTTTCCTCACATCTGAATGGGACACGTGATTCTCGGCAGAGCATTCATATTCTCCGGCCTGGTCTCTCGTTATTCCATAGATATCCAGATACTGTCCATTTCCAAATGTCTTTGCTGAAAGCACATTAAAGAAAAGTTTTACTATTTAACCAAATTTACTTTTATTCAAACAATAACCAAAGTCTCTTTCCAGAAAGTATAGTATTATAAGTTAATTATTTAAGCCTTGAGAATTTGACACATAGATAAAACTTTTGTACAACTTCTGACAGTGCATTTATTTCATACTTAAGTTACTTACCGGTCATTCCATTACTGAGAGTCCATTCTTTCTTGTTTCAGTCATTACTAAATGAGACTGGTCTGTCTCCTACATATAGGCACACCCACTGAAAAAAAAATATCTAGAAGGAAAAAACATAAGTCTGAACTGCACCCGTACAAATTAAGGGGCATATTATCAACAGCCAGCGATAATTATCGCTGGCCGTGCTTAGCGATAATTTTGTTATTGCAGGCTATCTCTGGAATTTATCGCCCTGGTAGCGCGTTATTAACAACGCGTTTCTCCAGGGCGATAAAAATTCCAGAGATAGCGAGGTTATCGCCGTTTTGCAGGGAACATCGCTGGTTTTCCAGCGATGTTCCCTGCAAAACGGCGATAACCTTGCTGATACGACCCACAGGGTTGTATCAGCATAATCCACCCCAATGTTAGGGATAGGTAAGTCTGCATTTTAGCAGACGTTAGTTTTTGGAGAAAACAGCGGTTTTCTCCAAAGACTAACGTGTGCTAAAATGCTGGGGCAGGCTTGTAAATATCGCAATGTGAACATCAGCGATATTTGCAAGGTAGTCCATCCGGGGTACGCCCACTTTGCATCTCATTAGAGATGCAAAGGGAGGCGTTGGGAAAAAGGGTGCTAACATGCGATTATGCATGTTAGCACCCTCTTGTAAATAGGGCGATAGTTTTATCTCCGCTTTTTGGGCTTTTTAAGCCAAAAAAGCGGAGATAAAGCCCTTGTTAATATGCCCCTAAGTCCCTTTACGTCCAGCACATTAAGCTGACAATTACCTACTTCCTCACTTTCAAGCTCACTAGGCTGACCAGTGAACGGGAGGAAGGGTGGTAAGAGATGACCGAAGTGAGGGAAAATGGCCCCAGAGTAAAGAAATAACCAGTAAGTAGTTTAATTAATACATATTTCTCCTATTCATGTTTTCAGTCAGAACTAATTGAGTCATTCTCAAGCTAAAACAGCTAGAACAAATTTAATCCAAACATGCAACAACAAACTGTCACCATGTAAAAGTCTATCTTCACTAATAATGATCGAAGGGAAAGCTCAAGTAGCAGATATGCAGATCTCGACCAAGGAGCGGCATGGGATTCTGCCCAGGAAGCAGTCATTCCTCTCTTGAATCTTCCTTGAACACCCAAAGGATAAGTAATGTTCTGAATCTGGTAAGAGAATTAAACCATCTACTTAAGGTCCAAGTAGAGGGCTTGATTCCCCTGATGCTTGACTAAAATAGTCAAATAGAGAATCTGACTGCCGAAAAAATGACACTCTCTGAATATGGATCAAAACGGCTCTATTAACATACAAATTATGTAGCAGAACTTCCTCCAGAGAAGATGGAGAAGAGCAAAAGTCAGGAAGAACTATCTCCTGCTCCAAATGAAAAGCAAAAGACACTTCAGGAATAAAGGAAGGACTAATCCTATTTCTGTTACAGAAGATCCTCTAAAAAGATGTTTACAAGAGTTGGAAGCTATCTCTCCTTGTCTCATAACTGACATATCTAATTCTCCTTACCTCATAGCTGACAGAATAGCCAGTAGAAAAAATGTTTTAAGAGTAAGACTTCTGAGATCAGCCACAAGCAAGATGTTTACAAGAGTTGGAAGCTATCTCTCCTTGTCTCATAACTGACATATCTAATTCTCCTTACCTCATAGCTGACAGAATAGCCAGTAGAAAAAATGTTTTAAGAGTAAGACTTCTGAGATCAGCCACAAGCATGCCTCAAAATAATGTTTTTAAAGCTCCCATAAACAGATCCTGACTAGGAAGAAGAGGTCTAAAAGGAAGTTGATCATCAGAAAACCCTTTAGGAAAGTAAAGAGCAAAAGATTCAAAATCCCAACCCCACACCATAACTCCATAAAAAGAAACACCATGCAAGAAGGGGACATTGGAAATGACACTCTGAACATGTTCTCATCCAAATCAGAAAAGGATGCAGCACCCCAAGCTGTAGCAATAAATATTACTGATGTTCTATCCCACCTTACCTGCAATAGAGCTTTCAAAATCAGATTGACTGTTGAGAAAGAAAAAATATGGCCCAGAGGCCAGTGGCAAGACAGAGCATCAATCCCCCAAGACCACTCCCCCTAAACTCTCAAACGGAATCATGGAAAAATAACATTATTTTAGTTTATAGACAGATCTAATATTGGTGTGCCCTGTATCTAACAAATTATTTAGAACTTTCTGCTGATGCAAATTACAGAAAGGTGCACTAGAAATTGTTCTGCTCACTGAAAGATAGCTGTAGATGTTTTGTACAGGGACATAGAGAAGTCCCTCCCCTCTCAGTATATGTAAGATATGGCCGTAATATTGTCCACTGATCAGTGCTACATGTCCTACAAAAGGCAGGGCAAAGCCAAAAAGAGCCAGACAAATTGCCTTCAACTCCTTTCAATAGGAGGAATGTCTTGTTCCCTAATTAGACCATCTGCCCTGATGAGTCTGATCCAAAATCCATGCAATCCACCACTATCCAACCTGAAGGGAAAAGAGGAACACCTCTCTTTCTGTGAGAAAACTCTAGGCTCAGCTGACTGCATCCTCATTCTCTGGTTGAAATCCTGAGACATTGGATTCCAAGAGGTCAAGTTTCCGACGCTAGAGGAAATCCTGACCAAGGAACTACCATCACTGTGGCTGTCAAACTGGCATGGATCACCAATCACAATTTTATTGATATTGCTTTCTGCTTATTGATTGCTTTTTTGAATCCCTTGTTTCAGTAACAAGACAATTCCCATACAACAATAACTTCACATCCTCTGCAGAATATGGGGAGGAACTTCTCAATTTATCAGTAACCTCCAATCTGGAAACATTTTCAGAATGTAATTCCTTTCTAGTAGTAACTGGACTTCAGCAGGGGAATGAATTACCCAATCATCTAGTATGAATGTAACATAGGGCCTGATTATGAGTTTGGCGGATGGGATACTCCGTCACAAACGTGACGGATATGCCGTCCGCCATATTACAAGTTCCATAGGATATAATGGAATTTTTGTACGGTGGATGGGATATCTGTCACATTTGTGACAGGGTAACCCTGTCTGCCAAACTCGTAATCAGGCCCATAATGCCTTTTCTGTGTAACAATCTCACCAATGGTACACCCCCTTGGTGAATACTTTAGGAGCCAAGACCAAAATGAAGGATTGTAAAATAGAAACACTGCTCTTCCACAGTGAAAGTGAGATCTCTCTGATGATTGTGGAGAATAGAAATGTGAAGATAAGCAGTCAGGGGTTCCAAATTCACCCAGAAATTCTACCAGAAGCACCGTTGTAATATTCTACTTCAAGAATATATTCTGTCTCCTCCATTTTCCATAGGAACAAGCATGATTGCATTTTCTTTATTAATGCAAAGGCACCTTTCCATGAAGCTCTTGTTTTGGTCTTGTTTCTAGTAACGTGTACCGATGAGACCCAAATCTTTAGGGGTACAGGTGAAGTCTGTTGCATAGCCATTCTACACAATATTCAGAACCATTTGATCTAAAATATTTTAATCCAAAACAGCTAGAATGTATGGAATACAACCTCCTACATGACCATATTTCTCTCCTGGTCTGTGATAGTAAGGATGTCTGCTTCCAACCTGATGACTGGGATGTTGACTCTGACTTTTTAGCAGATTTCCTAGGCCGAAAACACCTCCATCAAAAAGACCTCAAGTAATGAGAGTCTCATCTGCCCAAGTTCCAGTAAGAATGACTGAAAAGGAGGAACATTTGCTTTTGTAGGGTAAGGTATGCTTTCTGACTTTAAAGGTCTTGGTGAACATTTCATCCAAATGCTCATAAAAATGTTCCATGACCTGAAATGGAATTTTGAACAATGCTGATTTTTCTGCTGTCTCTGCTTTGCAGTCTGTCATCCACATGGGATTCCTCACCAGAATTGTGGCATCTAATGTCAATGTAGAAGCTCATATAGCACCACAGGAAATATCGCAAAACAAATGTGCTTGCTGTTCAGTATCAACTAACAACTATGAAAAATCTTCTCACTCCAGCAAAGAATGCAAAATAGTTTTCAAGGGACTGAGCAGTCCACGCTATATAGGTTCTTGATCTCATCACTCTATTTTTCCCTGCAACAATTAGTCTTGCCTGCATATGACTTCTTCATGGTATTCTCTATACTTTTATCAACTAGGTCAGAGGGAGAAGTGTGCTTTCGATTTTCTGAAGTAAGGTCAATCAGCATAGCCAAAACTGAATCAATCTTGATGGAATGAGGCAACAACTCCTTTGTATGTTCCAACACATGCATTCTGTAGGATATTGGGTTATTAGTTTTGCAGGATCTGAGGCCTGCACAAGTAATAGGTCCACAAATTCCCCTTACTAGGAACTAAGCACTCAATTGTAGTGCTTGACTCTCTCAGGGTAGTGAAGCAGACCAGTACAAGGCCAACTCAGGGGAGATGGTGTGGGGTAGTAATCCTCATTCGCTGGCACACAATAAAAATATAACTCAATAAATGATTGTCTAAGCATAGTAAATGGGCGGAACCAATTTTGCAACACCAACCAAATCCCAGCTGAATCTAGGGGAGAGATAGCCATTACTCATGGGTAATCTTAACTAGTCATCGGTAACAAGTGGCAATGGGTTCTGACCAGACACACCATTTGCCAGTTGTCCACTACCATTGAGACCCTCCACTAGCTATCCTATGCTAAGCCCTCCCTCCTAACTCAACCTTGGGGCCGCCTTTCCTTATATGGAACCCAGATTGCACTAAGAACCCATCTGGTTCTAGATCGGATGCATCTAGGAAACTAAGTGCTTACGTGGCCTGAGCAGGTCTAGGCCCACCGTTGCCCTGGGTCAAGCAATGCTGCGTAAAACAGACCATTCCTGGCAAGGGTTCAGTGTCTCAACACTGATGTCAATTTAACCAACAGGTCTAAAACCTGTCCCGTGGGTCACTGGCTTTAGCCCCCCCCTCAGCATGGCAATCTTTTTTTCCTGCACACACTCCAGCTTCAGGGCCTCTGCCCTCAGTCTGACCCCACAGGATGTACCTTATTTCACATCTAGCTGAGTATTGTCACAGCCGCTGCCGCAGGTACAGTTAAAAGCAGTCCTAGGATGACATCTTCTACTGTTCTTAGGTAGTCACTTACCCTACCCTGACATCTCAGGGTCCACCACTAACCCATCCCGGAAATCTAGGGAGTCCTACCCTCCTCTCTGATCTCCTCAGGGGCAGCCACTACACCTTCAACATCTGGAACCATCCCCTTCACTGAGTCACCCACCACTATGGGCCACCCTGGGATAGCTCCCCTTCACCCCACAATTACCACAGTGGAGTCCATAGGAACCACAAATTTCTTGCAACCCCTCCCCCACCGCAGGAAAATTTCTCAGGGACCCTCCAGGCAGGAACTCCTTTGGGGCATTTTCCTATAAAATGTTTAAACAAAATTGCTCAATTAAATTGCAGGGCACGTTGAATAAAGGGGACTATATTGCCCTTGCCATACCATGAAGACAGAGAAATAAGAAAGTGTGAAGAGCTTCACTATTCTACAAATACCGCACAGATACATTCATTCATATTTTCATCTTATAAATCCTGTGACAACGTTTACATCGAGCACACCGTGAAAATGCACATTTTGAGATTCAACTTTGACTGTAGAATCCTGAATATCTTACATTTTTTGCATTTCGAAAGTGAGACCAAGGTGATAACGCTGTGCCTATTTTGAGATTTTCAGTCGTTTACACTTTGCAAAGTGTTATTTTTTGCGGTGTGACAGCTAAAGACACAGCAGTGAATCATGCAATTCAGATTATCTTTTCTTTTGCTGTCTTTTCAGAGTTCAAGACATTGCAAGCATCTTGAGATTAAACTTGTTTTAACTACGATGGTAGTATAAAACAAACAGCGGGGCATATTATCAAGGGCCGGCGATAAATATCGCAAAGCTCGCTTAGCGCTTGCATATTTATCGCCGGCTATCTCTGTAATTTATCGCCCGGTTAGCGCGTTATTAACAACGCGCATCGCCGAGGCGATAAAAATTTCAGAGATATCGTGGATATCGCCGTTTTCCATGTGGAAAACGGCGATATCCTAGATGATAGGGCCTGTGGTCTTAGCCACAGAATCCACCCCCATGTTAAGTATGCCTTAGTCAGGAATTTAACAGACGTTAAATTCCTGCGTTAAAGCATACTTAACGCGATTAAAATAATCGCTTCCCCGCATTGTAAATATCGCGAAGCTGCCTTCGCGATATTTACCCATGTTGTTTCCACAGACACGCCTACTTTGCATCTCATTATCGATGCGAAGTCAGGGGTGCTGGAAACGGGAGCAAAATCAGCAAAACACGCGATAGCGTGTCTTTGCTGATAAGGCGATATAATTATCGCCGCTTTTCGGCCGAAAACGGCCGCAAACGCGGCGATAATTGTTTATCGCCGCCTTGTTAATATGCCCCAGCATATTTATTTTGGACTTGCAGTTTAGTGTGTCAGAAGTTGGGTCATTTGATAATTTAACGTATTACTTTATATTTGGTGCTGGATAGCTACCGAGCAATACTTCCAGTGCCTAGAACACATTTCTACACATTTTCGGGGATATTCACAAGGAAGTGGCGGAGAGAGGCGTTAGCCTTCTTGGCTTAACGCCTCTCTCCGCCACTTCGGAAACGCAAGGCTGCACCATATTCACAAGGATATGGTGCAGCCTTGCGTTTCCCCCTGCGATGGCGCTAAGTTTCACAACTTAGCGCCAACGCAGGCACCCTTGCACCAGAGTGCAAGGGTGTCTGCAAGCAGGGAGGTTTGTTTATGTACAGGAAGGTGTCCCTTCCTGCACATAAACAAACGGAAAATGCGAGTTTGCAACTTAAATGTGTGTGCTGCTTCATGCAGCACACATGCAAGTTACAAAACGGCATTTTAAAAAATGGTTTGTTTATGTACAGGAAGGGACACCTTCCTGTACATAAACATACCATGGCATTTTGCTTTTTCCATGTGTGCTGCACAAGGCAGAACACATGGAAAAAGCAAAAACGAGGAGAAATAAAACATTTCTCCTCGTTTCGCCAACTTAAGACCAGGGTTTTCCTGGTCTTAATTTTGGCGCTACCTCCTATTTACGCTGTCCTTGTGAATAGGAGGCAGAGTCAAAATCAATGGGTGCTGGGGTGGAACGCCCACCACAACACCCACTGCACGCCCCTTTCACGCTAAACACAGCGTGAAAAGGGGCCTTATTTACAAGGCAGCGTTAAGCCTCGTTAAGTGGCTTAACGCTGCCTTGTGAATAAGGCGAGGCCCCTATCGCTACCACAACGTCACTGAAAGTGACGTTGTGGTGGCGATAGGGGCTTGTGAATATGCCCTTTTCTGTGGCCCTAGCAGATATGTTTTCTTTTATTTAGGTTAAAACAAATTCATTTTTTGTTTTTATACAGACATGACATAGGGATTTATTGCAGGGAAAATTACCTAAATTAAAATATCGTAATGCTTTTCTATGTTTTTGAATCAGGCCTGAACCCTGCATCCTAGTGTCACCACAAAGTGTGCATTTTTCTACAGGGATTCTGTTTCTCACAAGTTATCAAGTGGTGTCAGCTCGTCAGCAGTGCTTAAATAAAAAAACAAATAATAATAATCAGGCCATAATGTATTTTATCAGAAACCCCTGCAGCTTTCACCACCCACACTGCCCCAGTCAGTACTGCCAAATACTGGTGCCAACAGCATCTATTGTCCATCCATCCATTGCACTCCACAAATTTGACAATTTGGAGCAACCTATGTCTCTCAAAACTGTGGGAATGGCCTGGTAATTGTTACACACTGGTGTTGATGTGCTCTGACCTACAGTAGAAAGACAGCACCACTTTGTGGTGGACTGGCAGAAATAATAGCCAGTGTTAAGAAATAAGTGCTGGTGCATAGCACAGGCAAACACCGGCACAAATTAAGCACTGCTCGACATTAACGAATCTTCCACCCCTAAAAAGAACTAGAATTGGGCAAAAGCTCCCAAAAGCTGTACTCAAGCATAACAGGTTATTTTCTGCTTACAATTGACCACAGAGAGTCACTAAAAAGTAAAATGTCAATACTACAAGGTTAGCAATCATCTGCTTTAGTGTGGGGACTTCCATGAGAAAGGGAACAGACAGTCATTTCTAAGGAAGCTAATTAAGTTTTTTTAAGCTATGCTGCACCACGGTATGTTGTGTGACAAACATCGCCGCAAATTCTGGTTGGAAGCTCCATAAAAAACAAAGGGGCATATTAGCAAGACCGGCGATAAAATAGGTATCAGCAAAGTTCTTTACTTGCGCTTTGTTATGCAGATAGGTGCATTTGCGCATCTTTGGCTGACCATGGAAACGTCCTGGCGCCCTTTCTTTTTTCTTTGCACAGGAAGGCTGGGCAGAGCCTTTGGAATTCTTTTAACAAGAATCTAAAGAACCGTGGGGCATATTAGCAAGACTGGCGATAAAATTATCGCCGTTTTAGCGGCAGGAAACTGCCGCTAAAACGGCGATAATGGGCTGGATAATATGCGTTATGGAATTCCAATAGAAGCCCAGGTTAGATGTGCAGGACATCTAACCTGGGCTTCTATTGGAATTCTATAACGCATATTAGCAAGCCCATTATCGCCATTTTAGCGGCAGTTTCCTGCCGCTAAAACAGCGATAATTTTATCGCCGGTCTTGCTAATATGCCCCAAAGAGAACAAATATATTTGTATTTTAATGACCTCTGTATTAAAGAGATTGGGAAATGGACACCAAATCACAGTTATGACCACAGGAATGAGCTAGTCATTGAAAAATCAGAATCACACATCTGTAAGGTCCCGTGCCTCCCTGTTTCTGAAGCATGCAATATTTCCCTGCAGATGTGATGGGATGTAAGATTCAGTCCAAAATATATAAAGTTGTGTTAAATCATGCAAATTCATCGCTGAAAACTCAAAGGAGTGTTTTTACTTTATTGTCCTAAATTCATAACGTTTCCAAAAAACTAGGCATGCGCAAAATTTCTAATTTTGCTCTCAGAGCTTGAGGAATTTGGGGGCATATTAGCAAGACCCACGTTAAAATTATCGCCGTTTTAGCGGCAGGAAACTGCCGCTAAAACGGCGATAAGGGGCTTGCTAATATGCGTTATGGAATTCAATAGAAGCCCAGGTTAGATGTCCTGCACATCTAACCTGGGCTTCTATTGGAATTCCATAACGCATATTAGCAAGCCCATTATCGCCGTTTTAGCGGCAGTTTCCTGCCGCTAAAACGGCGATAATTTTAACGTGGGTCTTGCTAATATGCCCCTTGGTGACTTCCCGTTATTCTTTCAACATGTAGTTCTGGCCAAAATCTTCCAATTGCTGCATGGCAATCTTTTTTTCCTGTTCGAGCAATGCGATGACAATGGGACCAATGCGAGGCTCCAGCAAGTGAGCTGGTGAGATTTCCGGTCGCTAGGAAGCCTTCAGGTGTGATTTTCTAATGGGAGCGGCCATGGGAACGGGCGAGGTTGTGGTTAGACAGCTGCTTCTCGAGTAGAAAGGTCACATGCTCTTGTACACCACTTGTTGCTGCTTGTGCTGATTTTTTGTGTGGAATATGCTAGCGACACTAAATTGCAGCGTGAGCAGGCGCAGTGCATTTTTTCTGGCCTTTGGCGGAACTTTCTGGAAACTCCATGAGTTGTTATGTAGCTCTGGGGAATTCAACGCAGTGATAAGTCTGTGAGTTCCACCCACCACTACAAATAACATGAATAGTTTGGAATAAGGTCAAACAAAAGAACATCTTATGATAAAGAAGTCTGCAGAAATGCATGAGTCGAATTGAAAACAGTATGGATGAATAAGGAAAGTAGTAGGAGAGTGTTCAATGGTGCATCTGAGGCACATCCACCTAGACTTTATATGGGGCGAAATAAACTACTGAACTTGCCTTTCTGAAATTTAGCTTTCATGTTAATCCATACTTTGATTATTTAACTTCAAATGAGCTGATGAAAAGCTCAAACTGAATAGTAAGAAGCCTAGATACTGCACTCATCATGCCATGTTGGTTTATATCATTACATTGCTTAAATAGCATTGCCCCTATGTTGAGCTTCAGAATGCCCTCTGTAATTTAACCTAAATACCAGGAGGCATATTTACTTACATTTCACTCAACGCAAGGCAGCGTGATGGGGCGACTGCAAAAAAGCCCCATACCTACTAAGATATGGCTAATTTCTGCTGTCTCCAAGGGAAGGTGAACTGTGTGCTGCCTAGCCCCAACACAGGCACCCTAGCATCATGCTGCTAGGGTCTCTGCATTACAAACAAGATCCCTTCCTGCACGAAAACGATCCTCAGAAGCAGTTCTCTTTTTGTGTGCATGCTGCAGAATGCAGAACACATAGAAAGAGGAAGTAACAAGGAGAAATAAAGATATTTCTCCTAGTTATGTCTCCTTCTGGGAGGCTTAGCTTTTGATGCAATTCATGGTTTACTCACTATACACTGCCTTGCATTACTTTGTAGTTACTAAACAACGCAAAGCCATGCAAAGTGACTTTGTGTGGCTTAGTAAATGTCAAAAAGGCTTATGCATTGGAGCCACACCATAAAAGTGACTCAACCTCGAAACAAAACCTTAGGACATCTGGGCCCAGGTATGCAACCTATGGAGTCTGTCACTCTCATAGCTTCAGTTACCTTTACACGCGTGCAGGATCCCAAAGTATGACTTCAGAACAGCATCCAATTATTAGTATATGAAAACTCATTTGACAGATACATACTGTGGCTATATCAGCACCACTCTTTTTTCTATTTCAGTAATCCCACAGCTGTTTGAGCAGTTCCTTTCACTACCCTCCCAAGTCATGTGAGTGAGTTCCAGTGAGTTCCAGTCCAGGTTTCGGCTGTGATCGTGACCGCAGCAAGCAAGCAGCAGCAGCAGGAGCGGAGCCGAGCAGGAAGAGCCGTGCGCCGCGGGAGAAAATTGCCGAAACATCAGCTTGGGAGCCGGGAGCTAAAGCCGCGGGGAAGGAGGGGGTCGCGGAGCCCGGGTGAGTGCATGTGGACACTGGACGGCGGTAACAGCGGGCAAAACCTGAAGCCCGAGCCATCACGGCAAACGCAAACCGCCTACCGCTCATCGCTATCACCGCTATCCCCACCCCCTCCCTTTTTTCCCCGGCTTCTTACATCAGCTCTGTCTGCTAGCTCGCTCCACCTCATTCAAAAAAAAAAAACTTTCGCTAATCCCCCGCTAATCTCTTGAAGAACCCCAGCCAGCCCCCAGCACTGCCTGCTAAAACTGCCTGTTAAAACATCACTACACCCATTGGACCCGGAGAGGCAAAGAAATGTGGAAACTGTGGGATGTGCACTTGACCCTTGGACCTTGGGCTTTGGACTTTTGGAGGAAAAAATCCCCCGCTGGAAAACTGGAAAATTGGAAAATTGGAAAAATTGGAAAAAGACCAGTCGGCAACTGTGTTCGTGGGAGGCAAGCGTGGCTGACCCTTAGCAGGCGGCCGCAGCAAGCGTGTGCCCCTGGCATCTTGCGGAGGCGGCCCGAATAGTTGAGGTGCAGCCAGCAACTCAGCCTTGAGAGCCCCGCTTGCCCCTGACCTTGTTCCAGTCCATCGCCGCTTTTGCTCCAGCTTGCCATCACTCGCCACTGCCATACCGCTCCACAGTACACAAATAAACATCAAAGCATCAAAAACATCCCTACAGTTGAAGTCACTAAGCTGGTCCTAAGCTGGTCCCAAAGTTGGTCTGACAACGACCCCAACGACAACGACAACACCCCGACCTGACCCAAACCAGCTACAGACTCACCCTAGGTGCAAATTGCTGTGTTCAGCTGACAGCCTACCTTCACCAGCAACCAACAAACAGATAGAAAAAAAGGGGAAGCCAGGGTACAGGCTCGGAGACATCAAGATCGCTCCACAGCCACTCCTTGCAGTCCTAGCCACCCGGCCAATTCATCGTTCATCACCCATCATTCATTACCCATCACCCATCAGCTCCCAAGCGGGACAGTTAACAGTAAAACAGCAAAACAGCAAAACAGCAAAACAGTAAATCAATCACAAAAGCAAGCACCCTTCTTCAAGCACACAAGCCCAAAGTCGACTAACCATCAGGCAAGCATAGAAAGACGTAGGGCTGTTATCAGTAGCAAAAAAAACCCTATAATGAGATCGGGGCGAGTAAGGAAAGTTCCAATAAAGACTCCCAAATAAAGTGCAAAGACGAAGGTAGCGTCCTCAATGGCTGCCACGCAAACCCATTCACCGGCAAACTTAAAACCAGTTTTCGACTCAGGCTATGACCATCTGACCACTGACACGCCAGAACCAGGCCAGACAGAGCCCACAAACTCAACAATTAAAAACTTCTCATTAAGAGATTATTTCAGGAACTCAGCACCAGCGACAGCCTCGAGGAGAAAATCCAGTCCCTTCGATAAACCTCAAGCCCCCCTTCTCATGAACATAGAAGCTGCACCCCATCAAATTCTGGTTCAGCCCACGATTCATGCAGCTGCCGGAGGACTCGGGAGCTCGTCGCCAACAAGCTCACCACCAACAACAGAGTCTTTTCTAACCGACTCTTTAGACGCCCCAGATGACAGACGTCCACATCAGGCTCCCGACTCACAGACAGCTCAAACTGAACGGGCTTCTCTCCAAGTTATCATCTCCCAGGATGCACCTCAGCCAATTCTACAGTCTGCCCCGAACTCGAGTCAGTTCTCTCCTATAGCACTAAAATTCCCAAACTTAACCTCATCGGACAAACAAATTAGGAGCACTAGAGTCCTGTCACCACAGGTCATGCCCTATCCAAGTGCCCACCTCAGCAATCCCAATCAGTCATACACAGAAAGTTCTCACAACAACGCCGACAAAGGAGATCAAATGGTCAATCAAGAGTGGCCCAATGAGAACGTAATCCTCACTTCTTTAGATTTATCATTTTTCACCAATGAACCTAACAAGTCTATCGTGCATGAAAAGCCCACAGCAATTGACCTTAATGACCTATGGTCTCAACTACTGCAAACCCTCCAAACCACGGCCACAGCACTGACATACCACTCTGACAAGATGGACCTGCAGGTGCACCTTCTAAACACCTGTTAGACTTGGCATCTTTTGGCGTGTTTCCCCTGACTTTTCGCTTTCTGACCTCCCGGTTTTGACTCTGTTTTTGCTGGTGTAATGATTCTGCGCACTTTCCTCACTGCTGTCCAGTGGGAAAGTGCAAGTGCTCCTGTATAAAATGTGTTATGGATTGGTGTTTCCATGATTGGCCTATTTGGTTTATGTGTCAGTCCCTTGTAAAGTGCACTGCGAGTGCCAGGGCCTATAGACCAAATGCTGTTGGTGGGCTGCAGCACTGGATTGTGCCACCCACGCAAACAGCACGTAAAGTGTAACTCGGGCCTGCCACCGCAGAGCCTGTGCGCAGCCTGGGGCTGCCATGTCGACTTGGCAAGTGCACATACTTGCAAGTCCCTAAACCTTCCCTTTACTACATGTTAGTCACCCCTAAGGTAGGCCCAAGGTACCCCTGTGGGCAGGGTGCGTTGTATGCGAAAGGTAGGACATGCCCTGGTGTGTGTGGCATGTCCTGATAGTGAATTACAGCCTAGTTCGTTTTTCACTATTGCAAGGCTACCTGTTCCCCTAGGCCAGAATGGGCAGTTTTGATTATTACAGCTTATAATCCTAACTAACCCCGGGAACATGGTAGAAATTCGAGTTTAGTATGCCTGGACTCAGAATGATAAAATGCATCTTTTAGTGAAGTTGGTTTTAACATTCTGTGTTTGAAAATACCACTTTTAGAAAGTGGGTATTTTCTTGTCTAACCATCCAAGCCTGCCTCCTCGAGGTTGTGTATTCCTTGTCTGGAATGTGAGTGACAGGGGCTGGGGGATGCCAGGAGACAGGGTGAGTCAGCACAGGGCTGAATAGCAAGATCTACATGTAGATGGGTGGGAGGGGTCGCACCTGGGCCCTGAATAGGACAGTGCCTTCCCTCCACAATGCTGGCTCCACCTCCTGTGGTGCGTCTGATGTCCCTGGCCTACTCACTGAAAGAAGGGACGGAGACTTGTCAACAAAGTGCTCCAGAACTGGTTTGGACTAGGCAAAGGCCTCTCTGCCGTCAGAGAACAAAGGAATTTGGGATATAAATATTGGGGCCCTGACCCCATGAATTTAGATCTCGCTGGAATCAAGGAACCTGCCAAGACGAAGAGCTGGAAGAGCTGCCAGGAGGAGTACTGCCCCTTTGCTGTGTTGATGCTTTGTTGGGTTGGCCTGCAGCTGCTGCTTCTGCCTTGGGCAGTGAAAGGACTGGACTGAACTTTCTACAAACTTGTGCTGAGTATCTCCAAGGGCCTGGAACCGAGCTGGCCTCCTGTTAAGAAGTCTCAGGGACTACAAAGACTTCACAAGCCTCTGGGTACCGCTTCTGGAACGCTGTTTCAGTTGCCACAGAGGAAGGGAACCGCAACCGACTCCGTCAACCGAATCCATCCCTGGCCGGTGACCTGTTTGCACCGCAGACCGCATCGCCCCGCTTCGCATCGCAACCCTGGTCTCACCGTGGGCGACGTCCGACGCCGCCAACATCGAGCCGCTGCTTGCACCGTGACCTGTGGGCACCGCAGTTCGCATCGCATCGCTTCACTGAACCAACCGGACCCGACCGACGCGGTCGCTGCGACTGGCTCAAGAGTCGAGACCGCACCGCATTTGGGGCACCGCTCGCACGTCTGCGACGCACCGCTCCGACTCGCACCGCTGTCCGACACCAGCTCCCGCACTCCGGCTAGGTCGCCTGCATCGCAACCTGTCAGCACCGCATCGAGCATCGTCTCACCCTGCATCGCACGCCTTGGACTCACCGACTCCGTCTGCGCGACGCTCATCGAGCCGCTGCCTGCACCGCATCGAGGGACACCGCACCTTGCATCGCTCCGTCTTGCACCGCAACCGCGACGAACGCCAACCGGCTCGTACACTCCATACTAGCCACAACGAGAAAGGTACTGTGACCGAGTCTGTTCACGACTCTGCTGGCCCGTATCGACGCGGTCGGCTGGAACTGTTAGACTCTGTGGTTTTCAGCATCGCGGTAGGCTCGGACGGAGCTACCGACTCGTACAAACTTTGTTTTTGAACTATTCTTGCAAAGAAGAAGTTACCTTATCAAGTATTCATTCTTAAAGTATAGTATTGTGGATTTTTGTCGTAATTGGTCTTGTCTTGAGTATATAAAAATTGGTTATTTTTCTAAACTGGTGTGGTGTCCGTTTGTAGTGCTTACACTGTATTACTGTTGGTTATGTGCAAATGCTTTACACACTGCCTCTGAATTAAGCCTGACTGCTCGTGCCAAGCTACCACGAGGGTGAGCAGGGGTTACTTCACGAGTGTAACACCCTTACCCTGACTAGGAAGAAGGGTCCCTACTTGGACAAAGGTGCAAGCCCTTGCCAACTAGAGATCCCATTTCTAACAACACCCTAGCGGTATACACCGCCGGGATTGATCAAAAATTGGAGGCGCTCAACTCACTTATCATAAAAGCCCAATCCCAAGCCCAACTGGTCCAATCAGTATGCTGCTGCTCTCCTATAATTGACTCTTTATCGTCGTTACCCCAATTTCTCTCCTCAGTATTAACGGAAATCAAGAAGCGACCAGAGTCAGGGCTCCATGATTCCCCGCGCCAGGCCCGAGTTCTGTCCAGGACCCTACTCCCACTGAAGCACAATCTCAACCCCTCTCTCCGCACCTCGTGGAGCTAGTAGACTGCAATGTAAATCACACAGAATCACCTAACCCTCATAAATCACACCAACTGTCAAAACGTGAAAAGAAAAAGACAGCGGGAGAGCCAGAATAAACAAATAATGGAAATTAAAAGCTCTGGAGTTGGTTACCTCCTAAAGACCAACTCAGAAACATCAAGGGTAGAGCAAGCAAAGCCAGCTACGACAGGAGCTAATCCAAGCCACCAGCCAATGGCGCCGGAACTGGTAATCCTGAAAGAATTCTCACGCCAGAACAGTAAACTGGTAGGGCCAGCGCAAGCTCTATGGCCTCCCCCGCTGTTACCCACTCAAGCAAAACCCAGTTTTAATCAACCCCCTACAGAGGCGCCAGCACCCAACACAGAGCAACAAGGGCCCGTACACCATCTTACGCCACTTTCCATAGTGGAGGACCACCCCCTAGGCCCGGAGCGCACAGTCGAAGAACAATCTCACCTGAATTCCTCAAATTTATCAAATCGTCACAAGTCGGTGGCCACAAGTATTAGACCCCCGGTTTTACCTCCGATTACCCTTTACCAAGAACCGTCCCCTCAACTGCCTGCTATAATCCCAACAACTCTGCCAACCGAAGAAAACCCCAAACAAACAAGGCCGGCAACGACCATAGAGGTCTTCACTCATGCAATCAACAGTCCAGACACCAAACTACTGCTTACCCCAGAATACGTCTCAAGAGGCCCTCATGACATCCTGAACCGAGGGAACATCCTCAGGCTCTTTAAATCATCGCCGGACTTAGGTACCCTCCAATCAAAAGACATAGTTGCGATCAAATTTTTACCAACCACAGGACTCAATACGGGTGAAGTAACCCAACTCACATTAGCATCTCCAGCAATCCGAGAATTAATTCAGTCAAAAACCAAACAATTTAAAAACTGGGGCATAAAAATTACAACGCCTAGTGTCTCTCGCTATCCATCAATATTAGAAAACAACCAGGCTCACTCCCTTAGCACAACCTCGACCCCTTTCTCAGTTCTAAAGTCAGCAAGAAGTCATTCACTAAAAGCAACCCCAGAGCGCACTTTCATCCAGCAAATCGCCGAGAGGGTGGATTGGTCATGGTTGCCAGGGGCTCTATCAAGAACACAGAACGATTGAAACATTACTCACCAGGGCCTAACAATATGCTCCTGGAATATTAACGGATTTGGGCTGAAAAATCAATCCGCCGCCACCCTCGGTTTCCTAAAGGAATACGACATCATCCTCTTACAGGAAACCTGGGCATTAGAGAGCATCCCCATAGAAGGCTACCTGGAATTTACGTCATTCGCCTCAAGACAATCGAAGTTCGGCAGGCCAAGTGGCGGCCTTTTGGTATATGTATCGACCAAATTATCCCAACGCATCACACAGATAAAACTTGAGGAAAACTGGTTCTCCGGCATAGTGTTAGGAAGTTCACCCATTGATTGGCAGCTGCTTCTCCTTAATGTTTACATTTCTCCATCTACCGTCGATAAAAAATCCAAAATGGACAATCTAACCAACATAGTCTGCAATCTTCTAAGTAAGCACGGCAGCATACCAACTATAATATCAGGAGACTTTAACACCAATCTCCATTGCAACTCTTTAGTGGACATAGGGATCGACCCTCCAACGGTTCCCGCACATTTTGCTCCACAGTCGACTCCCACCGGAAGTAGACCATCGAAACTGGGGGAGTACGCGGTTATACAGCTGAGTAGTGTAGGATTCACCGTATTGAATGGGCGTCTTCATACGGACATTCCTCCTTCATGGACCCGTTCAGGCGGTCGAACACATTCCTTTCTGGACTTCACTCTAGGGAGCAGAGAGGTACTTCCCTTGATCGAGAGTTATCACATTGCACCACAAGCCGAGAGCGATCACCGACCACAAATCATAACACTATCAGCTACTACCCCACGTCACCATGACCTCGCCCACACCAACTCAGATTGTCAAATAGAAAATTTAAAGCGAATAAAATGGACGGATGCCATGGCTCTCCCCATGATGGAAAAATGTAGAGCTCTATTACACCTATCACAGGAGGCAGACTCTCCGGTCATTATCAGCTGGGCTAGCTTCATAAACCAACTATTTGAAGACCCTCCACCAAAGCGGAGCATAAGGCAACAAGTATTTCAATTCCACATCTCCCCCGCAACAAAGCAATTAAAAGTCCAAAGAAACCAAGCACTACGCCAATCAAGGAAGTACCCAAGCGACAAAACCACATTTTTAACTTACAAGCAAGCCCAGGCAGCCTTCAAGGTCGCACTACGCAGGGAAAAACAAGCAGCCTCGGATCAATTTTGGCTGAAGCTCATCCACGAAAGCAAGAACCCCAACTCAAAACAATTCTGGTCTCTTGTTAACCGGGGGCTATGAGGCAGAAGTGGTGTCGGTAACGCAAACATCAGCGCAGACGAATGGAGCCAATTTTTATCAACGCACTTTAAAGATCAGAACACAAAGGATGATCATTCTGCAGCCCATAGCTCGGCCAGTTCAGCCAACTCGGCGATTCAACGTTTAGAACCAAGGAGCCCTAGACGATCTGATCTCAGTTACTCACCCACTACGGTGCCTGAAGTGCCAACAATCAAGGGCCCGGCAATTAACAACGACTTTCCGTCGGAGTCCATCGGGACATCGGATGAGTTAAAAAACAGGATTTCATGTTCCATAAGGAAAGCCAGGGCCGAAGGAGCTCCAGGGCCAAACGGTCTTCCCCAGGCCATGTTCAAATTTGACGTGGACTTATGGTCAGCTTATCTGACCCCCCTGTTTTTCCATTGCTGGCTAAACAACACCGTCCCTGAGTCTTGGCGAGGTGCTATCATCCATCCAATCCACAAAGGCGGGAAGAGAAATGACCCCAACAATTACCGAATGATAGCACTCCTAGATGTTGAGTCCAAACATTACGCCAGAATTTTACTAGAAGAGTTGCAGGCCTGGGCCTATTCAACAAAGCGCCTCCCTTTTAACCAGACCGGATTTGTGGCCAACTCTGGCACAACATCTAACTTATTCACCCTGACTGTCCTGACGGAGAAAGCGGCAACCCAACAAACCCAGTTGCACTGCTGTTTTGTTGATTTTAAAGCGGCCTTTGACCGCGTACCCCGGGCCCTACTGTGGCAAAAATTAGAGTCCTGGGGCATACCCCGACCCTGTTACACGCAATCCTCCAACTCCATTCGGAAACATGGATCAGAATCAAGCTGGGCGAAGGCTCCCACGTGTTCAGAAAAATCAGTACCAATTCCGGCGTAAAACAAGGCTGCGTGCTGGCTCCACTTCTTTTTAACTTGTTTATATCAGACCTATCTCCATCACTAGACAGTGTCAACTGCCATCCCCCTCAACTAGATGGAACCAGCATCAGCAACCTGCTCTATGCCGATGACTTGATGTTACTAAGTCACACCAAAGTGGGCCTACAAAGGCTTCTTGACAAACTGCTTCCCTACACTATAAGAAACTCCTTGGAACTGAACCTGTCCAAAACCAAAACAATATCTTTCGGGAAGCAAAAAAGGCCATGTGGCGGGTGGTTTTTTAACAAAACAAAAATCGAATCAACATCTCACTATAAATATTTGGGTATCTTTTTGGAACGCAGATGTTCTTTCGTCAAACAAAAAGAAACGCTGTCACTAGAGGCCGTCGCCGCGAAATTATCAAAACAACTACTTGGCCCAAGTCTAACTCCCATGCTGAAAGTGATGAAGGCGAGGATAATCAACTCCCTGTTGTATGGGCATGAGATCATGAAGGGCACAACTAGCTCTTTATTAAACAAATTAACAACCAAAATCTTTAAACGTGCCTTTTGTCTACCAAAATCAAGTTCACCATCGCAGATTCATCTCGAACTGGGCCTATTGGATCATCACGGCGTTGAGGCTGGCGCGTTTATAAAATTCTGCAACAGACTGCGCCATTCAAGAGAGGGCTCCCTGGAGGCTAAACTTTGGCGTGAAATAGCGAAATGCCAGACCAGCCAGAATCACTGGCAACACCTGGATCACAGCTTAAAACTACTAGGAGTCAAAGAACTCTGGGCAAAAAACCCCTCCCAGTCAGTGCTAAAGGCTGTTATTAAGAATAGCGTCCGATTGTGGTCATTTCATTCAGACAGGGCTACTCTGTCAAAAAAGAAACATGCCTGGGCAGTAATTTCCAATTTCAAACCAGGAGTTGAGTCGCCTCACTTATCAAGCACTTTTTAATTTTACTTAAAACAAAAGTTCTTAGCTCTAAGGATGGGTGACTGGCAATAACATTGAATGCAGGATGTGTGGCTATCACTCTGAAGCAATGGAACACATAGTTTGTGCATGCCCCGCTATGCTCACAGACAGACGGCTACTACTGCAGGGCGAATGGATCAGGCTAGGAGTTCGAACCTGCCGCCAGGCCATAATAGCAGCCCTAAACCCTGAAAACACCAAGCTGAACATTGGGCTCACTAAACTTGTCAACAACGCGTCAAAGCTGCTGGAAGAAATTAGCGCCGCCAAATCTCCTCCACCTCAGCAATGCGGCAGCCAGCCTGCCGGATTAACAACAGAACCTCAGATTGCGAACATCAGCTGTACTGTTCCCGGTCCCCCAGGAGAACATTATCTGCCCACAATGCATTTGAAGGTTTTAAATAATTTATAAGTTCTGCATTCTACTTTTAAACTTGCGGTTTTTCTTTTTTAAATTTTTATCATGTTTTCAAGTTGACCGCCATTTATTGACAATGCTCTAGTGGGTTTTTACTCAGTGGTCCTTTTTACGATGAACCGATCAAGTTTTAATTTGTAATGGTTTTAACCAAACAATAAAGTATGACCCTACTCTCTCATTTGACTTTTTACAAACTAAAAGATAATAGACTAAAGTGCGTAAAGTACTGCTCAGATAATTGACATTGTCTTCGTTTGCCAATAGGGATTGGTTCACAGGAGGCTTGTTACTGATCATCCAATATTCCATCATTGAGAGCTATCAGGTGGGGAAAGGCAGTATTCCTATTAACCTGTCATTTCAAACCCTCAGCATGAATCTGACTCTTGCATTTAAATATCCAAATTCTGGCACTTTGATAAAGGAATGGATTCTTCTCCTCTTTTGAGTCTAACTCTAAATGGAGATACTCACAGGGAGCCAAGCCACACTTTTTGCTTCTTCACAAAACAATACAGGAAGCAGCATTCAGTAAGAGGAACATATGCATTTGGTCAAATCTGACAGGGGGCAGCAAACAAGTGTATTTGAGTGATTTTTAATTGGAGAGCATTCCTTAAGAAAATTACCAAGAAAGAGGTATCCCTTTTGTGAGCTCAACATCTTTAAAAAGCTTTCAACACCAACTTCTAGTGTGACTCCAAAATAGGCCTTATCTTGCTAACTCCCTTGCCATTGGTGCATTTTTTGCACCATCTACTATGGTCTTGCAGGAAAGGTAAATATGCCACTTATATATGACATCAATACACAGTACATGCTTTAGGGAAAAACACAGGCTTTGTACCACTGTTTAGACGTGACATTACATTCCAAGTCCTAAAACCGGCAATATCAGACAGAACAAAATGAGGGCTCAGAAAAACAATGCCCTTTATAAAAAAGAAGCCTCCAATATTTTAGGCCTTATTAACCACCAGATGAGATGGATTTTTTGGGTAGTCAGACACTGGTGATCCCCTGTGACCCTTCCTGACAACTGGCCAGTTGGCTTTAGAATGTTTTTCTTGTTGTGTAATTATCCAATGTTGTATTCATTTGGCAAATCCCCATCCCACCATCCTTCCCTTCTTCTTCTTTAGACTGTTCCATGCGGAATGTTGGGCTACCGCCTTTCATTATCATTTTCTGGTGATGTATTTTATTAGGAATTAATTGCCTGGCACAAAAAAAACTGATGCTATAAGCCTAGAAATAAAAAAAACAGAATGCCCAAGGGACAACAGGATACTCCACCTCTTGCCAATGTACATTACATTAACCATCTCCTGTAGTTTTATGGTATAAATTGAATTTCAAGTTGCTGTTATCATTGACTGGTTGATGATATATCACTATTGCCTGTACTAAATGTGTTTTTCTTTTTAATTGAGAACAATCCAACATAAAAAGAACCACAAACACTCATCACTGCTGTGTCTCTTAGTACAAGACAAACACAGGCCTGAACATGTCTTATGGTGTAATTGGAGTTTGACCTCCAAATGACCAAGGATGGTGTTGAATCAGGATGAAGGTAAGGATGAACTCTGAAGATTTTCCGGAGTTAAGCCCTACATTTCATCTTTGACTAAACTCGATCATTCCACTATGGCACAACAACTAGACTTTTGCTTAAGTGAAGTGTGAATCCAGATGTCATTGTATGCACACACACATTGTGACCTCCCACTGATTGATGAGGTTTGACTCTGCCAGAGTGCTGGATGTTGATATTTATGTGTGCTCTGTTGCAAGTCAGCACTGTGAAACAGACAACATGCAAGGCTGCACTTCCACATGTTGCCCCTTCCTGTGTGTGGTAAACATAGGCAAGACTTAGGGAAGCTCTCAATGTTTCCCCAGTCACTGTCTGTGTTCTGTTATATCTTTGTGGAATCACCACTATGGTTGGTCATCTCAAAGGGTGAGGAAGGGGAAGAGAGCCTATAAAAATTATCACATAAAGGCATCACTTATTTAATTTCAGTGGCCTACTATTCACATTTCATTCACACATACATCCACAAGTTGCATTAAAGGTTATGAAGGTAAGAGTGATATGAGGTTTTTGAGGCACTGTGAAGTCATCCCGCAAGTGAAACCTAATGGTCTGTGTATGTATTAACTATACTCACCAAGCATCCACATCTTCAAAACCCTAGCAATCACATAAGGTGCAATTGCTGACTGATTGAACATGTAGCTGTCATGCACATTGATAGTGTGAAAGTGATGCTAAATGCAATATCGTTGTGCCATCTGCGAGGGTGCAAAAAGTGCCATGTGTGTGCAGTCGATGGCTCCTAGCACTCCTGCAAAATAGGCAATCCCATAGAACTTAAATACCATCACCTGCTTTCTCTGTAGTGACTGTGCCATAGAGATGCACTGTTGCAATTGTTTTGTCATGCACCTCAAGGTTTGCACATGCACAGGGATTGCTTTGCCTGAGAGATGTCAGCAATGATTCCACTGCACATTTGTATGATCCACTGGTGTGGAAATTAAGTGCAGCTAGTAATTGACATGGGTATGGTTGGCATGGAAGTGGGAAGTTAGCTTCTGCTCCACTTCTTCTACAATGAAGAAAGTCGTACCTCCACATTTCCTCTTCCTTAACATACCAAATATAACAATCCTTAGTCTGTAGGGGCCAGGTGTACAAACACATGAAATTGTGATTCATTAATAGTGAAAATTATGAAATCACAATTTACAATGAGAAAAAATGATATGTAAAACAGCATCCTCACTACCAATTACTAATTTTATAGGATTTACATTCTTTATATTGTGATTCTACGGTGGCAATTCAGTAATATTTGATATTTGCAAATTTCCCCTCAAAATGTCTCCTTACAAATCGCTAATGTTACTTTGTAAGTTAATGATGACATTGCAATCAGGAAATCCTGCGGATGGAGCACATTGCTCGGCCTGAGAGCTCCGCTAGAAGGTGTGATGGACCAGTGAGAGCCATTACAAACACGGAAAGCCAAAATGTTTAGAAAAAGAATGGACACAGAAAGAGAAAACAAACATTTTCTGATGTGGAATTGGAAATTCTTGCAGAGGAATGTTTTTTTGAACAATAGGTTATTTGGCAAACAGCCCCTTCCTCTCTGTGAGTAAAGCCACATGAAGACACATGTGGCTAGACACATCAGTGTAATCCGGCACAGCATTGAGGAGACAAGGAAGCACCAATTTGACCTCAAGTCCAGAACCAGAAAAAAAATTCCCAGCAGGATGAAAAAAGCTGCCTGCACCAATGAATGGTAATCCACTGAAACACCTCCAAAACAAATTGAGGACTTGATTGAATCAATCCTGCCTCCTGAATCACTGACAGATGCAGCAATATTGAAATGACTACACAACCATTAATAGATACAGGTTAGTGTAATGGAATCCTAAATGCCTTAAATATTTTAGCGACTTGCATCTAGACAGTCACAGCAGGACCATATCTTTGATACAGTAAAATGAATCTCATCCTGCACACCTACCACACAGTGCTACAGAATACCCTGCTTACATATGGATTACAATTGAAATGCTTGATGAGAGTTGTAGTTGTAGTTTTCCAATAAGTATATATGTTAGTACATCAACATTTGTATATTTCAATCGATGTACGTGCCAGTTTAGCATCCTATTTTCTCAAAGCATTAGCAACCATCTTAAGCCAATTTACCTGATTTACCATATGAAGCTTCAAGTTAAAGCTGCACAAGAAAGTAACACGTAAATAGACCTAGAGGTCTACTACTTCAATGCCTTTAGAATCAAAATTCCATTTAAATCTATTTTTTCATTTACTCTTCTGAAAGACCAGTACTTTAGATTTTGCAGTATTCATTTTTTAAGGAATGCTCTTTACAGTAGAGAGCAAACTTATCCAGTAGTATGAAAAGCCCTATAGGGCAGTACCGTCTGCGTAAAAAATACTTTGGAATTTGTTTATTCGCTAATTGAGAAGGCAACACACAGGTCATCTGCAAGATTTAGTTTGCATCCGAGATGTAGAAAAACAAAGGGGCTGAAATGCAGCCCTGACACAGACAATTCAGTGTATACATTTTTCTCATAATGGAGTCAATCCCACTTATTTGTGCCCAAGTATCCCTCTGAAGATCCATTCATCATTTCTGTAGGGCTTCTAGTAAACCCCATTTAATTGGTTTCTTCCACAGAATGTTACTATTTACCAAGTCTAATGCACTTGTCAAGTCAATAAAGGTACGTATAGTGTAGATACCTAGGGCCTCATTTATGAAAAGTGACGCATTGCTGCGTGAAAACAGCGATGAGTCACTTTTCATTGCGCCCTCCTTGCCACATGCTGGATGCGTCATATTTACAGTATGACGCATCATGTCGCAAGGAGTTACAGAGACGTCAGTATTTCTGACGTATCTGTAGGCGCAAAAATGACGCATTGCTGGAGTGTGTCACAAAAGTGACGCAACTTCAGCAATGGGTCATTTCACATGGGCAAGTCCCATTTTAAATGTGCCTGCGTCAGTCTTACGCCTGCTGTGAGGCAGGTGTAAGATATTGACGCATTTGCGTCCTAGAAGTGGTGCAGTGAAATCTCATACATTTCACTGCGTCACTTCTACGAGGCTTACTTGCGTCAGAACGCCCACCCTGCATACATTATACCTGGCGCAGGTATAATGTGGCGCAAGGGTTTACAAAGTGACGCATCTACCTAGATGCGTCACTTTGTAAATATGATGCAACATGGAGCATTTTTTACGCCGCTGGTGCGTCACAAAAAGTGACACACCGGCGGCGCAAAAGTGACGCAAGGGCTCAAAAATAAGCCCCCTAGGGGGAGATTTACAAGAAAGTGACGCATCTGTAGAGATGCGTCACTTTCCCTGTGCCAGCCTGCGATACCCTTGCGCCATCATGGATGCACCCTATTTACAATACGGTGCACCATGGCGCAAGTATTAACAGATGTGTCAGAAATTCTGACGCATCTGTTGGGGCAAAAGTCACGCATTGCTGGAATCGTGTCGCAAGCACGACACAACTCCAGCAATGCATTTTGAGGCCTATTCCCACTACACTGCTTCACTCCTTACGCCTGCTGCAAGCAGGCGTAAGGTTTTGATGCAGTGGCGTCCTAGAAGTGATGCAGTAAAATCTTATAGATTTCACTGCGTCACTTTTACGAGGCTTTCCTGCGTGGGAACGCCCACCCTGCATACATTATACCTGACGCAAGTATAATGTGACGCAGGGCTTTACAACATGACGCATCTCCCTAGATGCGTCATGTTGTAAATTGGCCGCATTTTTTACGCCACCGCTGCGTCACAAAAGTGACGCAACGGTGGCGCAAAAGTGTCGCAAGGGGCTTGTAAATCTGCCCCCTAGTTTTTAGCGCACATCTCCAGTAGAAGCTTGAGTGTCACACATCCAACTGTAGTAGAATATTGCAATCTAAATCTTGTTCGATTTTTAAGAAACAATCCCTTTCTCCTTTACCCAATCCTCCACATGACTCCATACATGTTTAGAAAATAATTTTCCTATAACATCCATTAAGGCAATCATCTTTTCATTTTCGGGGCAAGTATGATCACCTTTTTTAATAGATAGGGACTCTATACTACTCTTCCATGATCTAGGTATTACAAACATTCTAAAAACTGCATATAACATGTAGTAAAATAATGTTGACTAAGTATTGATTTCTGTTTTAAAGCTATTTGCTGCAATACTATAAATACATCCTTCAGTTTGCTTAACTATTGAAGGTTTCATATTGGATTCATTCATTGACATCTCACCCATACTGACATAACCAGTACTAATAGTCCTTAATTTTACATTGTCCACTATGAAGTCTGTTGTGATTGACTCTAGTCTACATTCCTTCAAGCTGTAATGCCCAGTATTACATTCAATCTCAGTATTTTCCTTAATATATATTGTATTCACCCTTCTTCTAGTTCCTATTGTTTTTCCAGTAAGATTCCAAAACTATTAAATGAGAACAATTGTGGCAAAATCTGCGGCATTTCCCACAGATGTTGCATAACTATTAAGCAAGTAACACCTGAAAGGAACAGGAAGAATCAGACTACATTGAGTAGTTTGATTTCATTTAGAGTGCAAAATCATTGCTGGCATACACTTTGAAATGTGAGCAACAAAAGGAGTAGTAAAGGGGCCTGCCATACACAGGATATCTGAAGGCTAACCTCAAGTGCCACCAAGAAAGCAAAAACCAAGACTAGCCATAACACCTATTCTTTCTTTGCATTACAGGTGAAACTCATTTAAGTTTTGTCTGCTCTGGAGTGATACCACTACCCTTCAAGAAACAAAACCTGTATGACTCTACCACAGTCATCTAAGAAATCACTGTACTAGTTGTAGCATATGTAGGAAAGTAGGATCTGCTTCTTATGGTTACCCCCACTTTTTGCTGATGTCTCACTGTTTTTGGACTAGTCTGACTGGGATCCTGCTATCCAGGACCCCAGTCTATCTGCTTTCTCCCTTAAATTGCTATGTATGTACTTTAGGTACACTCCAGATTGGATACTGGGGTACCCTTATCAGTTCCTAGTATATGGTACACCATGTACCCAGGGCATAGGTACCCCAGAGGCCTCCCATGGGCTGAAGTATGTATTCTGCCACCTATGAGAGGCCATTCAAAATGACACAACAGGGCTGCTACAGCAGCCTGTGTAAGCTGGTGCTTGCACCACTTACTTAGATATAGGTTCACTATATCTATCTAAATCACTACACTTAAAAACCTATCAGTCACCCCTATGGCAGGCCTTATCAATCCTGAAGGCAGGGTGCTGGGTTTTACGTGAGAGGGTGCCCCTGCATGAGCAGAGCCCCTCTGCAGCCTTCGGAGACCA